>OX602110.1:5000-1205000 GCA_951449985.1 Falcaria lacertinaria | reverse complement strand
TTCATTTTTATATACATACATACATATAATTGAAATGGCATGTGGGATTTTTTCTTAAATTCAACACATTTTAAGTAGATACACGCACTGAATTGAAATTCCGCCGATCGTCATTGGCTCACTCATTGTTATGTGCGTTACCATTGGTTCCCATGCCATGCAGCCGATCTCTCCCGGAAATCACTTGACATAAACTGTCGCATTTTCTAAGCTCACGTATCTCGTGGAACCAGCTTGTTTTGAAAGTACCCGAGTACTGTTGTAGCGGCGTTGTAAAGGCTCTGGTTGTAATCGGTCATTCAACTGTCTACCGAGGTGTTGGCCGGTACCGTCGTTTTCAACTAATTAGATTCGAGTTTGCATCGAGATGTCCAATCATAATGAATACTTTGGTACACTTGGTGTTGTTAATATTGGTCGAGTTTAGTTTTATTCGATTTTGTTAGTATTGGAGTAACGTAATGAGGTTATGGATAATTTCTTACGTTTTATTTAAGACTTACGCGCCTTAGAGAATTTTTGTACAATTTTATTAATCTTTTGCTTCCTTAGGTCATATGCCATTCTGTTTTACGCTAAAAATCACACAAATTGAACACAAAAAAGCTATATTATTTAAATCATACATCATTTAGTGTGTCTTAATACGAGAAAAGACGTTGCAACTAGTAACGGGGCGAAGACAACATTTTTATTAGCCGTATATTTTCAATTGCCGTGCGTTTAGCTGCCGCGCGCACCTCCCATGATATAAATAAATACGATTTTATAGATTAAACTAAAAATACTTCTATTTTCATAACGTCTCTGTAGCAACTGACAACGCCCCCAACGTGTCGCATCACTGGACAATGAAAATAGAATTATATTTCTGTTTCAATTATGCGTCAGGTTTTCGCATTTGTCTTTTACTGAACTGCTTTCACTGAACTGAAATATGTAATGTGGATGGTTCGATCACGATTTAGTTTTCACTTAGGTATTACCATTACGATTATTGGTTCATCTCGTCACGATTGATTCTGCACGAATAAGGTGTTTTTATACCACTAAGTTGGCAAACAAGTGTACGGCCCACCTGATGCTAAGCGGTCACCGTAGCCTATAGACGTTTGCAACGCCAGGGGTATCACTCGTGCGTTGCCGACCCTAAATTTCTAATTAAATATATAACATTCTCGTGTCCCAATGCTTTTAACAAAACTCCTCCCAAACTGCTTCACCGGTTTTTATGTTTTTTTGTGTAAATTCGGTAGGTATGAGAATAGGACGTAAACTATTATTTATACCCCTAAGTGATAAAGGTGGTACCTACACAACATTTTTTTTGTTTTTTTTGGTGAAAAAAGATAATATTATGGCAAAACGATGTTTGCCATATTACCTTTAGCCATAGCTGACGCGCTCGCTAGTATCTATCTTTATAAATAAATATCTTCCAAACAATGCATTAAATTGGATAATTATAAGGTTTATATAAAAACGTATCAGAAAGTTTTTAAAGACATATTTCTCAGTCTTGTCGTTTGGTGCACCATCCGTGCCAAACCGGGGCGGGCAGCTAGTTTATAATGGCTTACGTTAACGTTGCGAGGCAGTGTGAACATAGCACTCACATACTAGATTTACTAGAAAGAACGGCTTGTCATTATTTTCTTGTTAAAAATCTTACAATCCCTGTGAATTTGTCCACGGACCCATAAAATTGATTCAGTAGGTACAGGATAGGATGTATGTAAAATAAGCGAGAGAGTTGTTTAGGTCAAGAGTGTAATGGCGCTCTATACTCTCTGTCTATCCCGTGAGGTATGTACTTAAAGGCGTGATGATATGTATGTAATATAAGTGTATAAATATAAACTAGTAACTAACATGTAAATTCTTGTCTCGTTCGAGAATATATCGTCGTAAACAATTGGTAAGGCTTCGTCGGTTTAACGATTAACTGCCGATTGTTTAGCTCAAGTGGTAGCCGACATAGGGAAAGTGATAAATTCAATGTAATACAAATCATCATCATTCTCCTGCCCTTATCCCATATTATTTGGGGTCGGCGCAATATGTATTCCTCTTCCATCCTTCTCTATCAGAGATGATGACTGCATCATCTCTGTATTCACTTCCTTTCTAGCCATGTCACCTTTCACACAGTCCATCCATTTTTTCTTAGGTCTACCTCGACTCCTGTACCCATCCATATTCATACATAAGATTATTCAATGCAACACTAATGCCAATTCTTATCACATTATTTTTAACTTTTATCGTAAGTAACTTCTGCACATTTAAAAAGAGAGGTAGAGTGAATTGGGATCTTATCTAGGAATTCCCATTAAAGTTGGAGCCGTGCGGCTGGGCTGGGGACTGTACCTCCACCTTACAGAAGACCACAGTCAAATAACACTACTTTGATGTAGTGTTGTGTTTCTGCGGTAAGTAAGGTTGCCTTAGGTGTATAAAAAAAATGTATTGTGTACTAAAATATACTAGTTACTTGTAGCTATTAGATAATTTTACTGCTTTTAAAGAGGTTGAAAGCTTTATTTTATGAGCCTTTTGCTTGAGTGGGTACCATTAAGTGTAATGAAACGTAGTAACTACAGTACTTGGCGTATCAAACTATGTTGCATGTAAACATATTACGTGGGGTGGGTGAAAATCTACACTAATAATATAATAATACTAGCAGCCCGCCCCGGCTTCGCACGGATGAAAAAAATATTAGATAAATGACTACCCTTAACATTTAGGGGGATGAAAAATTGATGTTGGCCGATTCTCATAGATACCGGATAAGCACAAAAAATTTCATCAAAATCGGTCAAGCCGTTTCGGAGGAGTATGGCAACGAAAACTGTGACACGAGAATTTTATATATTAGATTATAAAGAGGAAAGATTTGTATTTTTGTATGTGTGTAGGTTTGTATTGAATAGGCTCCGAAACAACTGGAACGATTTCAAAAATTCTTTCACCGTTTATAAGCTACATTACCATTGAGTAACATAGGCTATATATTAGGTCCTTACATATGAAATTGGCGTTTTGTATGGGAGGAACAAAAAGTCGAATATTTTTTAATATAATATATTTAATTAATCAAAGTATGAACCATTATTTTCTATGCACTTTTGCCATCTCATAGGTAGTTCATTGATCCCTTTACTAAAAAAACCAGTCGGACGGGAATCAATAAAATCTTTGAAGGCGATTTGGACTGCCCCATCGGAGTTGAATTTTTTCCCTTGCAAGAAGTTATCCAAATTTCGAAAAAAATGGTAATCTGTTGGAGCAAGGTCCGGGGAGTACGGAGGATGTCTTAGACTTTCCAATTGAAGCTCTTCTAATTTAGTAGCCGTCTGTAGCGCAGTGTGTGGTCTAGCGTTGTCGTGAAGCAGCAGTGGCGTGGAGCGATTGACCAGCCTAGGTTGTTTAGCCGCTAGCTTTTCCATCATGGTTTGCAATTCCTGACAATAGACATCAGCCGTAATAGTCTGGCCAGATTTGAAAAAACTGTAATGAACAATACCGGCACTAGTCCACCAAACGCTTACAAGTAACTTTTTTGGGGTTAATTTTCGCTTGGGGCAGGATTTGGCTGGCTGGCCAGGATCTAACCATTGCGCTGAGCGCTTCCGATTATCGTAAAGAACCCATTTTTCATCACAGGTAATGATTCGGTTTAAAATACCTTCATTATTGTGCCGGTTTAGTAATGTAACGCAGCAGTCGACGCGCGTTTGCCGGTTTGTTTCAGTCAATTCGTGAGGTACCCACCTTTCAAGCTTTTTAATCTTCCCAATTTGCTTCAAGTGAATTAAAACAGTTTTATCACTAACATTGCAGCCTGCAGCTAACTCGGACGTGGTTTGCGATGGATCCGCTTCCACAATAGCCTTCAACTCTTCATTATCAACTTGAGTCTCAGGCCGTCCACGGGGCTTGTTCTGCAGGTCGAAATGTCCAGAACGAAAACGTTGGAACCAAAAACGAACTGTGTTTTCTTTTGCAACACGACCGCCATTCACATCATTCACCCTTCGAGTTGTTTCCGCAGCACTAGTGCCACGGCGGAACTCGTACTCGTAAATAATGCGATATTTAAGGTTTTCCATTTTGTAAAATGAGTGACGCAAACAGAAAAAAACAGAAGAAAAAAAACAAATGAATGACGATCATCGAAGCACAAATACATGAGTCTATAGCTGTACAAATTTGAATTTGGAATTCCTTACCAAAGAGGAGAAATTCGTGATTAAAGTGGCCAGTACGAAAAACGCCAATTTCATATGTAAGGACCTAATATTATACTAGCTGCCCGCCCCGGCTTGAACGGGTGGGCAAAATCTACACTAATATTATAAAGAGGAAAGATTTGTATTTTGTATGTAACGAATAAACTCAAAAAGTACTGGACCGATTTTAATAATTATTTTTTCATTAGAAAGCTACATCATCACTGAGTAACATAGGCTATATATTATACTAGCTGCCCGCCCCGGCTTCGCTCGGTTAGACAAAATATTTGATAAATGTCTATAGGTTCCGAAACTACAGAACCGATTTCAAAAAATCTTTCACCGTTAGAAAGCTACACTATCACTGAGTATCATAGGCTAGCTGCCCGCCCCGGCTTTGCACGGGTAGACAAAATATTTGATATCAATGTCTACCCGTGCGAAGCCGGGGCGGGCCGCTAGTATTATTATAAAGATAAATATTTGTTTATAGTGAGTAAACTCAAAAACTACTACTGGATCGATTTTAATAGTTCTTTCACCAGACTATTGCTATATTATCACTATATATATATGTATATATATAGGCTATAGTATTCTTTTGCTACGCGGCGAAAGAGACGAAGAGAGAAGAAAGATTTAAATTATACAGTGATAATTGCGCTTTATCCAAAATATAATATTTAAAGGACTTTCTGTAACTGTAGCCGTTCAAAGACTAGACAATTTAATTTTTTACCGTCCGTTTCCACTAACCAAATTTAATGTGGCATGACAATGTAAACCAAACTGATTTATCTGTATAATAAAAGGTTTAATATCTTCTAACTAGAAATCAGATTACGACCAGTCAAATGGCAACGGTTATCCCATTTTACCATACTACTATAAAACATGGAGTATCTTGTATGAAATGATTTAGTAATTTATGATTGTCCCAGCCAGCGAAAGCTTTCGAGTTGTGCGTAAAATCCCTTACAAACATTACCGTCTGTCTACAGATCGTTCGAGTTTCTCGTATCAAACACGATTTTGAAAGCGAGTTTTCACCAGTTTGTGTTAATAAATCTATGCAATGCTTTGCCTTGTAATTGCCGGTTTGCTTTATTCACACCAACGCGAATGGTCCCTTCCCTAAATGGGGTTCTGGTGGCAACACTACGGATGTTGTCCTTTGGTTGGCCCCTTTGTTGAGGAAAACGCCTACTTGATCGAATATTCGAGGTAGTTTTAAACATACAGTGCGAAAGGTCGATTCGATTCGAAAATCACTACTCTAAACTAAATTGACGGGAATAAAAGTGTTGTTATCCCGTTCTCATGTGCGGGGTTAAATAAGACGTTAATTGAGACCTGTCAAATTATTTTAGCTTAGTGATTTTGTACAACAGAATCAAAGACACCAAAAGCTCAGCAAATCATGTTTTGTTCTTATGTAATGTCGGTGAAAAGCGTGTACAGAAAGTAAATATAAAAAAGTATTTCGCGTCACGCTGTATTCGATATCCAATATTTATTCATATTAAAGGAAACATGACTAAATCGATTCAGTTACTTTGTTCCTAAGCGATGACAGGCATCGAGATACGAATTCTATGTAAGATTTCACTAGTAAAATGCAAGTTAAAGAATATAAAATGAGATCTATCGGATCTATCGGATCAGCAACCTGCAGCCAATCTAATGCGACAATTGTAACCAGTACTGCACAGATAACTATCTTACCAGCAAATGGTCAGTTAAATGTAGGGTTGCCAATTCTATGCTTCTAGCGTATGCCCGCGATTTCGTCCGCGTTGAGCTTAAAATCCCAGAGGAACCTAAAATTTTCCCGGGAAAAAAAATATCGTATATGTTAATCAAGATTATAAACTACATGTGTACCAAATTGCACACAAATCCGCTAGCCGTTTTTACGTGATTCAGCACCGTCCATACATCCTTCCTTGCTAACTTTCTTATTTATAATATTAGTAGGATACGAATTCCAGCTGCACTGGCACCAATACTCAAAGTTGGTGCCTATCTGTATATATAAAAGAAGAAGCTGACTGACTGACTGACTGACATATCAACGCACAGCCTAAACGGCTGGGGTTACAGACTTGAAATTTTGACAGTACGTACCTTTTATGACGTGGCCGTCCACTAAGAAAGCATTTTTGGAAATTCCACCCCTAAGGGGGTAAAATAGGGGTTGAAAGTTTGTATGAAAATCTGTCATTTTTTAAGTCGAGCGCATGAAAATTGGTATTTGGCCTTTCAGCTAAAAATGAATAAATACGTATTTCAGGATTTTTGGAAAATCCACCCCTAAGGGGTTAAAATAGGGGATGAAAGTTTTGTATGAGAATCCATCAATTTTGAAGATAAACGCATGAAAATTAGTTTTTGGCCTTGCGATTAAAAATAAATATATACATATTTCAGGATTTTTGTAAATTCTACCTCTAAGGGGGTTTAATAGGGGTTGAAAGTTTGTATGAAAATCCGTCGTTTTTTAAGTCAAGCGCATGAAAATTGGTATTTCGCCTTTTAGTTAAAAATAAATAAATACGTATTTCAGGATTTTTGGAAAATCCACGCCTAAGGGCTAAAATAGGGGATGAAAGTTTTGTATGTGAATCCATTAATTTTGAAGATAAACGCATGAAAATTGGTTTTTAGCCTTACAATTTAAAATAAATAAAATCATATTTCAGGATTATTGGAAATTCCACCCCTAAGGGAGTTAAATAGGGGTTGAAAATTTGTATGAAAATCCGTCGTTTTTGAAGTTGAGCGCATGAAAATTGGTATTTGGCCTTTCAGTTTAAAGTAAATAAATACGTATTTCAGGATTTTTGGAAGTTTCATCCCTAAGGGGGTAAAATAAGGGGATTTGTATGAAAATCCGTCAGTTTTGAAGATTAACGCATGAAAATAAATACGTACATTGAAAATAAATAAATACGTATTTGAGAATTTTGAGAAATTCCAACCCTAAGGGGTGAAATAGGGGATGAAAGTTTGAATGAAAATCCGACATTAATGAAGTTAAACGCATGAAAATTGGTATTTGGCCTTTAAAAATAAATAAATATGTATATGAGGATTATTAGAAATTCCAACCATAAGGCATAAAATAGGGGATGAAAGTTTGTATGGGAATCCGTCATTTTTGAAGTTAAATTCATTCAAATTGGTAGCAGAGGCCAAATTCTATCATTTATAATTTTAGATATAGGTACATGTTGACTTATTTACCACGCGTGCAAAGCCGCGGGCAAAAGCTAGTTCTAAAATATAACAAGAATAAAGCTTTTGAATAGCAGGCGTAGTAGCAATAACAGTCTTACGTGTCAATGGTGAGACTGTTATTGCTACCCCTTTGATTTTCTATTACTTGGTTTCCTCGTTAGAAAATGATTTAGGAAGCTTATCCTCCGTGGTGGCCAATCTCTGTATTTAGACTCCGTTAAACTTGTTGATGGACTTTGGTCCTCGTAGTTCTTGGTAATTTTACAGTAAAACGTCATTAAAAGTACATTTATTGCATCGTTTTAGAGCTTTAATGGGTATTTAGAAATTTCCGTCAACCCTATTTGATTGTATTCAATTCCACAACTTCCACAAGTAAGCTTTACCAAGGCCGCAGATAAATGGGGCTTTCTCCCTGTCACTCTGGGTATCGCCTACGCGCATTCGTGCTAAATGCCTGTAAATAATATTTGAACAATCCAGCCCACGCATTAAATTATGATTTATTTTTGGTGTTTTTGTTCGGTCCCGATCTTGGGTCTGTTTACTTTCCATAATGATTTCGTGGTCTTCTGACACCGATTCTGTTTACAACGAAGATTGGTCTTCCACGTTCACCGAATTAAACTCTCTGATTGTCCTCTAGACTTTTAATTTCTAGGACTTGATGATTTGTTTGTTTCAGCTAAGTGATCTTTCTAAATAATAGTCTATTTCTTTTCTTAAATTTTCTTAATGCGTTTGGTATTTGCAAAAGATTGTCGTAAGTCAACTAACAGTATATTCAATCGTCGATTTGTAAATTTAGATTCAGCTAAATGAATAACTTGAATGCAGGCATTCCAATGATAAATTCAATGGTACTAGTAAATCTTATTGACTCAATTATGTGTAGTATGTTTTGAAAGCCACAGACCATTTCTCAAGCTTGGGGAGAGAGTATTGTGCATTTATATGAATACATATGCCTATTTGTTAATAGAGCAATTACTGACTTTGATTTATGTGCATAGTGTGTTTTATTCGTATTTTATTACTTCTCCTTTCTGAAAGCTATTTGGTTTTATGTATACCTTTAAAGAGTTTAATAGGTAATTAACTGTGTAAGTATTTTATGGACGGTATGAATCTTTGTTTGGATAAGAATATTATCTTATAATATAAAGACCTAAAATCACTTTATTTTCTGAATAACTATTCAGTAGAGCTAATGTTCTGTTTCTGTAACTTTCAAATACCTATTTTATGGTATTTGATATCGAGGTTTCTTCACACTCCTAGCGAGGATTGATTCTTGTTGCAATCTTGCCGAACATAGCGTTGTATAATTGTATTCTCACACATAACCTCAGTAATAGAGATTTCAATATTCTCTGATTTTATTTAATCGTTAAACGTTAATTGATAAATAAAAATCAATACTTTTAACTGTTGTAAATATTAATTAATATGTTTATTAGGAATTTGATATTAATGAAGTTGATGTATTTATATTAGTTTGTTGAAGTTGATATAAATATTGGTATGGTATTTTATTCCAAATCGTTAATTTTATGTATTGAATTGAAATCGTTAATTTTAACGGTTAATTAATATATTCGACATCCCTACTCAGTAAGATCGATTCATATTTCTAGACCTTGATTTTCACCAGCACATGAACTTAAATCTGTATTGGCCTAATTCCGTATATTTGCTTGAAAATAATTTAAACTGGTTGATTTTTTATGATCATGGAGTTTTCACTTTTATGATCATGTTGAAATATGAGACAGTTATTATAAATCTGCCTCGTTTAGTAGCTAAGTATGTAGTGTCTTCACTCTTACTGTATTGCTTTGCCGCGATCATCCGTAGCCACATGAAAGCTAGCTTTCACATAGGAAGCTTTTAATGCTTAAATAACGATCTTCCATTTCAGTACAAACGATCGTCAATTTCTTTGTATAGTTTTTATTAGACGTGTCTGTTAGTATATATTATAATATGTAATTAACTTTAATTGTAACTTCATAATCCAGACATAAGACTGTTCATAAGACTGTCTTCCCATACAAAATATTCACTGATTGTCACCGACTTTAAATTTTTAGACCATGCCGTTATGTCATTCTATCGCTTATTAGTATTAGTTATTATTTAATAAGAAAGATTTTTAAAGTTAATATTGATCCGAATTCATGTAACGAAATTTATTGTACTGCAGAAAGTTGGCCTGAATTATTTGATGTAACGGTTATAGGTAATACAATTGGTTATGCTAATACATACAGTTATGTCATGTCCGTTACTTAACGACCCCGCAGGCAACTTAGATATAATGTACTATTACAATGTAATTACAATGTAGTCATCAATAGGTCAATGGTTAAGCGTTGAGTATGCTATCGAGTGCAAATCTCTTTCGGCCAACCATTGTTTCTTTATTATTAGTTGTATGATGTAATTATATTACCTACTAGCTTGTACCCCCGCCTTCGCCCGCGTGGGTCTAGACAAAGATAACGTATGTTATTTCGATAACGTATGTATATTCCCCAGGTTGTAATCTATCTCTATTCCAAATTTCATAACGATCTGTTCAGCCGTTTAATCGTGAGAAGCTAGCAAACAAACATTTATAATATAAGTATGGATGCGAAAGTAACTCTATTTATTTGTTTGTTTGCTAGCTTTTCTTTAATGAAATTTGGAAATGAGATAGATTATAACTTGGGGAAGGACATAGGCTATCTTTATCTAGAACCACGCGGGCGAAGCCTGGGGTAAAAGCTACATTATTAGAAGGCAGTTAGAACATGACCTAATACTTGCAGTGCAGAGCACTTATTCTCCGTCATTTATCATCTTCGACGTATTGAATGTTTACGATCAGCTTATTTATTACCTCTGAAACATAATACGAAATATACTAAAAGTGTTATATGTTATATCGGTTGATGTCAAATATATTGGTGCTTATCTCAAAACCTCTCTCGTCCTATTCGATATTAATCTCACAGTAGGTGTATTTATTATCTCCCATATAAAGTGATTATTGTTCAGTTTTATAGCGCGATCCGCTTCATTCAATCACGTTACCTCCTAATCATTAATCTTCATTAAATACGCTGTCTTGGGTAGTTCATTTCACTTTCTCTCGATCGGATGCTATCTCAATGGTAAATAAAAATAATAGATCAGTGATTTGCGCCTCTAATTTGTCTAGTGCAAAATTTCTTGTTGCATAATAATGAATTGTAAGGTTTACAACTCATTACATGAAATAAAAAAAACAATTATGTTCTTTCTTAGAAGTAATGAAAGTAATTACAGTGATGTTTCATTTGAGATTTTATCATAGTGTGCTAGTAGTTTTAGAATTTGCTAAATATGTCTTTGCGTACGGTTTATGTTACACAGTAGTGGTATTCGTGGAATTTAGCATTTGCTTTATAGATCATTAGTGCGTTTTCCATTTAATTGACCTATTTAAATTTTAACATATTTTGTTGTTTATTTGTTGAGATTGTTAATTTGATGACGTGGCACACAAATTAATTTGATTTAAACTTATTTTTATCTGGTACTCTTACATGAATTTCAGAATACTTGGAGAGAACATTCTTCGACAAATGTACTAAAGCTTTCGCGCAGCTTGCACCTTTCTAATCAAAAACCATAATATTATGTTAAGTTGTGAAATGTGAACTGCTCATTAAATTCTGACATTTATTGAACAAGCTGATGTTAGTATCCTTAAGACACGCGAATAACGAGTTCGTGACTGTAGTGACAAGTTTAATTCGCTCATACCTTAACCCACTTTTGGACACTTCTGAAACAGTAAAAGGTATTGATTTACCTTTTTCTGCAGCTCTATGTACTGTTTTTATGGCCGATTGGTTGGCGTGTGTTGAAAGCACATGTGGTTTAGAGCGCATGACATATATATGTATGGAAGGTTCATTGGTCTTCTTTCTTAGCTCGATGATAAAATGGACCTAGGTATATTCTTCTTAGCTTCAACCATTATGCTGAACTAGTCATTCTTGCACGGCCTGTTTTCGGAGATAAAAAGAGGCAAGGCACAATGATATCTCCCTTTAGAAGTAGCAGCTGCTCAACTGCTAAAGTACCTACCCTCCACGTAGTAAAATATTGCACTCTTGTGTTGTGATATTTTTCTGGGGTGAGGCAGGTTTCCAGAGCTCCTGTAGGATGCGGTATGCTGAAAGTAAGGGTTTTCAGCATCAAGGACATCTGCTCGTACTAAAGGCTAACGATTCCTGATAACCACAACAAAAAGCTGGCTGCGTGTCATTGAATTAATGGGGATAAGTGGAATAACCCGATAATACTGACATTGCAAGCGTCCATAGGCTACGGTGCCCGCTTAAGAGCCCTTATTTTCCACATCTTAGAGTACATACAAAAAGCATCGTGTAAATTTAGGCTAGGTCACAGCGATCGATATCTAGGTTAGCCTTCAGTCTCGAGGCTTAGCCCTCGGGAGCTCGGGTTACGATCGGCTGGTCGTTACTGCTTGGCAACCCGCCAATATTCGTATTGCGGTCACTGCCATGTTTTAATCTATTCACATGTTTGGAGCAGCTGATTTAATTTGTTTATAATGAGTATGTAATCTCAGTGCTCAATCACGCCTTTTAAAGATTCAAGGGGCAGAACTCAAGAAACCTTAAGTGTCTTTTCGTGACCGACTGGACTTCGCAGTCCTGATGACCTATCTGAGCAAAGACTTTTTCATACTAAGCGACACTTGCCACCTGCAAGCCTGCCTGATAGTAAGAGATTACCATAGATCTGTAAATGCTTGAAATACCGAAGCATCAGTAGCCTTTTGCCAACCTTATTGCTGAGAGGAATCTGCTGTGCTAGCATTATACGGTCTCTTACAGGCAAAACACAGCACGCTCCTAGAGGAAATCTGGAAACCTTAATACACTTTATTACATGAGTGCAGTGTTATTTGAGTATGGTTGCCTGCAAGGTCGAGGTCCTGTCTCCAATCTGACGACTTTTTTTTTAATGAAGTCAGTAAATTGGTTGATTGTATTTGGGTACGAGTAGAAAAGCTCGAATGTAATGTAATGTAGATATCTGACGCGCCTATTGTACAATATGTACGTTACGTAGCGTACAGATGATAAGCAAAGATATTAATAATTAAAAAAACAAATGTCATACATAACTACCAGTGTTTCCCAGTTTTGATAAGTACGTGCGAAATATCAATTTAATCATCAGTAATCAGTGACCTTACTTTTGTAGATAATATATAATCGCATTCCACATTTCACGAAATTTTCGTGCAAATCATTATCGCCGCGAAGGTATCTCCATCTATTTCTGTTATGTAAACAATACATTCTTTACCGTTGTCTATTATGTTTACGATTGGCCAATATCCAAAGTTGACAATGTATTCTCAAAGCGTAATGCTCCTTAAAAGTGCCGTTTTATCAGGCGAATTTAATTTTATTAAGATGTATTAAACGTTTCTTTTGCATATGTAATTTTTCCTTGCCTTCTGGGTGAAGTTCCTTTTAATCTTAAAATACTCTTGAGAGTAGTGTAAATTCTAGTTTACCCAAAGTCTTCCATCTTTTCACCCCTGGGTCTAATTTCTTGACAGTTAAGTTTCGGCTTAAAGCCAAGATCAACCCGAGGAATAGCCAATAGTGCACGCTTGTTTGACGTCAATTCGAGACTCTTTAGACAAGAATCAAATGATGATGCCAAAGCCCTACTCCTGATACTAGCCAACTAGTTCTGAAAGTTCAAGGGTAGTAACATCAGATAGTATCAAGGGGTTCTTAATTCACTGGATTGTGGATAATCTGTAATCTTCATAAGTCATGGGTAGCATCAATTGCCTGCCACCAGAATTCGGTCTCTCATTTGAGATCTTGTTTGTTAGCAATATTGTGTTAAATTTAGGTGCAAATATTTCTTATTTTATACGTTTATAGTGCAGTAGTGCTCATTAGCATGTTTACGAGTAATTAGGCGAGTCGTAAATGTATTTATTGATTGGTCATTACTTACACCGTCTATCGCGTGGTTGAAAGTAATCATTATTGACCACCTGGTGGCATTTTATTAGGGAAAATTATGATAACATTCACATTATATGCGTTAATTAAATGTGATTAATGGAATCCAATGGAATGAAATATCAGCAAAGAATTTATGTTGGCAATGGAATGATTATTTATTGAGAGAATATTTATTTTAAGAGAATATTTATTTAAATATTTAAATAAATATTTAGGTAGTATTATTAACAGTGATTCCAGATGTAGTCACGATATTAAAGCCAGAATTGCAATAGCAAAACAAGCTTTTAATAATAAAAAAAGGCTTTTTGGATCTGGTATGAATAGAAAAGTTAAAAAAAGGCTTATCAAGACATACGTATGGAGTATCGTACTGTATGGATGTGAAACGTGGACACTGACGCAAAGAGACAGAGAAAGGTTGGAAGCATTTGAAATGTGGTGCTGGAGGAGAATGGAGAGAATAAGTTGGACAGAAATGGTAACAACAAAGGACGTTCTGAAGAAGGTAGGAGAAAAAAGAACGATTATAAGTACGATTGAAAATAGGAGGGGCAACATGATGGGCCATTTGTTACGACATGACGCATTTATACGAAATATCATAGAGGGAAAGATCGAAGGAAAGCGTGGCAGAGGAAGGCCAAGGATAAGTTACCTGCAACAGATAAAGACGAAGGCTAACGTTATGTCGTACCAAGAGGTCAAAGAGATGGCTAACGATAGAACGGCTTGGCGATTGCTCCACCGACAAGAGCCTAGCTCTTAAATATATGATGATGATGATGAATGGAATGATAAACTGTAATTTTTTTAAGAAGTTTTATTTGTATGAGAGATAACTTCAGCTCCTTAAAATCGAATTTATCTACAAATGTATCATGAGGAAGTCATGTTAATAGGAATCAGAACTGTGAGACTTGCTTGTGTATGCAACTGTCTTGTTTAGGTTATGGCTGTGATAATTCTTCGGATTGGACATCCATAAACTTCGGTTTCATCGAATTAGACACCAACTGTCTTCACGAGTAAATAAACGGTCTTCCAATGGTATTGTAATGGCTCCATGGCGACAGAATTGTATTTAGGTAATCTGCTAATTCGTCATAGGATATGTGAGTTATGTCGAATTGATTTCACCACGAAATGGTACCCTGATGTACTAGACTAAAATTGACTAATCTGAATGTGATTTGAATTATTATAGTCCTCAATAAGTCGAGCTTCTTATATGTTCTTAAATTCCACATTGGATATTAATACCTGCGTTTTATAAATCGACCAAAATAATTCACATTTCCATAAATGTCTCAAGTGCACTTTCCATATATCTTTCAGTTGAAATCCGCCATGTTTGTTTTTTGCAGTCTCTCATGTGATGCATATCTAAAGATACATTTTCATACCATACTTTTTTTTTCTCAATTTCTTTGACGTTTAAATATAAATTTCATTTTTTATAATAACGGACATCATCCATTTTGGCCCAGATCTTAAAGTGGCAATCAACGCATTTTTTTTTAATATTCTGTTAGAGCTTGCCCGTCTGAACATGTTTTATTGTGCCGCTACTTTCAGGTTTGGACCAAATCTCTATGAAACATGGATGTCCTTTAGAAAGTGAATAATACTTTCAGCAAAACATACTTTCAAAAAGTTTTATGGACACTAGCTGTGAGTGTGAGATTCTATCAGATACTCGTAAACTTTGAGTCGCAGGCGTAAAAACAACTACTTGACGCACAAAATACATTTTCATGCAAATCAACAGCATCTTCAATTCAGCTTTCTGTGAGTATCTCGTAAAATGTATCTCGTATGAAAACACATTATTCAAATTCATAAACAATTGAAATTATCTTCCTTTGTGTCCGTCCTAAAATTGAGCATTTTATCTTCACCGTATTTTACAATTTCGATTAAAATAAGAGCTACTATTAATGAGAGATTAATGTTTCCGGATAAATAAATTCATCAAAATCTTGGGTAAAGTTTTTAAGACTGGTACGTTATGTGTTTAGAGTTCATTTTCATGCCAAGAACTGAAGTAAAATGAAATGAAAACGCAATCGCATAAAGTAACAAAGATGCAATGGCTACTAGAGTGCCTTGGCGAATCGTTCTGTGACGAATGCATTGTTTTGTCCGTTGTCTGTATCCGCGTTAAAATTTTTTTGCAAAGCGGTATCGTCAACTATCGTTTGTACATCATAGCATGTTGGAGAGTTATTTTCTTTGGCTTTCATTTGATCACTTCAAGTGCTATCCGTCGTTGTTATCCTTTCAATGAAATCTGTATTCAGATTACTTTTATATTTTTTATACCACTATGCTTTCCTGATTGCTATTCTCTGGGAAGCTGTTATTAAAACATCAGGGAATAATTTATTCACTAGCGTTGTTAAAAGAATCATCCTCCAAGGTGACTCCAAGAGATGCAATTTATTGTCATATTTTTCCTTAAAATTTCAGTTTCCACCATCACCCACGTTTTCTCTCATACATATTCCCAAATGTTGACTCTGTGCCAACTGTATTTGGTTTCTATGCCAAATAGGTGAAATGTATTGTTTTGTGCTCCAAACATTTGCCAAACATTATTTACCTTGTTGGCTTAAACGCGTTAATTATTTATTTATATCCAAGATAGGCGATCGTTGAACCGTGGCCTAGTGTTAAGAACTATCCAACCGGATGTCTTAGATTATTTTTAAACCGGGATCATGGTTCTCTGAATGATGGCCCGCCTGCTCTAGTATTGTGTTTCGTAGAGATTTTGTATCTAATATAGGTTTAATTGTTTCCTCATTTTTTGAATTTAAGTGAACAGTTTGTAAACTAGCATTATCGTGGTTTTTTTCTGGAATAAAATATTTTTGAGAAATTCCATCTGACGAAGCTATTTACCTAGCACTTGAGCTAATTTAAATATGATATGTAACTTACATTTCGGGATATTAACCAGGTGTTTGGAATCGGAGGTGATATTTTTTCTCAAACATTATAACAATCTGAATACGAACCTCCCCAGTTAGCTTAGTGTTAGACGAATTGTGGATGTCCGTTTGATAATATTGCTAAATAGAAATAAAAGTGGACGTTTCATTTAATCATATTTTGCTGCTTGATTTTGTTTTTTTCTAACCATTGGATCTTGTATATCGTTATTTTTGGCTTGCACTGCTGCATAACGGGAATTATTCGTCCCTTTCATGATATCATAATTGTGTTTTTTTTTTCTTTATCTAACCTTCACTGACAATTCAATCACAACTTCGATAATGCAAGTAACAAGATCAATCCCTGTCACGTGTACCTTACCTCACCTCGTCTATGCCGCATGCTTCTATCACATGGCTGTGGCGTTGGCTAGGATTAAGTTTCACTTCTGCGTCTATACTGAACGGTTTAAGTATTATATTGTTACTAAATGTGTTTCCCTAATTGTTACGTCAGAAGTCTCATATTAATTTCGTACTTAACTTAGCAAATGGGTGGCTTATGTTGTTAATTTCATATTTTTAGATATTCATGAAAATATATCTAAAGCCGTGGTGGCCTTGTGGTTGAAGCAACAGGCCTGTCATCTGATGGGCCCAGGTTCGAGTCCCAGCCTGTACCAATGAGTTTTTCTAAGCTTAAGTACAGTGATTAATCACACCAAGAGCTTTTAAAAAGAGAGGTAGGGCGATTTGGGATTTCCCGTGGGTTATCCCATTTAAATTGGAGCCGCCCGACTGGGGACTGTACCTCCGCCTTACAGAAGACCGCAGTGAAATAACACTACTTGATGTAGTGTTGTGTTTCTGCGGTAAGTAAGGTTGCCAGTGCTCCACGAGGATACGCTGGTCTAGTAGTATTGCTGCTAGCACAGTGAGTCCTCATCAGCAACATGGTTGGCACCCCGTAGTGATACCCCTGGTATTGGCTATAGGCTACGGTGACTGCTTACCATCAGGTGGGCCGTATGCTTGTGTGCCACCTTAGTGGTATAAAATAAAAATATTATTTCGGGCCATTATGAATGTTTCGATGAAGCTTTAATAAAACAATAAGTTATTGTATACGTGGGAATATTAGCCAAATATGTTTTAATAACTGTCAGGCCAGACGGACCCAAAATATTTTCACTGCGATTTACCCAGAACTAAAGGCAGGCTAGCCAGCTGTAATCGTTTCTGAGGAAACTGAACGCGATATACATGCATACAGGCATTAAAGACCCATACTAAGGATTCCTTTTTAATTAAGGATGAAATCTAATTACAATGAGCGTGCAGTTTGATGCAAAGTTTAATATCTATTTAGACGACATGATAAAACTTTTTACGTGTACACTTTAACCTCATAGACCAGACTAACAGTACAAATTATTTATTATGAAGATAATTATAATGAGAAACGTCTACAATTTGTCAATTCTTTACCTTACCAAATGTAGTTCTATTAATATTTAATTTCCTTGTTAAGAATGGTCTGTAATCGGTTAAAAGTTCTTCATCATTGTGGAATGTGAAATGCGACACGAATGAATTTATGCATTGTATTCTTGCTTTACTATTTATTGAATCCAATTTGCCTTCTGGACAAGTGAAATTACAATCTGTTGGCGGTTATATATGAAACGCAACTTGTGAAAATGTGAAATGGTAGTTACTAAATTTACAGCTTCAGTGTTGTTGCGGTTTCAACGAAATCAATTTTGCAGCCCAGCGTTGTACTTGGTTCTCGTTCTTAATGACATTCATACTTGATATCTTTTCATACTTTACTGTTTCGAGTTGCATTATATGCATTTTCATTATAAACAAGTTTACACTCGTATTGTATATGGCTAATACAATTTTCTCGTTGTCCCATATTGGAAAATTATTTCTGGTTGTTTATCAAAACTGTATATGTTGCCAATGTTGCTATTAGCGTATTATATTAGATCTGACTTTTGGATGTGCTGTTATTTAGTCTGAATGGATTTTAAATTGAAACCATCCCATAATATTTTTGTTGTTTCTTTTATGTTAAACATAAAAGAAACAACAAAAATATTATGTTCAAAAATACACGTTCTGTAATTATATTTGTGTTTTCCTCACTCGTAATCCACATATTAAAATTAAAATTTGTATTTATAGCCATCAATCTATCAGTGTACTTAACTGAAATTATTCCATTATGAGTTGATATTTTCACTCAAAGTGATAAAGTTGTTGCTGAAAATGTGTGTTTTTGTTCAAGTTTCTTTATTTCTTGTATCATTTGTCTGTTACTATAGAAATTGCCAATTAGAATAATTAGTATTGAATACAAAGATGTAAAATTAACTCACGATCTAACAACAACACTCTTTATCTGTAATATGCTAAATTTATCTTGAACTACATACCGATTTGAACTGCAAATGTCAAAACATACGACGCTCATTTACAAATTAGTTGCTATTGAATGGATGATATTATAAAATCATCATTTAGAACTTGAAACTAATTTAAGGGCTTAATTTTTCTGAAAATAAATTGACTTGACGATATTTATTGGAATATCTAGAAAATAATCTTTGTTACATTTCTGTATTAATTTTATTCATACATTTAGGTGAATAACTTATTGGGGTTTAATACTGCATGAAGTTTCCTGTCTAGAAAACACTGCATGTTCTTTTCCAGATCAGTTAAAAAGCTTATGAATCATTCTTTAAGGAGGCTTTATCACCTACCAACACTTACTTAGACGACAGTTTGACTACTTCTGCTCGTAGGAGCAATGTTCAGTGATCGGCACGAAACTGTCGCTCCGCCAACGTCGCTAACCTAGTTGATCGATGAGCCACGGACACCAGAAGGCATTATAACACGAACGAACTTTATGATAGAATTGTTGAATAATGGGTCACATAACAAAATTTTTCCATAAGAATCTGCGGCGCCAACCCCTACTGTGTTTCAGAGAAGGGCCACAGCAATTAGGCACAAAAGTTTGATGTATTGGTTTGTTACAATTTATTTGAAAACGTAGAACATATTAATCCAACTTACGATTAACATGTTGATCGGAAAGTTGCTAGAAGTATGGGGAATCTGTCTCCAAATTTGAAATGTATCGATGTATGATAGAAAAACCAGGTTAAAATCAATTACTTGTAAGTCGAGGAAAATACATCATCTTGCTAAGTGCAATGCTGCTGATAGTAAATGTAGGTTACTGGCATTTACAATGTCAGTGTGCCTATTGTAACATGGTTCGTCGTCTGTGTTATAGTGCTAGAACACCCAACCTCACTGCTTACGTAAACGATTGTTCCCAGTAATTAAGTGTAGCTACGTGCCGTATACAGGCAAGCACGTCTCATAAGAAAGGTGTAGTTGAGGAACAAGATTTTTAATTGCTGCACCATTCCCTTTATTGGCTAATTCAGTCATATCTACAGATTTATCAGCTTCGCTGTCACGATATTTCTCTCTGAAACGGTTGACTTTTACCCCCGTGATATAACAATAGAAAACGGTAACCACTCATTTGCGTTCAAGTTTCTACTGCTATGCCTAGCTTTGAAATATGTGTTATTATTATTATATGATTTAGATATCCTCTCGTTATGAATAGCTAAAATATGTCCGAGTCTTGGAGTTTATAAATAAGTAGGTACTACTATAACTTTACTTTTTCATTAGACTAGGGTTTTTCAGATTTTCCGGTATTCACGCCTACGGGATGTCAAGTCGATGAAATCAGTAAACTGTAAGATAATTACATATTTGTGTAAAACTGACGTATTCTACGTCATAGTTCATGGCGACGAACGTGTAATTTAAAACAATTGCCAAACTGTTTGTTTAATATCGCGTGAATACAGTCATTGTGATTACAAACTGCGGCAACAGATGATAATAATGGATTGTAATCAAACTACATTTGTACAAATACATTTACGTCACAAACAAATTTAAGCTCTCCAATATGGTGTTCAGTTTCGGGCAGATAACTGATGTAATCGTATATTAAATTTACATAATCAGTATGATTTATAGTATTGAATGAATTATATTTGTCGTCATTAATGTAGTAATTGTTTATCATATTCGTTTTGACATTATCGATGTCGATAAATCTTCTGTTTCAGTTACAAATCCATTATTACGTGACGCTTTTGCGAAATTATTGAATTTGAGGATCAAAGAAACGTATCCTTTTATTAATTGTTGTTATTTATACGAATTAATTACTTGGTTGTATTCGTGAAAAGCAATATAGAAGTGAAAATTTAATAGTGTGATAAAATAATGAAGCTGGATTAAAAACGTTTTTATAAGTTTTGTATTGAAATTAGAGCGGGATAATCATTAAAATGCTTTTAATTGATTCTTTATTACTCATATATATCTTACTAATATAATGAATGCGAAAGTTTGTGAGTATGGATGGAGGTTTCTTACTCTTCACGCAAAAACTACTCAACGGATTTGGATGAAATTTGGCACACAGATAATTTATAACCTGGATTAACACATAGGACACTTTTTTTCTCGGGAAAATTTTAGGTTCCTCTGAGATTCTAAGCTCAACGCGGACGTAGTCGCGGACAGAAGCTAGTCTTACATAAACTTTGACGTTATTCATACTACTAGCTATACCCGACCACGCTTAGATGTGGCAAAATAAAACGAACTGAAGCTCGGCAATATAAAACAAAAAAAAAGTTAAGAACAGAGGAGAAAATGATCCTTAAATATTTGTCTTTAAACAATAATATGCGTATGTGCTACTATTGCCGTTTGATTTGTCACAGTCACGGCACTTGTGCATTATGGTCCAACCTCATAACATAATTTGTTTTAATTCGATCTACATGCTTGAGTAAATGAGAAATCTCTCAAGGCTACCAAACGGTTGACCAGATGAAGGCCGAGACACATTATAAGAGGTAACAGCTGACTCAGAAGCAATTTTTGCTGTGACCGTGCCGTAATCTGCTATCGGTCAAGAAACTAAAGACCTGCGAATCAATTTCCTGACAGACTGCAAGTTTCTCGGGCTCAACCTGTTTGCAAGCTTTAACGCAAAAAAATTGAACCGTCATCGCAATCTCACCTCTAAACCTCAGCATTAAAGTGCAATCTTGTGACGTGAAACTGCAGACGTTCGGAAACCAATTTCGCTCTCGTCTGTGCGCCTCAGTCGGCAATAAATAGTTTAGTCTCAGTAAGGCGCGTGACTCCGCACACGTTGGACGTGCGTTGCATATTTGGATTTAGTAACACGCGATTATGAGTTTCGCACTTAAAATATTATAGATACGTGTGTATACTTTATGGAAATATAAAGTGTTACCGGTGTTAAATGAATATTATTTGTAATTGCTTTTTGGATTGTGGTATGATTTGGAATATGGGTTTCCTTCCTCAAGTGGAATTACTTTACGTGTGCTTGCAATACTTTGGTTTGTCGGACTATCAAACTTTTCACACCACCTAAGAAATGTATTTTCATAAATGTGGACAGATAACAGACAGGTTTTCGTAATACATTTCTATGCTTATGAAACACCAGCAAGATGTATTATTGTCTATTGACAAGACTGAATATGGTTGATTAAAATTAAGTTACATACGCCCTATTTTAGACGAGAATACATTTTCTTTTTGACCATCTCACAATTATATGTTCCAAATATGTTTGTATCTTCATTGGTATTAGTATCTTTCGTTGCAAATGGCCCATGAATAGCTTAAGGTAATATAAAATACTTAGTCAGCATCGTAGCGTAGGTTTTTAACCTCTACATTAGCACTGCAGTATGCATTTGTATCGGATTCATTGACATTGGCGTAACCTTGTCCCAATTGTCTAATCACACTGGCTTATAATGCACGCAGTTCATATTATTATTTACTGTCTCATGTTTGTAAACTATTACATTGAAAAATATGATGTTAATTTTACATACCATTAACTGTCTTGCTGGCTGTAAATCTGATCTTCTGAACCCCACTACCCAGATGTTACGTGGATGGTTTGGTATAGGTTTATGATGGGTTTTTTTGCTGATTGGGTGTTCCTTTCCTATAGGCTGTTTACGTCAAATTATTAGATGGCTTCCGTTATAATGCTCTACCGATATCGACCTAACTAATAATGTCATCTAAGCATGAATAACAGCTGGTGATATCTTCATTAGATTTTATTGAGACGACTTGTCGTGCCCAGCAGGGTCCTAAGTCTATGATTTCAATAAAAAATATACTGATGTATTGTTGTGTTTCTGTAATGCTGCTGCTAGCACAGTGAGTCCTCATCAACAATAGGTTCGCAACGCGTTAGTGATACCCCTGGTATTGCTAGTGCTAGCCATATGCTTGTGTGCTAACTTAGTGGTATTTAAAAAAAAACGGATACAGTATACATACGAAGAATTGAATTACTTTTTTTTTTTTGCCACTAAGGTGGCAAACAAGCATACGGCCCGCCTGATGGTAAGCGGTTACCGCAGCCTATGGACGCTTGCAACACCAGGGGTATAACTCGCGCGTTGCCGACCCTAAAATTACTTAACTCATCATCGCCCTGCGGCCAAACTTATCATGATTCATAATCCATTGTGATATGGGTTAATATTATTTCATAATCTACCATAACTCAGCGTGACTGCGTGGATAGGGTTAACCTCTTCCCAACCTCGGATATGTGGTCTGACAATAAAAAATAACTGTCGGACAAATAGCGTGAGCTACTTTCCCATTTGTAGCATTAATATAATTTAATTTCACACTGGATACTTGGCATGACATAATAACCTCTAATACGTTGTTTTAGTATTTAAGTGCAGTACCATATCGATAGAATAATAATGATACCCGGCTGACTCACGGTATTTTATAAACATTACCTTATGTTGTTATTAATTGATTGGCCGCGGAATGGAAATGTGAAAAGACTGAGATTACATTTGCTGAAATTGAATTGAAATATCATTGTTTTTTTTATTTTAGTTTTAAAGATAAATTACTAATTCTAAAATCGATCAACTATTTTGAAAATGAATAGGTATGGAATAATATTAAAATGTAATAAAATTAACTGTATGGAGATCTACATACATACATAGTAACATACAAACTGCAGTCTATTCGGAGTGTGTTTACGCTCAATATATTAATACAAGCATGAATTAATCTGTGACAACAGCCATATGAAAACATATTATTTAAAACTTTGCAATGCAAATTGTGAAGTGACTCGAAAAGTATGGGAATTTACCAGTCTGTTGTCAAACGTATAATAATACGGCAATTCCCACAAGACCTTTCAAAATATATCCCAGACACCCCGCCTGATGGTAAGCGAGACGTATCAAAAACATCGTCTAGATAAACTAAATTGTGCGTACGTGTACCGCGTACGTGCGTGCGTACGTACGTGTACTCGTATACCGCGGTGGTGAGCACCGCGGTATACGAGCAGTTGAACAAATGTGATTTTGAATAAAAGTCAAGAGAGGAGAGTGGAAAATTCAATAAAATCTCAGCCTACATTATTTACGTTAACAGATTGTAGAAATGTATCTATTAAAATCTAATGGACAATAACCATCCAGGCAGTGAACTGCTAATTTCTTATCTTTTGCACCTGAAACCGTACTTTTGTATTATAAGTGAAAAAGTGAGCAGTTTCACTTTTAATTCAAGGTTGTTTCAGAGTCCAAGGAACATTTTATACCGACATCCCTAATTGACTTTAAGTGACCAGACTTGGCCACTAATCCGTATTTTCTCCAGCTAGAAAACGATGAAAAGTTGTTTCTCCAACCCGTTGCCACAATTTACATAGCGCTGCCCGAATGAGGTGTTCCATACATTTAATTGGGCTCGTGTTCACAACAATGCGCAGTGCTATAAATCACCATTCACCACCCAAACGGCTACGCTTTTAAGTAGGTTATTTAAGAAATGTTCAGAATACAAATTTGTCTGGCTTTCCTTTCATGTATACCCTGGATGTGATGCATCCATTTATAATCTTATGACATAACATGGAGGAGTTTTGTTTTTAGGAGGAGTAACGGCTTTGTCAGTTGTAGCTACAGAATTTTTATTGCCTTAACTTTTGAGGATATTTCGATATGCATTCACAGAGTTTGAAAAAAATATACAGCCAGCAAGAACATCGTCAATTTACAGAAGAATAATTTTGGTGCCAATGCGTTTTCTTATAAGGATCATAAATAATATTGTACTTGAATTGAATTGTGCTAAAGGGTAATAGAAATGACAAAAATTGCTCATAATATCCAATTAATTCTTAGACTAAGATATTTAAACTTAAGAATCGTAGGTTTACGAGGATGCTCAGTTCAGGCAGTACTAGTTTCTAGTTGCAAGTCTAGAATTTACATTGCAACTGTGAATATTTAATGCAATTAACTAGTTCATCGTTCATTTGTATCTTTGCCATTTACACCGTGTAATTGTTTGTTTATTATACCAGTTGCGCTTGACCGTCATCGTCCGTGTCAAAGTGTCCATCTTCAAAAACCATTCGTAGTTCGTACGCATTCGTTCAGTTTTTCTGTACAGGCAATAAATGTGTCGACAATTCAGGATCAAATTTCTATTTTAGAAGTCTTTAAGAAGATACTTTAAAGACTTCATTATACTTTCAAATTTAGCAGACAACACGCTTAATGAACAAGTGGCATGCTCTATATTATGGAACTGTTTGCCAATTTGATATACCTGCTTCAAAAGAAGTCATCAGGTGTTGTTCGATAATAAACACGACATTTAAATTGCAGCATATTGCATTACTGGAACGAGTTTGCTGCGACCGAATGAAAATTGTAATAATCATAAATTAGCCTTTTATGGTCTGCTAAAATATTTCGCGTTAAGTCATTAACAATAGTGACGTACTTAAATGATATTTGTCATTTAGTAGTCTGACGCTTTGGCATTTTGTCGCTAGTAACCTCAAAGCTTGATGATTTTAACGCCTTTGTGGCGGTTTCAAAGGAAACAAAACCAATAAGAGATGATGATGACATTTTACAGAAGATTTATTAAAAAGTAAAGAAGTCGAACCTTGATGTAACAAAAGCGCAAACTACAAAACTTACCAATGAATGAAAGTCATTATGGATTCTAACTTGGGCCGTGTAAAACTTTACATATATTTTTAAATTGACAGTACTGCTCCTTAGTCTACATTGTCATGTCTCAATATGGAGAGTACACGAAGACCTTGATGGCAACCGCTTGCAAGAACATGACTCGATACGGTATCTGGTTTAATATTTATACCTCAGCCCGAGATTGGTAAATAGTGGGTAGTTCAGCTGTATCCAATTGAATATTTACTTTACCTTTCTTTTTATATATTACATAGGTGACAATTTAATACTCGGTCAGCCTGTGGGTAAGCAGTCTAAAGACACTTGCTGCAAGAGTACCACTATCCCGTAGCTGACCTTGTGTTGAATGGAATCGCTTTGCATATCGAATATCATAGCGAAAGAGATTAATGGGTCTTCCTACTTCTAGCTTAGTGCTGAAGGAACACACCACTTTATTCTGTTAGTATTATTTAGCTGTGATATTCGCCCAGGAGAAGGTAAGAAAACTGCGCGCTTTGATAACTTATTTTTGAACTAGTGATCCCGTTGTGCTTTCATTAGTTTAAAAGTTGATTTTAGTTACAATTTCGTCAAAAAAGTACACATCGTGTGGCTTTGATTGCAACGTGTAATTGAACTTGTAAGATTTATATGTACGCTTATGACGTTTTAGTAATTTTATAGTTGAATTTAGTACTTAACATGTGCATGTTCACTTAGCCTTAACAACTTTAAATAATGTATTGGAACATGTTTATTATATTTAGCACTATTTTAAGCCATCGCATGTTCTAGGTAAATAGTACATGTTTTCCAATCAACAGTATCATATTAATTTTACGCCTTTCAATATTAGCAGTAACCGTAAATTCGGTCTTGTACGTATGCTTGTAAAATGTTCATCATTATCATGTTGTCGTAAAGGCGTCTAAAACAGATGCTTCAACCGGGTCAGCCACGCTTGATGGTTTTGAATCATCCCAGAACTGGGACGAGATGGTATTAAATTTACTTACTTAAAAAAAATCGACTGTGACTCAAGTGTTTAGCAAAAACTTCACAAACTCCTTCTGTTATAAGAGTTTTGATTCATTAGTTCCTGTTCCAATTAAACTGATTGATATTCAATGTAATTATTCAAACGGAAGTTAATTTCATTCATCGCTCACACAATACGTAGGTAATAAGTTAATACATATCGGTCGAACCTACGCAGCTTGTATGACAAGCACTACAAGTAACATTTGCATTGAATAGGTCCAAGGTTCGGATAACTGTTACCCATATTTACGTATGTCACAGATTTTCTTTTGTCATTATGATTTCTCCAAATATCTCACTGGACTCCCAAATTTTTAGCGCGGTTCTAATTTTGTGATTTCATCACGCGTTGCGGCAGACAATGCTCGGCTAATACAGGATTATTGCAGTCAGTGGTGCGACCGCTTACTTCATTAGACATCGCCCACGGTGCACAGTGGGCGCTATGTAGGTCCACAACTTGCAAGACCAGATAAGGATTACCTGCTACTCTTAATCAATTTTTGTTATGGTCTTTCTTTTGAGTATATATTTAAAGTAACTGTACTTTTACTACATAGTCATCGTCATATACATTGCATGTATTGTATTTTGTTAAATTATTTTCTGTATTTATTAAGAACGTTTCTTTATTGCTATATATTCAAAGGTCTATTGCGCAATGTGATTATTTGATCAATCTTCTTATTCCAAGGACATAATTTGTTGGTCAGTGTTCTGTCTAGAGACATTTTAATCTTTCTTGAGCTGCTCAAGAACCAGTCCAGTTAACTGACATTTAGCATAGACAATCAGTACCGGATTTTTAATTTGACTTCATTGATTGCCCTGATAGATTATGAGTCGTCTTATTTGCATAACATCTACGAAAGTGATTCAATTGTTTCATATTCATTTGTACTTTCAAACGGCATTCTACTAGGCGTTGGCAATGCCAATATTATAAAGATAAATGTTTCTGGATATAGATAATTTTAGATTCCTCGAGATCCTGTTCCTGTCTATGTAAATGTTTGGACCGTGACGTATCCGTGGACCAATTCTGCAAATTAGCGGTAAAATGTTGAAACATTGCGTTGGCCTCGTTTGTTAGGTTAGAAACACTGGTCGTTTAAATTGGAAGGTCGTCTGACTCGCGCCTATGATTTTTAAAAGTAATATAATCTCATTCGAAATGCGATACTAAAGCCGTAATTATTTCCGTTATCATTTTTTGTTCCGATGTGTTGTGAAAGCCGAAATCATTGTGAGTTTCATGTTACCAGCCTCATATTTTGTTTCATTCTGTGCTATTTATAGTAACATACGGTGTTATGTATCCAGTCTCGACTGGAGCAAATACGTAACTAATTACTATTCCTAAGTCCTTGAGATAACTAAAGGATATACACTAGAGCATTTTCTCGAGTATTTGTGTGTTCAGTTTCCAAAGCAAGTTTCGTTCGTGAAAGGGTGATACACTAGAACATATCATAGAGCGGCTCGTTGTGCTGTTACAAGTAAATGCTTTATAGACCATTCCCAAAGCGGTCCAGGTGGACCTCCAGGGGTTCACGGGAGACTAGATGGGGGTCTACTTTGGCGTGAGTAATAAATGGGGGTGTTCACAAGTTGTAAGTGGGGCCCACGAAAATGTATCTGATTTCGATGGTGAAGAACCTAAATTTCCATCCTTAGATCTCATCTCCACATTTATTACGAGTTTTGGGAATATGGTAAAAAAGTAGCAGCAGGGGTCCACTGATTGCAGTAAAATTTTGAATGGGGTCTACAAGATAAAATGTTTGGGAACGTTTGCTCTAGCTAGAGTCTAGCTAGACTATACTCACCGCTGAGACATTGCTGTCATATTTTCCTGGCGTGTTTAATTAATAATTGTTCATTTGCTGGTGGGTCGTTAATTTCGTTTACTCTTGTTTTCACACACGGTGAAATTGCATTGTGTACGTTGACAGTTATCGTGGGACCGGAACAAGCAGTAATGTTTGCTTGGAGTGCTACACGGTATTTAGAAGTAATGTGCTTACAGTGTATTCTTTGAATTTGATTGTCTCCGTCGCTAATAGTGCCATTAGCGACGGCTATTTTGTAAAATAGAGCAGTAGGCAAAGGTAGAGTAAGAATTGAATTCGATTCAGTTTCCCGCTGAAATACTTCTGTGTTACCTGATATTGTAGTTAGATAATTTGCCCTCAGTGCACGATATATCAAGTCCACTCAAGTACTTAGAACGTGATCATAATTTTCACCTTTGTCATCTAGTTCTACATTAGATTTGCGACGATTACGAGTGCCTTAACACGTACAGGCTGTTTTTAAATTTAGTTGCCCGATGCACGACTGATCAGCCTAATTATATCTGCCCGCAGACAACCGCAAGCTTAAGGCACGCACCAGATACCACGCAACCTGGTTTTGTGACAATTACTTCTGTCACACTGCGCAATTTACTGGCGTACAAGTACTAATGCTCCTGAGCAGCAATTTGGTTTGCAAATTTATTGATGGTTTCCCAATTACCGTTCACTTTGTCAAACGAAGTTTTATGGACTTATAAGACTATATAATAAATTGTAGATGCAAGATATACGGTTGTATGAAATTAATTCAACAGATTCGTTCGTGATCGTATTTAACATCAGCGGTGAAAAAGTTTTTCTATCCATTATACAATATACTCATTCTGTTATGTAAGTACTTGATAATGATGTTACTAGGCAAGTGTTATCTGTCATCACTTATTAAACAAGCCCTTATTTGTTTTTTTCTTATGCCCCATTGATTTTGAATGGCCTCCGATTTTACATGCGAAATTGTATTTTGACGACTCTTCACAGTCATGTAAACCACATTGAATGTCGTATCTTTCTATATACATCTCGTGTATTTTACCCGCGGATAGATTAGCACGCCTACTTAAATATTCGTAAAGTTTAATTTGATTAGGAAAGCACATTATCTTCGTCAATACGTATACCATGTCTTGCCCGCAAAGCAGGCTCGCCTACGTCGGACATTGCACTTACAGGGGAAAGGTATGCAGTATTATTGGCGAGTTCATTGTGAATTAATGGCGGTGCTACACAGACATACTGCGGCAAACTAGTTCCGAAGCTCGGTACGTTGGTTAGAGCAAATTGATTTGCAGAAGGCTTGGTCTGAGATTCTACGAGGAGAAACTTACCATCTATTTAAAGTCGAACATCCTAATCAACTGTTTCTGATGAGACTATTTAAACGTAATTCAAATGAGAATTTTTTGATGGCACTTAGATATCCAGGTAAATTCATCAATTCACAAAATTCTGCGTATCATATATTGACTGAGACGAAGTGATTTTAGGTCGTAACATGCGTTTGTGGTTTAATTAAAGAGTACTGATATTTAAGTTTAATTTAACCGGCTTGTTATTGTTATCGGTTTTGGAATTTTAATTTAAATGTACATAAGGTGAGTGACCTTATACATATGTTGCTTAAATTACACGGTTTTACAAAATAGTGTTTTCGTTGTGGCACTGTTAGGAGAGTTAAAATCGATTTTAATTAAATGTTAACATATCCTGTTCAGTAACTGATTTATTTTATTAAATTATCAGGGTGATCATCTGGGTTGCTCAGTTACACTATGTCATGCTAAAAAGACTCTATCTTAATGCAACTGTGGTTTATTTTTAATTGTTTCAATATTTGTGCCCCTACGAATATTATCTGGATCTGTGACAATGTCATGCGGGTTCTGCTCTTCAAGTTCATTAAATAGACCTCCAAAACGTTTCAATTATATATGCTGGTAACCGCTGTGCTAGCAATCAACTTATCAGGCTTAGCGTCAAGTGGTTCTCCGTTAATACTGCTTTCGGTAGGATCTTTGAAATCCTAACCTAGACTGGAACGCTTTGCTATAGATTTATTCTAGTAAAGTTAACGTATCTCTAAATATTTTACTGCGATTGCGATTGAAGGGCCATTTAAGCCCAGTCTTGATTCGATCCAAGGTTATGACGACGACAGAAGCAATCAATCAATGTGTGCATGGAAATGGAAAGTTGTTCGGAATCGACGTCTGTTTGACCATCATTACTCTTGTCTCGTGAAGTACGTCGTATAATCAAATAAAAGATTTAACTACGCAGTCATAAATGGTTAGAGAAATCAATTGGAGAAATTTTCTATGATCCCATTTATCAAAACGTGTATCATCAGTATCGGTGCCATTAAACATTTCTCATTCAATAATTTGTTGTTGTTTTTAATGATTTTATCAGACCAGTTAGGTAATTGCGGAAATTGAAACTACATTTTTTTTAAACACTATACGTTCTAATATTTTGTCCAAATACGCTTCATCAGAGATAATATTCTGCAGCGGTGCTGTTATAACTTATAGGTATTATGTAACTATGCCTACTATAACATTATTGATTTCGTTAATATTGAATTGTCGTAATCTTAATTACCAGTTTGTCCTCCTATACGATTTAGGTGTTCATCTACTGATGATGTTGGTACTCTATTTAGATTTCATAATTTAGTTACACTGATCATTTCTTATATCAAAGTATTTAGTATAGCTTAACTAAGCAATAAATAGTCCAGCATTAGGCAGGACAATAACAACGGGCGGAATTTAATTAAGTTTACGAGATAATTTAATTTAGCATTGTTCCGGAGTCACAAGCAAACATCACGTCTAGATATAGCGAGATATAGATACAAGATGTATGAATAAAGATAATGCAAATAAAACGGCAGATCCTCGGAAAGCTGCGTGACTTGCCATTAAAATGTCATAACGTGCTTGTCGCATGTTGGCAATAACGGGATTTGCGGCGATATATTTTCGTATACTAAATTCATCTAACTCAAGTTCACCTACGTTACATTTTGGATCTTTACTTCAAAAGTCAACGAACTCTTGTCTAATAATTTCTTCGATCGCTCTCGAAGAATGGTCTCGAAGGTGAAGCTTAGATTATTAATAATGTACTTTTTTTTTAAACATTTGAATACTGATTAGCTTAATTTAGCAATAGGTATGTGAGCTGTCCTGTGCCGGTAGCAGGAACATTGTCGACAAACGTTTTCGTATCGCCTACGACTATTTTTGTATTGGAAAATGAACAGCGCTGCGGCGGTGAAAAGTGGAACTAAAAATTAGTATGACAATTTTGACATTTCGCGAGTTACGTTTTCGAATACGTTGTCGACAAAGTTCCTGCTACCGGCACTGAACTATAGATGATACATTTAACTAAAAATTCACATCGCCTAAAGATTTTCAACTTATTCACACCAATTGCTTTGCCAACCGAATGTTATATGTTATGCTTAGGGGTGTTGATTCTTTCTCCAAGTCAGATGGCAGTTGCTTGTAAGAAATTGGTAACCAGCCACATCGGGTCGCGCTAAATTTGTTAGGGATCAGGCTAGGTCGATAATTTTATCCCTAAAGTTTTTCCACCAACCCTACCTAGTAGATTGTAGTGCAGTAGGTACTTACATGTATTATGTAATAATTAGTTTATTGGCCTTCTGTGATAAGAAAGACTCGTGCTCATTAGTTTGTTTGTACGTTATCCGCCATGTGCAAATAATATTTTTAAAGCAAATGTAAACATTGTAAAGAATGTTATTTGACACGTTTATATAAACAATTGAATTTTATTGGTAGTAAATTAGACAATTAAATGTACTTCCCAAGTGTCCACTTCAATTCACGTCTATACATAGACACACAGACGGCAGAAGATTGTATGTATAGCTAGATAATGGTTCTCTTATGGATGGCAGCGTCAATGGCACCACGTGTTCGCATTCCGAACTGTGGTATCGACATTGTGATGATTTACGAGCGTGGTTGCGTAATATGTATTGCAATTACGTGTTACGTTCTAGTGTCGACAACTTTTAACATGATATATGTAGTTATTATTTGTATGTTCACCTAGATAGCTACCGCAGCCTGCACCTTAGTGCAGGCTGCGGTCTCCTATAGTTGGAGGAGCATTCCTTAAAAACACGGGCATTATTTTTGTAAATGTGTATGTATTCTTTGTTTGACATTCATGATTCTGGTTTGGGTCAGATCTTATTTCTATAAGTAGGTACCTTAAGTTCTGTTTTTTTGTAAATAGTTTAATATGTTTTGAATAAAGCTATACCTAGTTAGCAAAATTAAATTATACATTTACTGGAGCAAACATTTTTAGGAAGATATTGTTATGTGAGTTGATTTTTTCTAAAACTAGAATTTCAAGTTGTTGTATCTCGACACTGCAATCAACCAGTAAACATCCTCTTGGGTTTTGTTGTCTTACAATTTCTGTTGTTAAACGTGTTGTGTGATAAAAGTGGCATAAATAACAATTCAAATTCATCCCGACGCAATCCGAGTACCTATATTCAATTGAGGCAACTAGTTCTGTAACTTTAACGGAAATTGTCGTGTTCTCTGGGAGCTTTTCAAAATAAGACACTGTGTCTACAAATATCATGGGAATAGAGTAAACTAGACTGATCAATATTATTGCTATATATATGTCAAAGCTTACCATTTTTGCTGTCGAACCACGCTATAACAAATTCCCTGCCTATATATTCGAAAAAATCTATGTCTTTAAATTGCCCCAGTGCTGGGAAGAAGTATCTCTTTCTCCAGTAGACTTGGCCTTGAGCTTCCTTTGAACAATGTCTCGGCATCGGCGCTGGTCTGCAACAATCAAATAATTCAGGAAAAAAATCATTCTTCAAGGAGTTTTCTCCCGCTCAATCAAATTGTGGAATATACTCCCCGCCGAGGCTATCCCAAAGGAATACAGCAGGGATTCTTCAAGAAGGGTGTGAAGAGATTTTTGAAGGACTGGCAACGCGCGATTTATACCCCAGATGTTGTAAGCATCCATAGGCTACGGTGACCGCTTACCATCAGGTGGGCCGTAAGCGTGTTTACCACCTGTATATTGGTAAAAAAAAAATAGGATCAGCAGGTGCTGATTTTGTTGTTTCGCAACTCCTTAATCATAAACAATTATTTCAATGACGGTACAACCCCAAGCCAGCCAAAGTGGTGTTCTATATCAATATCAGCTCGTTAGAAACGTGTCGCATTGGCACTCTAATTGGAAAGCGGCACTGACGTTTTCTGAACAAGCACGCGCCGTGATGATAAACAGAGCTGTTTACCGATAACCACTTATATTGCGTTACGTACTTACGTTATCTGTACGCGAACCTCGTATTGCAAGCTTACGCAGATTATTTGACGTGTTGTTAACGCAGTTGGATGTTTTGTAGATGTAAATAAGGCACATACATTTTCTGTTCAAACTGTGTTGCTTGTTTTAGTGATTGTCAATTATTATCGTCCTCCTTTGCTTATTATTTATTGTATTGTATGTCTCTTTCTTCTATTCCTTTCGGCTATATATCAGCTATTTTTGCAATCTCTTCGTTCCCAGTCACGTCATCCTTCACACTAGGTATCCTTAAATTTTATCGTATGTATGTGTCTAACTCATTCGGATTTATATGTATTACTCTATAAGCAGCTGCCTTTCACGGCACTGAAATCCATCAATCAAGTTTTGTTGCCTGTCGTACACTGCATTGAAAGAGCATCACTTTATTAAAAATGCATTTATTTTGCCAATCATCCCATCACTTTGCATTTGCTGTGCTGCGTTTACAAAGTCTTAACGATAGTTTTCTCTTTTCTAGATGTATATAGGCACTAATGACTTTAGCAAGCATCAGCCTTGATGTGTATTAAAAGTTTCTTTTCTGAACTCTACATTATTGAACCGAGTGTTTATTTTTATTAAATGAGTGTCTAAAACAATTGGATCGGTGGACATTAAAATTTAGTTCGCTGTTCATTCATGGCTCGCGCATTCTAAGTACCTAGCGTGTGTGTGATTGCGCAAGAATTAGAATCGATATAGGATTTTAAAGTAGCGACGCGTTAATATAGTGTCACATGCAGTGTAAGTAGTGACGTGAGCGTCGCGCGCCCGTCCCGTTGTCGTGTCGTGATAGGTGCGTCGGTGCGTCGCCAATGCGGCGGCGGCGCTGGCAGCATGTCGCCGCCGCGGGCTCTGCTTGCGGCGCTCCTCATATGCCAACTGCTGTCATACGGTGGCCACCAAGGACTCACCAAGATATTCTACACGTAAGGACCCGGAACCTCATTTTGATGATCACGATACTGGCGTGTATGAACATTTATGAAAGGTAGAAGAAGTGAATGTGTTAGACAAGAATGAAGTGGTGTCTCTACGTTTGTGGTTGTCTCTACGATGTGTGTTGGCGTATGGATTTATTGGATGGTTATGTGTATCATGTGAAAGTGCTAAAAGACTGCGAGCCTAGATGAAGCATGAGAAATGAATAAAATGTACCAATTTATGGAATTTCATAATAAGAACTCTGATACAAAAGCGAATTTTAAACGTAACTGGTTGATAAGAAATTTAATTAACTTGCAAATTGGCCAGATGGTTTCATCTAATTTATATTCAATAGTTCTGTCTCATTCCATTATATTATACCAATTTCACGGGACAATATACCATATTGGATCGCATCTCATTGAACAATACAGGCACAATCCCGAAGCCCAATCCTCAGACAATTTGCCCAACAGGGGGCAATAACGTTGATTGCCACAATTGGCGCGAAGTTTAATAAACAACACCCATTTATAAACAATCAAATGCGATCAGCATTCTCAGTTGTTATGCTTGCATCTCATTGTATTCCATGTGTTTTTACTAGCGCAATACCTTCCAATAATACTACGTTATGATGGATTTTATGACCAGATTAAGACATTTGAACCTGTGAAGTTTATAAATGAGTTTTAGATTTTTTTTAAAAGAAACATTTTTGTGCCAGTTTTGGGAGTTTTATTTTATAATTATTTTGTGTGTTGTGTGGAATTGGGTTTATGGCAACAATTTATTAAAGTGCTTGTTTCTTGTTACAGGTTACCTGACACAGGGCAAGCACATATGCACATTTCTTTAGCGGAAAATGCGAAATTGGAATTGAAGAACCCTGAATTACTGTTGTTCGTGAACGAGTCAGAGGAACACAATGACACGAAGATATTTATCGCTATAGATAGCGACACTATAGAGGAGGCGCCGTCGGACGAGAGAGAAGTTGTAGAGAGGCCAGTGTTCCAGGCTAAGTCCAAACAAGACGGTAAACAAACTGAAGATGCATTTCAAACTCACACAACAGACACGGATTTCGTTGCAGAATCTCAAACGGAGGAGCCAAAAGAGCAAGAAACTGAAAACATTCCAGTAAAACCGGAGACACCGCAGGAAGACATACCCTCGTTCTCCGAGTGGGCGCAGAAACAACTGGCCGAGGCCGAGAGAAAGGACACAGTACTCAACCACTCAAGTCAACCTAGTCATAGTAATACGAATTTTAGTAGTAAAAACACAAAATTGAGATCGAAGAATTACGCGTCCCCGGCGTGCGGGGCTAAGGTGGTGGCGGTGAACCCGGAGGCGGGCTCGGCCAGCTCCATCCTGTCCCCCAACAGGGACGAGTACATGCTCAACACGTGCAACAGCCGGATATGGTTCGTGGTGGAACTGTGCGAGGCTGTGCAAGCCCAGAAGATAGAGATAGCCAACTTCGAGCTCTTCTCCTCCACTCCCAAAGACATCGCCGTGTTCTTCAGCGATAGGTTCCCAACGAGGGATTGGGCCAGCGTCGGCCAGTTCACAGCTCAGGACATAAGAGACGTACAGAACTTTGACTTGTACCCGCACTTGTTCGGCAAGTTTATCAAAGTCGAGATCACTTCTCATCACGGCTCTGAACACTACTGCCCAGTCTCCTTGTTCAAGGTATACGGCACGTCGGAGTTTGAGGTGTTAGAGAAAGAGAATGCTCAACACCCCGCTCACATTGATGAAGATGAGGATGACGAAATTATAGACGTGCCCGATATACCTACAGTAGAAACGGAACCTTCGAAAAATTTGTTTGGATCAGCGAGAGACGCGGTGATGTCCATTATGAAGAAGGCAGCCCAAGTGCTGGCGAAGTCTGAAGTTCCTAAGAACGTGTCGAGCGAACACAACGACACGTCGGTCGAGATGATGTACAAACAGTGTTGCTCGCCCAGCCATATAATAGTATGTGATAATTGCAGTGAGACGCTTTACAATGAAGTGTACGAACTGATTAGCTGTAGCTCGGACAAATTAGTTACTTTAGTGCGCCAAGTGTTCCTCCGCGAGACGTTGAAGTGTACGGGCATCTGTCAGCCCTTCGGCCTAGATTTTAAAAGTACAAAAAGCATAGAGTTTAGTGAAGAGCGCGTCGCTTACATGAACGCTTTGTTCCCTAGAAAGTACTTAGCCGCATTGTGTAATATTTTAGCTATAAAAGAGAAGAAGGTAGTATTAAATACAAGCTTTGAAACTGAATCTAATGTTACCACTAACATAACTATTGACGAATCACCGCACGCAATAAACAGCGAAACTAGTTCGGAGCAAGACATTAAATTAGCGCCGGATAAAAATAACATGTCAGATGACAAAATTAACGAAACAGTCCTATCTGATGAGAAGACTACGGAAATTGTTGGTGAGACTGGCAGCGTCACGGTGGAGTTACCAGAGGACAGTCAGGGGAAAGACGACAAAAAGGAGGAACCTATTATAGAAGACAAACCGAACTTTGACCAGCAAGAAGCCACTGCAATCGAAGCTGATAAACAAACTGATGTGATCTCTGAACCTGAACATAAAGACTTGCCTAAGATTGACCATAAAAATGGAAAGTCAGAAAGTTTTGAGAAACCAAAGGAGAATGAGGAGATAACTGATCCGATTTTGGAGAGTGAAAGCTTCCTGTCTGACTTGGACCAGATGGCTGTAGACCCCACGCCTGCGGGAATACCCTCGCAGAACCAGAACCCGGCGCAAGCGACGTTCCAGAAGGAATCTGTGTTCCTAAGGCTTTCAAACAGAGTTAAGGTGAGTTATCATACTATAAATTAATGTAATTAAAGATGAGATATTGGACGCTTGAGTCTAGACTCTAGGCAAACCAAAGCGATATGAATCACGGGACATTATGAATAGCCAAAAGAAAATTCTATCAAATTCCCTGTATGTATTCTGTAACATTATTTCTGTGTGACTTTGGGACCTTTCATATGCTCAAAATTTAACACAATATCAAACACAGCAGCCCGTTTTAAATTTATATCTATCTATGTCTATACAGACTAATCTTGAGAACAAAGTGCTGAAACCATATTGACCAAATTCAAGGTTCCCAACAACGGTCTTTAAAAAAAAATTCCTTTTTTCAGACGCTGGAACGCAACATGTCTCTCTCCGGCCAGTACTTGGAAGAGTTGAGTAGGCGATACAAGAAGCAAGTTGAAGAAATGCAAAGATCCTTCGAGAAGACAGTGCTCCAGATGACAGAGGAGAGACGGAAGAGCACAGAACGAGAACAGAAGTACATAGACCAGATGAGCAACTTGCAGGACCAGATTGGGCACATCACAGCCGCTATGCAGATATTGCTCGAAGAAAGGAATAGCTGGTTTGGAAACATTACCTTCTTCAAATTCATAGTTCTCCAAGCCATCATCATTGCCGCGTTCTATTACCTGTACTCGAGACGGAAACCAGAAACGATTATAGCAACTATACCAAAAAAGACAAAGAAAAAAGATAAGTTTAGACGGAAGTCTGTGGAAGGAGTGAGCGGGCATGAGACGCCTTCAGCCAAGAAACGCAGGCCCAGCGAAGAAGCCTTGCAGATAGAGAGGCAGTCAGCCGAAGACATGAGCGTGGGGGAAGAAGACGGAGAATGGCAGGTGGCCAAGAAGAACAGGAGACGGAAAACTTCAATAGTGCACAGAGACGCTGAAGGGAAGAATTGGACGCGGCAAGACAGTATAGTGAGACTCCAAGAGAATCCCATTCCTCTGGACGAAGAAGAGTTTTTCGCTCCGGTGACAGAGCCTAAAGAATTTAACGAAACCACAGAGCCTAAGAGAGAAATCCCAAAGACAAACGGTTCGTTCTTCAACAATTTGAAGACGAAGACTTTGAAGACGCGACGGCTATCATCCCCGGCCTTTTTGAGAACTTTAAGTAGACAGAGCAGCCGGAGTACTCCCAGTCCCGTGGTAAGGACACTGGAGCCAATTTTCAACGGGAAATTGAGCAAGAAAGCCGCCTCTGAATCACCAACCGGGAGCCTGTGGTCAGAATCAACGGAAATCTCACAAAATGGACAACCGGAGAACGTCGGTGGAAAGAAAAAGAAAAGTTTGAAAAATATACTGAAAAAAGTATTCTGAAGACTATTCTATAATTCTGTATCACTTGCTTGGTATTTCAAACTGGGAGTTTTTAAATTATGGTCATAAATATGTTATTTATCCGCATGTGATTTGTTAAGTTATTCTACCGTACGTGTGCTGTATACTGCACATAAATGAAATATATTTGAAAATTGAATTGTATGTACTTACAAATGTTAACTTATTGTAGGTATTTTTATTTTTAAATTTTACATACACAGTTTGAAGTACGGAGCGTTCGGCTTGACTCGTCGAGAGCCTTTGTAATATATTTCATTGCGAATATTCAATGTAACTTAATCTGTAAATTATTGTAATAGACTTGTAATGTTATTGTTGTTACGTAGTCCTCACGGGTGCCAATTGTGATATATTAGGCGACCAGGGTCACAATGGAAAACGAACGAAGCTTTTGTTGTGATTGATCGCCGTTGTTCTAACCACGAATCTGTTTAGAATCCTATGACCGCAGTTTGACATTAAGTCTACATTGTAAAGCGAACATAGCTCGGGACATTGTTCGGACCGAAACTTGAGACCTCGGTGCCGGTAGCATGAACATTCTTCGACTACATATTCGAAAACGTAACTCGCGCAATGTCAAAATTGTCATACTAATTATTAGTTTCACTTTTCACCGCCGCAGCGCTGTTCATTTTTCAATACAAAAATAGTCGAAGGCGATACGAAAACTTTGTCGCAAATTATTCATGCTCGCACTACTGGGCTAGTGGTTAGTACACCTGACTGCTAAACTAGAAGTCGGGGGTTTGATTCCAGCCGGGGCAAACATTTATGTGACAAACATGTTTGACTTGCGTCTGGATGTTTAATATGTATTATAAGTATGTATTAACAAAAACAAGTATATAAGTATTATATCGGTTTTGGTCCCGATGGCGCTGTGTGATAATGTCCAAGCAATATTATTACTAAACTTCGGGCTTATACCAACATGTTCGTGGTGAGAAAAACGCCGATCCGTCTAAGCGAAAGCTCTTCGTTAGTTTTTCATTGTGGACACCCTGTTAGTGAGCTATTGGTGCCAATTATGTTGTACAAAATTACTAGACTTAACTTATTTGACAGGTCTAAAAATATTGCCATCCTTATTTAACCCCGCACATGAGAAAAGGAAAGCATGACGTTTAGACCTGTCAAATTAGTTAAGTTTAGTAATTTTGAACAACAGAATCGACACCATTGTTTACTTTGCGTGAGTGATGTTTGTGTGGAGATATAGGCGCGGACGGGAGGCAGGGCTAGTCTCCGGAGATACAAAGATGCGGCATTAAATGCATTCATTTTAATTTACTCATATATTTTATTTTGACACCTACGACCAACAACGACAAATCATCCCTATGTTAAATTATGTTTTGTTTGGGTTAGTGATTCCCAAAGTGGTCCATGTGGACCCCCAGGGATCCACGGGAGTCTAGATCGGGGTCTGCGTTGGCGTGAATAATAAATGGGGGTATTCACGAGTTGTAAGTGGGGTACACAAAAATGTATCTAGTTTCGATGGTGAAGAACAAAAAAATCCATCGTTAGATGTAATCTTCACATTTATTTTTAGATTTATTTAGAATTTCGGGAATATGGTAACAATGAAGCAACAGGGGGTCACCGGTTGCAGAAAAGTTTTGAAATGGGTCTACAAGAAAAAAGTTTGTGTACCTTTGGTTTAGGTCAATTTAACTAAAACAGATAGAAACGATAAGCTAATATTTACATATAATTAACATTTAACATAATATTCTTTAATGATAATTTGGCCTTATCTAATGCGCGTAATTAATTCACTAAGTACATACCTTCCAGAAATTCAATTCAATGCAGTAATTCTTACAATGTATACGTTATATTATATAGATTTTTCGTTACACGCAAATTTAACGAAAAATCGATATAATTAATGAAATTAGATACGAAAAAACTAACTCAAGTTATACTGTCATAATTAAAACCGTTTTAAAATTTTACTTCCACATAAAAAAAACATAATCACTTAAATTTTTTGAGAGGACTAAAAGTATTGCCATTCCTTTTTAACCCCGCAAATGGGAAAGGGAAAACAAGACTTTGTAGTCCTGTCAAATTAGTTTAGCCTTGGTTGCCTTGTGGTATGAAGCGTTGCCTTCTATTCTAGCGACGCAAGTTCGAATCCCACCGGTCAAATCAGACAAATTTAGTAATTTTGAACAACAGAATTGGCACCATTAGCGATCTGATCTTAATAAAGTAAATTTACTAAACATTTTCCCAGAAATTTGTACTGTAATGTATTTATTTGTTACGAGTAGATCCTTATTTATAATGCGATCTAAGTGCGACAGCGCAGTCACGTGTTCATAGGATTTTATTTACAAAAATTAAATTTAACAAAATATACTGGAAAATAACAAACCAAATAAAGCGTTAAGACTCTGTGAATAAAATTATCTATAAATAAATGTTGACGATACTCTACACATAATGATACAAAACGTAAAAGATCGTCCTACACGCAGCACCATTAAAAATCTTAACCCTATTTATATTCACACCGTCTTATGGCTTCTATATCATACTATTCTATTCTATCTAGCCGTTGTTTTCCCACTGCTGGGCAAAGGCCTCTCTCCCCTCCTTCCAGTTGCCTCGGTGTTGTGCTGCGCTTGATCAATCCGCATTGAAAATGTCCAGATCGTCTCGCCACCTGCGCTTCGGCCTACCACGACGGCGGCGTCCGATAGGTGGGGACTTGGCTTTCTGTATCTGGACTATGGCTTCTCTATCATACTATTTTCAAAACTTTCGCGATTGAACCACATAATAATGCCTTATACGGGGCAAGGGAGGTAAATAAACAATTTAATATTGAACAGATTCAGGTGTTAATTTGCGGAAATTCATATTTATAGAATACAAAATATATTATAATTTGCTTTTTCCGCTTAAATGAGTGTGATACGGTCGAACACCCGTTTTCATGTCATTTATATCATACATACATATCAACACACCTGTCTCTCACGGGGTCGGCAGTATAGAGCGCCATTTCATTAGAGATTTGCATACCTCTTTTGCTTCTTTTACTAGACTAGACTTACGAGTGTGGTAGTATCGATATTATTGATAGTCAATCAATAAGTCCGCTCTATAGCGGCGATAGTATCGAACCTCAATGTTATTGCCACATTTGAAGTTATCGATTATCGCCTCTCAAGTATTGATAGTATCGAACCTCACTATTATTGTCACATAGTAATCGTTGTTATAAAATAATCTTTAGTGTATCGATAGTCGCCTATCGATCAACACTGACTACGATATAATTTGAACAGACTGTAGAAAGTCCTTCAGATCCACACATCTGACTGCGACCAGACTCCGCTGTCTCGCTGTAGTGTTCAAACTCTTCACTGCGTCCTCCAGATCGTCCATAGAGTAAGCTCTATCGCTATTAGTGGCGAATACAATCTCGTTCACTTCCTCATACAGTTTAACGGTAATTAAATGTTTGAAGTGTTGCTTCAATGTGGCCATTATTGAGTCTTGGAGCGCCGTGTCTCGACACACCAGGTTCACGATGAAGTGGCCTAGAATATGGAAAATTTAAGTTTTTTTATAACAGTAAGGTGGCACGCAAGCATACGGCCCACCTGATGGTAAGCAGTCACCGTAGCCTATAGCCGCTAGCAATACCAGGGGTATCACTAACGGGTTGCCAACCATGTTGTTCATGAGGACTCACTGTGCTAGCAGCGTTACTATTAGCGCAGCGTATCCTCGTGGAGCACTGGCAACCTAACTGCAGAAACAAAACTATATCAAATCAGTGTTATTTTACTGTATTGTGCAGGCACATATATGAGATAACAATAAAAATAATTATCGAGAATTATCACACAGCGCCATCTAGCCCAAATGAAACACAGCTTGTACCATGGGAACTACCACCTTATATAGTTTTTTTTAAAATACATACATACCAATGGCAACACTTTTAGTCCTGTCAATTTATTTTCGTTTAATGATTTCCTACAACAGAATTGTAAAGTTATTATTTTAAGCAGTAGTCTCCAGTAGCCTTAGCAAGAATAATTAGCGACTACGTATTTGTATCGCCTTCAACTATTATTGTATTAGTAAATTAATAGCGCTGCGGCGGTGAAAAATGGAACAAAAAATGAGTACGAAAGTTTTGACATTTCGCGAGTAACATTTTCGAATACGTGGTCGCAAATTATTCCTGCTCGGGCTACAAGTTCAAGGAAACCGCTTACCATGCTCGCTGAGCACCGTCTCGACCTGTTCCAACACGTCGTGAGCCAGGAACTGCGGAGGCGGACACGACAGCCCCAGCGACCGGTCTTTGCTGTCCATATCATACATTACTGCTGAGTACTTCGCACCTGCGAATAAAATAAACAAGTTATGCTAGCGGCTATAGGCTACGGTGACTGCTTACCATCAGGTGGGCGGTATGCTTGTGCTATGCTATACCACCTTAGTGGTATAAAAAATGCGCCTTCATAGAGGACGAAAATTGTTTTCATTTAATACCACTAAGGTGGCACACAAGCATACGGCCCACCTGATGGTAAGCAGTCACCGTAGCCTATAGCCGCGAGCAATACCAGGGGTATGACTAACGCGTTGACAACCATATTGTTGATGAGGACTTACTTTGCTAGCAGAATTACTACTAGCCCAGCGTATCCTCGTGGAGCACTGACAACCTTACTTACCGCAGAAACACAACACTACATCAAGTAGTGTTATTTGACTTTGGTCTTCTGTAAGGTGGAGGTATAGTCCCCAGTCGGGCGGCTCCAAGTTTAATGGGAAAGCCCACGGGAGATCCCAATTCGGCCTACCTCTCACGGCTTGTCTATTCGTGAGATAATCTCTGAAACTAACGCATCGATTTTAGAAACTGAAAATATATGTATTAAAGGTTTTTTTTTTTTAATTTATAATTTTATTACTATCAAAACTCACCATTGTGACTCTCATCCTTCAAGAAGTCCAATCCATCTTTGATCTGCACTTGCAAATGGTCATCGACCTTCAGCTCGAAGTGGTCTCTCGCCACGTCCAGCATGGCGGGGTCAAGGTCGACGGCGGTGACCTTGACCCCGTCGTAGCACTTCCTGAGGAACATGCACAGACTGCCCCCTCCCAGCCCCAGGACCGCCACGGGGGTCTCCCGGGGGGTCTTCGCCAGCTGGACCCCCACACACATGAAGGAGTGGTACAGAGATATATGCCCAAAGTCCACTGCCAGTTTCGTCTTGTTCTTCCTTTTGACTGGAACAAAATTATAATACATGTTTCAGGTTTTTGTTTTCCATATGAACCTTCTGCTGACAATAACAACCAAAAAAATGTGCGAAGTCGGTCTAGCCATTCAACGTGGCTAGAACGACTTCATAGAATTTGAAAAATACCGGAACCCCATTTAATTTCGCGATAAGGTAAACGTCTTTGACATAACATATGAATTCATAGCTAAGACAGGACATCGCCTGTCGGGTCAGTGCCGGTGGCAGGAACATTGTCGACGACGTTTTCGTATCGCCTTCGACTATTTTTGTATAGAATAATTAACAGCGCTGCGGCGGTGAAAAGTGGAACTAAAAATTTGTATTTCAATTTTGACCGGCACAGCTAGTTAGAAATAAAACATTATTAAAATGATGTATATCACAAGTATTTATTTGACCTGCATTTTTTGTTTGTTTCTTTAAGTCAATTCTTGCCAAACGAATTAGAACCATTCCCGCTTATCCTACAGAGTCGAATTTTCATGTAGGATCAGTTTCGATGACAATATTTTTTATTGTAAGCGTAACCTGGATCTATATCCAGGAAGAGCTCCAGATAAAATAACTCTTCAACGGTCAACAGACACAACATTTTGTTTACGAATTTTATTATATTAGCTGGTTTCAAAATTTACGTTGACATGGTAGCTATACGCAGGGGTTTGGTTTTGACTAGGGAACTCCTGATTGCTGCAAAAGCCTGTTATAAAAATAGTTTTTTACAACGAATGTATTGTAATTTTGAAAAAAAACTTTGCAGTTTCTTGCCAGGTTCCTGTCAACAAAAGCGACCCTCCAAATCCGATGGTGGAATTTGGAGATTTGATAACAATAGACTAGTCAAGTCAACTCAAAAGATGATAATTTTCCAGTTTCAAGCAAGAACGTTGAGTTTTTGGCGGGTCGGCAAGTCACAAGTAATAAAACTTTGGAACGACACGTCACACTAGCAAGTCGCAAGTCAGTAACAAGCCATAAGTATTGCCCTTACAAAGATGTTGTTCAAAAAAATGCTCACCGGATTTGAGCTTAGCCTCTGACTGCACCAAGAACTGGTTGTCGAGGAAGACGAGCCTCCTGTGCGTGTCTCCCTCCACGGCCACGTCCTCCACCACGAACTGGCCGGAGACCGGGGAGGCGCCCTCGAAGACCTTCACACGACGACCCACGTCGCTGCCCAGGGATAAGAAGGGAATCTGAGGGGATTACCAAAGATACATATGAGAGGTAGGGGGAATGATGCTAGCACATTGAGTCCTCATCAACAACAGGGTTACTCGCTTCGCTAGTGATACCCCTAGCATTGCTAGTGGCTATAGGCTACGGTGACTGCTTACCATCAGGTGGGCCGTATGCCTGTGTGACACCTTAGTGGAATAGAAAAAAATAAAAATTAAACTACATATTTAGCTTAGTACCGGCGGACATGTGTGAAGACATTGATGAAAGTACAAAAAGCATAACTAACCTAAATAAAAAGAAATAACACCCGCGACTCAAAATCTTCTAAAAATAACAACCAACTCTCGATTAAGTCACTTTAGAAACGAAACGAAAAAAAGTTAATCAAAATCGGGTCATCCGTTAGGATTCTTATGAAAAGAAAACAAATACCTGAACATCTATTTCAGGATAAGCTAAAGGTCCTTTTTTCTATGTGTTATTTAACATTGATAAATTCATAGCTAAGACAGGACAACGTCAGTAAAATAAACAAAATTAATGTGACCTGTCCAGTGAATCCGTAAGGGATGAGCATCTTGGCGCAGTGCGTGAGCTCCTCCTTGACCGCGTCGAGGCTGGTGAAGCTGTGTCCGCGGCGGAGGGCGGCCACCACCAGCCGTCCGAAGCGCGCGCTGTCCTGCAGCTGACGACGACCGGCTGGGGTACCGAACAGCCACTCCGATTCTCTACAACATTTAACTTTTTTTTTATACCACTAAGGTGGCACACAAGCATACGGCCCACCTGATGGTAAGCAGTCACCGTGGCCTATAGCCGCTAGCAATACCAGGGGTATCGCTTACGGGGTGTCAACCATATTGTCGATGAGGACTCACTGTGCTAGCAGCAATACTAGTAGCCCAGCGTATCCTCGTGGAGCACTGGCTAGTCCTTAACATTATTATGGCCGGATCCTTAATACTCTTATATTTTAGGGTCGGCAACGCGCGAGCGATACCCCTGGTGTTGCAAGCGTCCCTAGGCTACGGTGACCGCTTAACATCAAGCGGGCCGTGTGCTTCTTTGTCACCTTACGGGTATTATATAAAAAAATGTTATGGATTATTCGATACGGCTATTGAGAGAAGACGGGAGTTTTCAAAATGTTTGTCCGCCTGTCTGCTCGTTTTTCTATGGTCATCGGCTTGCCGGAAGTTTCATTGTCAACCTAGCCAACTTTTTATCCCGGAAAAACCAGGTTACCACGAGATCTTTTTCTCCAAAATCTATTCGAACACGGTAAAATATTATCAATAAATCCTACTAATATTATAAATACGAAAGCTTGTGGGTATGGATGGATGTTTGTTACTCTTTCACGCAAAAACTACTAAATGGATTTGGATGAAATTTGGAATACAGATAATTTATAACCTGGATTAACGCATAGGATACTTTACATCCCGGGAAAATTTTAGGTTCCTCTGATTCTAAGCTCAACGCGGACGTAGTGGTGGGCAGAAGCTAGTACTTAAATAAATGTAGCGTTTCAAAAAACAACACAGGAAACTGTCTTCCGACGCCAATAGGACAAAAAGCCAATGACTTTAGTTGAACAACACGCCCCAGCACCACTCCCACGCACGCGATACCCACACATCAATGTTGCACGGGCGGCGCGGCGCGAGTAAACAAGGCATTTATCATCACTCGCTATATTTACCTCGCACTGCACTATTTGCGCCCTGTTTATTACTAAAAGTAAGATAAACACGTGGTACACACGATATTTAAATCTGTATATATTTAAATATATATATACATTAGCGGCCCGCCCCGGCTTCGCACGGGTAGACATTTTTCAAATATTTTGTATACTGGTATAATATATAGCCTATTTTACTTAGTGATAACGTAGCTTTCTAACGGTGAAAGAATTTTTGAAATCGGTCCAGTAGTTTCGGAGCCTATTCAATACAAACATACACACAAAAATACAAATCTGCCCTCTTTATAATATTACTAGCGGCCCGCCCCGGCTTCGCACGGGTAGACATTAGTTTCGGAGCATAGACATTTATCAAATATTTTGTCTGCCCGTGCGAAACGGGGGCGGGCAGCTAGTATAATATATAGCCTATGTTACTCAGTGATAATGTAGCTTTCTAACGGTGAAAGAGTTTTTGAAATCGGTTCAGTAGTTTCGGAGCCTATTCAATACAAACCCACAAAAATACAAATCTTTCCTCTTTATAATATTAGTGTAGATGTAGATCTTGTTATTATGAGGTACCATTTGTTTGTAAGGTAGGGGGTATTATTGTATTGTGACTAATGATAGAACATAAAAATGTTTCATGCGTAGGTAGATAGTTTGTTACGGTTCTTGGAACAAAAATATGAATTTTCTCCAGACGATAGAATGTTGTTTTGAGAATTGAGCCACAGCTGTCAGAGTTACGAGTATTTTAATAGCTGGTTTATAATTAGAGGGAGCAGTGATATCGCGCCCACTCTGCATAATAAACATATCTAAAATCTATCGTTTTTTTAATATTTTTTTGATACAGTGCTGATAAAATTACATGTTGTAATATTCAAATGTTGAAATAAAAAGTTTAAAAAAAGTGGTCAACAGTGATCGAAATTCATTATTAGGACCGAAACTCAATATAGAAAATTTAATTTTTAAATTGCACAATATTATAATATATTGGGAACCATTACAGCTGTGAGAAGCACTATAAAATCACCAATAACAAATTGTTAAATGAATGACTTACCCGGTCACAAATAGTTAAAAATTCAAAACTTTGTATAATTTTCACAAACTTTAAATAGAGTAGTTTATCAACCAATAAATTTGTGTACAATTTCAATAAGGTTGATATTTTTATTTGTATTTTGTTTTGTTTTTAGTTTTTCGACTGAAATCCAACTGCAAAGGCAAACACGACCGTGTTGGTCTGATTCGTAATGGAGATAGCGTGTTGCTTTCAACATGGTAGTGGGTGTGACGATGCATGGGCAGGTGTCCAAAACGCCTCCTAGACTCGTGACACTTAGTGCAAACTGCGATTTACTCGAAAACAATATGAATATCATATCCCTCTAATCTAACTTTTATACAATTTGAATAGGAAAAAAACTGTGAATGGCCGAAGTCTAACTTTCTCGATCGAATTGAGAATGTGCTCAATGGAAAGGTAAAGAGTAAACGGTGGAAAAATAGTGTTCACAAGTGCCTTATCAGCGGCTGAGCTGAATAAATAAATTTCGATGTTAATTATAATTTTAAGTACTCGCAACCGACTGGCTTGTATGAAACGTTTGTTGAATGTAAGAGGTGTGCGTGCAAAGTCAAAACTGAAATGATGACCACACCAGTGACTTGTATGATGGTATATATGTATGTATGTAGGATTTGTGAAGGGTCGGCAACGCGCGAGTGTTACCCCTGCCCGATGTTGCAAGCGTCCATAAGCTGCGGTAACCGCTTACCATCAGGCGGGCCGTATGCTTGTTTGCCACCCTAGTGGTATGAAAAAAATGAAAATTTTAATATAAAGATAATAGCTCCGGCCTTATCCCAAACATTTCTACGATCGGCACTAGATCCAACGCGGTTTATCTGAACTTTGCACTTCGCAACCCGTTGACAAGGAAAATCGGTTACCTGGTTAAATCGTCAAGCTTCCTGCTTCCGACAGATTTAAAGTTTTCCAAAGATCCATTTGGATACGAACTTTTCAAGCAATGAATCAAGGATAAAATTAAGTCTTCATACACAATGCATACAATATATATATACATATATATACTCCTTACATAAACAACGGCTACTTGTTTGTTCCAATATCAACAGACGGACAGATATACAGTCAACACTATATATACGACGTCGCAAAGATCTCGTCGGGTAAACAAGTAAAACCAAAATAGAATCAGGTGCGATTAATTTTATTAAAGTTGGTGATAATGAACGCGCCACGTTTTATGAAAAAACATTCATCGTGTTACGGAATATAATGCCTGTTTTTTTAATGTCAATTACTAATAGTCCCTTCAGAGTTCGGGTTCGTACTCCGACGGCCTACACCGATGAGTTTTTCTGAATCAAGTAGTGATTAGTCACACCACAAGCGCGAGCTGGAAAGGAGTGGTGGGGAGTAACGGAAAGTAACTGTGGGTTAATCCCACAGTAAAGCTCCTGGTGTGACTAATCACTGCACTACAGTTAGAAAACTCATTTGTACAGACTAGTGGGATTGGAACTTGCGTCGCTTGAATAGTAGACAACGCTTCGTACCACAGGCCACCATGGCATCACACCTGGCTAACTGTGGTTATTATTGTCATACACATACCTGCCCTGTGGCACGATGAAGACAGCATATTTGTTGATGGCTTGTGACTTTTTCTGATCCACTACATAGAGGGTGTACCGGGGAGAGTCTTCGCCTGGCTGCATGAGGTCCAGTGACACCTGGTAGATCGAATCTTAACATAGTATATAACAAATTATAGGACAAGCTTTACAGAGATATACAGCTATAATAATAATAATAATAAGGGTCGGGTCAAGGGTCGGACACAGAAGGCAGCACTCCTCGACACGGCACGCATTGTCAGGAGGTTCCTCACTTTGTAACCCTAACCGCCGGTAGCTTGGGCTCGCGCCTCGTTATCGGTGGCTCCCTAGTTTTGGTGGATCTTTTTATAATATCTGTAATTTTATTGTAAGAATATTGGTAAAAAAAAACACCTAGACTAAGATTTAAAATAAATAATGGGAATAATAATAATAAATCTTTATTTCTCTTTCACAAAGGTAGCACTATTAGTAGTAATAAAACTATTAAGATTTAAATAATATATCCTTTGTAATTAGGATGAGCCTTTGTGAGAGACTGGTCCCTGTACTAGGTGAGTGAAACCTGTATGCTATACAACACTTTACAGGACAAACAAAAAAGTTGTTTTTTTAGTTAGACACTAAAAAGTTTTGCTCTTTATAATATAATATATAATAGTAGGTAAGGTAATGGTCCCTTTTAAATTAGTTACCTCATTATCATCATCAAGGTTAGTCCTGGCCAGCCCGTTTGTGATGAATGCTGTGTCCTGTGCCGACTTCACTTGACTCTGCACTTCCTCGGGGCTCTGCAACCTCTGCATCTTCTCACCAGCCATGCACACTTCTAGGATCTGAAATTTAAAGGAACAGAGGTAATGTTTTCTGTAATTTTTATATTATTTTGCATCGGTAACTTATTTCTCTTAACATACTGCATTTATTTTCTTACATAGATGAAGATAATAATTTTTATTGCTATTTAATTGTAACTCTTAATATATGTATGTATAGTTCCTGCCTCAATCTTTTAAATAGTAAAGTTTTCATAAAGAACACTTACAGTAAAATTTCTCTGATTTAAATATATTTTAAGGTCTTAGTTATACACCATATAGAAATAAACAAAATAAATGTGCAATAGTATGTCCCTTCAAAACTAAAAGATCTCAGCCACGTATTTTTTTTTACCACTAAGTCAGCAAACAACCATTCAGCCCCCTGATGGTAAGTGGTTACCGTAGCCTTTGGACGCTTGCAACACCAGGGGTATCACTGGTTCGTTTCAGACCCTAAGTAGTACTCTGATGTATTGTTAAATTCCTACAGCGAGTAAGAGTTAAAGTGAGTACTAACCAACTGTGGCAGGGCTTTAAACTTAGTAGCAACTACAACAAACACAGGTAGAGTGGCGCCATCACCATCCTCAGCATTCTTCTGCTCAGCTTCATGGCATCTAACCACTCTGAACATCCAACTTTTGTCACAAAATACTGACATTAATTTGGTCAAGATATGACTTTGAAGAAGTGATATACACACAAACCGACCTCCAAGCTTCAATACTCTTTTTATTTCAGCAAAATACTTGTCTATGTTCTCCTGTGTTGCCTCTGAGTCGTCCGGCATCAAAGCATCTAAGGTCCCTTTATCCAGTACAACACTAAATTCTTCATCTTTAAATTCCATGTTCAAAGCATCCATGCAAATGAATTTCATTCCAATTCTCTGCGCGTTTATGGCTTTCATTTGCTTTATAACTACTTCTGAGACGTCAATGTTAGTGATGTTTGTGTATCCCATATCATATAAATCCGCGCTCAAGCTAGAGTTGCCGCAACCGGTGATCAGGAGTGAGTCCTTCGGTTTTACGTATTTGTGCAAGTGTGCACATAGTTCCAAGTACTCGCCGTACCTTAAAAAAGTAATTCTGACTTGAAATTTCAATTTTTATTTAAAGTTTTAATTTGAAAACACTTTAGGGATGACAACATAACCTACCATTCGAAAGCTTTGTTGCCTCGTTTCTTGAAAAACTTGTTCCAGTAATCTTTTTCACTGAACTCCTTGTGGCTTTTTGGAAGTAGATTCATTTTATTATTAGTTTGATTAAATAAAAACTTATTTAAAAATATTATTTAAATACGTGCTATGCAAAAACATCAATATGCATGCCTGATTTGACAGGTGACAGGTTTATTTATTTATCTAACGTCAACTTCAACTTTTCGTAAGTGACAGATGGTTTTTTATTTTCCACTGTGCTGTGGCTTACGGAACGGACGGCCTAATCACGGCGCGGCCTGCCTAAATTGCTTGGCAGCCCATGCCATGAACTTGTCCGAAAAAAAATCGCTACGGACAATCGATACACTATTGATAGTTGACTGAAGGTTGACTGACTATTCTATCTATCTATGGTATGCACAGATTTAATTTTAAATCCATGCTGAAGTGTAGTGTAAAACGTAGTGGTTTTGAGCTCTGTGGTGTATTGCAACAGACAGAACTGTGCACAGTGCAACTGTGTTGTGATTCTGTGTTGAATTGTGTAATTTTTGGAGTTTGTATTCCAGTGCGCAGTGAGATAATAATTCCCATTCCTTCCTTGTACCTTAATTAGATTAGGAGCAGCATGTACCACGTATAAAAATGGTGTTTCAGGATTTTGACGACACGAAAATATCACCTACATTTGGGCCCAATTTAATTGAATCGTAAGCAAGCAAGAAAAGGGAACAAAATGGAAAAACAAAAACGTGATAAATGGGAAGCTCTGCAGACCGTTAAATCCTTTGATTTGGGTAAGCCATTAATGTTTGAGTATGTTTTAATTCATGTGTTCTTGCAAATTACGTTTAAGCGTATTACAGAGCGTAGCCTTGAGTCACTTCAAAGTCTTCAAACAATCAGGGTCAATTCTGTTTGAAAGTTTTCAGGCTTCCTATTTAGTAACTGAGGCTGTTATGTTAGACTGCGATCTACAATTGAGTGGCAAAAAAGTTTTGAATGATATATGTTTGTTGTGATAACTTCAATTCAAATGCTTTTTCATTATTGTAGCACTCACATGTAGCATCAATTAAACTGGCCTAACTCATTATGAGTGAGAGTTAGTGGTTTTATTTTCCATAGCTTTTCGAGGATACTTATGCGGTGAGAGTAAGCATATGGACAATAAATGAGTCCTGTCAACAATAAGGTTTGCCACCTTCATGGAATTCAAAAAGTTTAGTAAATCATATTAAGGCTGCCAATGTGTGAGTATTCTAACAAGCTCTTGATTGGCGCAATCAGTTTTTACAAATAAAATTTAAACTAGAAATACACACTCCAATATATAAAGAAACTAGTGGCCTGCCCCGGATTTGCACAGGTAGACAGTTCTCAAATATTTAGTCTACCCGAGTGAAGCCGGGGCGGGCAGCTAGTATAATAAATAGCCTATGTTACTCAGTGATAATGTAGCTTTCTAATGGTGAAAGAATGTTTGAAATCGGTCCAGTAGTTTCGGAGCCTATTCAATACAAACTCACAAAAATACAAATCTTTCCTCTTTATAACATTAGTATAGATTTACATAATTAATGATTAGATTTTTATTATACTGGTGCATATGATAATAACATGTATTTTTTTAATTATAATTCCAAGCATATTGGGCATAGTTTCAGTATAAACATTGTCACCCAATTGTCGTAATTATAATTCCAAGCATATTGGGCATAGTTTCAGTATAAACATTGTCACCCAATTGTCGTAATTATAATTCCAAGCATATTGGGCATAGTTTCAGTATAAACATTGTCACCCAATTGTCGTAATTATAATTCCAAGCATATTGGGCATAGTTTCAGTATAAACATTGTCACCCAATTGTTGTAATTATAATTCCAAGCATATTGGGCATAGTTTCAGTATAAACATTGTCACCCAATTGTCGTAATTATAATTCCAAGCATATTGGGCATAGTTTCAGTATAAACATTGTCACCCAATTGTCTTTATCAATCATGTTACCACACAACCACATAACATGCATAGAAAGTTTTAGTACTTATCACATTTGGTAATTTGTTTGTTTGTTATAGAATAGTAATGGACCATTATGAGCTATTTTTCAATTGAAATATATATAAGAATTGTCTTGTTACTATAAATAGTCTAAACAGCATATCTAAGAGAATATTTTTCAATGAAGGAGATGATGCAACAACTGCTTGCATTGCTAGTAATTTACACAACTTTTGATATGGATATGAAAATTACATAATGGGGCCTGAATTGTATTATATTTAGCTGCTTAATTATGAAATCTAATCTTGTATTCCTTGTACATACATAAAAATAATTGGAACTGAGCAAGGAGGGGGTGGTTTTTGTAGTCAGTTTAAAATGTGTAGAGTTTGCTTAATATGATTTTAACTTAATTTCATGGGAGTTGAGTTGTGAGAGTTGTTAATGTGCAGTACCTGTGGTGTTGCAAGCATCAATAGACCACAGTAACTGCTTACCTGATGGTAAACAGTTAATGTGTGCGGTTTGAATGCTTTTTTGCCACTTTAGTGGTATTTAGTGGTATTAGTTTATTCAATAATCATACCTATTTACTTAATGAATATTATTCAACATTGTATAAAATCCAAATGGAGTGAATTTTAGATTTTTGGCTCATCTTTAAATCAACTTGGATGCAGGTATGATGCAGGTTCCTTTTTAGGTGATTCATTCATTCATTTTGGTCCATGGAAAATTAAATAAGGATTCCATATAATTCAGTACCTATTTTATTTTAGGACAGGATAAGAGTATGTTAGATTATTAGGTATTTATTTAATTAAAAATGTTTCCTGTTAACATTTTAAATTGGTATTTTGCAGGCATAGTCCACAACAGTCAACAGGATTCAGTATTACAGCAGTCGCAACAAGTGGAGATTGTCAGCTCGGCCACGACCACCCCCATTAGCCTGCTTGTCCAATCCCTGGTCAAACAACTATGCTCACTGTTAGAACAAGACCACATCCGAGCCAACCAACTGTACAAGACAATATGTGAGAAGCTACACAGCATGCAGCTGATAGACAACTCTTACTCCATGGGAGAGTTTGAAGCTATGCGGAGTCAATACCAGAGAGCTCTTTACCAGTTAGTGGCAGTAGCCACTGGCACGGAAATTCCATTAAATATATCAGCAACATGGCCTATAGTTCATCCTACTTGCCTGGAGTGGTCGCGATATTTGCGAGAGTTTGAGGAGCTCTATTTCATCGCTCGCGGTGGCTTCGGCAGCGTTTTCAAAGCTAGACACAGGCTAGATGATGTGGAGTATGCAGTGAAGAAAGTCAACATCAAATCTTCCGATGTCAATTCTATTATGAACCATTTAGCCGAAGTGAAGACTATAGCAAGCCTTAATCACCCGAATATAGTGAACTACAAAGCGGCGTGGCTAGAGCCGATGATTGTCACAAAGATTAAGAAGAAACGCAAATTCCACATGGAGACTGATAGCGATGATTTTTCACTAGGAAACTTGTCTTCGGCGCATCCAAATATTATTACTTCATTCAAAACTCACAACTCCAAGGAGCTGACTAAGCAGCAAAGTCAGTCAGATTTCATTATCTCATTCCAGAATTCAAACAGTTTCGAGGATAAGCAGAGTTCTAGCGGAGAAACAGATGAATCTGAGAGTGACGAAGAAGTAACACCGCCTGACAATGAGGAGAATGCGCTTTGCAAGTTCTACTCGGGCAAGGATTTTGAAAACTGCTCAAGGATCGATTTAAAATGGGCGACGCTGTACATACAAATGACGTTTTGTCAGCAGACCCTGAAACAGTGGTTGGACGAGCGTAACAATCACATGACAGTGACTAGGAAGAATTCAGACGAAATGATACTTCACCAGTGTGATTGTGGCAGCTTAGACTCTCCCGACGCAAACTACCCTATTGCGTGGACGCACTTGGATTTGCTCATCGATATGTTCGCCCAACTTGTCCGCGGGTTACATTATATTCATTCCCGTGGCATTATCCATCACGATATAAAGCCTAGTAATGTGTTTGTGGCTCAAAATGAAGGAGGCTTGTTGGTACAACTTGGTGACTTCGGACTGGCGTGTCCTCTACAGCAATCGCACAGTGGTCTAGCACTCGGTACGCACTTGTATGCGGCGCCTGAGCAACTCGACGGCCAATGTAATCCTAAGGTAGGATGGTTTTCTATTTACGTCACAGATTCTGAAATTATAATGCATAAATATTTTCATGTCCACAGAAAGGGACCCGTTAAACCATCCGTCCTGGTTGCATGAAAATCTTTTGACAACATATTCGAGAATGTAACTGAAAATGTTAAAATTTTCATACGATTTTTTTGGTCCACTTTCAGCGCTGTTCATTTTCCCATACAAACATAGTCGGAAGCGTTACGAATACGTAGTCGACAGTTGTTCTTGCTTAGGGTACAGATTAGTTTCGTCTTATAATAAGAAAAACTTCCATTTCGCACAAAATTAATTTATCTTTAGGGCGATTTGGGATTTCTCTAGGGGTTTTCCTATTAAATTGGAGCCGCCCGACTGGCGACTGTACCTCCACCTTACAGAAGACCGCAGTGAAATAACACTACTTGATGTAGTGTTGTGTTTCTGCGGTAAGGTTGCCAGTGCTCCAAGAGGATACGCTGGGCTAGTAGTAATGCTGCGCTGCTAGCACAGAGAGTCCTCATCAACAAAATGCTTGGCAACCCGTTAGTGATACCCCTAGTATTGCTAGCAGCTATAGGCTACGGTGACATATGCATGTCTGCCTCCGTAGTGGTATAAAAAAAAATATCTGTATTTTTATATTACAATGCTTACATCAGTTGTATATTTTAAGAACGAAAACAAGTCAAGTGTTGATAAGAAAAGCGCTCAATAATGTTTTATTTTTTCCAGAGTGACATGTACAGTCTGGGCATAATTCTGTTAGAGTTAGTTGAGCCTTTTAGTACTGATATGGAGAGAGTGAAAACCATCACTGACCTCAGAAAAGGTCAAATACCAGCTCACCTCACTGCCAATTACCCTAAAATAGCCCACATCATCGGCAAACTGGTCCAACGGAGGCCGGCCAAGAGATTGGATACCAATCAGCTGTTAGATGAACTCAAAACCCTTTCGGAAAATAAAGATGACACAATAAGATCATTGAGGGAAGAATTGGCCGCGAGGGACGAAGAGATTGTCAAGTTGAAAATGATGTTGGCTAAAATGACCTACCAACCTTAACGGAAGTGTACTTAAATTGCTGTTTGTCTGTGTGTGTGCGTATTTAATATAGTGTTTGGTTGATTTCAAAGGCGGTTTGTTTTTTAATGTACTGGATATAAGTATTTTGATCTCACCCGCGTGACATGGGAGAATTTTAATAATAGTGATTTGAAATGTTTAAATTTTGGGTTCTTTTTTATTATAGTATCATGAATTTGAATTCTTTTAGCTTCATAATATTGTTTATGGAATTTTCGTGGGCCTTAATGCAACTTGTGACTGAATAAAGTAGTTAAAAATACATTAAATTGTAATTTAAAAAAATGTCTCGAGTTGATTGAATAAATGCAATAATAAAACACGCAATAATATAAAAAAGAACTTTATTTACAAAGAACACTAACAGTGTGTATAAATTAATTAACCTAATTTATATTTACAGTTTTAATATTTAAAATTACAATAGATGGACAAAGCCGTCTCAGTTATCAATGTGGCAGAATAGCCCAGTTGCACCAAACTGGCTAAATTCTGTCGAAGCATCAGAGTAGACCCATGAAATATACTACGAGCAACGACCACGCGAGTCCGCTAGCTACGGTGACCGCTTACCATCAGGCGCGCCGTATGTTTGTATGCCACCTTTTTTTTAATAAAAATAGAATTTAATTTGTTTTTTTTTTATGTTCATAGAGGTGGTGGTTGCAATACAAAATGGAGGTATTTTGGAGGAAATATTCCTTGCATACTTTCGAGGTTCAATATCCAAAGGTATTCCGTACATTTTGAGCAATTGGTAAGATTTCCAGCAGGGAATATGCATGTTTTTTATCCTTTAATGTTGAGTTTGCATTAATAACGTAAAAAGGGTTTTTAAAGAGACATTGCTGCTAATTCTGTTGTACGAAATCTTTAAACTAAACTAATTTGACAGAACTTAAATTAATATCTTTATTTAACCTCGCACATGAGAAAGGGACGGCAAGACTTTTTAGTCCTGTCAATTTAGTTTAGTGATTTCGTACACCAGAATCGATACTATTGTAATTGTAATAAATCGAATTGTGTTCGATCGCGTTCCAGTGCGTTTCGATTGATTTAAAGCACATATTTTATTAGAATATTTAGAGAATGTTTCTCACTACTAGTACATATTTGTTATATCTGGAACACCATAAAGAAAAAGCTATTAATTTTGTTTCTCATGCATATTCCCTATTTACTGTAGAAAGAATAGTAGCGAAAAATAAAGTTGGGTCCATAAATATCGAATGCTTCACAAAATTACGGTGTAAAATACAACAGGGCAGTTAAGCTTCACTGAAGCTAATTAGAACGCTACCGTGTGGGCTTAGAGTATATTGTCGACTGCATGGATGACGCCGTTGGTCGCAGGGATGTTGTGGGTAACCACCTGTGCGTTGTTCACTTTGATGCGACCTGGAAATATTGGATCTAAATTAATATTTCTATGTGAAATAGCCTTAATAATTTTATCAGGTTGTCTAATTCACTCCCCGCTGTGTTTCTAGGGAGTACATACAGTATGGGGTTCTTTGAAAAGGATGTGAAGAGATTTTCACGTGGTCCTTCGAGCTAAGAATAATATAATAATAAGAAAAATACTACAAATTTGACTATGGTATTTTGACCCGATTGAACTGCATCAAATGGTCTTTTGAGCTTCATTTTAACGAGGATATAATTACTAATACATAGAATATAATGGTCCTCGGATCCAGATTATTCAGAAATGCTCACCGGATTGTTTCTGCAAGGTTAACGGCTTGGCATCCTCCATAGAGTTGCGAAGCTGGTAGTAGCGCATGCCGGCGCTGTAGAGCGTGCCGGGCACCACGTGGCGCGCCACTAGTGCCCGCGCCGCGGCTTTGTCCGAGTACTGCGTCAGCTCGCTGGCGGACAGGCGGGCGAAGGCCGCGTCCGTCGGCGCGAACACCGTGTACGTTTTGCTCTCTGCGAGTTGGGATTATAGATTATTTTTTATTTCTCAAGAAAACAAGACTTTATTTACAGTGGGGATACAAAGTAACTTAAATTTACATATTTTTTTCTGGAGCATGCATCGGTGATTGATTACACACTTTGTATAATTTTTTTTTTTTTAATACTGTAATTGTGGTAACTGCTTACCATCATGTGGGCCGTATGCTTGTTAGCCACTTAAATGGAAAAAAAAAAGTCAAAAAAGTTTTTTGGGTGTATGTAACACGAAAAAAACTATTTCCTGTGTACTCCTTAGCAATGTAAAAATAATCTAGCAATTAATAATGGTAGAGCTATGGGTTGTTCAGTTAACTGAACAAATGAGAAAGATCAATTAATTCAGACAACCAAAATAGTGAGATCAAATAACCCTATAACAAACAGCCTATACTTGGGAAAGTGCATTGAACTTGACTTGCTTGCATCCTCTCTTCTACAGTCTTCATACATACTCTGCGGTAAAATGTAGATATGTATTTGTCTCACCAGCCAGTGTGTCCGCGAATCCGCTGGTATGTAGAGCCTTGAGGAAGATGGTGAACCGGCGGTCGCGGTCCGCTTGCAAGGTCTGCACGATGTCCCCTACTGGCAGCGGGAACATCACGCGATCCACCGCATGCGCTATACCCTGCAACAAACACGGTGGATTGTGACAAAACTGACTTGGTAGCTTTCATTTTGACATTTGTAAATAGGTACATACTTCTAGAAGATTTTTGTTAAACATTGTTATAATATCATGATTGTTACATGAAAAAAGACAGCACTGAGTTTCTTGCCGGTTCTTCTGAAGTGGCTTTTTTCCGAACCGGTGGTAATTTAGACTTACATAAGTGCGCAAACTTAATAAATGTTTTTTTCATTTTGATTGGCAAACAGAGATCTAAGTGTAGGAACTAAATTTTCCGAGCAAAGCTAAGTATGTGTGAAATGAAATAACTTATTGCATAGCTCTTGTTACGGCCTATAAAACACATTTTGTGTGATTTTGACCACGGTGGATTGTAGAGATCTACCATGTTAAGACTGCGTACCCTTCGACCGCTTTGGTTCTTCATACTAGTGACCCAGAATATAATACTCCATGGAATTTAGTGAAAGCGTGCATAATTTTAGATTGGTAGATATCATATGTGTTCAGTCAAAAGTACTAGTGGCAAAAAAAAAACAACTGCCTCAGCCTTCTATTACGGCCATGTCGGACTACAGAGTTATTTTAATTTTTTTACGATCACTTTTAACTGATTTCGCTGGTCAAAAATACTTTTACTGGTTATGAGCTTTGACTGCAACATATAATATACGAGTACATTAATATTTAATAAGCGCCTGACTGAATTTATTAGCAGTTTTGGTGAGCTACCATATTTTTATAGTGATTACAATTTTATTTTGGATACAGATGAAAATATATTCAATTCCTCCACTATTTTCTGTTATCTCAAGCTTTTTCTTTTATTCTACTACCATAATAAATTATGTATTAATACGTGTAACGCAACGTGTGTAATTTATACCTACGCCCCTACATATATTCCACCACACTACACTCCATCTGACCTCCTTATCTCACCCTATTGTGAAGTAAAATAAAGAGCCACTTATATACAACTAGCAACCCGCCCTGGCATCGCAAGGGTTTCAAAAACCTGAATGAATTACACAAAAACCTACCTCTTGAATCAATCTATCTATTAAAAAAACCGCATCAAAATCCGTTGCGTATTTACAAAGATCTAGCATACATAGGGACATATACAGCGAGAAGCGGTTTTGTTTTATACTATGTATGTATGTGGTCCACCACTACACGTAAATCAACTTCAATCTTCAACTCCCTTACCTGCGGTATATAAATATCCTTCTTCTCCTCCAGAACCCTGGCTCCATTGATAGTGGTGACCCTGACTTCGTTCCACTCGACGTCGTGCATCTCGTACTGGTTGACCCTGAGCTGGGTGCCCGCTAGGGACACGCCTGTCATCTCGTCTTGCAGGGACGCTATGTCGAACGCACCAGGGATCACGTGATGCAGGAGTAGCTAGAACATTGTAGCTATTAAAATATTGGTTATGTGTTTAAATTATTCTGTCTCAATCAAAGGATGAATAGAGTTGTTTAATGTGAGCCCACGATAATGTCCCGGTTAAGCTACGCTTTACAAAAAAAAAACGGTTTTTACGTTGCCAGCTGCGGACCAAAATGATTTCAAAAGCTGGTATAGCATACGAACAACTTGGTGTTTGTTTCATTGTATATACTAACTAGCGGCCCGCCCCGGCTTCGCACGGGTAGACATTTATCAATTATCTCCTCTACCCGCGCGAAGCGGGGCGAGCAGCTAGTATAACCTAAAGCCTTCCTCGATAAATGGATCCAACACAAAAATATTTTTTAAATTCGAACCAGTAGTTCCTGAGATTAGCGCGTTCAAACAAACAAACTCTTCATCTTTATAATAATGAGTATACAATTCCTAATGACAGACTCACCGTACTGATATAAGTTATTTATTTTCCATATTTTTGTCTACCGTAAACTAGGATCATGACAATGGACCCAAAGACTGAAATTAGGCATCATATTTCTAAGTAATAAAAGCTGTTATGTACTTACTCCACTCAACAGCCTTGGGTTGTCACGGAACTTCTCTTCAGCCCTATCAGGTCCTCCAAGTTGAACCAACAGCGTCCTGAATGCCTTATCTGTAGGAGCGAAGATGGTGTACGGTCCAGTCTCATTCAAAATCGTATCCAGCCCAGACTGGCGCAAATACTTGGCCGTTGCAAAAAGCCCATTCTCTTTCAAAATGTCCACTAACCCTGGGGTAGACTGTCTGTCAAACTGAGAGTTGTCCTCGTAGCTTGGGGGCGCTGTACTCGAACCAATGACTACTAAGTCTTTCGCGCTCGGAGTAGGACGGAATGAAGGTGTCGGACTAACTGAGGGTGCAAACGTCGATACAACAAACTGGTTTCTTGGCGCTTGTTTCCCGCTGCTTCTGCCTGACGTATACTCGAAAGTAGGTGTGCTTGATTTGACGTATCTCTCCGTGGTGGTAGAAGGAGAATAAGACTGGGTACTTCTCGTCGCTTGAGCAGATGTCTTGTAAGTGTTTGGCGATGGAGTAGTGTATGAAATAGGATTTGTATGGCCTGTAGAGCCTCTGTTCGAAGTCGTGATGTAAGTGGAGTAAGTAGACGGGAGGTGTGATGAAGCTGCGATGTATTCTGGCTCAGTAGCAGGGGTAGGTGTTGTCGAGCTGACAACGCCATTTGATATTCTAGTAGGTCCCGGCAGTTGGATCTCACCGTTCTTTATTTTGTTCAGAATATTCTCCACCTCTGGTCCTTCCTCTGTCTGCTGACCGTTAGCCTTCACTCCTTTCACTTTGTAAGATCCGTCGTCTTGTTCCTCGAGGAATACAAAAGTGACCTTCTTTTTATTCTGAATAGCGTTTGGTATCTTTGATACTTCCTCCAGTTTTCCATTCTCAGATTGCTTTATAAGTTCGAAGTTAGCTCCTGGAGGCAGTACACCCTTCGTCAAGTCTTCGAACGATACGCGGCTTTCTTTGGATTCCTCAGCTGCAGCCATAATTTGTGCTAAATTTGAGCTATCAGCGGATATTGCCCCTTTAGGAATCAAGTTAGGATTTGTCGTTCTGATGACTTCAAACTTTTGTCCGTTAAGAGAAATCTCCCGAGACGAGTAGTTCTTTTGATTAAAATCCTCTGGGTTTTCGGCTAAGGCTACTCTAAGTTGTTTCAAAATGTCTGGTTTCTGTAGTAACTCGGCACTTTTCGCTCGCAAGTTGTCGTCAAATCCTTTTGTATCGCTTTCCTCGAGGAGGCTCTTGATGTCATTGTATAGTTTCTGTTTATTTTTATCTTGTGGAGGGTTCCTGGCTCTTGGCTTCGGTCTGGGCTTGTACCTAGGTGTCGGGGGGGCGGGGGTCGTAGTGGTGGTGGTTGTAGTCGTTGTGGTCGTTGTTGTAGGGTGGTCTTTCTCGTACAATTCAAGGGCTTTCTTAAACAGGTCTGTCTCGTGCGGCTGAATAGGTCTGCGCCGCTCGACTGTCCTGCGATAATAGTCTTCGTAGTTCTCTGTCGTCGGGAGAGTGGGAATTGATTTCGTCGCTTGCTTACTGACGAACTCCTCATGGAGTTTCTCGACCTTCTCCTGTTGCTTCTGCTGTTGTTTTTGGACAAATTCTTGATGCTTCTGGATTATTCGCGCTCTCTCTTGAAGTTCCTTCAGTTTCTCCAAATTCTCGTCGGATTGCTGTTGTAAATATTCCTGAATTTGGGCTGATTGCCCGTTGGAGAAGATCGGCGCTTGACCCAGCGCTGGTTGGAAGGGAAGCTGAGCGTTATTGAGATTCAAGTTCTGTGGGCCTAGGTTGGGAGCTGGCTGGATAGTTATTGGGTTGGGTTGGCTAAAGATCGGCTGTGTTTGAGATGATACAGTAGGCAAGAAAGCCTGTTGTGTTGGCCGCTGATGGCCTATATTTACTGTATTACCAGGATTATGGTTAAAAGTCTGGCCGTTTTGGTTGTTAGGTATCCCATTATTTTGGAACGTTGACAAAGTTGGTCCCGGTTGGGCCAGATTTTGGGTCTGTTGTGGTATCTGCTGAGGTAACTGCCTTAAACTTTGCTGGAAGTTGCTTTGAAGCACGGTTGGATTGATAGATTGAGATGGAGTGAACTGAAAGTTGTTCGACAAAGGTGCGTTTTGAAGACCCACATTGTTCGGAATGTTCTGACTTGGCAGGATTCCGTTAAATTGTGGAACGAACTGTTGTTGAGGTTGTGAGAATATTTGTTGGGAAAACTGCTGGGTTGGTGCTGGGCTGGTCAGCGGGATGTTTTGGGATTGGAAGCTCTGGAGAGGAGAGTTGATCCCGAATCTGGTCTGGTGTTCCGTGAAGCCGGGGTGTCCAAGTGCCGGCTGTGGCTGTCTTCTCCTGTCGAAGTCATTTTCTAACTGGAAAGAAGAGAAAAAGACTATTATATGTAAATTACCTATATCAAGTAAATCACCCATTCATGATATGATGTTGATAATATATTATAATATTTAATTTAACCTACTTATGTTCGAATGTAACCTGCCAGTCGTACAGGAGAAAAATTACAAGATTGGAAGAACAAAAAAAATTAGGTGTGGCACTCGGAGACTGCCGCGGAAAAGCTATTGCATATCATTTTTTATCAACTTATGCAATTATAATTATTTATTTATTTTATTAATGCAGTATTTTTTTATATACCTATATACTTTCTCACAAACAGCTGATTACGGTAGTTTTCCAATACAACCAATGCCACCTAAAGGCGGGTTGCTGAACTAAAGAGACAAGCGTGATATTTCAAAAAGTCATTAAAAGTTCTGGTATTTATCGATAGATGGAGTTGTCGGTCGGAGTGGAGGGTGTTAGGTTTTTTTCGTTACGGAATTTCTGGATTCGGTCCCCACGCTTAAGGCCCGCGATAAAAGCTATGCAATAGCTTAAAAAAAATCTTGTATCGGTTTAACCTCTTAAATTATTATAGGTACGTTCCCAAACGTGTCCGTGGAATGTTCTGGGCGGTCATAGAGCTTAATAACATAGCGGAACGCACAGACGATGCCGATGGTGAGAAGAGTATAACAACAAAGGTTTACTGGTAGCTAAATGGCCGCGTGAGTTTAAATTACCAATTAGTGTTATTTGATGCTAACTTCGGTCGCTTCAACATATTTGCTTGTAAGAAAGTAATGCTAAGTGTTTTTTCATGTAACAAAGATCACTGAGCACTGTTAGCACGACATACTAGCTCTCCAGCCGCGACTGCATCTGCCTATAATTTACATGTTCCTGAGGATAAAAATATCATGTTTCCTTTTCCAGGCTTAGGTACCCTTACTACCTACATCAAGAACCCGCTCAGCAGCAGTTATACTCGTATATTAATGTATCTCTAATGGATTGTACATAATATAGGCAATACAATAGTAAGCAATCCTCGATATAAATTCCGTGAGAGGCTGGTTAAAATACAGGTTTTCCCTGGATTAGATAGTTGTTTTAAATTTAAGTTATGTCCAATTTCGTATTTATTAATGGTGCGGTAAAGTACAAGAACATTTGGCACGTGGGTTTAAGTGCAAACAATAAATAAATAAATTAAAAAGCTAATATTATCAGTAATAATTACTGTAATTAACGATCTTTTCTTTGCTTTAACACACACATCACAATAACTAGCTGCCTACCGTCTAGCTCTCTGCTTTTCTCATTAAATTATTTCCTAATGCCTCTAGTAGCTTTATTATAGACGAATAATCACTGTTTGGAATTTTTTCAGATTTCTGCTTTCAAATCTTAGGCAATGGGATCTTAAATATAATTATTAATGCATTGTTGGCTGTTACGAAATAACTAAACAGCGTTTGCTTTGCTATTGCTAAAGTCAGTAACTGTGACAACGGTTGATGAATTATACAATTATATCTGATTAGCCGCAGTAAGGCAAATATAATTCGTCATTATCACGGAAGCGGTTTCCTTACACCATAGTAGTTACAACACCAAGTATATAATTCAATCACGATCGGCAACGCGCGAGTGATACCCCTGGTGTTGCAAGCGTCCATATGCTGCGGTAACCGTTTACCATCAGACGGGCCGTGTGCTTGTTTGCCACCTTAGTGGTATAAAAAATATATAAACAAGTTTTCTTTTCGCGGATATTTCACTGCGGTATGTAAATTAGCTCCTGTAACTACTTACTATAAAGCGAGTCGTTAATCGTTTGCCACTTTAGTGATAGGTGCGCACATTATATGTAGGTTAATATCACTACGCACAAACCTTTTCGATGTGCACAGGTAAAGAGTACTTAGCTATTAATGAGTTAATATAAGTAAAATGTGGTCTAATTTTTTTGAAATTGTGATAGTCAAGTTTCCATTTGGTGTTTGAGCGACCTGTTATATGACAGAATTGAATGCTATTTAAATCTATAAGCAATAAAAATGAAACTCGCTTTCACAACAAAGTCCAATAAATATTGCATTTCAAATACAAGTTTTATCAAATAGGTACGTTCTAAAGTAGTAAATGGATATGTTTTCGTCCACTGTGTCGTTCGTATGGCAGCCCGCTGCAGCTCGTATAGAGCATCAACCATCTTGATTGGTTTGTCTCAGTAAACGTCATATCAGATTCCATTTTATGAAGGTTGCCAGTGGCCAAAATTTTTTTTCCGTTCCTAGACTTTTTTGCCAAGCTTTTAGATCATTGGTGTAACAAGTCTATGGATAATTAGGTACTTTATTCATAAACACGTAAAGCATTTTATCAAATAACCTTTTTTTTTATTTGTAGTCGCACGGACGGAAACTAAGAAGATTGAGCATAGATAAATAATAAAACGTTTGTCTAAAATTTTACATATACCCGTCAAATTTCCTCTGCGATCATGACGGTTGGAATGTTAGTGAAATATCGAACAAGGATTTTTTTTACGAATTATATAAATTAAGTAAATAGTGACCGAACAAATCTTTAAAAGAGTGTATAATGTATATCTGTGGCATAAATAAAATGATCTTTTTCAATAATAAGTGAACTCCCTAATTTTTATGAGTAACACTAACTGTTACTCATAAAAATTAGGGTGTTCACTGTGATGGAATTAAGAAAGCGACTTTAATCATAATCTCAGTGTCACATTAGTACCACGGCTACTGTATTGTGATACGTTATAATAAATAATAGTAGGTATGAATAGAATTAAGTGTAACGCCTATTATGTCGGTATGTGTACCGAGTTACCGACTACCGCGGCTCGGGGAATGCACTTTCATGTCACTGATGCGGCACGAGATGAGGCTCACGTGCGCGGGCGCATGTTACATTTTGTCTTGTACAGAATTATAATCGGTAAGTACTTGTTCTTATTTTACATTCATATATTGTTCAATACAACACACACCTTAGTACAAATAAAAAAACGTAGATGGACTTTCGCCTACAACGAAGTGACGCCGGTTTTTTTAACATGGTGTGCGTGGACAAGGCGTAATTTCAATTTATTCATTGTAGGTTTGTACGTGTGATTGTGTAAATGTACACTGCAAAGCGTACTTTTAACTGGCGGCGTCATTTCGTTGTTCGCAAAGTTTTATCTAACTTTTTTTGTATGATCTGAGATACACAGTCACACACAACTTGGAGACTAGAAGAACCCAGCAGAGCACAGCAATTTGAGATCAATTTGAAACTGAGTAGCACGATTATATTCCCTGCATTTTACAGTATTTAATTTGGGTGTAATTGTGTGTTGGGTGTAATTTGGGTGTAACTGGTTACCAAAAAGGGGATTATATTGGGAGTCAGTGATTCCAGGTTCACTGTACATGTAGTCGATTTACTGTAAGCTTTGGTTGTGGACATTAAAGTACAAAATTTTTGAGATGCACAACTTTTTGGGGAAGTGCGTAGCTTGAGTCCCTACTCAGTATTTTATTTCGGTGATCATTTCATATATTTGCTCCTTTTTATTTCTATATCAAATTTCATTAATATTTCATAGCAGTTTCGTGAGTGATTGTACAAACAAATGAACAAAACTTTCTCACTTTCGTTCACTTCAGAGTTGATTTCGTTGGATTCAGATCGTCTTCAATATTTATTTGTTTATATTAAGTTGGTATGTCAATCGCTAATATTGTTCCTAACACTCAGATTTTGTGCAACCACTTAGTAGGTACTTAGCACGTTCATTAAAATCATTTAGCAGTTTGGCATATTAAATTATGATTAACTAGCGGCCCGCCCGGCTTCGCACGGGTAGACATTGATATCAAATATTTTGTCTACCCGTGCAAAGCCGGGGCGGGCAGCTAGCCTATGTTACTCAGTGATAGTGTATGTTACTCAGTGATAGTGTATGTTACTCAGTACAGATTTTTTGAAATCGGTTCAGTAGTTTCGGAGCCTATAGACATTTATCAAATATTTTGTCTACCCGAGCGAAGCCGGGGCGGGCAGCTAGTATAATATATAGCCTATGTTACTTAGTGATGATGTAGCTTTCTAATTAAAAAAATAATTATTAAAATCGGTCCAGTACTTTTTGAGTTTATTCGTTACATACAAAAATACAAATCTTTCCTCTTTATAATATTAGTGTAGATAGAGATAAACAATTTAACCGCATCATAAAATGACTGTTTGTTCCTTTCACGACAAATATCAATACAATAAAATAATTAAACAATTATGCACAGACTGACGGTGAAAATTACCATTTGTTAGATAATCATACTAATATTCTGCTAGAAATGTCAGCAATTCAACATCCTTACTAATTAACACAACTTGAATGTAGTGTTGTGTTTCTGCTGTAAGGTTGCCAGTGCTCCACGACGATACGCTGCACTAGTAATGCTGCCACCACAGTGATCCTCATAATGGTTGGCGTTAGTGATACCCCTGGTATTGCTAACGGTGACTGCTTACCATCAGTTGGACCGGATTGTGTGCCATTGAGCGAAATGAGCTAGTATTACTTACTTAGACACAGGATAATCGGTGGCGTGGTCTATTTCAGGGAAACTGTTATAATCGTAATGCAAGCTGTAATTAATGCTACTCAAACATGCTATCAAGACGAGATATATTGCGATAAAATTAATGTCGTGGAAAGCAGAGTTAGTAGCGAATTCAAAAGCAGGATAGAAGTATTGTATCTGTAAGATGCGTTAGCTTTTCGATAGTGGTTATTAAATTCAATCAGTTTAGTTTTAACCGTGATTTTACATGAATATAGCACCTTTTTAATACATATATATCATTGGTATTCAGTTATTCTGCTTCGAAACCACCATGATTTGTATTTGACGAGCGCGCTATCTGTTACCTTATGCGTGTTTTTTTAAATACTACAAAGATGTCATAAATAAACTATTCGTCATACATATGCAGATTTCTAAGCGCGAACTGCAAGAGAATGAAATCTCCACACCTCGTTGTGACTGAGTCATTTCTAGCTTAGTAACTAGACTTTTGAATCCAGGCATTTGCAGTCAGGACACTACATTAATAAAACATGACATTCACGCCAACGAAAGTAAACTTTCTTCGTTTTGTGGAAATCAAATTACGTTGGTGCTTTAGTATTCCTCTCGGGTACCGCACCCTGTCTGTCATAGACAATCTTTGACAATAGACAATAGGAACGTAGAGTAACATTTTGTGGTCGTAAGAGCTAAGCTTACGAGATTGGTTTTGGATTGGTTTGGAATGTTTCAGCTAGGTTTTGCTGAGGAAGTTCGAACATTTTAAAGAATCATATTATAGCTAGTGTTTATCAGAATGTTCCGTAATAATCTGGTTAAAAAAAGAAAAACTTTATAAAGCTTTGTTACTTGAAGAAAGAAATTGTGTTTGACATTGATGCCAATTCTGTTGAACAAAGTCATTGTACTAAACTCAATTGACAGGTCTAAAAGTCTTGCCATCCCTTTTTTATACACGGGGTTCAATAAGGATAGCAATGCTTTTAGTCTGTCGAATTAATTAAATTTTATGATTTCGTAAAACAGATTTGGTAGTTTTGTCTGAGTGGCGGAAACAGCACCGGCTTTCACAGCGGTTTCTTCCAGAGAATATTGCTACATTTAAACATAGGAAGTAAATAAACATCCTACTTCCATATAGCAGAAAAAGTAACACTCCCTTCATGCAGTGTTTTTGCGGTAAGTAAGGTTATGCCAGTACACCACGAGGATGCGCTGGGCTAGTAGTAATGCTGCTAGTACAATGAGTCCTCATCAACAACATGTTTGGCAACCTTTTAGTGATACCCCTGGTATTGCTAGCGGCTATAGGCTATGGTGACTGCTTACCATCAGGTGGGCCGTATGCTTGTGCGCCACCTTAGTGATAGGTTTCAAAACACTTCCAGTCAGGAATACAGAACGAACACAATTCCAAAGGTTGTATGTTACGTTGATGTCTTCAAACCGCAGGAAAATTCCGCGCGTACGTTACATAAAAAATATGTCACATTATCACATTGCGGTGAGCTAACCTGTCCATCTACACTCGGATCCACTTTCACCGCATCTGCGCGTGAGCTTTCCATTTCGATCGCCGAACGCGGGTTGTATAAAGGTCATAAAACTCATTACTTGCGAATTTTGAAAGCTATTACCCAGCAGGTTGGACGCCCAAGATAGATACGTGCATGGTCTGGACAAACAAACAGACAGATTTACAAGAATGCGTATTTGGGTTTGGTGACGTGCGTAATGAGTTTATAAGAGAAAAAACTTTTTTGCAACTAGCTTTTTCCTCGCGACTTCGCCCGCGTAGCAATATGGTATATTATTACCCGTTCTCCCGTAGGAATGAAGCATTTTCCCGCGTTATGAAGTAGCCTATGTTCATCAGGGATAATGCCGGCTTCTAAATTTTTCAAATCGGTTCACTAGTTTTAGAGCCTATTCAATACAAGCAAACAAATCTTTCCTCTATATAATATTCATCTAGATCACAGACTTGCAGGTTAAGTTCAATACTCAAAAGCCTGCAAGCCAGTGCCAAATTATTATATATAAGCTAAAAACTAGGTCAGTTAAGCTAACCGAATACCTTTTTAATCTGCGTAATGCGTATTTGCCAACATTTATGCCGACATTCAAAGCCCCTAGCAAACTAACAATTCGAATTCGGCATGCTGTTTAAACATCGATTGCACCCGATATATTATCACAGAACCAATGAATAATGCTGTGTAATAGCTTAAAGCAATGCTTAGAGCCGATTATGGTGTCGATTCTGTTGTTCAAAATTACTAAACTTAACTAATTTGACAAGTCTAAAAGTCTTGCTATCCCTTTCTTACGTGCGGGGTTGAATAATGATGGCAATACTTTTAGATCTGTCAAATTAGTTTAGTTTAATGATTTCGTACAACAGAATTGGCACCATTGTACTGCTAATTTAATAGTATTGGGAAGGAAGTTGAGCCACGCGACGCCGAACGGTTTCAATTATTATGCGCAATAAGCCTAGTCGAAAAACTAGAGTACTTTTTTAAAGACTTGACGCAACTTTATAGTGCACTACAAACAAATAGCTATCCATAAAATTATTATTATTATAAAATAAAATAATTATAGTGTAATCTAGTAACTTACATTTTGAATAAAAGTACTAGCTCACATCATGGTGAACCGTCATCGCTGAGACCCTATTTATTTATATCATATCATTACAATAATTAAAATTTAATTACAATCTTTATTATATCCGTTTTTCACTTTGAACTTGCTTTCCTGACATAAGCAGTGAAGTGTCCTAATTTGTGGTCTTAGTGTACCCCTCAAAATAAAAAAATATTTCAAGGGGCATGCGCCGTAAAGCTCTTGTGTGACTAATCGCTGCACTTAGTTAGAAAAACTAAATGGTACAGATCGGTGGGATTGGAACTTGCGTCGCTATAATAGCAAGCTTCGTCGCACAGGCCACCATATCCTTAGTTGTGAGAAATGAATACGACTACACATTGTCTAGCCATCAATGTTAACGTGGAGTGCATGTCGACGCGTTAATATGTAATCTACACGCCACAATACCTGTCATACAAAGTAGACAAGGAGTGAAAGTGCCCCATTGTCGTCCAAGTTGGCACTTCGGTACTCCTGTGACCGTAATCATACAAGCTATTGTTTAATAAATGGTGTTCTTAGTTCCATATGTGATAAAAGGTGGGCGTATGAACGTAGGTATTTTATTCTCGAACGTAGGAATTAAAAGATGGATTTGTTGCCCAAAATCCACGCGGACGGAATCGCGGAAAAACGCTAGAAAACTCATAAAATCCATTTGGGTATTAACTAGCTAAATGTACTATGGCCGTGAACGCATCTCATATACTTGTACGTAGTATAAATTATCTTATCTACTCTGAGCCTATACAATACGCTTTCTTCATCATAGGTCAAGCAGTAAGTTCAAGGTGGCCTGCCTTGTTCCGTTGCATTTAAATGTGACTTTGAAACTTCAAGGTTTTTTCTTATGACTCAAATCTAAACGTAACACTTACATCCTAACTTCGTTTCCCTTTATCGTGAGTACTGACTGTAATCCTTATTCCAGACGATTTTAAGAACAATTTCAAACGTAGTTGCTCCTAAATAACACATCGTACTGTCTGCATTGTGCCTCAAAGGTGAAAACTAAGGTGCCAAACAAGCATACGGTCCGCCTGATGGTAAGCGGTTACCGCAGCCTACATACGCTTGCAACACCAGGGGTATCACTCGCGCGTTTCCGACTCTAATGTTACTTTGTATTACCAAGCGGTTATTGCTGTCGCTTTGCTTCCGCAGTCTATGGCAGGCGTGTTTTTGGACCGCAAATAATGATGGTAATCGTTATTAAATCCAACTGGGACAAGGTATAGGTATTATTTCACGAACAATATTCATATAAAGCATAGGCAACCGATCATAAACTTTATAGGCCGTGAAGAGCATTGTAAACCGGAATTATGTACATGTGTCTGTTAATTAATTCTTGTGATTAGATAATCACGACGAGCCTTAAAAAGATTTAGAGCGTAATGGGGTTTATATTAAGATAAAGCCGCTCTACTGGGGACTGTTTTTTTTTATACCACTAAGGTGGCACACAAGCATACGGCCCACCTGATGGTAAGCAGTCACCGTAGCCTATAGCCGCTAGCAATACCAGGGGTATCACTAACGGGGTGCCAACCATGTTGTTGATGAGGACTCACTGTGCTAGCAGCAATACTACTAGCTCAGCGTATCCTCGTGGAGCACTGGCAACCATACTAACCGCAGAAACACAACACTACATCAAGTAGTGTTATTTCACTGCGGTCTTCTGTAAGGCGGAGGTACAGTCCCCAGTCGGGCGGCTCCAATTTAAATGGGATAACCCACGGGATATCCCAAATCGCCCTACCTCTCTACATACCTCTCGACTGTACATCCAACATACAACACTATTCTGATGTAGGGTTGTGTTTGTGTTTATGCGGTGAATAGGTTTCTAGAGCTCCACGAGGATATGATAGGATACTGAGATGGCAGCTGTGAGAGAACATAATATGTGGCTATTACATCTAGCACCTACTCATAACAAAGAGATCAGCTACGTGCTACTCCTAAAGTTAGGGTCTAGGCATGATCATACGGTCGTACAGTGACGGCGTTCGGAGGGGGCGTGATGGGGCGACAAGCCAGGGCGCTATAAAAAAATATGAGCTCCTAAACTTTCTACGTCCCTGTTGTTGGCGCCGGGTAACACTAAAGGAATGATTAATTCCTTATACAAGTTCACACTGATTACAAAATATTTATACTCGATAATGATTTCCTTAAGTGGGCGCCACAATATTCTAGCCCGGGGCAACAGTATCCCTAACGCCGGTACTGTGGATGAACAAGTTCAGGAACCAACAACGCACTATATTATTTCCCAAATTCATTTATGAATTTTGTGTTGCGCCAAATTATGATTAATTAGCGTTTATACCACGAACATTGAACTGTGAGTATGTTTTCAACTACCCATTCTTTGCTCAAATCATATTGTTTTGTGTTTCTCAGTTCGCGTGTCAAGGATTTTATGTTTTACAAAGCATTGTGGGGAACCCGACTAAAAAGGCAGTTATCGCCTCGAAGGGCCATAGAGTCAAAAGATTAAGATTAAAGTATAGCGAATTTAAAATCGTCCCAAAAATGTTGTGCCGACCTCAACAATGTTCGGGATTAATCGGGATATGCCAAGACGAGTCCTAATCAACAACAGGGTTAGCAACCCGTTAGTGATACCCCTGGTATTGCTAGCGGCTATCGGCTCCGGTAACTGCTCACCATCAGTGCCGGTAGCATGAACCTTTTCGACAACGTTTTCGTATCGCCTTCGACTATTTTTGTATTGAAAAATGAACAGCGCTGCGGCGGTGAAAAGTGGAACTAAAAATTTGTATGAAAATTTTGACATTTCGCGAGTTACGTTTCGAATACGTTGTCGACAATGTTCCTGCTACCGGCACAGGTGGGCCGGATGCTTGTGTGCCACCTTAGTGGTATAAAAAAACGATGATATTTTGTCAGACAATGATAGAATAACTTTGGTTTTAGACATGTGTTTTTTTCTAATGTCATTATCAGTAGTAGTTAATTTCGAAAATATAAAACAAGAGTAATTGTAACTCCTTACCCTTATCATAACACTGATAATTTTGTTGTGCATTATAATTTAGTTGTGGCAATTTTTTTTTATATCACTAAGGTGCAGACAAGCATAAGGCGCACCTGATGGTAAGCCGTCAAGTAGCCTATGGACGCTTGCAACAACAGAGGTATCTAGTACGTTGCCAGCCCTTCAAAAGTCTCTTCACACCCTTCTTGAAGAACCCCATGCTGTACTCCTTTGGGAAACCTCGGCGGGGAGTTCATTCCACAATTTGAACGTGCGCGGGAGAAAACTGCTTTGGAATCGCTTCGTGCGAGACCATTTCGGTTCCAACGCATAATAGCGGTGGTAGAATGTTTAATAATTTTCATCAATTATTAAGTTAGTTAAAAATCGATGACATGTAATTATTAAAATGAGCGAGAGCTGCGCTCGCGCCATGAATAACAAAAGAGTATTTTGGTGAATACGTAACTAAACGCTGGTTTTATGACTAATATTTGAATTTTAAAATTTGCTTTCTTCAGTCAGATTACGTGTTTACATTATCGTTAGTTGTATACGTACAAGTTACACACTTTCTTATAGTCCGTACGTGCATAGTAATAAAATTGTACTGTATTGTATGAAGGTAGGTAGATATATATATTTATTAACTACTAGCGACCCACTTCGCACACAAACCAAAATGACATGTTAAGAAAGCCTTCCTCTCAAATCACTATCTATTAAATTATCGCATCAAAATCCTCGTAGTTTTAAAGGCCTAAGCATACATAGGACAGACAGACAACGGGAAGCGACTTTGTTTTATACTTTGTAGTAAATAGCTTAGTTTTGAAATTCAAGCATAATATCCTTGTTTAAGTTCTTTTTTTACATGTCTTTCTGTGGAATATTCATGTCACGTAATAGACATGTATTTTTTTTAAATGAGAAACTGTCGAATTTCTTGCTGGATACTTCTCAGCAAATACGACTTTCCGAATCCGGGTGTAGATTCTGTCAATTTGAACGTACTTTGTAAAGTCTAGTCAAATAAAGATCATTTACAGTTTGAGTTCCATGGAATAATTATGCTTTCGTTACATAAGAAAAATATGAATGTATGATTCGATCATGTAAATATATATTACTTATGATATTGTTAGCTAAACTCTATCAGAAGTGGCAATATTTTAGGCTTTATTTAGGTTAATATAATAAAATTCTCGATACCCAACAAAAAAACCCACTGAATGTGCTAGCTTAAATCTTGGAAAGGGGTTATTTTAAGAATATAAGTCGTGTTTTTATTGATAGGTTTTACGGCTTTGGAAACAGATCTTTTTGAGCCATTGAATTTATATCCTCGTAAAGAGCACAAACACTAAAAGTTAAATAAATAATTTCACATATTTTCAGTTAGAGTTATAGGTATTATTAAAAGTACAAACTAACCTTAGGTCCAGTGATGGCGCTGACTGCGTGCGCCAACAACAAAAACCCACAAACGCTGCCCCTCATGGTTCACTCTCAGAAAGAGCGGCCGAGTACCATCACACACAACACAGTTCTGCACAGCTTCCCACTTTACACCAAACAATCCGTAACACGACACTAATATCAACAATATCAATTACAATACAAAATATAATTACAATATTGTTTAACTTTACGCAGTTTTGTCAAATTTCAAAAAAAAAAGCGCGCACAGGGACACGTCGAAAAATGACAGTTATTTTTTTTAAAGCGCGGCGAATGCTGCATGCGTCGGCAGTCTCGGCGGCAATAGCGCGAGCCGCGCGATGCGATCTGTTTTACCAGCCCTACTCCGAACTCCCCTACTCGAAATTTCGAAAGGACTTAAAACAGATGCGAGTTTAAAAACAGTATGTGGGATGTTAATGAATATTGCTTAAAAATAATGTTTATTGATTTTTTGTTTGGGGTCAGCCAATTATTGTGAAAAAGAAAAGTTGAATAGGCACAGGCAAACTTTAATTGTCGTCCACTAATTTACACAATATTATTTCAGTCTTAGAACATTAAAGTTAGTTACCAAATCTCAATCTAACAACAGTAATGATTATTACAATATAAGGCAAACGGAATTAAGTAAAATTAAGTTCAGATAATAATTACGTTCAGGTTGTTTGTCAGTAATTGAAACGGTATTTAATTAATGTACTCTTCATTGGAATTTGTTTACAATATATAAGTAGTAGGATATTAAAAGAAAATTAATTAATATAATGTTTAAGTAGAACATTTACCAAAACTTCCATGAAGTATGTAAAGAAGAAGAGCTTATGCGTGTGAAAAAGATGCACAAAGGATATTAATGACTTAACTTTGGTAATATTTTAAAAGACAAAGATATTATTGCAAATTACAGGTTTTGAAAAAAATACAAATTCATTTTAGTAGCTTTAAAAGAATCTAATTTAATCGTTTTTTATTAGGCCATTAAAATATTAGGTCCTTACATATGAAATTGGCGTTTTGTATGGGAGGAACAAAAAGTCGAATATTTTTTAATATAATATATTTAATTAATCAAAGTATGAACCATTATTTTCTATGCACTTTTGCCATCTCATAGGTAGTTCATTGATCCCTTTACTAAAAAAACCAGTCGGACGGGAATCAATAAAATCTTTGAAGGCGATTTGGACTGCCCCATCGGAGTTGAATTTTTTCCCTTGCAAGAAGTTATCCAAATTTCGAAAAAAATGGTAATCTGTTGGAGCAAGGTCCGGGGAGTACGGAGGATGTCTTAGACTTTCCAATTGAAGCTCTTCTAATTTAGTAGCCGTCTGTAGCGCAGTGTGTGGTCTAGCGTTGTCGTGAAGCAGCAGTGGCGTGGAGCGATTGACCAGCCTAGGTTGTTTAGCCGCTAGCTTTTCCATCATGGTTTGCAATTCCTGACAATAGACATCAGCCGTAATAGTCTGGCCAGATTTGAAAAAACTGTAATGAACAATACCGGCACTAGTCCACCAAACGCTTACAAGTAACTTTTTTGGGGTTAATTTTCGCTTGGGGCAGGATTTGGCTGGCTGGCCAGGATCTAACCATTGCGCTGAGCGCTTCCGATTATCGTAAAGAACCCATTTTTCATCACAGGTAATGATTCGGTTTAAAATACCTTCATTATTGTGCCGGTTTAGTAATGTAACGCAGCAGTCGACGCGCGTTTGCCGGTTTGTTTCAGTCAATTCGTGAGGTACCCACCTTTCAAGCTTTTTAATCTTCCCAATTTGCTTCAAGTGAATTAAAACAGTTTTATCACTAACATTGCAGCCTGCAGCTAACTCGGACGTGGTTTGCGATGGATCCGCTTCCACAATAGCCTTCAACTCTTCATTATCAACTTGAGTCTCAGGCCGTCCACGGGGCTTGTTCTGCAGGTCGAAATTTCCAGAACGAAAACGTTGGAACCAAAAACGAACTGTATTTTCTTTTGCAACACGACCGCCATACACATCATTCACCCTTCGAGTTGTTTCCGCAGCACTAGTGCCACGGCGGAACTCGTACTCGTAAATAATGCGATATTTAAGGTTTTCCATTTTGTAAAATGAGTGACGCAAACAGAAAAAAACAGAAGAAAAAAAACAAATGAATGACGATCATCGAAGCACAAATACATGAGTCTATAGCTGTACAAATTTGAATTTGGAATTCCTTACCAAAGAGGAGAAATTCGTGATTAAAGTGGCCAGTACGAAAAACGCCAATTTCATATGTAAGGACCTAATATATTGCTGGACACTGGCTGGTCATAATGCTTTAGCCTGTCGTCAAATTCGTTACATTTTCAAATCATATTTCCTACCTTAATACGTAATTCCAGCTAGTAGGCAGAGGCACAAAACCTTGCAACATTTCCGTGTAACAGTTGAAAGGTACATAATTCGTTGAAATCTTATGGTAAAATCATTAATCAAGCGAGATATCTTCTCGTTGCGACACCGGCCGTAACGTGCCGTGAACACAATGATAGTTGTGCCATATCCAGAGGAAATAATAATGGTGCATGTCTCACAACACTAATTGGAGTATAACAATCGTTTTACACCATTTAACAGGAGTCGAGTGGAGTGCTTTTGCAACCAACGGTTTATCTTCTGTGCATCTGTGGACGGGTTAAGTGATCTTTGAGCTGCAGACTATACATGGGATCTTGAAACCAGTTTTAAGACTGTAAGTTAAACCAATTGATATTATGTTTTTAAGTCGTGGAAAGGGTTTTTCCGAACTATGGAACCGTCCGAATGGGGACTGTACTTCCGTTTCAGAAAACCGCAGTCAATTGACAATAATTTGATGTAGTGTTTTAGGGTCGGCAACGCGCGAGTGATGCCCCTGGTGCAAGCGCCAATAGGCTACGGTGACTGCTTACCATCAGGTGGGGGGTACACTTGCTTGCCTGATTAGTAGAAAAAAATCTTTAGTTCTCAGCGGGGTGATTTCGCTGTCGTCTCTATATCTATACTAATCGAACCATTTCTAACATTTTTTCACTTAAAAGGCAACACTTTCCCTATTCGTGCGGATTAAGTCACGGGCGTAAAACAAATTAATTTATAGATAGATACATATCTATCCATACATTTCAATCTGGGACATTGTTAATAATAGAACAATCTAAAAGTAAAGGAAAAAAAACTAAAATAATATAAAAAAACACTTTTCGTTCAAAATTGTTGTCACGCGGGAGGGTACCTTATTGCCCCGCTGTATGGCAATGGCCTTTACGCAAAATATGTTTCAATCTTGACTCGCACATCTATTTTACTTCTTTTCCATTAATAAATCTCTTCAATCTCCCATGAAACAAATTTATATCAACTAATTGTTTATTGACATAGTTTACGAAGCCTATGACAAAAGGGCCTGGCACCACAGCATAGCACAAATTGTTTATTAAATTGATGTTGAAAATCCAATGTTTGTCAATTTGAGTTGACATTGTAACGTAACGCTTTTTAACTAATTCGATTAATCGCCGTATTAATATTATTTTGCTTAGTTAAATAATAACCTTTGCACTAAATTAAACTCTACCGCTAGTAATAATAGGGATTAATAATCTGTGCACAAAAGTTGGCCCCGTTATTGTTTCGCAGAATTTATCTCGAAGATTTATATTATTGTGAAATTTCATAATAATAAGCGCTATTGACGGCATAAAATAATTTTAGAATTGCATTAGACCTAAATACATTTTATTAGGACATACTTTTCAATTGTTGAATAAAAACGCGCCAATTTTATTATTATCGTGAGATACCTAATTGGCGCGAACCTTTAGTGACCCAGTATTTTAATCTGTAATGGTGAAACAATAACCTTTATATAAAAACCTCTTTTACTTTATATTAAAGATTTTTTGCGCATATGACTGCTCGTTTATCGTGTAGGTAACATTATGGTAAGAATAAATAATGAATATTTTCACACTTGTTACGATCTGCTAATGCCGTGGGTTGTCTCCAGAAACTCCATTGGGCGTTAGAATGCATGACACTAGGCATTTTAATGCGGCAAACACGAGAAATTTTGCAACATGAAAATTCTCTAACACTCGACACTGGCAAAAATAGTCCCTGAAGGGATTGATTGCCATACTTAGGAAGAAGAATATTTTCACACTTAATTTTTAATAAATATTTTTACTGTGCGCTGACTAACGTAGCCTACATAACAATGTATTTAATATATTAGCCTATGTTATTGGGTGATGTAGCGTAAGAACGTACCATTGGAGAAATATTTTTTTAAATCGCTTTATTAGTTTCAGAAATTCAAATCAAATCAAATCAAAAAAATCACTTACACACAACAAAACAATTAGACCTTTTTATAATATTTGTTAGTATCAGCCCGAGCATGAATTTGCGACTACGTATTCGTATCGCCTTCGACTATTTTGGATGGAATCCAATTTTTTTTTCCAAAATTAAAGTAATCTTAGCGACTGACGCCTTCTTTTCAAATCGGTCCCGCCCGTTCAAATGTCAATCAATTTATCCCTAATTGTTTTTCCCAAATGAAAGTAGCCTAATTTACGCCTTATAGTATCAGCTATCTGCCAGTTCCGTTCAAATCGGTCCAGCCATTCGGATTTTGTTCACAATTATATGTTTTTTTTATTTGTTGTGCGGAACCCTAATTATTTTTCCAAAATTAAAGTGGCCTATGTTACGTCCAGTAAAATTAGATATCTACCAGTGAAAGTCGTGTTCAAATCGGTCCAGCCGTTTCGGAGATTACCCCAAACAAACAGACAGACAGACAAAAAAAATTTTAATAGAATTTTTGTCGTCAGAAGCGTGTTTACTTTCATATGCATTTCGTATAAAGTTGTTATTTTGATATTACAAACAGACACTTCAATTTTATTTATGTGTATAGATGAGGCCGATAACACGTAAAAACCAAAAGCCCCACAATGTATGTTTTGTTAGACATTTCTTAATTGATAACAAAATATACTTAGGTTATACTTCTATGCACATTTGTTGACCCCAATATGTTCCGGAGTAATGATAATAATTATGAGTTAGCACAAATCCTGAGTAGATTTTTACTTACGTAAAAATATTTGATGTTGAAATGAAATTTACTTTTTAAGCATTTACTAGTATACTGTTAGTTACCCGCAACTTTGGGCGTTACAAACTTATGGAAGACAGAACATTTTTAATTATGGTTTTTTTACATCACCGAATGATTTTTTGGAATAACTGAATGCGCTTCAGCCAATCTTAATTCTACCTTTACATCTAGTAAACATTTTTAGAAACAACATTTTTGTTTTATTTCCACGCGAGTAAAGACGCGGGAAAAGGCTAGTATCAAAATATTTTGACATATAGCACCAGATGTCAGTTACGTCACCAATCGTGACAGATGACGAGTCACTCCGCGGATGTGACACACATCTTAACGGAACTTAGCTCGCGATGACCTAAGAAAGGTCGCACGATTTTGGCTCAGAGGTAGGCGAGAGGTACAAGAGTTTTAATTGTGTAACACATTAGATGAGTTGACTTCATTTTACAATAACTATAACTACATGCGGAACTGCTGTAAGTTGCACAAGGATTTTAGTAGATGACTTGACTTAATTTAACAACTTTGAGTAGGTTTATATATTGATTCCTCGAGAATATCGAAATTAATAAAGTGTATCTAGTTTTGCCACTCAATGGTTCCACCACGAGGAAGTTTGAAAGAACTTGAAAATTGAGAGTAAATACATTGAAGAATTTGCTGTGCCCGCGACTTCGTACGCGTGTAATTAATTTTGGTGACAATTTCATTTGCACGATACAATAATTGCTTATAAAAAAATATAAGCCTAAGTTATGCTTATAGCATCAGCTACCACAATGAAAGACCTGTTCAAATAATTCCCGCTGTTCGGATTTTGTTCACAACTTTATGGATTTTTATTTGTTGTGCGGAACCCTAATTATTTTTCCAAAATTAAAGTAGCCTATGTTACGTTGATTGCATTTTTGTCATTAGAAACGTGTTTACTTTCATATGCATTTCGTAAAAAACTGTTATTATGACATTACAAACAGACACTTCAATTTTATTTATGTGTATAGATGTGTTTAAAAGTTTAGACATTTTGGTCTAAAAGTTAGACCAAAATGTCTAAACTTTTAAACTTTTAAAAAAATTTAGAACCATCCAGAAGACCCTTACCTATGAGGTACAAAATAAAGATCAAAATCTGTCAAACCGTTTAGTTTAGAAGGAGAATTACAAACACGCACACTGGAATAATCTTCTATAATACAAAAATGAATCGCTGAATGTGTTGCCAAGCGCAAATCGAGCAGCTGATCCGTTTTCGCTAATTCTTTTTACTTTTTAAAAAATATTCCTTGAAGTACGAGTATGGTTATTACGGAGAGAAAAAAATGAAAAATTGTCTGATAAAATCTAAAAACGGGTAGACAAAATATTTGATAAATGTATACCCGTGCGAAGCCGGGGCGGGCCGCTAGTACTGTATAATAAACATTCAACCTAGATAATTAAAATCTCTTATAGTAGGTACCTATATGCAATTCAGAATACTTAAAAGTGTAATAACTTAAGTGGCTTAATACATTTCAATCTTGGAAGATTTCATAATGCCTTCTAAACCAAGAGACTATTGCAAGAGGTGCAATATTATTTGCCAATAAAACATATTTGTTTGTCTATGCCATACAATGGTCATCTACACACGACCGTTACGCCCGTTGACCCCCAATAAATTGTATGCATATGAATAATATATTGTAATTATACTTTTTAAAATGTCAAAGCAGCTTTTAGCTGCGATTTGGCGAGTTTGTAATGTATAATTGGCTAAGCGCCATTTCACTCTTGACTTGCACACATTTTTGGCCTCTAAGTGACTACTGAGCGTGCAGGGATAGTTGTTTTACTCCTCTTGCTCAAAACGTCCGTCTTTGTACCGTACCAGAGCGGGGAAAATATAGATTTTCATGCTCTAGGGTATTTAATTTTATAATTTTGTCTGTTACCTGGAACTACATGTATCTTTTTAACAGATGTAAGCAAATCCAAGGGTTTCACTAGGTAGCTGGTTGGCAACACCTTTTTACACACATAATATTATTAGTGGCAACACGTTGGCAATCTTATTGCCTGTAAATATAGAGACCCTTTGCTTAACAGCTACTAATGCCCTTTATGGACTTGTTTCCTAATATTAAATTATAGAGATTTACAATGCTTTTTTTTATCATTACGGTCCCTTCACCTTCCGTTCAGAAGTACTTAAGAGTACTTAACATAATTTGTTGTGATGTATATTTACGGTGACCATTTATTGCAAAATATTAAGAAATTAACCAGCCAGTATTCACGTATAAAGAGTTTGTAATGCAAATCAATATACGCCTAAGCACTCCTTTTTGCTACGCCGTATTCTGAAAAAAAAAACCGAAGAAACATAAATGCCATTCGAGGACTTTTCCCATTGCTAAGATTTTTTTTTTATACCACTAATGTGGCACACAAGCGTGCGGCCCACCAAATTATTTTTATGTTAGAAGGCATTAAAATGGTGACCGCTGATTTCCCACAATAAGCGTTAAATTAAAACACCTCACGAGAAAGTTATGTTGCTTGACATGTCGTAAACATGATGTATGATGACATGCTCGGCTGTCAGCCCTGTCATGATCACCAGTACCTAACGCTTCACTCAGTGGAGCATGACGAAAGTTGACAAAATATTTTATGCTGATCAAACAAGTTCAAGAAAACCGTCACTGGAGATTGCTACTTAAGGAAAATCCATACTCATATTATAATCATAGTTTGTTTGCTTGCTTGCTACTTTTTTAGAACTGAACCACTGATTTTTTTTTTACGACTAAGGTGTAAGGAATCAGGTGGGCCGTATGCTTGTGTTGGCACACAAGCATACGGCCCACCTGATGCTAAGCAGTCATCGTAGCCTATAGCCGCTAACAATACCAAGGGGATCACTAACGGGTTGCCAATCATGTTGTTGATGAGGGCTCACTGAGCAGCATTACTACTAACCCAGCGTATCCTCGTGATATAATGCACACGAAGTCGTGGGTAACAACTAGTATAATATAAATACACTATTTTACTTACTTACAATATCATTTGATGAATCAAATAGCAGACTAGCAAAAGATATGATTATTTTAGAATGGGACTATTGTGAGATCATTGGAAAACAATTTAAATACACTTTACTATTACTTGCCCTTGTAATGGTGGAGAGGCGTGCAATTTTTAATATTATGAAATATTCTCAAGGGACGTTGGACTGCATCTGCATCGTCACTTTCTACTGACCTTGGGACGGAGAAAGCTCACACACCGGTTGCAGACGAAATTGCAATGACCTCGCGATGCTCCGACATTCATGACAACAGCTATCATGTATTTCCATTGTCTAGCCACAAATATTTACAGAATATTATTTTTATGTTGTTTACTCTTTCCAAGGCTGATTATTTTGTTAGGTAGGACGCAACTGACTTTGTGTGACCCCTTTTAGCAAATTCTTTTTTCGAAAAAAAGTAGTAATTTGCAAAAATGTAGTAATTAGGTACTGAGAGTTTGTGTTGTGTATGAATACATACGGCCTTAGAGTAGATAATATAATATGATTCGGCGAATCCCTTTCAGGGCAGAGAGTATATAGAGCGCAATTTCGTTTTAGACTTGCACGCACATCTCTTTTGCTTCTATACATTCATCAATCTCTCGTACATGTTCTTCCGTATTTTTATTTATATATATTCTTGGACATCCATCAGGACTCAGTGACAAAGTTTATAAGACGCCCATATTTATACTGTCACAATAATTCGAGGAAATTTTACTGAGCCACAACGATAGTGGTTATACAGAAGCACTCAGTAGACATACATTTGGTGGATGTACTCATAATACACATTTAGAAATTGATATAAAAGGCACTTATTATTTTAAAATGTTACGATACTGCTCGCCAATAAAAAGCAGTTTAGCAGATATATTTCTGTAATCTGTGTATTTCTTTGCAATGAGCAAATAAAAAAGTATATAAATTTATATATCAAGCGGTATGTAGTAATGTTACTAAACTTGGCAATACTATACAATTTTCACATAAATTTGTAACTAGAATCATCTGCGCTACTAGTAATGAAGATAGCTATTTAGTTGCGCAACCTAATGCATAGATTATGCCACAACTCACTGTACCCACTTAAAGGTTCGGTACGCTAATTTACATGTTGCTAAAGTTGCAATCTTTATGTTTTAGCATGTGTAATATACATATCAGATTGATTTAAGTATATTTTAAGACTACAAGGGAAAACGTCAGAAAAAAAGCCGGGATTGGGATCGCCCGTGGGTATTCCCATTAAAATTGTAGCCGCCCGATTGGGGACTGCACCTCCACCTTACAGAAGACCGCAATCAAATAACACTATTTTGATGTAGTGTTGTGTTTCTGCGGTAAGTAAGGTTGCCAGTGCTCCATGAGGATACGCTGGGCTAGTAGTAATGCTGCTAGCACAGAGAATCGTCATCAACAACAGGGTTGGTAACTCGTTAGTGATACCCCCGGTACTGCTAGCGGGTATAGCCTACGGTGACTGGTAACCATGCCTGTGTGCCACCTTTGATGGTATAAAAAAAACAAGTGCATAAATTCAATCATGTCAGTGAAAGGAAATTATATCAAATGAAGATCAAATGCCTGCAGTATGAACTTTAATTAACAGGTAATGGTTATTAGCCATGTTGCCAAACATTGTGTTTTTTCAATTAATTATTCTGTTTGTCTAATTGTAATTAGATTCAATTTAAGAGTTACACTTTTAAAGTTCTAGGTCATAGTTGTTTTGTAATAATACGTTGGTTTTGCTGTGCCTTTGTTTGGTAAAATAGTTGAAGTCAAATATAAGAGAATAGCTAATTTACCATATTTGTGTGTGACCGTGTACATTCAGTAGGTATATTTTTTTATTTACCATTCGAATCAACGATACCAATATAGAACATAATAATTCCTTGACATTAAAACGGGTCTTATACGCGATATTAAATTGTTTATTTACCTCCCGACGTTTATACGCTCATATGGAGGTAGATAACAATATTCGTTCTACCCGCGAATCAAGAAGAAGGCGACGTACACAACTACAATCATTCAGCCCGTGACCACGGCCGATGCAACTCGGTCGAAACGTCGGGAGGTAAATAAACAATTTAATATCGCGTATAAGACCCGTTTTCATGTCATTACTATGTGTTTAAATAATTTCTTGTCCAAAACCCGTATCGTACAAAGAAAGTTATTCCTCCACCATAACCAGTGTGTATATTTATTTATTTAAAAACTTAATGCACAATTAAAGTACAATGGTGGACTTAATGCTAAAGCATTTTCTACCAGTCTACCACAGCTGGCAGGAGAAACATAGGAGCAGGTGTGCATATCATAAACTGTAATATGAATTGGGTGTGATCATGTCAACAACGTATCCATGTCTTTAAATGAAGTAATATTACATACATACTTATAAAATCATTACGTGCTATCTCACGTATAGGTAGAGGCATAGAGTATAGAGCGCTAAGACTACTTTTGCTTCTTCTACATTCATGAGTCACTTTGTACGCTCTTTACCGTTTCATCATTGAGTACTTCAATATGAATTTTATAATATACTAGCTTTTACCCGTGGCTTCGCCTGCGTGGTTCTAGATAAAGATAGCCTATGTCCTTCCCCTAGGCTATCCAATTGCCAAATTTCATTACGATCCGATCAGCCGTTTAGTCGTGAAATGGTAGGAAGCAATCAAACAAACGAGTTACTTTCGCATTTATAATTTTAGTATGGATGATTCGACATTGAAGATAAGCACTGAAGTAACTTAAGCAATACGAAGCGAGAAAACCTGAGTAAATGCGATAATTTATATAACGATCTTTCTTACAAAGTTGTAAAGGTAGGGACTTTTGAGTGACAAAAGTAATTTTGAAATAAACGGTTCTTGGTTAAGTAAAATGTGTGCTGTTGTTGATGTTATGCTTGTTAAGTAATAAGTATTTAGTGTTACTGCAACATTTCGCTGAGTTGAAAACCGTTTTTCTACTCAGATACGACGCACTGTATATTATTTATTATGTCATAAATTTAACAGAAATTGTGTTCTATAACTTTTATTAAATTTGTGAGGATAATAATGTTCATAGTCTATTTTAGTTTTATTTATTTTTTATCTTTTTTTTATTAACTGTTAATCGCATGCTTTTTTTATTTTATTTTTTCTTGTGTCGTGTGTGAGTGGGGAATAAAAACATTATTTATTTTCTTTCTTTCTTTCTTTCTACTTAGTACTTGTCTAAACGTGCGTAAATATTCAAAGCTTTTGCCTTTACTAGTGGATACCTACTTCCAAGGTTATGCCATATTTTTCAACACGTTGATATACCGGTCGCTGGATTAGACTTATGTGGTGTCTTTAAGCGGGTTTAACAGTGTGTATATTATTTTGTTTATAGTTCTCGTGTATTAATGAATTGTTAAGTCGATATTATCGTAAATGCGTCGTTTGAAAAGTTCGAAAAATATTTCATACATTCTGTAGCGCGAGCATGAATAAGTTGCGACAAAGTTTTCGTATCGCCTTCGACTATTTTTGTATTGAAAAATGAACAGCGCTGCGGCGGTGACAAGTGGAACTAAATATTTGTATAAAAAGTTTGTCAATTTGAGCTACGTTTTCGAATACGTTGTCGAAAAATGTTCTTGCTACCGGCACTGATAATACGGCGATTCACACCAAATCGCAAAAAAAAAGTTTGTTACACAATATATTTAAGTATACGTACTTACTTCTGTATTAATAATAAATAATAATAATGCTTGGACATTATCACACAGCGCCATCTGGCCCCAAACTAAGCAAAGCTTGTACTATGGGAACCAGTAGCTGATATAATACTTATATACTTTTTTTTTTGTAAATACATACTTATAATACATACCAAACACCCAAACGCAAGGCAAACATATTTGTCACATAAATGTTTGCCCCGGCGGGAATCGAACCCGCGACCTCTAGCGCAGCAGTCAGGTATACTAACCACTAGACCAGCGGTCTCGTCAAATGTATACATGTAGACCACTTCTCTGCGTATATAATCATAATCATCCCAAGGTATTTAATTGGATATATTTTAATAACTGTTCAATTTCTTTGAATTACCTAACTTCAGTAACTGAGATGGGCTTTCGAAACGGATTCTCTCGGAAGATTGATCTGACGTTTCGTTGTAGAAAGTGGGTATAGGTTATTTAAAATAAAACTTGATCGCCGATTTGCATAGATTATGATAGGCCATTTTCTGCTATAATGAGAGAATTATTGAATATTAATGAGCTTAATGAGCTTGGTAAGGAGGCATGTACCTAACGATAATGGTCAAGAAATCTTTTAAGTAACGTGCGAGTGAGATAGGTACAAATAAAAAAAATACCTGTCTAGTACAGCCTAGATGTAGTGATTTTCACATCTCGTACCAAAAAAGACGAGTTTAATCGCTGTTTTTACAGAGTTCCACTGATCGGCTCAGTCTACTTTATACACATGAAACGTTGTCGCAAATTGTTGATGCTCGCGCTACAGGATTATAGAAAAATTAGGTGTGGCATTCGGAGACTGCCGCGGTAAAGCTATTGCATAGCATTTTTTATCAACTTATGCAATTATAATTATTTATTTATTTTATGAATGCAGTATTTTTTATATACCTATATACTTTCTCACAAACAGCTGATTACGGTAGTTTTCCAATACAACCAATGCCACCTAAAAGCGGGTTGCTGAACTAAAGAGACAAGCGTGATATTTCAAAAAGTCATTAAAAGTTCTGGTATTTATCGATAGATGGCGGAGTGGGGGGTGTTAGGTTTTTTTCGTTACGGAATTTCTGGATTCGCTCAAGGCCCGCGATAAAAGCTATGCAATAGCTTAAAAACTTTTTCAAACAACCTTTTATTAGTTAGTTGTGACACTGGGAAGTGGGTCATTTAACTTCCAAGATTTTATTACACACACACACACGGACGGACGCAATGGATAGGTGACAATAAAAGCTTGTTTAAAATTATGATGCGGATTTTAAAATATAGAGAAAGTGATTCTTGCCTAATTAAGAACGTAATATTTTTTTGTTGTTTATGATAATATTGATTTCTCACCTCTAGATATTTCAGTTCATTTATTTAAGCCAACGGACAACGGACAAGTGGACACTGTTATTGACACAATTATTGGTCTGTCCTTTTTGTTAACTGAATACTTTGATTCCGATAAACAACTTTCCCTTTTCCATAATCCACAGCATTACTAAACATTTGTTATATAGTTTTATAATATCTATGTTTTTTTTAAGAATATTGTAAAAAAATAATCTAGTCTAAGAATCAAAATAAATGATGGGAATATTAATTTTAAATAAAAAAAATGCCATTGTTATTTCACTAAAAACTATTCCGACACAACTCAATTACCACGTCCATTATCATAACCTAAAACTAATTGTATCAGTGGACTACGAAGTTACAAATCTGTCAGAATGGAGCTATAATGACTCCATTGGAAAACCATTTAAATAGCAGATTGCGGTTAATAGACACATAATGCTATCAATTGAACATCATATCATAACGCAAGAGGGCCCGTAATGATAAAATAAAATCATTTGTAAATCTCTAAAATTTAATATTTGGAAACATGTCTATTGTCAATAAAGCGCTTTAGGTAGTAGTAGGCTATGAGCAAAGGGTTTCTATATTTACACAGTCAATGGCAATAAGAAGACCGTAATATTGCTGACAGAGGTAGTGCTTTCAATAATAAGGATGGCAACGTGCGCCTATAGTCTTCGGTGGCCGCTCACCGTCAGCTTAGACATTTGGCATAAACAAATGCAAATATTCAAATTACGAATCTCCATTGGATAGCACGCGCAACCTCAGGAAAACAATTACTGAAGGCAATTTACTACTTTTAACAATTATAATAGTTCTATCTTCTATGGATGAGCTACAATTCCTTTAGTGGGAAAGAGAAGGATAGAATTCTTAGTAAGTAGGAGATAAATAATGTGTTGATCGTCGATAACCTACTTGGATAGCATATTGTAGGGTTTTTCAAACTTTTGGCTCCACGAATCCCTGTTAAAGTTTCCAGATGACAGCGAACTAATAAACTAATAAATTCCCCAAAAGAAAAAAGAAAATTGTCAGTCGAAGAAAACTAGGATTTTATTTTAATAAAAGTAACAAATTCAGTGCTAAAAGAAATATCTTTTTAATATTAATGTGATTGGTGGACGTGTTTCTTGTCGCAAATTGAGTCTTTTTCAGATGTAATCAAGCTAACATTAGGTAAATCTTGTCGCAAACCCCCTACCGTCTACTGGCGAACCTCTAGGGATACGCGTACCCCACTTTGGGAAACCCTGACATATTGAAAACTGCCATTATGTGCAGTTATCATCTTTTGAGTAACTCACCTGTAACACAATTAAGGAACTGATTATGCATGTAATTACCCCTTAGAGTTTCGTCAATTCTAACGGCATGATCTAACCGTCTTCGTAAAAGATAGCATGTAATAGGTTTAATTGCACGTACAACGACAGTCCGACAATTAGCGGCACTGTCGCAAACTCGGACGTTCCCATTCGATACGTGCTGGTAAAATGTCTTTGAAAGACGATCTGCTTCAATTAAAAGTAGCATATACTAGTATACTACCTCAGAGTAGATAATGGTGCCAATTCTGTTATACAAAATTACTAAATTAAGATAATAATAAATAAAGATAAAGTGTTGCTATCCCTTTCTCATGTGCGGGGTTAAATAAGGATAGCAATACCTTTAGAACTGTCAAATTAGTTTATTTTGTAATTTTGTACAACAGAATTGGCACCAATATAGGCTTATACTTGACTTTTTGAGACTTGAGGTCCTCGGCTAACGCCCTAGGTAGGCTAAAGACTCAATGTAATATATGTTTTCTGGTTTTCAGTCTGGACTGTTCTTCTTCTTCTTCTTCCTAAGTATGGCAATCAATCCCTTCAGGGACTATTTTTGCCAGTGTCGAGTGTTAGAGAATTTTCATGTTGCAAAATTTCTCGTGTTTGCCGCATTAAAATGCCTAGTGTCATGCATTCTAACGCCCAATGGAGTTTCTGGAGACAACCCACGGCAGTAGCAGATCGTAACATGCCTTTAGATTAGAGGTAACCTATTGACCAAAATGATAAATCACTTAACCCAAAAGTCGTATTATGGCATTATTTCCAATGCTCCTATAAATCAGTCACTAAATGAAACTTTACTGCACATATCGACACCAAAAATACACATTAAAGATCACTATAACACAATTTACGACACACTGGAAAAAATCTCTGGACTGTTAATGTGCTGAATAAACCACCAATATTTAGTTTTGAAATAATATTAAACTAATATTAGACTTGGTTTTTATTGTGCTAAACATAGTACAAATTCTAGATTTATCGTATGAGCCTTTAGCTCCAATCAAAATTTTTGTAAACCTGAGGTGTGAACTAATAATAAGTCACGGGTAATGTTCACCTACAATGCAGACCCCTACCAACCCGTGTGGGACTTGTCAGTTTTTTTATACCACTGAGATGGCACACAAGAATACGGCCCACCTGATGTTAAGCAGTCACCGTAGCCTATAGCCGCTAGCAATGCCAGGGATATTAACGAGTTGCCAACCCTGTTGATGATGAGGAGTCACTGGTCTAGCAGTATTACTCTAGCCCAGCGGATCCTTGTGGAGCACTGGCAACCTTACTTACCGCGGAAACACAACATTATATCAAAGTAGTGTTATTTGGCTGCAGTCTTGTGTAAGGTGGAGGTACATTCCCTAGTCGGACGGCTCCAATATTAATAGGAAAACGCACGGGAGACCCCAATTCGCCTTTTCTCACTTTTTATGGTGTGATTAATCACTGTATTTAAGCATAAAAAAACCCAGGGTACAGGCCGCGGAGTTTGAACCTGGGCCTATAAGACGACAGACCGTTATTTCAACCACAAGGTCACCACGGCTTCTACGACAGTTCGGCACTACCAGCCATCTTAACTACTTTACAATGTGCAAAGCTCGCAAACAGATTGCGATCGCCATTGTGTGCTATCGGTTTGGCTCAAAAAAGGGAGACTCGCACCATAACATGCCATGGGAACATGCCATATACTTATGTTCCTGATGGGTAAATTAACAAAAGTTACGGTAAAATGTAGGTAAAAAAATTACATTTTAGGCTTTAAGATTCATTTCATTTTGAAAAAAACAATCAAAAATCATTTATTCAGCTTAGGCCCTAATAAGGCACTTATGAAGGTCAAAATTACCACCGGTTCGGATAAAAATATTTGTTTGCCACCTTAGTGGTATAAAAAAATATAAATAATAAAAAATGCAGACCATTTTGATCAAATTTTCTGAGTAAACATTTTTTCCAAGAAAAACACAATCGCACATTTGGAAGAACTTTAATGATGACAATTGGAACAAATATATTTATACCCAATGATACATTCAATTTACACATAATATACTCGTAAGATAAAACCCATACATATACGTAGTACATATAACAACCATTAACTACAACTAAATTCATGAGAATCACAAACACTTCGATATTACACTAAGAATATTACATCTATGAGGGAAAATGTCATCATCTTTTAAAATAAAACCCAAAGATAAACATAGTTGCTTAAATATATTAAGACCTCCAATAACGATAAAAATATTAATGAATGTCGAACATTGGCCTAATATTGAGTACCTACGTGATGTCAAAGAAGCAAGAGAGGTGTGCAAGTCCAAAGTGTAATGACACTATACACTTTATCGGCTCTGAAATTAGGATTTGGCGTGATGATATGTATGTATGCATGTAAAGTGCAAAAGAGGACTCAATCACATAACTTAAGGTTTACAACAGACAACTGTCTACCAACCAAAAAATACCACATTTTGTGTGACCATTTTACAAACATAAAGTAATATTGAAAGAAAAACTCAGCAAAGAGGTTAACCGTTACGTTATGTTAAGTTTTTTGTAAACAATTCTAAAGAGAAGACATATCGTTTACTAACAAAAGGAGTAAAACTATGAGCAGTCTTTACGTGGTTTCGTAAAGATGATGACATTTCCGAAAACACCTACATTCCACAAAATACTTAACTCAATTCACAGTTTGGCTTAGCCCAATAAGGTAAGACTACATTTACCTATTTACAAAATCTTAGACAATTCGCTGGGAGTAACAAATCTATGACTAACCTACGAGATCTGTTTATAATCAAGTACTTAATTAAAAAATGTTTTTTGTTTATTATAATTATGGCCTCAAGAAGAGTCTTTACAATTTAATGAGTACATGCACGTACCCAAAGATCGTAAAGTACGTTAAATTCCCAAACACCACTCCGTCAAAACTCGTTGTCAAACAATTTTCTTCACTAAGGTAAAGAACATACTTCTAGATAATTATAAAATTATTCGCGGCTTCCAAAGGATGGCCGCAAAATCATTATTTTATTTATCATTTACCATCCCATAAATAGCGACCATATCCAAAAAAATCAAGAAGAACTTCTTAAAATAATAACAAAACTGAACTTAGAAAATATTTTTGTCCAATCAGTTAATCTGGTTAAACTAAAAGTTGAACTAGATGAGATTCCCTTCGTGGTTTCGCATGCTTACAAGCCGATGACTTATCTACTAGTAGCCCGTAACATTTCGACTATATCGTTGAGGCCCTGAGCAAGAAATGGAAATTGAAAATGTAAAACCTACGACTCAGAAAAAATAGCATCAATACTCACTCATTTAATTCAACTTGCTGACAAATGGTACCAAGCTGAGGTGAAGTTAGCAAAAAATACTTGTATACCATAAAATATGTGTAAAGTTTGTGAAGGTAAGAAAAGTAGGCCAAATTTTATTTGAGTTGCAGCTGGGCAAAACCAGACCGGTTCTGTAAAGTAAATAGGTACTTAAGATTGTACTGAAGAAATAAGGCTTTTATATCGTGACTCACAAACGAATCATTGTTTAAAATGATTGTGATTACACAAGAAACTTCTGTACTTGATATTACATGGTCCACTCGGCGTTACTTCGTTGTTTGCAAAGTTCCATCTGCCTTTATTTGGTCAGCATGAATGGAGAATTAAATATTTTCTTAAGATTAAGAAAGCCAGTTGTCTATAATTCTTTTTGATAGGAAATTACTTTGATATTTGCTATTTCATCAAATAGCATTTTTGTAATTGTAGTCTAAGCAGCTGCAAATGCGTATTATTAGATTACTTTTACGAATAACAAAGTCCGAAATTAATAATCATGGTAGATTTTACACGATAGTTACAAATTATAATTGTGTTGTAATGGCTATTAACTTAATTTATATTGATAATTATATTGTTTGCTGCTTACTATCTAACAATAAATACAAAAGAAATGAAATCAGAAGTACTTATGTCCTATTTATCTACTAACAAAGATACATTTATTGCCTGTGTATTGTCGGTCAAGCCGGGTTTTCGGTGTCGGTTCAATATTCAAGTAAAGGAGACAAAAACTGGTTCTTGACTTTTTTTCGAATATAAATTTTAAATTTTTACAGTTGAAACATCATTTTGGTCCCAAAAAATGTACCTTAACTGTGTTTAATTAGGAATGATATTTGAGAAGGTAATTCTGAGGGTGCTATTAATGTTCTAATTTTATAAAATGCAATACATACTTATTTGAAACATGACTGTATTACCTGCAACTTGACCAACAATTCACAGGCCATTTAATTTAAAGCTTATCATCTTACGAATAAGTTACAAAATCTGACAACATCACACACTACAACGTTAATAACTAGATACCCATTTCCATCTATAAACCTAACAGGGTTCTGAAGGCTTTTTTAAAGCTTTCAACTGATATTAGAAGAAGTTACAACTATATTGGATTAATCACTTTTGGAAGGGAGAAAGCGGGCAAAAATAATATTGATAAAAATATCTATATGATAATATATTGATTAAATAGTCTAACGGCCGAATACTGAGATCACATTCAAAGTTTAAAGGCCCACGTAACTGAAGGAACCGTTGTCAAAATACTATGTCGCATGTAAAATCAGTCAACCCAACTTTATTGTGGCATCAGACTTGACTGGCGTTTCAATATTCGACCGTAGGACAGGCTAAATTCCAAAATGATCTTTTTGGTTGAAATAAGATCTTTTTGGATGAACATGTAGATTTTACTTTGCATGTGTTATGCATGGACTAATTTTATGTAAGGAAGTGCATGCATAATTGTGACGTTTCCTTCTACTCGATGCTTTATATCGAATGGAACAATCTTTAAAATTAGTTCCCACTTGCAAATTGATGAATGTCTAGCAATGCATCAAAATATCATTATCATATATCAATGCATTTTTTGAAATATTTCTTTATCGACACATCAAAGGAAATGTTTAACGATTGTGATATCGGATAAATTATCTTATTCTTTTTGAACATAGTTCCACGTGATATGAGAGAACATATACCTCCTTGTACTATGTTTCAGTCGAGTCAAATAATTTTGACATTCATTGTTCACTATAACCAACCAAATTAGTTTATATTGCATACATATTACAGTGCGTTTTCTTTTGTCTCGGTATATTTATACATTTTTTTATCTGACGTCACTATGGTCTCACGCATTGCAACGCGGCATCCTAAGTTGCATCAGCATATGAATATTTACCTATATATATATAGAAAAAAACTAATTTTTCATATCTTAAAATATGTCCAACGCCCTTAAAATATGGCCAACATTCACGTGAGCCAACTCCATTACAATTAATTTGGCAAACTAACAAGCCTACCCAAATACACGTTTGGTTATAAATTTTAGCCAATCGTTATCTGACTAGCGTTTAATTATTGTTTGTAACCACATCAGCAAAACAAGCTAAAAAAAATGGTTTAAGTATCTTCAAGCTGGAGCAAAGAGAACTCTCGCTAAAAAGATTTTCTTCAAACTTGCCGTCTTCTTGATTGAGCCTAAGGGTGACATAAGACACATATGTGCGTCCATTTTTTTCACTCTAAAGACTTGTAAAATAATGTTAAAATGACTTACACGTCATCAAATCCTCTATTTGAACGAACATCGTAGAATGTTACAAATTGGTGTTGCCTCTGGATAAGCGACTATCGGTGAAATCTATCGGTAGTTCAGCAACAGTATGACTATCAATAGGATCAATAGCGTACAGGCATTGCTAGATTTCTTTGACGGTAAAACATTGCAATTGGTATTGCTTCAATGACCTTAAATATCAATATAAAAACGTAATTAATTACGAAATAATTTGTGACATTTACTGTAACTTTGTTTTTCTAAATCAATTTGTTCTAAGTTTTAGCGTCGATTAGCTTGTTTACACATTATTTCATTCAATCTCTCAATCAATAAAAATATATTTGAATTTACTAAGCTATGTTAAGTCAAGATCATTTTCATCAGTTCCGTGGTCGAAACAAAGTATCAATATTTTATAGTAAAGCAGCAATTGCAACTGCGATATATATTGCATATAGTATTTATATATTATGTTGCAAATGAGGAGACCAAACATTGAATATGTCGAAATATGAATTAAGGAATAAGATACCAAAGTTGACCTATATTAAGTGACGAGCAGAAATATGTAGCATATATTAATCGCGAATAAAACGAAAAAAAAAATTAAATTACTAAGTAAGTACGAGTAAGTAAGGCTTTTAGATTAAGTAGATTACTCTCCTGCTTTTGTAGACACTACACCTAAGATACATTCTATAAACACTATGAGTAGGTATCATGTAAGAGGCAGTCCAGGATTGTCCGTCACTCCATTCTTATAAGCATTATTAGAGATGCAGATTTTTTTCCATATCCCTGGTATTAATTCAGACTGAATGTTTTAAGTAAACATTAATGTCTATGACTTATAACTTCGCAGAGAAATGAGCGTATAGTCAGCGCCATTTTAAAATTAGAATCACTTACAAGACAAGTAATACAATGCTTATTTTGTCTAACTAACAAGGTACTCGCATACTCAGAATATGAAGTACTTAAATTAACATAAACAATTGTTGAGAGTCTTACTCTAAAGATGTTACACAAATATAAAATATGAAAATTACGAGTGCTATGCATCATAAAGCACCAATCATAACCAACTGAACAGCATTATTTTAATAAGTACAGTAACCGCTTACCATCAGGAGGGATTAGGCTTGCAATAGAATTATGAAATTAAGCAGCTAAGAATACCAACGGAACGGCTAATATAACATTTCTTCTCATGTTCGTTAGCTGTTTTTGATATAAAATCCTGGACTCCGTCTTCAAACAATTACCCGTAGAGCTAACACAACAATCATGTAAGTAAACATAAGATTAAGTTACGTAGTGCCTATGGAAGGCCTACGGAGCCAACCCTCAGTCAGTCACGAGGTCACGCGCGGCCCAGCATCGCAGCCACGTCCCCAGCTGACTGCGAGTGCAACAGAGCCCGAGTTGGCCTAGGGAGATGTATTTATTTTATAATAAAAAATGTGCTGTAATCTTTGTTCGTGGTAATAACATGAACGTGGGCGCCCGACATGGAAGGAACTGGATCCGACTCTGGGGACATTACCACGACCGTACAGACGATGGCTGTCAAAAACTTCAATAAAAAGTTGTATTTCTGCAGTGAGAAGAGTCGCCAGAGCTCCTCGAGGTTGCGCTGTACAGGAAGGTGAGCATATACACTAGCACAGTGGGCTCAACAATAAAATTGGCAACGATAGTGAAACCTCTGGTAATGTAAGGGGTTGAAGGCTACGATGGCAACATATTTTCAAGCTAGGCAAAAAATTTTTGTGGGCGCCCAACAAGGGCTAAATAGATATAGATCACGTAAGTCTGTAGAACGATATAATAAACCGACATTACCTTGGTGGTGCGAGACGGGGCAGTGCAAGCACGCCAGCAGGTGTGCTGCTGAGTGCACATCCTGTCACGAATTCGTGTCGAGACGCCTCCATTGATGTGAGGCGACGCTTGGGATCCCATCTGGAAGAACAAGTTATTGTGAGCATTCATTTGTTTCGTTTTATAACTAACTAGATGAGCCGGAGAATTTTGAACCAGTTGGCAATATTGGCTACAAATTTTTAATTTTAATGTAAAATAGTTTCTTATTTTAATTATCCATTTATTTTAAATATTATTTATTTGAAAATCAAGAGTGAAATGGCGCTCTACATTATACTGTCTACCTAAGTGACTCGGTGTGATGATATGCATGTACTCTCATATGTATCAAACAATGATTTAAAATCTATATTTAAAATGTTCACAAGTCTATTCCATAACATAATTTCCAATATGGCGACCGGACCATGCACATGTCCCCTTATCGGGCTCAAGGCGATTCAAACAGTCACTTTGAGCCCTAATATGTTTTAGAATGGCAAATGTTTTATATCAAGCAAAGGGCTTGGGTGTGGTAGCTCGATAGACGTAAAAACAAACAAATAGAAACACGATCGTAATAAGTGTGAAAACCGTCTCTTGTGATTCACACTTGTTTCACGCTCCAATTTCGATTACAATAACATAAATCGAATTACATAGAAAGTAAAATTTATATTTGGTATTTATTTTTACCTACGTCTAAATAATTAAAATCAAATCACAATTTTCTTAGTTCTATTATCTTCTATCGTAATGAGTTATGAGTTTAGGACTTCCTCCACTTCAAAGGGTAGACCCAGCTGGGGGCTGTCCACATGTCCAAACCACCATGACCCCCTTGGATCCGCCTTGCATTAGGAGCCGCCTATTGAACAAATATTGTTCGGCGTGAAAACCTACTTTAGTTAACATATGAAATTTCAAAATAAGAACTCACCAACATGAGACAAACATTAAAATGTAATATAACCTACCTACATCTCAATAATTAATTAACAAACGTCTACAACTTCCACGTATGAATAAATAACGTTTTACACCCACCGTAACAATACGAAATATGTCTAAATTTTAATATAGAAGTAAGCAGTTAGCCCAAATCCATACATATTAGCATTTCCAACATGTCCATTCTGTTGCCCACCTGACACAATGCCATTTTCTCTTTGAACAATTAACAATATTACGTAAACAAAAAGGTACTCAAAAATGTCAAAACTAAACGCTTAATACGTTTCTATCAAGCTTTTAGAATTGCTTACAAGATAATGGACATTTGGCATAGCGTGGATTCTTTTGATAAAACTATAATATTTAAAAATCCAGATCTAAATAAAACTTTTATGCATACTGCGTTGGCCGATTGGTTCCCAACTGTCGCGATGAGATGTAAAATGTATACCATGATAAATGTTTTTTGACTATTGTCACACCTCTGCCTACCCGTTTGGGGAACCTTTCGGGATCCTTATGTTTAAAGTATCATCATATTTCTGTCTTAGTAGTTTTATTTATTCCTTAGAAATTAGACTTACATAACTTAACGCTACGTCATCGTGAAAAACATCAGCATTTTCATTACAGAGGCCTGTTAGGGAAAACACATAATCATTGCTTTCGCTATCTGTTAGGCTATCAATGACCGGATACCTTAAAACTAATCGTATTAAATTCAATTAAGGCCTATACCGTTTCTGTAGAGTTAAGTATCAAATAAAACTTTCGCACAGTAAGTAGTATCCTCCTGTGGAATGTAAATCATCTAATCTATTATCTTACTGCCAAGCACAAAGTATCATTGCGTTACGTCGCTATTCAAATGAGACCATAGACGCATGTAGAGCTGACAACTTTTAATTTTTCGATAAAAAATTCTATGCATCAGACCAAACGGACTGTAAATATCATATTATATCTAATAGATTCAGAAGATTCATGAAATTACATTAACCTACTTACTATGGAAGTGATAAAATTAATTTCTAGGCTTTTTTTTAAAGAAAAGAACTCGTCTATTTACTTAGTATTACCTCAGAGTAGATAATATACTTTGTGTATTACGTATTGAACCGCTCCCAGTTTTATCATTCTTTCTTTAGCTTGTTCCTTATCTCTTTTCCATCACCGAACTACTAGAAGTGCAGTATAGTTTTGTATTTTTTTTAATACTATTAGGGTGGCAAACAAGCATACGGCCCATCTGATGGTAAGCGGTCACCGTAGCCTATGGACGCTTGCAACACCAGGGGTATCAGTCGCGCGTTGCCGACCCTTCAAAAATCTCTTCACACCCTTCTTGAAGAACCCCATGCTATAGTCCTTTGGGAAAACCTCGGCGGGGAGTTCATTTCATTCATAATTTTCATCTATACGTTAAAGACATACCACGATATCGAAATGTTTAACGCCAAATGTTTACTCCTTTTACTTGCTGATAAGACACATGAATGTCGTAATACCACCTTCTTCTTTTTTATCTAAGGAATTTATGATTTAGAATTCTCGTGTCCCGTCTCTTGAGGATCTTTAAGGAAAGAGTCCATGAGCTTATTAATTACATTCCTCCTGATATATTTTTAACATCACCTGTCATACATTTTGATAAGAGGTTAACCGTAAGTCATTGTGTTCCTTCTATGTGTTGTTCTGTCTGTGTCGCGGTGTCTGATGTCGCGGCAAATTGCGTCACGTAAGTATTTGTAACCTTTCACTGAATACCGGTGCGTCGCTGGCGGTGCGTGGATGTCTTGGGAACTAGTAATCTACCCATTATCGGAAACAATCGCATTTGTGCAACCACAGTTTACAGTAATTACTATTTCAGAAAAAGTTGCGGTACCATTGATCTCTTCAATGCTAATTACTTTTTGTTTTTAACCAAATGTAGCACACCAAAAGGGCTATTTAGTAACGCAATCACTGGTATTGGTGTTACGAAGCTTAACTAAATTGACAGGTCTAAAAGTCTTGCTATCCCTTTCTCATGTACGGGGTTAAATAAGGATGGCAATACTTTTAGACCTGTCAAATTAGTGTAGTTTAGTAATTTTTTACAACAGAATCGACACCATTATCTCGTTAAGGGCCGGCTTATTCTGTGTCACATACCTCTACGGAAAGCAGAAATAGTGGCACTAGTGGCAGACTCCGAAGCCTTCATGAGTAATTTATTGGATTCTAGATGAATATAGAATGTTCATTCCAGATAACTTTTACAAAGCACAAACTGAAATCAATAACAGATACGAGTTCGAGAATATTAAGAGTACGCTTGTGTTTCGAATTGTGAAGTAAATACCGAAATAATTAAGTGTATTGTTTTCTTTAACTCTGCCTGTATATTTGACACTTTTACTTTTATTAGTTTAACCAAGTTTTTCCTCGCGACTTCGCCTATTTTATTCAGTGATAATGTAGCTTTCTAACGGCAAAATATTTTTTGTTATCGGTCCAGTAGTTTTTAAGTTTATTCGTTACATATAATATTACAAATCTTTCCTGTTTATAATATTAGTGTAGATTAAGAGCTTAACATGTTTGGTTATTTGAGGGGTCTAGAGTGGTATTGCCAAGAGATAGAATAAAATTAACCGTATCAAAATATGTGAATAGATTTCTATTTCTTAAGCTATGTCGAAGAAGTGAATCGTAGGTCAAGTGCAGTGGTCGGACAGTCGATTCGCCTCGCGGGCAAATAGTATCATCAACCGAGACAACTACTATGTATACTGTGCCGTCTACTGAGTGAATTGCGAATGTTTGTTGGAACATCACACTTTACCCACTTTTGGAATCGAGCGTAAGACCTGTTTTCTCACGATCACGACTAGTATGAAATATAACACTAAGTATAGATCGCAGTAGAGTCCCAACATAATACAAACGCAATGCTAAAGTCCACGAACAGATCACAGATATTTCCACAGCTTGAAAGTTGACTACTTTGAGGTAAATATGTCATACAAGAGCATCTCTATACATATATAAAAATTAATCCCTTTTTCTCTTGGTCACGGCATCACGCGTGAACGGCTGGACCGACTTCGTTAATTCTTTTGTGTTTGCGTTTGTTATTGTCAGGAGAAGGTTCATGAATTAAAAAAACGGTTTTTTTTAATTTCACTATAAACTAAAGGTCCTTTTTGCTAAGGTGTATTTGTCATATGAATTCCTTGAATTCAAATGTAAGACAGGACATCGCCTGCCGGGACAGCTAGTACAAGTATAAAACTCAGTCAATATGACGTCAATATCAATATGTCATGCAACTATTAACTTCACGTCAATTATGTCATGCTATGAGCACCATGTGCTGGCAGTGAGGAAATAATTAATATACAGTTAGCACAGTGGAATGGAACCTCTCAAACGCTTAATAATAATATAATAATAAAAGGTTCTTTATTTTATGAAAATAACACTTACAATTTTTCATTTCTTTTGGTTTCCACAAAACCAGTTACTCGGTTTGACTGTAGAAGTTTGAGTCGCCACATTCTTAAGTTAGCTTAGTCTTATGTCTTATCCCTTGTGTTCCAAGCATTGGTGATCGCGGGCAGAAGCTAGTCTGTTGTATATATCAAAACATCCTTCGAAGCGACTTCTTTACCTCTACCTACTATACGCTTACCGGCCCTACGGCTTTCACTCGCCTTTCGCAAAGGTCATTGCGAGTGTCTGATGAGAGTATAATATTATTTAAGTGACAACTGTGTTCGTGAATCGTGCCTACCTGGGGATAGACGTGAGGACGTGACGACTGTCAATAACGTATGCAACGGAGAGATTTTTGGCTTTACTTTTTTAACACCTCTAAGGTAGCATATCTGATGGTAAGCAGTCACCGTAGCCTAAAACTGCTAGCAATATCAGGGATATCTCTAACGCGTTGCACACGATGTTGTTGTTGAGGACTCACTGTGCTAGCATCCTCGTGGAGCACCGGCTACCTTACTTACCGCAGGAACACAACACTACATCAAAGTAGTGTTATTTGACTGCGGTCTTCTGTAAGGTGGAGGTACATTCCAGCCAGGCGGCTCTAATTTTAATGGGATGACCCACGGGCGATCCCAAACCTCTCTTAAAAAAACTTAATTAGGACAACAATTGTGTCGATTCTGTGGTTCAAAATTACTAAACTAAACTAATTTGACAGGTCTAAAAGTCTTGCTATCCCTTTCTCATGGGCGGGGTTAAATAAGGATGGCAATATTTTTGGACCTGTCAAATTAGTTAAGATTAGTAATTTCGAACAACAGAATTAGCACCATTATCTTTATGCGCAGAGTCGACACCGTGCGCGTTATAGTCAGTGTCAGTCCATAGGCTATGGTAACAGTTTTACATCAGGTGCGCCGTAAGATTGATTGCCACTTTAGTGGATATAAAAGGCCAGAGTTTTTTTTTTCATCTGTTGCCTTAATACTATGTATTTATAGTTTAGTTACATTACTATACGTACCTAAGTACATATATGCAAATGGGAAAAAAATACTAGAATACATCACGAAGTAAGTAAACTTTGCTGTTCACACGGAAAACTTAATATGAAATAACAATTAAGAAAAGCAATACAATTAACCTCTACAAATAAATAATGATAAACATAAACAAATATCGCTTTATAAGAAACTTCATAATCATAATCCTTATAGAATACAGAATACAACTAAGTACTGGTCATCTTGCAAGACTGGCGACTGTGAGAGCCACACGGAAAGGGAAAGTGTGAATTAGTAGCCCAAGGACGGGCAAGAATCGAACAAGAATCGGAGCCAATCGAAAGGTAACTTAGAATGTGTGGCCTTGGCTCTGCAGGTTGAATCATTTTCTCATTTAAAAGGAGTAGCCGTTTAATAAGATCACAATTGAGTTTACTAAAAAGTAGTACAAAAGAGATTTGTAAGTCAAGAGTGAGATGGTGCTCTATACTATCTATACTCCGTGAAGGAATTGGCGTAAATTATGTACGTAAAATTGTAACAAAAATCTCACTCGATTCTACATCGTGTTTGTTTGAATCGATTACAGTTTTCCTCACGACTGTTTTCATAGAATCATCCTATTATAGTTCAAAAAACGCGCCGACCAATTGAATGTCATTCAAGTATGCCGTAAGAATGAATCATCTCCGGCTTCCCATTCCGCGTTCTTGACACGCCAGCAAAAAGGTGTGAACTTGAAGTGAAAGTCATGGTTTTATTTCTTACTTCACGCTCAATTTACTTAACAATATCCTTTGTTAGCTATTCGTAGCAAAGTACCTCTCAATACTTCCGAAGATCTTCACAATAGTGACTAAATTTAAGCAACTTACCATTTTCCAGTCTACACTTTTGCTTTAGCATACACACACAAAAACAAAATTAGTTTTGCGGTAGGAAAAGGCAATTATTCACGAGCATATTGAAGTAATTTAAATTATGGAACAGAAATACTAATTTGCAGGCGTAATGTCGATGGCGTAAGAGAGCAGAGTGGCGTTACTATAGCAAGACATCATTGACATGTGTTTATTGAATCAAGTTGTAGTTAGTATTTATACATGCTCTTATTAAAATTGCCGACCAATTGGACGAGATCCAACTTGACCGACATGAAGCTAACAGAATTAGGTTTGGCTAAATGAAATTAATAAGTATTGATTTACAAAAGTGTGGTATTGTACGAATAATGACCAAATCATGAAAAGGCTATATTTCTTTATCGCTAAGATTATCGCTAGATCCTTCGGCCTTTGACTATGAAAGATTGCATTATAACATTTTAAAATCTAAATTGCTGAGCCCACATTTGTATTTCGCTTCCTGTAGTCGTCTCTATCGAATAGGTGATTTCTAATTTTATATAACAGCTTGTTATTATCTGTCTGTTTGTAGAAAGTATAGAAAAACTTGTTTCTTTTGGATTGTCGCGCTCACACCCGCGACGCGTCGCGTCACGTAATTATGCTTAGTATCTCTTAATTAATTGCCACATTCTTAAGTTTCATTGCTTCTGTTTGAATCGCCGACAGTTTTACTCTATGGATGTTTAATACTTTTCCCATCTGCAATAATTCACAGCATGAGCAGATTCTTTTATATTGTTTTCCAATAATCACCAACATAATGGGGTACGAGATATTACAGACGATAATAAGAATCAGATACAGAAGTAGAGACCCATAGAGATAATTAAATAATCGTTGATTAGACGCAGGCTGTTGGCTTTGAAAATGCAACTAACGACAGATGTTCATTTCAATTCGATAGATCGTTAGGTTATCGAAGACCATTTTCCGGTATCTGGTACTCCACTGGCTAAATGCAACTTGGTAACAGCTTATGATCTAAATTCTTAGTCCGCTTTTTTTCCGTCTATAGTAGACATACAAGTTTACACTCACTAAATGCAGAGCAATTTAATTTGCATGCAAGGTGTTATATGAATGTATACACAGATGAATTACTACGCATATTAGACATGTATGTCGGCCGCAGTCACCGGGCCGAAGCACCAGGTACGGTTCACATGGTTGCATCACACCTCATCATTGCTTTCCCATCATGCGTAACATATAATAACTTGGCGAACATATCATTGCAGAAGATACTGACTATTGCTTTGCTCGTATATTCATTGACTTGATTATTTAGCGTGCTGATAGATATTTAGGGTAATATTACTATGTGACAGTAATAGACTGGTATAATATTATGCATAAGTTGGAAGTAAGCGATAAACATAACCTATATGTGAACACTTTAAGACTAGATAAAAAAACAGTGACTACAATAAATTTTGAGATATATTATATACTCTTAAAAACTCTTAGAGTCCGATTCAACCAATATTTTACCAAGGAGTACTATTATATACAATGGAAAAAGTAATGGTTCGCATAAAAAGCAACGTCTTTGTGCGCGTAAAACAATCGCATCCCATGTAAGTATTTCTGAGTTAGCTCGATGTAATCTGCAAACATTTCCGCATTAAGAATTTACTGTCGACGTTAAGATCTCATTCGTAATTAGAATGGAGTAACAGATGGTATTTTGCGTTTACAACAGCACAGTACGTGTGGCAATTCCCGGTTGGACTGGACTTCTGATTTCTGCAACGAGGCATAGCTTAAGGTCAATAATAATTTGATACGGTCAATGATTAGTAACTTGTAGAATAATCTCTGATCCGATTTCGATTACTTTTATATATTATGACATTTGTGACTGTAAACTAGGATTACGTTAGTTTTGTGAATTAAGAAATGAATCTCGAAGACCAATCAAATTTGTATCATGAAATTTTAAGAGAGTGGTCACCCATTTATTGATCTGATGACACCGTGTCATTTTCTAAGTGGATAATTTTGAAAGAGACGAAGGTTCTGTAAACATAATTTAATAGTAAATGTTATATTCATATTTGAGGATCATATATGCTTTAAGTGAGACAGCCTAAGAACCAAAAAACAAATTTATCAAATATTTTGTCTAGCCGTGCGAAGCCGGGGCGGGCAGCTTGTATAATATATAGCCTATGTTACTCAGTGATCATTGAGCTTGCTAACGATGAAAGATTTTTTGAAATCGGACCAGTAGTTTCGGAGCCTATTCAATATAAACCCACAAAAATACAAATCTTTCCTCTTTATAATATTAGTGTAGATTAGTGTAGACGTGTTGATGTAGATGTAGAAGTGTAGATAGTGTAGATGTAGATGTAGATAACCTGGGGGAAAATCTCTGCGTGCGATATACGACAAACTGATTAATTATTGAACTGATTTGTATCCATACATATTTCCCCCTTGTCACTACAAATTAATATTTATAATTTAATAACAGTTCCAGCATTCTAGTTAACTCCTGCGCGTTACTGCATCACTCTTGGCACTTCACCTCTAGTTAACTATAAACATTCGGTTCAACAATAATCTTTATTTTCCATGGTAAATGTTTTTTTATCGTTATAATTCTGATACCAAAACACGTTATTATTTAAAACAGTTGCGTTTGGAGACACGATAGTTTCACCGTAAGCCCTTGTAATAAAATAACTAGTCAACCATTGGTGAAAAAAGCTTTACTCACTCTAGACACCGGTGAAGGAAGTGAAGGAAAGCTGGATCGTCCGTCCGCACGGCAGCGGCCAGCGTGCGCGACCCAGCTCGGCGCTTGCGACCCTTGGAGTTCGTAACGCTGCGAGGCGACCCTTTGGAATCTATAAACGAATAAAAATAAAATGTACTGAACATTTTAGTTTAACTCTACAAAAGAAAAAAAGTGGGATTAAATAGTCTACTACTATATTATTGTTCAGTTATAGTTAGCCCTTTAAGTCAGAAAGACTTCAAAAAAATGCATCAAGCTCACCAAAGAAAAGCCTCTTCCTCGTAGCGTGCAGCAGCAGATCTGGCGGCGGTGGTCCCAGCAGCTCCATGATACAAGCAAGCTGCTCCGCCTCGTTTTCACCCGGGAATAGCGGGTATCCCGTGTGGAGTTCCGCAAGGATGCAGCCTGGGACCATGTTTATAAGAAATGTATAGAACTTGAATATGGAACAATGCAAAACGATGATTTGTCAATATAGATGCATACATACCGATATACGATAAGATACAATACTAAATAGTTAAAATGGTAAGATTATTAGATTACATAATTATATCATAAATTGAGCACCAAAAGCATTAAGTAAGTAATCGACATAAGATCTGTAATTTTTAAATAGCATGTAGTAGTTTACGTAACTTTGTATTTTTTTAAACATTTTCAAGAGAGAACACGTAATAAATACGTAAAATAAAATCACAATTTGCATGCTAACGTTAATGTATAGACACGCGAAACACGGCTTATGCAATAATATAAATTATTATAAGTTTTATAATAATATTCCATATCATATGTAAATTCTTACATCTACCACAATATTTAACATGCATATAATTTAAATAACTTCTGCTAACCACAAGAATTTTCCCACTCACCAGAAAGCATTTAAACTTATAGGTAAATGATTTTATCAGATCTGACTCTTTGCACGGTCTGTTTAAGGAAATCATCAAAATCTTCATTCTCTCTCATTGATTGCTAAACCAGTTTTGGGCCTACAGAACCTTACATCGCATCGATCATCTCGGCTATTGCGTAAGAACAAGATTCTTTTTACAAGTTTCGATATTTGCCGTGCGAACGTTAGGTCACCTTTCTCTACTTTCTAAGAACTTGTTGCGTCACGTATTCTCTCTGGGCATACGTTATCGTGTTTAGTGTAATCGCGACTATCACGTCATTCAACTACTATCTCTATTCATCTTGATAGTTTTAATAAGGATGGAGTATTTTCGCGAGTACCGGTAATTGATGATGATTCATAAACTAAAGAGTTTGCAATTAGCCGTTGTATCTGTGTCACGGTTTATATTGATATGGGTAGAGATAAATGACTGAGAGAAACGTTTCTTGCACGCACAATAACGTTTTCTAAAGGAGGTAAATCTACATGGAAATCGGCCAATTGCATTTAGATTGGTATACAATAGACGAACTTGAAGACTTAATTGGCGAAGTAATATTACTTCAACTGAGTTACGTCATTTGTGAAACTCTATGTTGTGTAGTGACCGTCCCTATCTCATACGATACGATTATTATGACAATAAACATTGATTTAAATTGTGCACCTTTGATGTGACACGTGCGATCCCATAAAAGTATTGAGTTTATTCGAGAAATTAGGTACGATGCGTATGAAAACAGATCATTATTGTATTGTAATGTATGTATTTCTTACCCATACTCCACATATCGATAGGAGTCCCATACTGCAGGCCCAGTATCACTTCCGGGCTCCGGTAGAACCTGGACTGTATGTACGTGTAGACCCGCGCATGCGTGTAACAGGAGCTGCCGAAATCTATCACCTTAATTGAAGAGCTACCTCGCGCTTTGAGCAGGATGTTCTCCTGGAACATGAAAAGATACAATTTCTTACTAATTTCAAATTGCTCTAAACTTCGTTTGTCAATAGACATCGTGTGTGGGTTCACCTCACTGCAACTTTTAATATAATAGTGAGCTATGAATCAATTATGAGTAGTACTAGACTACCATGATCATATTGGTTATATCGAATTGAACAATATTCAGGATAAACACTGGAGCAAATCAAAAATTATGAGACCAAATCTGCACAAATTCCCGCTAAATTGCAATATTTTTTCTCATAAGTGAAATAGTATGTTATTTATTTTATCACAATTCTGATGAAACAAGCAATGCCTGAAATTTCCTCCACCAATTGCTTGTGTTTTATAAATTAGTTTTAGTGTGTTTGGTGGTGTAGTTTTTATTTCCGAGTCATATTCAAATGCTTGCTAACTACGGAAGCTCATTTAGTACTTTAGTTAATTAAAGTTTTACTAAATTGGCTTTGCGTGGTCCTAAAGGTCTATTAAGTGAAGTGAAAAAACAACGATTGAGGGCGAACGAACCAATTAAATATGTTTAAACTACTGAACAAATGTGCTCGTCTTTCTTATTGAATACAATACTTACTTCTAGTTACACGTAATATATAGGTATGGGACAATAATAATACAATCTAAAACAAGGAAAAAACCTAATATAAAAAAATAAAACACTTCTCCCAAATTGTTGTCACGCGGGAGGGTGCCAAGAAGGCTGGCAGCATTGCCCCGCTGTATGGCAATGCTAATCCTAAAACTATGCTTAAAAAACGAATGATTATACTTACTGGTTTTAGATCGCAGTGTATGATGTTCTCGGCTTCAAGTAGCCTGAGACATCGGAGCAAAGAGCTGGCGAACCGCCTGATGAGGCTCAGACTGAACCCCTGGTAGTTGTTCTTCTTTATCAGCTCGTATAGATTGATGCTGCAAGTACAAGGCAAGAGTGAAGGGATGATCTACGCTCTCAGCCTACACCAAAATTAACTGAGTATGGTATATGAACGCTTTTGTGAAAATCATTAAAATTCGAAAGCAATTCTTAAAGATGTGGACAAAAATGCCGATAATGAGTGATAAATTATTGGAATGTATAATATACGTATTTTGAGTTTCTTTTATTTGAAATGTAGATATTTAAGATTACGAACATCCGCTCCACATTTTATACGTTGAAAAGCACACGTATAAATTATTTAAAAGCATTTATATGTCTATGATGAAAGAAGACTGCATGCAACTGAGATGCGAATGTTGAGATGGATGTGTGGCGTAACGAGAATGGACAAGGTAAGAAATGAGTTCATTAGAGGAAGTTTGAAAGTAGCTCCAGTGATAGATAAGTTGAGGAGCAAGCGTTTGTCATGGTATGGGCATGTAATGCGGAGGAATGAAGATAACGTGGTAAGAAAGGTTTTATGTATGAATGTGGATGGGTACAGGGGTCGAGGTAGACCTAAGAAAAGATGGATGGACTGTGTGAAAGATGACATGGCCAGAAAGGAAGTGAATACAGAGATGACGGCTGATAGAGAAGTATGGAAGAGAAATACATATTGCGCCGACCCCAAATAATACGGGATAAGGGCAGGAGAATGATGATTTATATGTCTATTTTATACATATATTTTGATGGTATAACATAGTATCTGTTGTAGATTTTCCACTTAGTTTAAATAGAAGGTATGTAGGATCATGCAAGCTGAACAGAGAAATTTCACCACGACCGATTCAGTGACTTGGGCTTGAAAATGTTATAAACGGACAGATTAGATACATTTTTAATCTAGATATGTTATTGTATTAGCATTCATAAAAAATTGTAAGTAAGAATGAGTGTGAATACAGTGACGACGGCTGCTAGAGAATGAAGAAGGTAAAAATATATGTCGTTGATCATGATTGACCTGGAATAAGGGCATGGGGTGATGATAATGAAGATCATGATGATGGTAAACAATTCTCACCTCATAAGCTCGAAGCTGATACACAAATGATTCCTAAAGTAGAAGTAGTCGAGCATGTGTATCACGTTGTGCGTCTGATCCTTGTCCTTCAGCCGGAGATGGTCGAGCACCCTCACCTCGACCAGGGCCTGGTGGTGGAACCTCTTCTTGTTCCTGATGATCTTGATAGCCACCTGCTCCCCAGTGCGGTGGTCTTGCGCTCGTATCACTTGCCCGAACGATCCTTTACCGATCACTTCCAGAATCTCGTAGCGATAGGCTATGTGGTCGTTGATTTGCTGGAAACAAAATATCCTTACTAAGTAGGTATCTTAAATTAGCTATCTATATTTGCTTTAGAAGGCATCATTAGTGAACAGGTATTTATAAAAATTATGATTGAAAATGCAAATGAGGTATGCGAGTCAGGAGTGAAATGCTCTTTAGTCGATGTCTATCCGGAAGGGACTAGGCGTGATGCTAAATTATTTACATTCATACACACATATCATCACTTTAAGTCCCTCACGGGGTAGGCAGAGAGTATAGAGCAGCATTTCACTCTTGACTTACATACTTCTTATGCTTCTTTTACAATAATTCTTCTATATTATTTATCCATGAAAGTTTCATTAAAACATTGGATTTGTGAAATTCGTCATTTTTTTACCTTATTGTAACTGCCATTCTCGTCGTCAAACCCGCAGTTGTTTGGAAGGCTGGACTTGGCTTGCACCTTGCTCGCCTCCAAGCCGAGGAACCACACCTCAGGGTACTTCCTTATCTCGTTCCTCTCCCACTCTGACAGTCTATCACCGTACAGTTTCAGGGATTCTGGAACAAGAAACACTTAAACATGAATATAGAATAATGTAAATTAAATTTATGAGAGCCGTAACGTCTCCCACCGATTCGGAAAACAGTCTTCTAAGAAGAACCTGTAAGAAAGTCAGCAATGCATCTATTAAAATTGTTTTTTAGGGTTCCGTACCTTAAAAGGAAAAAAGGAACCCTTATGGGATCACTTTGTTGTCTGTCTGTCTGTTTAACAGTAATAATATAATTGCTGTTTCTCTTAAGCTCATAATTTACTTTATTTGACTCGTAAAATAATGGTAGGCTATGATTAGCTCATGCTTAAAAGTATCACGAAATATCGCGTAATTATTACCATAATATTTGTGGACTTGGATCAAATTCCAATAGAGCGTCCATAATCGAGACGATATGATTTCGGCAAACATAGGCTATGAAGGATTATCCTCAATATATACCTACAGTTGTATATGTACTGTCTCGATGACGTCATTAGATTGTGACGTAAAGAAGGACCAAGATAAATACTCTACGATGGAGCTTTTACGTAACTTTATATTGAAAAACTTATGCCATTGAGTATGATAGTTTGAAGATAGGTAATGAAACCGGTTAAAAAGATTTTTTACGGTACGTGAGCGATATACCTACTTACCTAAGAGCAAATATCTATGTCTTATCTATGTACTAAGGGCTGGGAAAGTATAATTAACAAAAATATTTTAAAAAAGGCTATAATAATAAATAGCTGATACGCGCGACTTCGTCTGCATTTGCTTAAAGTCAAAAGTGGCCTATTTCCTTCCCCAGGATATAAACTAACTCCTTGTCATATATTACGACCCGTTCAGCCGTTTAGTAGTGAAAAGGTAGCAAACAAACAGAGTTACTTTCGCATTTTAATATTAGTATGGACGAGGTGTGCCGTAAACATGAAATTGTAGGGCGTCAGGACAGGCACCTCTATATGCACACCATTTATGTTAATTAAAGTGATGTTAAGACATCTTCTAATTAAAACTATTGTAATAAATTAATACCAACACTATTTTTAACTTACCCACTAACGTAGCTTAAGTCTGCCTCCGGAGTTGTGATTAAATATTAGCGCCTTAACAAAGTCAAATAGCAATTTGTTTCATATCAGAAAAATACTTCTCAGAAGACTTTTCAAGTGACAGAAAATTCTGTTTGATGGCGAGTTTTACCTTAATCCATCAAACGTAGCTTGAGTTTAGGGAAAACAGTTTTATTTATTCATAGCGGTAGTGGTTTAACGCTTAGCTTGAGTCGTGAAGTAGGTTCTGGGTTCAACTCCCAGGTCGGGCTATATTTCGGGCAATAATTGGAGATGCCGATGAAAAGTGGACCTAAAAATGAGTATGAAAATTTTGACATTTCGCGCGTTTCGTTTTCGAAAACGTAGTCGTTTCTTTTTGGGCTACAGTTCCATCGCCCACCAATATTTATAATATGTTTCCATATCATTGCTGTAAATATTTGTTTCTGATCTCTAACAAATCATAAAGTCTTCATGCATCATGTCATACTAAACTAAGCGAACCAATGAACCGAACGATGTCTAGCAGTTGTTTTCAACTATCAATAAGGATATAACGCATATGACCAAGGGCAAAAGCAACGGATAAAGTAATATTTATGACATGTAAACACAAACAAATAAGCCGGGATAGTGGGGCGATTTAGTATTTAGTAGGTATGTAGGAGTGATTTGGTACCGGCCTATTTAATATGTTAGCTGGACAGCAGAATCTCTATTTAAAGCGCGCTCAAGCAAGCGGCTTGCTAGATGTATAGATTTATACTGACACTATTATAAAATTACTAGCTGTGCCCGTGACTTCGTACGCATGGTAAATTTTGGGGTGGACTACCCTTAACATTTAGGGAGATGAAAAATAATTGTTGTCCGATTCTCAAACCTACCTAATATGCACACAAAATTTCATGAGAATCGGTCAAGTCGTTTCGGAGGAGTTTAACTACAAACACCGCGACACGAGAATTTTATATATAAGAAAACATCCCTGACTCTAAATCCTCTAAAGATCACAGCTAACTAAGAATACTCTCTAAACCTCCCTTTCCGTCTCGTCCTTTCCCTTCACCTTTGAAACGAAAAACCAAGGTTGTAGGAGCTACGATGCCACAGACAGATACACACACGATAAAATTATCACACTTCTCACTGTTTCAACAACGTCTAAAACAACGATTCCAAACACGTACCAAAGTAACCGATCTATCACAATCGACACTAGTGCGTTGTGTCCCGAAGGACAAGCATATATATATCTAACAGTTGTTTACGTTAAGTTTAATATAGTTTAGTGGAGCTGCGACGTATTACAGGTTTACACACGTATCAAATGAAGGTGATAAATAGGCAATGGCTCTGTTAATCATAATAAAGTTGGTTTGATGACGTGAAAAAGAGACATAAAACGTGTTCTGAGAAATTGTTTGTCATGGTATTATTCTAACACCGAACCTCTCGCTATCGACGGGGTGTATCCTCACGTACCTATTGGAACCAAAATAGTAACAAACTATACTGTTCCAAAAGACCTTCCCAGGCATCTTCGAATTTGAATATCTCGCCGTGGTTTTCTAAAAGCGTGCAGCATGGGGTTCTTGAAGAAGGGTGTGAAAATAATAAATAAATTATGCTTGGACATTATCACACAACGCCATCTGGCCCCAAACTAAGCAAAGTTTGTACTATTGGAACCAGTAGCTGATATAATACTTGTATACTTTTTTTGTAAATACATACTTATGATACATACCGAACACCCAGACGCAAGGAAAACATATTGATATTTGTCACATAAATGTTTGCCTCGGCGGGAATCGAACTCGCGACCTCTAGCGTAGCAGTCAGGTATACTAACCACTAGACCAGCGCAGCGGTTTCGTCAAGATATTTGTTTAATGTCGGAAATTCACGAGTAAAACGTAGTGGTTATGTACTCTGTGCCCTAGAGTACGACAACTAACCGTCAGGTGGGTCATTTTCTTAAACTGTCAATAAACCACCATATTTCTGTTCTATTACACAGCTCCAGCTCGTCATGTAGCCCACTATCATTGGCTCAGTGGAGATTAATCTAGCGCTGACAAGCCGGCACACGGCAGTCACGGCACGTCATCCATCAAACGATCAATTTGTGCGATGAGCCGTCGCGTTTGTGTGTTACAGATACGAGATAAATAAAACTATCTTTTAGGCAGTGATTGAATATAATTAGTAACATAGGTATCATTTTTTAGATTACGATGCGACGTTGCATTGATGTTGATGTTAACCGAACAATACGTATGTAAATTACATTTTGTATCTACTCTTGTATGCTTCTTAAGAAAAGAAAAATAAAAAAAACAGAACATTTAAATTTCGGGATAAAGTAAACGTCCTTTTTCTCTACGGTGTATTTGACATATGAATTAATAGCTAAGACAGGACAACGACTGTCGGGACAGCTAGTTTCTCATAAATATATTGACAAAGAAGTGCAAACGAGATTACGGAGATTATGAAAGAAAAAAAAGTTAGATTGTACAGTCATGATAAAGACACGCTATCCGTGAATTTATGATTCTTAGATCAAACTGCGACATTTGAGCCTCAATAGAAATTAAATTCCAACAATATTTACATATGAACTCTGCAGTCTGAATGCAAGTAGTTTGGGGAGCAATTTGCTGGGTATGAACATGTGAGCTGTCATGCCGGCTAACAACCGCCATAATCGTACATTTATTATATTCGGGCATGTTTCGCTGAGTTCGTAGAGTGATCAGAAGTTTAATTGGGAAAGTAATTTTGCAAACCAATTTAATTATAGTGGACCGTGGTTAAAAATAAACCACAATGGCTTAATTTTAACCTCTGTCCTTTTATAAGTAAGAATTAAGTTTATACATTACACGTATTGTATTGTTTTTTTTAAGATTAATCTAATTATATATTATATAATATAATACTAAAACAACTAAACAGACTAATTAAATATAGTAAAAAAAATATTATTATTTATTTATTTCAGTATAGGTAATATAAGAGTTTATTTTGTCCTTCTCTAAAAAGATACTAATCCCATTTTTCGTTTAAAACTAAAACAAAATATCCAATCAAACTTTTGCGACATGTATTTTTACCTCAAAATTTATAACGTGCCCTTTTCTAATGTTAAAATAAGTTTATTTTATTCAGAATACAAAATTATTGAAGAGGGCAGAAAAACATATTAAAGGGATACTAACCTCACCAGTCTGGTGAATTAATTCAACCAAAGGTGCTATAGTTGTACCTATTCACAACATGTTGTTCTTGTTAATCTGTTTACTGTACAAGCTAAGTAGGTGGTAGTTTTAACACAATACTAGCTCCTGCAATCTGTAGTGTAGCTTTGCATGCTAATCCATGAAACATTCTGACAAAAAAAGAATGAATGACTTCAGACTACGAGTTTATGAGGTACAGCCAAGTACACATTTTGACTTTTATCCTCTTTCCCAATGGAACCGTGCTGGATTTCAGGAAAAAATGTATCATGTCACTCAATTCATGCCAAGTTTAATTTGAATCCATTCAGTAGTTTTGGCTTTGGCGCGGCCACGAAACAGACAGACAGGCAAAAACTAAGTTTTGGCTTCAGTATCGATTAAAGAGCGCCTCCAAAAATAAGTCTTGATAATGAATTATCTTCAATGTACAGAATTGGATACTGTTACAGTTTTATTATAAGTATAGACGACATCAGATATTTTCATTGTTAACGGCCTCCGAGTAATAATAATAACAAGCGTAAAGTAATTGTTTTAAAAAGGTAAAATACACGGTACCACATTAATTTATACGAAAGTAACGAAATTGTTGTATTATCATCGGTTCTCTACATGTGCAAATTTAAAAATAATCCTGTCTTGAAGTCGCATAAAAATGACGTTGGAAGATTCCGTTGCATTGATACGTACATACATACAAACATATATATACGGGTCAAGCTAAAAAAAGCGAATGAAAAATGTAGACAAGAATAGTGAGACGTATAATAACGTGTCTCTAGAGTGGACTCCAGTACTTTAAAATTTACTAGAAAATGTTTTTCGCAATTTTCAATTACAAACCATTGACCTTTACCCTTGCATTTGAACCCATCAACTACCCCCAGGAGGTTGTTGACCCTTGATAAATGAAAGTACATCGCAATACAACTTCGTTCAACACAAGCCCTGTCCGGTAATCTCGGTACAAAACAATTCCAATTGTACCTTTCCGCAGTAGTACCGAACGTACTACCCTAATTGGCTTTGCGCAATATATTGACAATTGGACTGTGAATTATTGCCGTAGCTATATGAAGTACTTGAATATTGATTTTGTTCATAAGGTAAGCTCGTTTATTCCACCTGACACACCCACTTGGTACAACTACCTAGTGTACTAAAAGATGATTATGAAGCCGTGGTGGCCTTATGGTTGAAGCAACGGCCTGTCATCTGATGGGCCCAGGTTCAAATCCCGGCCTGTACCAATGAGTTTTTCTAAGTTCAAGTACAGTGATTAATCACACCATGAGCTTTTAAAAAGAGAGGTAGGGCTATTTGGGATTTTCCGTGGGTTTTTCCATTTAAATTGGAGCCTCCCGACTGGGGCCTGTACCTCCCCGCCTTACAGAAGACTGCAGTGAAATAACGCTACTAGATGTAGTGTTGTATTGCTGCGGTAAGTAAGGTTGCCACGAGGATACTAGGCTAGTAGTAATGCTGTTAGCACAGTGAGTCCTCCAACAAAAACGATTGGCAACCCGTTAGTGATACCCCTGGTATTTCCAGCGGCTACGATGAATGCTTACCATCAGGTGGGCCGTATGCTTGTGTGGCACCTTAGTGGTATAAAAAAAAAAGATTTCTCCTTATTAAGCTTCAAGTATCTATATAATTGTATTAGTTTTTAGGTACTGAGTCAGTGTTTTTAAAGGTTAAACGATGTTGCTAGTTGATACAAGTCTGCACCGTCTGGCTAAATCTCAGAATATAGGCTGATAAGTACGTTGATATAGCCGATGTGTTTGAAATGCCGACCGAGCCTAGGCTTAGCACGCTCTCCGATGTAGACTGTCGTCCCACGTAGGTTTACCGGCAAATGGCATAGGTCGACCCCAAATTGTTCTCGTTGGAGATGATTATAGTGAAATAAAGGGTCTGGCTACGGCGACCGCTGTAGATATTTGTCAAAATGCCGAGCTAACAAGGAGCCTAGAAGGTTTTTCTAGTCGGGACACGACCCGAAAACAATTCCCCGGGGTAAAATATCCATTGAATATTGAATTCAAGAACATCGCAAACCAGTTTATTGTGACAATAAAGACTGAAAGATACGTACCTATTTACTTTCTTTCGGTATTCTCGAATTTAGCGGTAACGTTGTCCGCTTCTTGTTTTCATTCAAACTTAAATATAAGAACTCTTTTTGTTTCCTCACTTACGTACATAATGGTGCTAATTAAACTTAACTAAAGTATTGCCATCCTTATTTAGCCCTGCACATGAAAAGGGGATAGCAAGACTTTGAATCTTGTCAAATTAGTTGAGTTTAGTGCCAAGAGAATAAACACGCTACGCTGTTTAGCGAATTCATACAACAGAATTGACACCACTGAGTACTGACGTGCTTTTTAACTGTATTAAAACCTTACTCACTACTAATAACATGTGTAAGCCAATAAAATCCCTATTTATAAAGCGGGTGGTATATGTTGTTTTTTTTTATAACTAAGGTGGCTTAGAAGCGTACGGCCCGCTACGGTAACCGTAGCCTATGGACACTTGGTATTCAATCGCGCATTACCGACCCTGCAAAACTATTTTACACATTCTTGAAGAACCGTATCCTTAGAGAAATATCCGGCAATTGAACATTATCGAAATATTGTCAAATCAATCCTCACTTTTTTTTACAATCCAATTACAAAATTAATATTTCATCATTCTGTAATTCACATATAGACTAATATTGTGTGCGCGTACTGGCACATTAGAAAAAGTTGTTCTAATTTTGATTTTCTTAAGTCAATATATGTTCTCACTTTTCTTACAATAAAAAATATCTTCAAGACATACGTTTGATTTCAATTAATTAAACTACAAACACACTACAAATATACTTAATATACAAAATTATGAAGAGAAAAAATACATATATATTTTTAAGATAGTTTTGTATTTTTCTCTTGTAATTAATTAAATAAAGAATATACTTGACCTATTTTAAAAATTCTATCACCTCATAATGCTATATTATTATCACTGAGCAACAAAGTATTGCTAAAAGGCTAAAAGCGCGATGAAAAAATCTAATAGATACACATATGCAACTACGCAGTCCACAAGTGACAAAACAATGTATTCGAACAACTATGTACATAATGTCATCATCATTCTCCTGCCCTTATCCCATATTATTTGGGGCGGGCGCAATATGTATTTCTCTTCCATACTTCTGTTCTCCTTCTCATACTGCTCAAACTATGTACATAATGTAATTTTGTTAAAAGTCCATCAATTTACGTGGTTTGTAAATAAATAAATAGTTTAATCAAAGTTATACATCCCTTTTGGTCACTCGTCCGCGAGGGAAATCAACTCATTATTACGAGTGCGGTCAGTTGAGTGTCATATGTACAATTTCGACGCTACTGTTTGGATTTTAAAATTTCAGATGGTTTTCTGTACCTAGGTAACTAATGTAATTGAATCAAATCAAAATAATCATTATCATTTGACAAGACTTTACAAATAAGAACTTTCGAGTCGTGAGAATCTACCACCGGATTCGGAGGGTCGGGAAAATGCGGCAAGAAACTCGGTAATTACTCTATTAAAGATTTAAATGTGCCAAAATCAATAAATAATACATAACATGTAATTTTATGGTTTAATTTCAAATCTAAGCTGCTAAATACCATTTGAATGTATACAAATCCGATACAGATGCTCGAATAGTCGTGAAAGAAGTAGATACTCATATTATGAGAGAGCGAGACGCGACGTTGTATATATTCTTCCGTTCCTGTCAATCACCTGCCAGCCCCGTATTGACATCCTTTCAAGCCATGTCGCCTACACTTTGCCTTCTCGCAATACTTACTTTTTATCTACCTACCTTCAGATGTGTTGTTGAAACGGCAGACCAGATATTGACAATACGTTTTATCCAGAAAACTAACAAATCCACACGGACGAAGTCACGGGCAATACCTAGTTCATATGCTTGGTAATTTTACGTTCCAAAACAAACAGCTGAACTCTTAAACAATTCGGCTATATGGTTAAAGCCAAATTTTCGTTAATGGTGCGAAGAATCGGGAAAAATAATCATGTCTGAAACATTCTTCTCTCTCAGGTATTTGAAATGCCATTACGGTTGACATGAGCACCCATATCGATTGGCTACTAGTTTCCGCTCCAGACGAGGCCGCCATTTATCTCGAGAGGGCTTCTGTCCCGGATGTAGGTCAACGGGCCGGCCGCACTTAATTGGCCGGAGAAACAACCAACTGCAGCCGAAGACATTGATAGTCATTAGGAGTGGATCAGATAATACTTAGAAACATGATAGCCTTTATCGCCCGGCTTTATTCCAAGAAATGCTGGGGTCACTAGTACTTACATCTTACCCATAGTACTGGCCACCAGGGCTTTCGTACAAAGCTGACCTTCTCATCCCATTAGTCAGGGAACATGTTTTATCTAAGTTAAGCCGATTATCAGATATTGCTACCGACAGACCGTTAACGATTGCCAAAGATATCCAAGTGGAAACCGGTACTTTACATTTTGATAGTTATTTTCCAAAACGTAGTACAAAGATGTCCTTGCTTCCAGTCTCTTCCAGTAATGACTGCCTTGCAGACAGCCCAAGGCTTTTAGAATTAACGCTTGTTAAACTCCATATGAAATTCGCAGAAGAATGAAGAAAACGTGGTAAGAAAGGTTTTATGTATGAATGTGGACGGGTACAGGGGTCGAGGTAGACCTAAGAAAAGATGGATGGACTGTGTGAAAGATGACATGGCCAGAAAGGAAGTGAATACAGAGATGACGGCTGATAGAGAAGGATGGAAGAGAAACATATTGCTCCGACCCCATATGAAAACCGATTCTTAAGAAGTAAGCCCCATTAATAACCAATCCACCAAAACCTAAATTTAAACCGTAAGTAAAAGTCCCTATTATACAAAATTCGTCTTTCAAGAATGAGTAAAGAATTATTCCATTCACAATACAACGAGTAGGCTTCGTCGTTCGATCGGACGTTGAGTGAATAGAGTCGATAGATTCTATAGGCCGGTGATTTGGCACTTTTGATGGTCCCCCTCAATACCTACAGATTGGATTGAGTCGCCATTTACTAACGGCTAGACGTCAAGTGAATATAGATAGCTTAAGCTTCTTTTAGATTAGGCTGTATTCGATTTGGTTGGCATGTAAGAAAGCAATTTTATATTTTCCGGGCCCGTGGAATATGCAATGCGGTACTTATAGCATTCACCGACAAACTTTACCCGATGCATCACTAATGATCCGATTATTTTGTTACATGTCCACTGCAAAAGGTTACAGATAAACTTTGGCAACAACTAATAAACAAACGAGCGAGCCGTAGAGTAGTCGCGTGTTATGTGTAACATGGGAAAAAGCTCTTTTTTGTTGCTAAGACTTAAATCAGTGAGTATCTCAGAGACCTGACTCACTCGTCTTTCGTCAGATTTATAGTTAAGTGTTTTATTAACACTAATATTATATATATAAAGGAAAAATTTGATTGTTTGAAAAGGCTCCGAAACTACTGGACCAAATTGAAAAAAACTTTTACCATTAGAAGCCGATTGGCCGACATTATCCCCAATGAACATAGGGAATTCCCTAGGGAACTATTTGCTTCATTCCTACGGGAAAACGGGTAATAGTATACTATATTGCTACGTGGGGAAAGTGCTAAATCGAATATATAAAATTCTCGTGTCACAGTTTTCGTTGCCAAACTCCTCCGAAACGGCTTGACCGATTTTGATGAAATTTTTTATGCTTATCCGGTATCTATGAGAATCGGACAACATATATTTTTCATCCCCCTAAATGTTAGGGGTAGTCCACCCCTAAATTTTATTTTTATTTTTTAGACCGATTTCAAAAATTCTTTCACCATTAGAAAGCTACATCATCACTGAGTAACATAGGCTATATATTATACTAGCTTCCCGCCCCGGCTTAGCTTGGGTAGACAAAATATTTGATATAAAAGTCTACCCGTGCGAAGCCGGAGCGGGCCGCTAGTATATTATAATTATAAAAAAAATTGTCCCCTGCCGCGTAAATATTGTTACATTTATGTAAACGACTGGGTTGCGGTTACAGCTGAGTAGAGGCTTGGCAGGAATGCATGGCAACCGGATGTGCTGACCCACTTCACACAACCCCTTGCATTTATTGGTTTTAATTTGTACAAATAGTTGCTGTTTTCCTACATACATACACATCGTCAAGCCATTGCCCTCACGGGGTTGACAGAGAGTATAGACCGACAACCTCATCTGCTTCTTTTACATTCATACATGCCCGCCGATTCCGAGTACTGTTTACCTTTTCACCGTTGAGTACTTTGGACATTTGATCTAGAAAGTTCCACGGCTTCTTCCTCCATTTTCTTCGTATTGTATCTGTCTTGTCAGTCTTACTGTTTTTTATATGGGGACTTAAATAGCATCATGTATCATTCAACAGCTCAGTGATTAGGTGTTACCTGACGGTGTTAGCTGCGTGGCTCTCGGGGACCCCGCGGGCGGTGCGTTGTGGTTGTCGTCGCGCGGGGGGCAGGCCCCGGCCCCCGCCATGTTGTTGTTCCCCGGGGGGCCTTCACCGGCTTCGATCTGCAGCTGGAAAAATACAGGTAATTATTTTGTATCAGTAAGTAGGCCAACAAGCTTAAGGAGCTCGCGGCGTATGCAATGCGCATATCGATCAATATGCAAGGCTAAACCTTATCTATGTACTATAAGTTGGATGGGTAACCGAATCCCGCCCTAGCGAGTACGTAAAACCGTCGGTGTCGTTTTCCAAGTCATGTCTTGGCAATCGTTACACTGTTAGAAGCAGAATATGTAACCCCAGATAAAGGGTTTTTAATCTCATTTTAAACGCCAGTTTTCGTCAGTTTTACAAGTTAAGTGATGGCCTTGTGGTATGAAAGTCTGCTATTCCAGCGATGCAAGTTCGAATCCCACCGGTCTGTACCAATAAGTTGTTCTAACTAAAGTGCAGTGATTAGTCACACCACGAGCTTTACGGTAAAGGAAAAATATCGTGAGGAAACCTGCATACGTCTGGGAAGAAATTCAAGGACGTATGTAGTGCCTCAGAGACGGCGACGGGCTCACCATCTGACACGTTGGCACCAAATTATCTTCGGTGCAAAGTGGGTGTTGTAACACCTCTGCCTACCCCTTCGGGGACCCTTGTGGGAAGGCGTGAAGATATATATAAGAAGTTAAGTAGGACACCAATCGTCGGCAATATCTAAACAATTAATAATTATGGTAACATGCGAGTGATACCCCTGGTGTTGCAAGCGTCCATAGGCTGCTGTAACCGCTTACCATCAGGCGGGCCGTATGCTTGTTTGCCACCTTAGTGGTATAAAAAAAACATAATATCAAATACTATAGAGATACAATAGTCTATATTCGCTATAATACCATGAAGCCGCATTATGCGACGAAATAAGCACGCGATGTCACACGGAACTTTAGAATTATAGCGCCATTTAGTTACGTAAATAATGTGCTATTAGGTTTTTATATTTATACGATTCAATGTGACGTACAGACAGTGAAAATAGACTTTTCCGTTACCGTTATTGACTGCAAATAAAGTTTATTCGAATAAAAAATTAAAAAGAATGATAAGAACTGACTTCTAAATAAACCGAGGCACCGTATAACATTCAATATAAATTAATAAAACAGAGGCTAGAATTAGTAACAATGATAAGCTAAATATTTTCTGACACTAATCACAAACTCGTCACTTAATGAAATTTTCTGTCATTCAATCCATATTATTACAGCCTTTTAGGTACACTGTCGCTTTTGCTTCAGTGCCATTAGCAGGAACATTTTTCGGCTACGTATTCGAAAACGTAACTCGCGAAATGTCAAAATTGTCATACAATTTTTTTATTCCACTTTTCACCGCCGCAGCGCTGTTCATTTGTCAATATAAAAATAGTCGAACGCGATACAAAAACGTTGTCTCAAATTTTATTATTCATGCTTACGCCACAGAACTACCAGCACAGGCAAACATTTGCACCGACTTTGTAAATGCCGACAAGTACGATACAGATCATTTTGACGTCGACTTTAGACATGTGACGCGGTAAGCTGACGTCCGATCCTGTGTAAAAAAGGAACCCTTTGATCGTTGAGCTGAAATTCATTGAATAGAACCGCTGGCACTGTACGGTTGTAGCCTTTATAACCGTAGCAAGGGATTTTTGTGGAGTCAAATAACGTTGTGCGTCTGAATTTTGGATATCCAGTTCAGTTGACAGCTGTTCGAGTCGTATCTTGTTGCCGATTTAATAGTTTACAAATTTATACGCAACACATATAACCTTAAATAAAGCCTTAAATTCCACGAGCTTCGATGAAGGAATACATGTGAAGAAACCTGTACTGTACACGTCAGTACTATATATACTAGTAGCATGTACATCTTTCGTCTACGTATTCGAAACGCAACTCTAATAACGTCAATATTGTAATAAGAATTTTGCCGGTTTGTAGTTCCACTTTTGCCGGCGCAGCGCTGTTCAATTTCCCATACAAAATAGTCGAATTCGATACGAATACGTAGTCAAAAATTTGCGACAACATAAGCTGTCGAAAGCAATTCGATAGTCTGCCTGTGCCGGTAGCATGAACATTTCCGACTACGTATTCAAAAACGTAACTCGTCGTTAACGTAAATCGTATTCTTGTTTGCCACCAGTGGTATAAAAAAAAGATCGAAACTTCTGTTTAATTGTAACATCGACATGTGCCAAAAACGTATGCTGAATTAGTTAATCTTGGTCCACTAAGCCGACCTTCGTGGTAGACTGAGGCTAGCTATTACAGCGATTACTATGTACTTATAAGTATTTAAGGCTAGCGAAGAGCTGGCAGCTACCTCGGACAAAGATTATGTCTTGCTATTCAGAGGGGGAACGCTGCCAGTATCATCGGAACCTTGCCCACAGGGACTCCGTTTAATAATATGTTTTAATATTTATATTATATTGTTAAGGTTTTTAGTTTTAGGTTATATAATAATTATATATTAGGTCCTTACATATGAAATTGGCGTTTTTCGTACTGGCCACTTTAATCACGAATTTCTCCTCTTTGGTAAGGAATTCCAAATTCAAATTTGTACAGCTATAGACTCATGTATTTGTGCTTCGATGATCGTCATTCATTTGTTTTTTTTCTTCTGTTTTTTTCTGTTTGCGTCACTCATTTTACAAAATGGAAAACCTTAAATATCGCATTATTTACGAGTACGAGTTCCGCCGTGGCACTAGTGCTGCGGAAACAACTCGAAGGGTGAATGATGTGTATGGCGGTCGTGTTGCAAAAGAAAACACAGTTCGTTTTTGGTTCCAACGTTTTCGTTCTGGAAATTTCGACCTGCAGAACAAGCCCCGTGGACGGCCTGAGACTCAAGTTGATAATGAAGAGTTGAAGGCTATTGTGGAAGCGGATCCATCGCAAACCACGTCCGAGTTAGCTGCAGGCTGCAATGTTAGTGATAAAACTGTTTTAATTCACTTGAAGCAAATTGGGAAGATTAAAAAGCTTGAAAGGTGGGTACCTCACGAATTGACTGAAACAAACCGGCAAACGCGCGTCGACTGCTGCGTTACATTACTAAACCGGCACAATAATGAAGGTATTTTAAACCGAATCATTACCTGTGATGAAAAATGGGTTCTTTACGATAATCGGAAGCGCTCAGCGCAATGGTTAGATCCTGGCCAGCCAGCCAAATCCTGCCCCAAGCGAAAATTAACCCCAAAAAAGTTACTTGTAAGCGTTTGGTGGACTAGTGCCGGTATTGTTCATTACAGTTTTTTCAAATCTGGCCAGACTATTACGGCTGATGTCTATTGTCAGGAATTGCAAACCATGATGGAAAAGCTAGCGGCTAAACAACCTAGGCTGGTCAATCGCTCCACGCCACTGCTGCTTCACGACAACGCTAGACCACACACTGCGCTACAGACGGCTACTAAATTAGAAGAGCTTCAATTGGAAAGTCTAAGACATCCTCCGTACTCCCCGGACCTTGCTCCAACAGATTACCATTTTTTTCGAAATTTGGATAACTTCTTGCAAGGGAAAAAATTCAACTCCGATGGGGCAGTCCAAATCGCCTTCAAAGATTTTATTGATTCCCGTCCGACTGGTTTTTTTAGTAAAGGGATCAATGAACTACCTATGAGATGGCAAAAGTGCATAGAAAATAATGGTTCATACTTTGATTAATTAAATATATTATATTAAAAAATATTCGACTTTTTGTTCCTCCCATACAAAACGCCAATTTCATATGTAAGGACCTAATATTTAATATATTGAATTGATTCAGGTTTTACTTTGCGGAAATTCAAATTTATAGAATACAAAATATATTATAATTTGCTTTGTCCGCTTAATGAGTGTGATACGGTCGAACGGCCTGCGCCCAGGTGAGCTCAGCCGTGGTTTCTTCCGACACGTGGAAGTCCTGAAACACGTGTCGGAAGAAACCACGGCTGAGCTCACCTGGGCGCAGGCCGTTCGACCGTATCACACTCATTAAGCGGACAAAGCAAATTATAATATATTTTGTATTCTATATATATTTAATACTAATATTATAAATTTAAGGCTATTAATATAACAACCTTAATGAACCATGGCAACTAGAGAAGGCATTCTCTTTGACCTTTCCAGAGAGCAGTGACCGTTGATAAGTCAGCTCATTATATAGCTGTCTGACTAACGCGGTATTTCATTGACCTGCAAGGTTTCTCAAATATACATCTTTGAATGAAAAATTCATGAACTGTCAACGACTCTCATGAAATATTTGAAGTTGACGAGACGATCTATTTTAGTATTACTGACGGTATATTGACTGTAATTGAACTGATATCAAATTGTTAATCTTTTATATCTGAGTCTAATACTCATATAATAAGATTTTCTACACTAATATTATAAAGAGGAAAGATTTGTATTTTTTTATGTAACGAATAAACTCACCGCTCAAATATTTCACCGTTAGAAAGCTAAATTATCACTGAGTAACATAGGCTATATATTATACTAGCTGCCCGCCCCGGCTTCGCTCGGGTAGACAAAATATTTGGTAAATGTCTATAGGCTCCGAAACTACTGGACCGATTTCAAAAATTTATTCACCCTTAGAAAGCTACATTATCTCTGAGTAACATAGGCTATATATTATACTAGCTGCCCACCCCGGCTCCGCACGGGTGGACACAATATTTGATAAATGTCTATGCTCCGAAACTAATGTCTACCCGTGCGGAGCCGGGGCGGGCCGCTAGTCATATAAATAAAGGTGCGAAACGTATATACTTATGTATATGAGAAATGAAAAGATTTACTCAGCTTAGGCTGATAATATAATAATGATTCATCTAGTACAGCAGCGTGAGAACATCAGAAACTGTACGCGATATTCGTGTTAAAAGATTCCATTCAACCAGAAAGATCTAAGAGATCTCTTATAAGAATAAGCCATGGTGGCCTTGTGGTTGAAGCAACGGCCTGTCATCTGATGGGCCCAGGTTCAAACCCGGCTTGTAGTTTGTACCAATGAGTTTTTCTAAGCTTGAGTTCAGTGAATAATCAGGGGTAGGGCGATTTGGGATTTCCCATGGGTTTTCCCATTGGAGCCGCCCGACTGGGGACTCCACCTTACAGGAGACCGCAGTCAAAAAACACTACTTTGATATAGTGTTGTGTTTCTGCGGTAAGTATGGTTGCCATTGCTCCACGAGGATGCACGCCGCGCTAGCAGTAATGCTTCTAGCACATTGAGTCCTCATCAACAATACGGTCGGCTACCCGTGAGTTATATCCCTGGTATTGCTAGCAGCTATAAAGATCTAAGAGACGCGGGATGCAAGCCCGGCAAATGAAAATACGAAAGTACTTAATATAAATGTTTATACTTTACTACCCGAGTACGGCGGAGCCAAAAGGAAGGGTTATGATTTTAGCCGTCTATGTATGTATGTATGTTTGTATTTACCTATGTTCAACCGTAGCGCCTAAACTATTCATCTGATTTTGATGAATAAGGTGTCAATCGATTCGTTATTATGGCCCAAGTAACATTATTTTTTAATAGACTTCAACCTTGGAAACTGCGAATGGACCGTCAATTTTGAATTTCTTTTTTCCGTAGTCGGGACCCAATTTTTAATGTTTTTTTTAACTTGTTTTGATAGTGTAGGTTGTAAGAAATAAATGTTGGATATCTGCGTTCTTCAGCTAAAATAAAATGCTCCATTCTTTAGCCCTTTCACCGAGATTAACGACCGTACCGCGACTATTCCCTCGAAGCCTCTCCTGAAATATCCCCTTTCAGTCTAAATAACGATTCGATGTGTTCTTTATGTATGCTAGGATGAGATATATAAATAAAATATATTGGTAGACAAAAAAATCGAATTGATTATTCCAGTAGAAAGTTAATTAACGGACATACTTTCAAATCGTTAAAAAGAGAGAAGAGATTAATGAATGTAGAAGCAAAAGAGGTATACAAGTGTAATGGCGATCTATACTCTCTGCGTACAGCGATAGGAACTTCGCGTGATGATAAACATACATGTATGATTACTTAAAATTATGTTTTGACCAAAGGGGAAATCGCCATGACATCCTCATGACTAAGCCATGGTGGCCTTGTAGTTGAAGCGACGGCCTGTCATCTGATGGGCCCAGGTTCAAACCATGGCCTGTACCAATGAGTTTTTCTAAGATTAAGTACAGTAATTAATCACTCCATGAGCTTTTAAAAAGAGAGGTAGGGCGATTTAGGTTACCATCAGGTGGGCCATATGCTTGTGTGTCACCTTAGTGGTATATAAAAAAAAACATTTGATAAGTCATTTAACTACACGATCTAAAAGAGAATTGTGGTTTGAATGTGACATCTCTTTACCTTTTAGGAGAAGATAAATTGTACATAAAGTGTTCTGAATACAAACAGCAAATGTTTTACTATCAAATTTAAAATTCGTTCACCCTTTTTGAAAAAGGTAATTGAGTTACAAATAAACAAACGCAAACATTCGCATTTTATTATAGATATTGTTTGAACTCTGAAACATGAACAATAAAAACTCGTGCCACCATTAAGAGCCTTTCATTTCCAACCCTTTAATTTCATACCGTATATTGTAGAGCTTCTGCACAACAACTTTGCGCCCCGACATGTCTTTTTACGGCCGCCAGACTTGTGACTTACGCAACGTCTAGCACAAACCTTAACCAGGCAAAATTTCTGGTCACGTGTCAAAATGTTCAACAGGCCCACAAATTACAACGCTTTGTAAGTAATCAAATAGGGTGCTTATTGTTCCTCGATCACATCAAAACTTTGTAGCCAAAGTGACTAAAAGTATTACAGACAAGACTTGTAAATAATATTTTTTTCGTAAATTGTAAATTATATGTTTGATTTGACACCCAAATATAATAGGGTTTCTGTGGATATGATAAATTTCCATTTTGTGACGTCCTCCATAAAGTATGTCAAATTTCAGCTGTGCCGGTAGCAGGAACATTGTTGACAACGTATTCGAAAACGTAACTTGCGAAATGTCAAAATTGCCATACTAATTTTTAGTTCCATTTTTCACCGCCGCAGCGCTGTTCATTTTCCAATACAAAAATAGTCGAAGGCGATACGAAAACGTTGTCGACAATGTTCCTGCTACCGGCACTGATTCAGATCTGGTTCAAATGTAACTTGCAAGATTTGACTACATTGATTATCGAATACGCAGTCGAAAGATATTCTTTCTACCAGCACTGATCGAAATATCTCCAAGAGGTAACCTAACAATTCAAGAATTACAAAATCCATCCTGAATATGTAATTTTAATATAGGATAGGTACGTTCTACACGGGAATAGCTAGAAACCAGACCTTATACGAATCTAATCTCCCGCATCAAACCCGTATTCTCACATATCGACAGCGAAGCGAGTGGAAGTAGAACTGGATGATTTGAAAGTGCTTGTCTGTGAAGTCTAGTCAAATAAAGATCAATTTGAGTTTGAGTTTGAGAAGCGCCAATAACACCTAACCGATATACTCGTAATATAATTGCACCTAAATAACAGTTTTTTTTATAAGTTAATAAATCAGTCAATACGTTATTAATTTAGAATCATTCATTATTTTATGATGGTACAGATTTGTCCCACAAAGTTAGGAGTCAATGCCTTAAAATAGACACGCCGGTTAAGTTGTATGGTATTTCTACATTTTAATTTGGTAAACTAAAAAAACTTGATCAAAATCGATTTATCCATTTACGAGCTACGATGCCACAGACAGACACAGATACACACTACAAACTTATACCACCCGTCTTTTTGCGTAGAGGGCTAAAAATACACTAAGAGATTTCACTAAAACATGCAGTAACTCCTTTAAATTCAAAACAGTAAAAAAGTGATTTTTTTAATTACATTTACGAGTTCTAGGCACTTCGCCGTCGACATATCGATATTAGATTACAACAATGTATTTTTTTCATTTAGAGGCTAAACACTCAAAATTACCTTAACGTGTTAATGCACACTAAATAAGCCCTTACGGACTTCATCTCCGTTTCAGCTTACTCCAAGTGTCCCTATAATTAGCTGTTATACACTCTAAGGAACAAAGGGAGCCCGGTCCGCTTACGTGTGACGTCATCGTTGACGTCACACGCCCCGAGAGCCTTACGGTGAGTTCTCACATTTCGCAGTTGTTTTTTATACGTTAAATCTTTTTTTGCAATAGCATTTATATAATAAAAACGTCGAAATGGCTTAAGGGATTTCGATCTACATCTACACTTGTAATATTATAAAGAGGAAAGATTTGTATTTTTGTGGGTTTGTATTGAATAGGCTCCGAAACTACTGGACCGATTTCAAAAATTCTTTCACTGTTAGAAAGCTAAATTATCACTGAGTAACATAGGCTATATATTATACTAGCTGCCCGCCCCGGCTTCGCACGGGTAGATAAAATATTTGATAGTATACCCGTGCGAAGCTGGGGCGGGCCGCTAGTAATATATAATACCATTTGTTAAATAGGTATATATTCCCACGTGGAGTAATGTCTACAGTTAAATAAGAAGAACGGTGATTACTAACAGAAAACCATCTGCGAGCAGCCTTCAAAAACTGGCTACATAATTTCGGGCACAAAAGGTTAACACAGATACATTTCTTAATCTATACGAGGTACTAAGGTGACAAAAAAACATACGACAGCCTGATGGTAAACGGTCATCATGGCCTATGGACGCTTGCAGCAGGGGGTTATCACGCGACCCTCTCGAAATAATCTTACTAATATTATAAATGCGAAAGTTTGTGAGTATGGATGGATCGATGGATCTATGTTTGTAACACTTTCACGCAAAAACTACTCAACGGTTTTGGATGACATTTTATAACACATATATTGTATAACCTGGATTAACACATAGGATACTTTTTATCCCGGGAAAATGTTTTTATCCCAGGAAAATTTTAGGTTCCTCTGAGACTCTAAGCTCAACGCGGACGTAGTCGCGGGGAGAAAAGCATTAAGCATTACGTTAAATTTGTAACTTTAATATACTAATTACAATATCTTACATATACGTGCGTAGGTATATATAGGCCGGAATTCCTTGATGCGGTATGAAAACAAAAAACCGCAAATGGACGTAGACGCGCGTAGCGCTTTCGTAGCAAGTGCTACGTACGCATGCTTGTGTTCCTATGATTATTTATCATTATTATTCAAAGTGTATCATTCGAATGAAGAATAAATAAATATTCTCGAATGAATAAATACTTCGGAATAAATCTATAATCAAGCATAGGATCCTAATTTCAAGCCCACGTCAATTTTATAAAAAAGTAAACAGGTACACAATTTGAATTAAATTCGATAATGAACGCACAAAAATCTCGGTTACTTTCACTGATTTTTTTAATTGATTAATACCTCAAAAATATATTTCATGGACTCTTATTAATATTTATTTATTATCCAGAGAAGCAAATATTTCGTGATGGAATGAGTCCGTTCATCATGCCCCAGTGTCCCGTGCCCAGAGGCTGTTAGAAGAAATATAATTCAAAGCTTTTTTTAATTAAATGTACTGGCAGACACAAAATGCTTTTCTGAAATATTAAAACTTGCATCCCTTTGAGAAAGAAGAGTACCCGGAACCGGCGGGCATGTATGAAGAGATTGATGGATGTAGAAGAAGCAAAATAGGTGTGCAAGTCAAGAGTGATATGACGCTCTAATCTCTCTTGACCAGCTGATAGGTACATATGTGCAGTAGCGCGAGCATGAATAATTTGCGACAACGTTTTTGTATCGCCATCGACTATTATGTATTGAATAAATAAATACCTGCTTATAATATCAGTATTTATTGCAAAATACGCGAGTTTTTACCTACAATACACGATAAAACTTTAAAATATATAGGTTTTAAGTTGTAAGTTGTGCAGCCTAAATTGCATTCCACAAGGCTGCCACAGCCGGATACACGTAACAGACGTAATAGGGCAAGGTCGTATGTAAAGCGAGGGAAATTGTAGTGCAACTACATCTATTAATTCTGTCTTTAATTGGCAACAGTACTCCTCTGCACTGCATGCGCATGAGTATTTTCAGCTTTGAGACAAAGAATGGAATCTAAATAGAAAAAAAAGCGGCTATGTGCTAGTGTTCCAAGGGTTCTGTACACACTTGTAAGTAAGGCTTAGGTAAGGTTAAAAGTAGGCGAACTTCAAATGATTCTTATTCGTCGGTGAATCTCAACAGCGCGAAACAGGAATATTTTTTGGTAAATTCGCATTAAAAAAAAACTACATATTTACAGTTTTCAGATTTTTCCCTTTTTACTTGTGCTGTAAGACTTCTTCCTGCCAAATTTCATGGTTCTAGGTCAACGGGAGTTACCCTGTAAGTTTCGATTCCCTTGTGAAATCGCAAAATATGCGAAAATTTGCGACATAAACGGGCATATCATTTCTTCATATTGACTTACAGGTTTGATTAACAGCTATTTTTCTTCGCATAGATTAAAATAGAGCTCAGATAACCTATTTCTTCATCATAGATCTAAGATAACTTCTAAGGGTAAGCCGTAATTAAATCTTCGGAGGACTCTCTTCAATAAACTAAATTAAAATAACAAATCGAGACGAAACGAAACCTTGTCAATAAACAGTAATTAATCTTATTGTAGGCCTTTCAAATATTCGGAGTATTTGCTTTTACGAAAGAAAATTACCCTGAAAATTTTACTAAATTAGTTTTGGTATGAACATTGATTTATTTAGAGATATATGTTCTTATACATGCCTCAGAAAGCAAGTTAAGCCGTCAGCCCCTGTTACCAAACTTATATTTAGCAATCGTTAAGAGGTTTGTAAGAATAACAAAGTCTGACAACTGGCTTAACCCAGCTCGCAAGATTCCCCTGTAAATGGGTTGCAAAGGCAGTCACTTTGTTTCAAAATCAGGTAATCAGTCACATCGGGTTAGATTTGTATCCCGGCCTGTATGTACCAATGAGTTTTTCTAAGCTTAAGTACAGTGATTAATCACACCATGAGCTTAAAAAGAGAGGTAGGATGAAATGACATCTCCCGTGGGTTTTTCCATTAAATTGGACTCGACTGGACTGTACCTTCACCTTAGAGAAGACCGCAATCAAATACTCGCAACGTTTTGACGTAGTGTTGTGTTTCTGTGGTTGCCAATTCTCCATGAGGATACGTTGCGCTTGTAGTAATGCTGCTGGCACAGGGTTGGCAACTCGTTAGTGATACCTCTGGTATTGGTAGCGGCTATAGGCTACGGTGACTGCTTACCATCAGTTGGGCCGTAAGATTGTGTGCCTCCTTGGTGGTATAAAAAAAAATCAGAGCGATGATGGTAATATGTTGAATGCGTTATTTTCATAGTTCCAAAAGGGAACCTACTGCTATGTCTATTCTGTCAGGCTAGTCATTCTCCTACCCCTTTTGAAAAGTAATTAATTTTATCGTAATTATGTTCACACTCTTATTTAAGTCATAGTAGCTTGACATAAAACAACCAAATCAAATCAACATTTCTGATAATGATTACGACTGACAATTTTAGATATGCAGCTGACACTCACCTCATTAAACAGATTGTCTGACTGTCGGCACTAATGAAGCACATAAATTATCTCTCTGAAATTATTCACCCGGGCTAGAGATAAATAATATAATTATGCTGCCATTTAAAAAGGATTCATTTATTATTTTTAGATTTTCTGTCAGTTATTCTTAGCCCTATCGGTAGACAGTTATACCTTTCATGATTATAGCCGATATAGTTTGCGACAGTTTCATATTACTGCAGCTTCATGCAATTTTTTTTTGATACTATTTAATATTTGTTCCTTTTCCTGAATTGTTCAATTTGATTAATCTTTATAATACACCATGGATTTGATCCATTAATGCAAAAGAAGGATGATTGTTTAGTGTCAGATAGCGTAAAATTAGTTTTTTCGCCGTTAAAATGTCGTATAAATGAAATGAAGCATACCAAAATGAATATAGGCTATGGTAACCTGTAATGCTATCCCAGGGCAACACTAGCGCGAATCCAACCTTATTGTTAAGAGAATTCACTGTGCTAGCAGCATAAACCTCCGTACTGCCAGCACAGCGTATCCTCGAAGAGCGCTGAAACGTTCAGAAACAGAACACTACTATCATATTTTTAAAACATTATTATCATAGTGTTATTTGACTGCGAACTAACAGAATTATCCTTCTGTTTTAATAGCATGGATGCTAATTTTACCATTAACCGAACGGAACGTGGAAAACCGAGGAGGAACCGAAAAATTAAGCTATAAAAAATATTTACGAATTTATAAAAACATACTCCTATTTTAATTTAAGCTAACATTACCGCAGTCTAACAACTTAACTGCATTCGACACTACATGATGTCAAATAGATGAAAAGTGATTCTTTTATAAAGTGGCCATTTAACATGGATATATTCAGTCAAGTGTACAGAAAGGTAAAGGTGGAATGATCTGGAAAGGCTCATTATATTATTAACAACTAGGTTTCAGTATTCAATGTTTAATTTTACATCCACGTAAACAGAGGACTAACCGATCTTCCAGCACTGCTGCACTTAATGCTGGTTCTACATCATAATTCAAACCAAAAATGTACGCGACAACGACATAAAAACCATATACAAAGATAGCATTTCTTTATAATTGATACAAGCCCGTGAAATACAGTCTAACGGCACCATTCGACAATCTACGTCAGAGGATTGCAGTCTCTATAAACTCACCTTAGGCCTTTGAAGGGGCATGCTGTCGACGCCCATAGTTTTACTCACTTAAATACACAATTTCACATAATATCTTAAATAATGTACACTATTATTTATTAAATATCAGTTTTTAGATGCACGTTCGCTGCCATAGTCACCCAATGAACACTGAAACCATGTAGAGATGAGCTACTGTCGAGTTTCAGGGAAGAAATTTAACAAGCTGCCCGGACAGACTTCGTTCTGTCAAATGTTACAAAATAGCTTACGACCGATACTCAGACCTAACAAATATTCATAACGATCGGAGGAGTTTGCAGGCAAACACTGTGACACGACAAGTTTATACATATATTAGATTTACATTTGATTTTTAGGATATTTTGGATTTGGGTTTTTTTAATAGGAGAGATATTGAATTGTTCATAGAATTTTTTACTGCTGCATAAGATATTGAACCCTAAAAGTTAAAACTGTTATAAAATATATGTTAATCTATTTGTATGGATAATAACTTACAACTTAATAAATTTACACTGATTTGGCTTAAATAATATACATACAAATAACAAACATACAAGTATTACTTACTCGATTATCGTTACATTTACTGTCATAATCGAATTCTTCGAAATTTTAAAATGTAGTACAATTTTAAGCTATCAAAAGTTATCGATATAATCTTATCTTATTCTAGCACCCCTAGCCACCTTGATGCTGCGCGCGCCGCCCTACCACAGTACCTCACACCTTCATCTCGGGCTCGCAAGCCAAAACCTACCCTCCACCCTTCAGTTAAGGCTATTTTCGCCTCTCATATCATTGTCCTTCGCTCAGCAACCCATCAGAAATGATGAATGTCTCGCAGTAGGTGCAAAAACCACCATGAGTGGTTGAATTAAGGATTCTATTAGGTCCTTACATATGAAATTGGCGTTTTGTATGGGAGGAACAAAAAGTCGAATATTTTTTAATATAATATATTTAATTAATCAAAGTATGAACCATTATTTTCTATGCACTTTTGCCATCTCATAGGTAGTTCATTGATCCCTTTACTAAAAAAACCAGTCGGACGGGAATCAATAAAATCTTTGAAGGCGATTTGGACTGCCCCATCGGAGTTGAATTTTTTCCCTTGCAAGAAGTTATCCAAATTTCGAAAAAAATGGTAATCTGTTGGAGCAAGGTCCGGGGAGTACGGAGGATGTCTTAGACTTTCCAATTGAAGCTCTTCTAATTTAGTAGCCGTCTGTAGCGCAGTGTGTGGTCTAGCGTTGTCGTGAAGCAGCAGTGGCGTGGAGCGATTGACCAGCCTAGGTTGTTTAGCCGCTAGCTTTTCCATCATGGTTTGCAATTCCTGACAATAGACATCAGCCGTAATAGTCTGGCCAGATTTGAAAAAACTGTAATGAACAATACCGGCACTAGTCCACCAAACGCTTACAAGTAACTTTTTTGGGGTTAATTTTCGCTTGGGGCAGGATTTGGCTGGCTGGCCAGGATCTAACCATTGCGCTGAGCGCTTCCGATTATCGTAAAGAACCCATTTTTCATCACAGGTAATGATTCGGTTTATAATACCTTCATTATTGTGCCGGTTTAGTAATGTAACGCAGCAGTCGACGCGCGTTTGCCGGTTTGTTTCAGTCAATTCGTGAGGTACCCACCTTTCAAGCTTTTTAATCTTCCCAATTTGCTTCAAGTGAATTAAAACAGTTTTATCACTAACATTGCAGCCTGCAGCTAACTCGGACGTGGTTTGCGATGGATCCGCTTCCACAATAGCCTTCAACTCTTCATTATCAACTTGAGTCTCAGGCCGTCCACGGGGCTTGTTCTGCAGGTCGAAATTTCCAGAACGAAAACGTTGGAACCAAAAACGAACTGTGTTTTCTTTTGCAACACGACCGCCATACACATCATTCACCCTTCGAGTTGTTTCCGCAGCACTAGTGCCACGGCGGAACTCGTACTCGTAAATAATGCGATATTTAAGGTTTTCCATTTTGTAAAATGAGTGACGCAAACAGAAAAAAACAGAAGAAAAAAAACAAATGAATGACGATCATCGAAGCACAAATACATGAGTCTATAGCTGTACAAATTTGAATTTGGAATTCCTTACCAAAGAGGAGAAATTCGTGATTAAAGTGGCCAGTACGAAAAACGCCAATTTCATATGTAAGGACCTAATATTTGCCCTTGTATAGGCATCCTTCAGGTTTGCACAGTATGATCGAGAAATAAGCGACATTAGGTGCGATAAGCACCGATTCTGGTAGCAAGTGCGTAGGCGATTTTTGAAGCTAAGTGATTCTGGTCAGGTTGTTTGAAAACGTGTTAGTGAGGATTATGAGTAACTATTAGCCTGTAAGATTTGAGATGAGATTATCATTTAAGCACCCGATATTGCTCATACTGAATTCTGCTCCTATGAAATACACTCAAGGAAAAAAATTGCTTTAGAATTCCTACGTGAATGCCAGCAAATTTTGATCATCATAGAATGTAGCAAATAATTAGAAGTTGAATTTCCTAAAAGTCTGCCATTTGATATGGCAGACTATTAGGAAAAATAAAACATTTGTTCTTTAGGAGAATCTGTCCATCAGGTGGGCCGTATGCTTGTGTGCCACCTGAGGGGTATAAAAAGGGGTGTGCAAGTCAAGAGTGAAATATGCCTCTATACACTGCATACCTCGTGAGAGACTTGGCGTGTAGATATGTGTTTACGCCAATGCATAAGCAATCAATTTTCAATTTTTGTACAGATGTTTGGTACGTATGTATTGCAAGAGATCCTCATATGATTTATTTTCTTTCTCTCATCCCATACACTATAAGTTGAAAGCGCTTCACCCAATTACTCTAAGATTCCTACGCTACGTGTGTTCAAGGAAATTACTCTGTACGTTTCCTTTATATCCATTCACTGCTGCCTATTATAGAATACAAAACTATGAAGAATACAGAATAACAAAAATTCTAAAGCGACATCTGAACAACTTTAACGGGCTAACAAAATCATAAGCTGATCATAGAAGAGATTTATAGATCGAGCGATTCTACGCAATTAAATTCGCATATAAAATTTCCCTTCGAGCGCTTGATGAGCGCGCACTTTTGTATATCGCCAATCAAGGGCCCGAATACGCTGGACTGAATATAATTACTCTAAAAATAAATTTATTTAATTCCATTAGCTTTATTTCGCTCGGAATTCAGTATAATAATAACTGTATTAGCCACCTGGCTGGTAAAATGATTTAGATAATGGTATTAGGAAATGTATTCTAATGCAGAGGTTATACCAAGGATTCGTGTTATAATTTATACAATAATCAAATTCGCTTCAATAAATGTATAAAAATAGCAGGGTTATTTATGTAATTGAGTTTGTATGATGATTCGATATTATGGAGAGCCGTGGTGGCCTTGTGGTTGAAGCAAAAGCTTGTCGTCTGATGGGCCTTGGTTCAAACTCCGGCCTGTACTAATGAGCATTTTTAAGCTTAAATACACTGATTAATCACATCACGAGCTTAAAAAAGAGAGGTAGGGCGAATTGGGATCTCCCGAGGGTTTTCCCATTATAATTGGAGCCGCCCGACTGGGGACTGTACCTCCACCTTACAGAAGACCGCAGTGAAGTAACACTACTTTGATGTAGTGTTGTGCTTTTGCGGGAAGGACCTCGAGGCCACTATTTGAGTTGTCACAATTTCGTGACTATTATTGCGGCAATTGTAAGTAAAGCTAGGTTTTAAGTAAAGTATGGCATTAGCCGCAACAATAGCGTCATAACGGCGCTAAATGATGTGTTGGATAGCACTTTCATTCAAACTAAAATATTAATCGTTTTGACAGCATTTAATTTGATCAGCGCTAAAACTTAATTGGCAGTTCCAAGCTTAAGTTTAATGTAATTTGGGATTTTATATTTTTCTTGAAATCGTAGATCAACAGGCAAAGAGTACATAATAATGCCGGAATATTCTACAGTTGGATCGACATATAAAGCCCCATAATGAAGACCTTCTAGCTAAGTCGACTGTCGTACATAGACCCAGTTTATTTAACCCTGTATTCTAATGCCTCTTTGACCCTCCGAGCGGTTTTGGGTTGTAAGGACGAAGTGCCTTATTATTGAGAAGTTTCAAAAGTAAATTAACCGTGGAATTTACCAGACTGAATAATATATCTTTCAAGATGTTAATCAGCTGTATGTACATACATACATATCATCACGCCATGTACCTCACAGGGTAGGCAGACAGTATAGAGAGCCATTTCATTCTTGACTAACACACTTCTTATGCTTCTTTTACATTCATCAATCTCTTCATACATGCCCACCGATTCCGAGTACTCTTTACCTTTCTATCATTAAGCACTTAGGTTATTTTAATCTAGAAAGCTGTAGGTGAGCAGTAAAAATCTACATGTATTAGAAAACAACATTAATTTGTGTCAAAGGCGATAGATACACTGCATAAAACGCTTACCAAAACATATAGATGTACAGACAATTATATTGAGTTCGAATCTTTCTAAGTACTTCCTTGAATCTAGACGTTGATTGCAAAATATTCGATTGGCGATTTATCCCAAAATCAAATCAAAAAATCGTTTGTTCAATTTGGTAAGGCCCTAATAAGGTACCCTTGATGGTATAAATATATTTTTCATGAGATATACATGTTATGTATATCATGATTGATGTCCAACAAAAATCATCTAGAGAAAGCTACAAATTTGGCTTATCCCGAAACAGATCCGTTGACGGGCAGAGATTAAATTATGTATAGAGATTCACTTAAAATAAATCTAGTGAAGGTAGTTTACAATGTTCGTTCTACCCGCAAATTAAGACCGACGGAGCGGACACACCTAGACAGAGCTAGCTTGTGACCACGGGCCGGTTGATGGCCGAAACCGCGATAAAGTCGGTTTTACATAATTGCTTGCATCGCGACTTCGCCCGCGTACTAATATAATATATAGTCTGTGTTACTCAGTGATAATATATTATGTTGGTGAAAGAATTTTTAAAATCGGTCCAGTAGTTATTGAGTTTATTCATTACAAACAAAAATACTAAATTAGAAATCTTCTCTCTTTATAATATTAGTTTACCACTTTTATAGCTTTCAGGTCGCGAAAGTTTGAAAGATATTTGACAAGTGTTTAATCACTGTTTTTAGTGATCTTGCCTTTGATTATATGATCTTGCATACAATTTCGGAAACGAATTCGCACGCTCGCCTGCCTACCGTGACTAGAGTACCAGGTATACCGCCAAACTGAAAGAGTAAGTAGCATGTTTGTGTAAGTACTTTACATAAATACATAATTCATTTCAGCATAGCTTTCAAAAGAATGTACATTAAAAGAAAAGAGAAAGAATAATTTTTGCAAAGCTTATTACAAGAGATTTATGTTTCTTAAAACGTATCTTTTTAATGTTTGAGTAAAACTTTACATTATTAATACATTTTAACTTAGCATTTTAAAGAATATTAATAAAGACAAAGGAGATGGAACAATTTATTTAAAAAGCCGGTATTTATTTCTTTTTAAGTCTGCTATCTATGGCTCAGATCAAATGAAAAGGTAAATGCGTAGTGATTATGTACTCTGTGGGTAAATAGGACTTTGCGAACAACGAAGTGATGCTTTTTTTTATTAACTGAGTTAGGTTTACCTATTCCATTACGAATATGAGTTCGTTTGTTTGTTACGCCTTATTTTCTCAACCAATAATCATGAAATTTTGGACATAAGTTTTCAGAAAACGACATAGAATACCTTTCATCCAACAAAATTTTCTAGAACCAGGCGAAGCCGCGTTTTAAAGTAGTGTTTGAAAAGCAGAATCGTTGCTTAAATCAATCCATTCTTATTAGATTTATTTTATAGCAACACACAATTGTAAAACAGTGGAAGCACTTACATCATATAAAAGCATGTTGACGTTGAGTGTTGATGCGGTCACCTGTTGCACTGTCCTTAACTTAAGTTTGAGATTTACACTATTTATTTACCAATAATATTAGTAAAAGTAGGTACTTATATTAAAATGTATTAGAACATACATATTTTGTCTTAAATTAACTTAAAATATTTTTTATTGAAAAAAATATGTTGGTATATTTTAGTGACAGTTTTATTTTTTAATTGTATCTTTTTTTAATCCACCACTCTAACAAAAAGAAACCAGCATCACTTATGTTTTTATTCGTTCGCCTTTTTAATGTCTCTTTAAGTAACAATACTTTTTTAAGTGTAACTCTATGGTATTTAATTACTTTACATATAATTAAATTGTTATTAACTCATGTGCAAAGTGAATATATTATGTGCCATCATTTTTTGTATTATACTTTGTTTAATATAGGTACATAATGCCTTTTTTTTCTTAAATTATATTGTATACACGACTGTGTTCAGCTAGACCACAGGCTGCACTAAGGGTGTCTAGCCGCCCGCCCTCCCTATCGGCTAGGGCGGGGCAGATTTTAATCCATTTAGCTCCAATACTTTCCCGTCTATCATTTGTAACTTTGCTCTGGAAATAACGGGCTCTGTAATTTTGCTAACGACGTTTTGTTAACAGTAATTATTTCAACTCCAAGAATAGTCGTTAAAATTGAAAGTCCTTTTTCAACAATTTGTTTAAATACTTCTTCTGAATACAGTTTTGTATTGTTGTTGTAAGTCCCAGGACTGAGGTGCTTTGAGGAGCTGAAAGTTATTTGTGTGCGTTCCCCACCGTGGTTTTCCCAAAGGTTTAGCAAGAGGTTCTTTAAGAAGGATGTGAAAATATGTTTGCAGGGTCCGATCGCGATTGATTCCCCTTGTAACCGCTTACCATTAAACAAAACAAGTGGTAGTTGCAACCTTACTGGTATCAAAAAATGCGCTTACAACGTTTTAAGCGAAGGAATCATCGTTCCGAGCCTAGCGTTGAGCAACCGCGCCAACTCTTAGATTGACTGTAATTAAAAAGTTATGACCGAAATTATGTTACTTATAAGGGAAGCCATTTTAATAGAACATCACCTACTCAGCATTAAGTGACTATTACCTGCCTAAAAAGGTAACAATAGTAGGTGAATTCAAATCCCAAAATTTGAACTCGAACAACCTTCAAAACCATAGACAATTTTGACCAATTATTTTTCTTGGTCATCATTTTAATAGAGGCTTAACTTTTTCCAGTGCGATTGTAATCCGACTGCGGGCCCGTGCTAGGGAAGCCCTCGCTCGCCACGCGACCGCTTCAATCCAATTAGACTTCAAAACGTGCTGGAATATAACAGAACAAACGGATTACTCTTATGCGCAGTTTCTGGTCCCGTGATTTTGTATTACGTAAGTACTAAGCGATGCAAATACACGTTTTATATCTACACGTGCGTCAGTGTAATACTGTTTTATTGAATATTATAAAATCAGGTTACGAACTCAAGAAATATGCGAAAAAAACAATTTAAGTCCAACGAAGTAATTTTCATTACGCTAACCCGATTGAACGGATTATACGAGGTAGGTATAATATAGGTACCTACTTAATAAAAAAAAATTAGGTGTGGCACTCGGAGACTGCCGCGGTAAAGCTATTGCATAGCATTTTTTTATCAACTTATGCAATTATAATTATTTATTTATTTTATTAATGCAGTATTTTTTATACACCTATATACTTTCTCACAAACAGGTGATTACGGTAGTTTTCCAATACAACCAATGCCACCTAAAGGCGGGTTGCTGAACTAAAGAGACAAGCGTGATAATTAAAAAAGTCATTAAAAGTTCTGGTATTTATCGATAGATGGAACTAAAAAGTATCACCGCTGTGCCGGTCGGAGTGGGCGGTGTTAGGTTTTTTTCGTTACGGAATTTCTGGATTCGGTCCCCACGCTCAAGGCCCGCGATAAAAGCTATGCAATAGCTTAAAAATCTACATAACATAAGAATAAGTTATTCTTATGGTAGTAATTAAAAGAGGGTTAAAGTAAACCGCGCGCGGGTGAAATCACGGGCACTGTCATTAGGGACAATACCCACAGACAAAAACAGTGGCTATAACAGGTAGAATGTCGGCGTTAGTTCTCATAATTCTTCTGACATTCAATATTGGAACTCAATCACAGAAAATGTATAAAAGGGGTTTTTGGCGGGAATCGGGCGGAGCGGTTGAGATTTTTCCAGTATTTCGTAAATTGTGTTTTAGTGATCTTTGTGGGTATTTTCATTGTCATTATGTGCAGTAACGTTTTATTTGGTGACTGACATTTAGGATAGCTTTTGTGTCAAGTGATTTATCTTTTTGTTCCTCTTTGGGACCTCTGACCTAAAAGCATGTTGCGATTTGCTACTACTGCGGATTATCTCTAGTAACTCTCATATCTCTCAGAATTTTAATACAACAAACTAGAAACTGAGAAACTTGATAATTTTACTAACACTCGACACTGACAAAAATAGTCCTTGAAGAGGATCGATTGCCATAAGAAGGAAGAAAAAATAAAAATGTCAAAGTTACTAAATGTCAAAGATTGATTAGACAGATCCGTAAACAAAAATTTACACGATTGTTTATTTTGTTATCGGATTTTTATGTGAAAGTAATCGATTAAAAGTGGTTTTAATAACATAAAACACGCGCCCAGGCTAATTATAGATGACTCTTGGACGTAAATACCAACAATCTTCCGGGTAAATGGCTCTGCCCTTGTTTATATGGTTAGCGATGCATGTTGGGTTCGGTTCGGGGTATTGATAGTCGATTGATTTTTCACTATTTATAGGAATGCAGGGGAGGCTCGCAAGGTGTATGGTAGCCAGTCGAAGGTCGGGACTCTGTCTGGTTGCTCGTCGTCTGTAAGTTGTACGCCATTAACATTTTTTTTTTTGTTTGGAATACATTATCATTATAAATAAGTTTAGTTCGCGTATGTGACTCCCCGATGATGTGTATATGACTAATAATAACCGTTATTAATTGTATTTCTATATTTCAAGCATCTTAATGGAAACAAATACCTAAATAATATCTAATCTTAATTCTACAGTGAACATGCATAACCATTAGTCTTAAATCCTTATTTATTCACTTTACTAATGGGATGTGTATTCGTTAAGGTTTATAGTAAGTAGCTGAGTGATGACCACAATTTCTATAGCCCAAGAATTACTGTTGTCACTTCCACATACCCATATCTATACTAATGTAAAAGAAAAGAGATTTGTATGTTTGTTTGTTATGAATAAGCTCATTATCGAATGGACTTATTTTAAACATTCTTTCACTAGTGCTATATTATCACTGAGTAACATAGGCTGTATATTCTATTGGTACACAGGCGCAGTTGCATGGAAATGGCTTGTATTGTCTACACTAATATTTTAAAGAGGAAAGATTTGTATTTTTGTATGTAACAAATAAACTCAAAAAGTACTGGACCAATTTTAATATTTTTTTCATTAGAAAGCTACATCATCACTGAGTAACATAGGCTATATATTATACTAGCTGCCCACCCCGGCTTCGCTCGGGTAGACAAAATATTTGATAAATGTCTATAGGCTCCGAAACTTCTGAACCGATTTCAAAAAATCTTTCACCGTTAGAAAGCTACACTATCACTGAGTAACATAGGCTAGCTGCATGCCCCGGTTTTGCATGGGTAGACAAAATATTTGATATCAATGTCTACCCGTGCGAAGCCGGGGCGGGCCGCTAGTAATAAATATATTTAGAAGATAAACTCTTCCAAAATACTTTATGTATGTATTTCGCTCAAGGTGCGATTAATCACTGTACTTGGCTTAGAAAAACGTATTGGTACAGGCCAGGATTTGAGCCTGTGCCCATCAGATGACAAGCCATTGCTTCAACCACAAGGCCACCACAGCTTGATTGCAATAAATTAGCAGTTATCAGTTTCATATATTCTTTTCTTGACATATATTGATTACTCTGACATTTCTGGGTATCACTTATTTGTACATACATACAGACATATTCACATACCAAGTCCCTTTAGGGATAGACACAGTACATTTTATTGCACATTATGCAGATCTTGTTGTTGATATTTTGATTATTTATTAGTGACTTTGATTGTTATATCATGATTGTTACATGAAAAAAAAAGGACAGAGCACTGAGTTTCTTGCCGGTTCTTCTGAGGTGGCACCTCTTCCGAACTGGTGGTAATTTAGACCTCCATAAGTGCCTTCATAGGGCCTAAACTGAAAAAATGATTTTAGATTTTGATTACAGATATCGTTGTGCGACATGATCGAGCCACCAGACTATGAGGAGGTCCATGACCGTTTCATGGGGGAGGGTGACCCCCTTGCCTACCCCACCAATGACATAGAGCTCTGCACTGTGCCTAAGAGAATAAGGACTGTAGCACATGTGCTGCCCGATGAGGATTTGTAAGTATTGCTAAATTAATCATTCCATAGATTATTGCAAGCCTCATAATGTTCCTACAAACTATGACAACAATTATTGCATTGACCATGGTGTTATAAAATCATTAAACTGACTGGCATATTGACAGGGCTTATAGTATTGCCATCATGCCATCCTTATTTAACCCTGCACATGAGAAAGGGATAGCAAGAAATTTTGTCCTGTCAAAGTGTCAGTTTTTGCTTAGAATCATGAATGTAGAATGTAGTGTATATTTAAAAAACACAGTTTATAGTGTATAGAGCTTAATAAAATATTGTAGTCTTATATTTTTTTGTTAATGCACCGTCTTATTTATACGTCAATGCAGTCTAGTCACAGCATGTAAAGATTAAATCTTCGCAAGTAAAAACTGCATCTCATTTCGTATTTATTTTTTGTGTCTAGACGAACATAGCTTATTTTACCAATAAGTTTGTGCTACGTTACACTAGCCTTTCGATATTAATCACTAGGACCAAAGCCCCAATGTTCGTCCGCGACTGCCTGCGGTGCTACACAGCTGACTATACAGTGGTGGAGTACAAGTACCGCTGCTACTCGGGCTCGGCGTGCGGCCGCGAGCGGCTCGCCGAACGGCTTGACAAACTCCAGTCGGGCCCTGTGCATCAATATGAAGTGGATGCGGAGCCTCACGCCGTCTCTACCGAGGAACTGGCCTCGCAGCAGGTCTGTATCAAATTTCTGATCAGCAATGCAATATATTATTTTTTTTGTTATTGTACACTACCTGTGTAGCGATGCATCTTCTTCTATTCTAGTTCTTTCTTATCACTAACGATTGGCCGACAATGTCGAGGACATGGGATTTAAAAAAATGTTGTAGCCCTACATATATAAACAGTACCTCCACTTTCTGAAAGATCAGCGGCTGTACCTCATGATCCGTAATCACTGTACTTAAGCTTCGAAAATATCATTGGTACAGACAGAACTTGGGCCCATCAGATAACAGGCCTGGCTTCAACCACAAGGCCACAACGGCTGAAAGCTCACATTATTCTTTACATAATATCTTTATCATAATTTTCATGTGTAGTCCGAGTCTCAGCCGTCGAGTGGCAGACAGTCAGTGGCGTCGATATCCTCCTCATCTTCATGCAACGAGACGCTGACGGCGCGCGGCTCGTGGGCCAGCCTCGACCTCCGCAGCTCATCGTCGGACCCCCTGCTGCCGGACCTCTTCGAGAGGAAACCCATAGAACACCTAGACGCTGTCAATGAAGCCAGGAGGTAAGATAAAACATGCAATCCTCATACAGCATTTATTACTATGGCACTAAAGTTGGACATTACAGGACATTTCATTTGTTTTAGTTATTTTGAATTCCTATTTTCAACAAAAAATGATGAAAATTCATTTATTCAGTTTAGGCCCTTATAAAGCACTTTTGATGGTCTGGAAGGGCAAATTACCACCGGTTTCATTATTCAGATTTTCGAACTCAAATAAAATAAACTACAATGTTCCTACAGGTTTGGTGCAAAAAAAAAATGTTCAGAAAGCTCTAACAGAATATACAAATTGGCCGGCACTTTCAGATTTGAACCAAAATTGATGATGTCCTTTAACTTGCAAGGCTTACACACACCAGACAGATGAAAGCTTTTTCAGAACTGGTGGTAATTTAGACCTTCATAAGTGCCTTATTAGGGCCTAAATTTGATAAATTTATTTTTTAATTTTGATTTTGATTCTGAAACCAAATTAAACTTGTGAAAAAGGTAATAATGGTTGGTTTCAGGTTAGAAAACCGTCAAGCTGATCTCCTAGGTCTGTATACTCCATATCTGGATGAGGAGGAGGCCGTGGAGCGGCGGCTGGCAGCCGAGATGCCTTCAGAGATCATGGGCCACCGGATACTTGTTGTGTGTCATCAGTTGAAGTGAGTCTTCACTTTCACAACACCCTCATTGACCTCATAGAAGGCGACCTCTTGTCTGCTAATGCCCTCTCATCGCAAAGCAAATGTATTCAGCTTGAAAAAGTCAATAAGCATATCCTCATGGAACACTGGCAACCTTACTTACCGCAGAAACACAACACTACATCAAAGTAGTGTTATTTCAATGCGGTCTTCTGTAAGGCGTTGGTACAGTCCCCAGTCGGGCGGCTCAAATTTTATTGGGAAAACCCACGGGAGATTCCATTTCGCCCTACCTCTTTTTTCAAGCATTTCATGAGGTGAATAATCACTGTACTTAAGCTTTTACCATACATGGTTCCATAGTAAGAAATGCTGAGACGTAAAAGCTTTAACAGAATATACAAAAACAATATGGTTCGCCGGCACTTTCAGATTTGGACAAAATCTCTATGAAACATGGAAGATGTCGTATAAATTTTAATAATTTTCAGGTTAGAACTGGACGTGGAACCTCTTTTCGCTTCGATGGCCTTATACGACGCTAAAGAAAAAAAAAAGCTGTCAGAAAACTTCTATTTCAATTTAAATTCGGAATGCACGCGTCAGATGCTCTCAACGCACATTCCCCACGCAGACCTGTCTACCTTGAGCCGCAGCGCGGTGTTCGATATACTGAACCCTTCGCCGGATATATTCCTAGTCGTCAGAGTGGAGAAGGTCCTTCAAGGCGATGTCAACGAATGCGTAGAGCCCTATATCAAGGACGATAAGGTTGGTTTTTGATGGAACTGTTGTGAATTTAGAACTCTTAGTGTTCTTATTTGTTTAAAGTTATTATCCGCTAATAGAAGAAATAAAATTGGTTTATGGTTGTATGATTCGTCATAATTACTAGGAATTTACAATGTATGGTTTATGATGTCACAATCCGTTTCTTGATAGTGGCCCTAGTTTTTAAGAATATTGCAATCATTTTGAGTCGGGCGCATTTTTTTTAAAAAGGTTACGTGAGTGGTTAGTGACCCCTGTTCTACATTTAAAATTCGTAACTTTTTTAGAACCGCGAGAAGGTCCGCGCCAGTGCGCAGGCAGCCTGCAGCCGCCTGGGCAAGTACCGCATGCCGCTCGCCTGGAGCGCCGTGTCGCTGCTCAGCATCCTCAGCGGGCCCAACCACGATAGGGAACCGGTTGATAAGGACTGCCTCGCCACCGGGCCCAACACTAACAGCCTCGGTACTGCTCTAGCTATACACCTCACATCCTCAGCGGGCCCAACCACTATAAAGACCCGGCCGACAAGGACTGCCTCGCCACCGGGCCCAACACTAACAGCCTCGGTACTGCTCTAGCTATACACCTCACATCCTCAGCGGGCCCAACCACTATAAAGACCCGGCCGACAAGGACTGCCTCGCCACCGGGCCCAACACTAACAGCCTCGGTACTGCTCTAGCTATACACCTCACATCCTCAGTGGGCCCAACCACGATAACAGCATTACTAGCCCAGCGAAGCCTCGTGGAGCACTGGCAACCTTACTTACCGCAGAAACACAACACTACATCAGAGTAGTGTTATTTGACTGCGGTCTTCTGTTAGGTGGAGGTACAGTCCCCAGTCGGGCGACTCCTATATTAATGGGAAATCCTACGGGAGATCCCAATTCCTGCCTGTCTTTGGAAGGATAGGTGCTTTATTAAGGCCTAAACTGAATATAGAATAATATATAATATTAATTTCAATTTCTTTAGCGTGACATGAACTTAGGAAGGTATAAATTTAACACAGGTGCCTGAACTAGGAGATTCCTGTATCTCAGGCTATAAAAAAATATTTATGTTTATAGCAGACAATAATAAATGATTTATGTTTGGAGCAGACCATAATAAATGATTTATGTTTGGAGCAGACCATAATAAATGATTTAAGCAGACCATAATAAATGATTTATGTTTAGAGCAGACAATAATAAATGATTTATGTTTGGAGCAGACAATAATAAATGATTTATGTTTGGAGCAGACCATAATACATGATTTATATTTGGAGCAGACCATAATAAATGATTTATGTTTGGAGCAGACCATAATAAATGATTTATGTTTGAGCAGACCGCAAGGCGTCAACGAGTAGCTTGGAGCAGCTTCGTCGCCGCGCGGGCGAGGTGGGGGGGTCGTTGACCCGCAAGGGCTCCGTGGAGCGACGAGCCACGCCTGGCGCGGACCTCCCTCACCATCTCGACACCTTCAAACCCATCGTCATCACCGTCACCAGCTTCTTTAAACAGGTACCTACATAATCCTACTTATATTATCAATGTCAAAGTTGGTAAGATTGGATGTATCATTAAAAAAACTGCATCTTATAATTATTATCAATGGATAGATATAAAAATGTCAACATGCTGTGGTATTAAATAAATAAATATAGTTGGCAACTCGTTAGTGATACCCCTGGTATTGCTAGCGGCTATAGGTTACGGTGACTGCTTACCATCAGGTGGGCCGTACTTGTGTGCCACCTTAGTGGTATAAAAGAAACTGTAATATTTCGTCTCTGTTCACAATCTTGTCAACGTATTCGTTAGGAAACAGACAAACTTCGTGACGAGGACTTGTACAAGTTCCTGCCGGAGATCAAGCGCCCCAGTGCGGCTCCTAAGAAGCTCAAGTGTATCCCGGGCACGCTGAAGATTGAAGTCTCGCCCTGTCCCGACGAGTTCAAGAACGGACTCACCCCCGAGCTGGCCAAGTTGCACCCTTACGGAGGTACGGGATAGGGTTGAAAATTGATTGTTATTTATTTATTTATTTATTTACAACAGTAATGCTGAGCCGTGGTGGCCTTGTGGTATGTATAGTTGTCTGCTATTCTAGCGCAAGATCGAATCCCACCGGTCTGTACCAATGTGTTTTTTTAACTTAAGTGCAGTGATTAGTCACACCACTAGCTTTACGGTGAAGGAAACATCGTGAGGAAACCTGCATACGACTGAGAAAAAATCAAAGACGTATGTAGTGCCTAAGAGACGGCGACGGACTCACCATCTGTCACGTTGGCACCAAATTATCTTCGGTCGCAACACCTCTGCCTACCCCTTCGGGGACCCTTGTGAACGCGTGAAAATATATATCTTTTTATTATTTATTTAGGTACCCTTCATGCAAATACAGTTTGCACAGACGGACTTGTGTAATGATGGGAATATAATAATGATTTTATTATTAAAATAATTGTAGTGTTGTGTGCAACAAACTGAACACTTAAACTAGGCGAATTTATATTAGTTCCTAACAATAATTCGGCATTCGTTGGAACTTTTTGATTTTCCGTATACCTTCGTCATATAATACTAGCTGTCCCGACACGATGTCCTGTCTTAGCTATGAATTCATATGACAAATACACCATATCAAAAAAAAAACCTTAAGTTTATCGTGAAATAAAAAAAAAACGGTTTTTTTTTTCAAACTTTTCTTATCATAAGAACCATCTTCTGACAATACACTACAATACAACAAACACAAATAAAAAATAATTAGCGAAATCGGTCCAGCTGTTCACTCGTGATGCCGTGACCAAGGGAAATAGGGATTCATTTTTATATATATAGATTTAATAGGACACATACATTGTTTTTCATTTTAAATACGTATTTATCTTTTTGCTCTTATTAATAAAATTGTATAATCCGGGACCCAAGTATAACTTTGAACGCAGACAATGGTGCCAATTCTGTTGTACGAAATCATACAACTAAACTAATTTGACAGGTCTAAAAATATTGCCATTCTTATTTAACCGCACACGAGAAAGGGATAGTAAGTCTTTTTAGACCTGCCAAATTAGTTAATGCCAAATTAGTTAGTGAACAACAGAATCGACACCAATACCTGTGCCGGTAGCAGGAACATTGTCGACAACGTATTCGAAAACGTAACTCGCGAAATGTCAAAATTGTCATACTAATTTTTAGTTCCACTTTTCACCGCCGCAGCGCTATTCATTTTCCAATACAAAATAGTCGAAGGCGATACGAAAACGTTGTCGACAATGTTCCTGCTACCGGCACTGTTGTGTTGTGATGGCAGATGACAACGTGCGTCCGTGCAAGGAAGTGCTGCCGTTCCCGCTGCAGGCGGCCGCGGCGCCGCACCTCCAGTACCGGAACCTGCTGTTCCTGGCCGTGCGGGAGATCAACCTCGCCAACTACACCTCGCGCACAGGATCCGCGAGGAACGTTACTGTGAGACACTCCACTTGGCTCATTCACCTCGGTCATGACGTCACGACCAAAGCAACACCATCTCTGTTTCTTTAAGAACCACCTAGCAAGTCAGCTGTTACATAAAATCAAAATACAAAAATTATTTATTCAGTTTAGTCCCTAAAAAGACACTTATGAAGGTCTTATACTACATAATATTAGGTCCTTACATATGAAATTGGCGTTTTTCGTACTGGCCACTTTAATCACGAATTTCTCCTCTTTGGTAAGGAATTCCAAATTCAAATTTGTACAGCTATAGACTCATGTATTTGTGCTTCGATGATCGTCATTCATTTGTTTTTTTTCTTCTGTTTTTTTTCTGTTTGCGTCACTCATTTTACAAAATGGAAAGCCTTAAATATCGCATTATTTACGAGTACGAGTTCCGCCGTGGCACTAGTGCTGCGGAAACAACTCGAAGGGTGAATGATGTGTATGGCGGTCGTGTTGCAAAAGAAAACACAGTTCGTTTTTGGTTCCAACGTTTTCGTTCTGGAAATTTCGACCTGCAGAACAAGCCCCGTGGACGGCCTGAGACTCAAGTTGATAATGAAGAGTTGAAGGCTATTGTGGAAGCGGATCCATCGCAAACCACGTCCGAGTTAGCTGCAGGCTGCAATGTTAGTGATAAAACTGTTTTAATTCACTTGAAGCAAATTGGGAAGATTAAAAAGCTTGAAAGGTGGGTACCTCACGAATTGACTGAAACAAACCGGCAAACGCGCGTCGACTGCTGCGTTACATTACTAAACCGGCACAATAATGAAGGTATTTTAAACCGAATCATTACCTGTGATGAATAATGGGTTCTTTACGATAATCGGAAGCGCTCAGCGCAATGGTTAGATCCTGGCCAGCCAGCCAAATCCTGCCCCAAGCGAAAATTAACCCCAAAAAAGTTACTTGTAAGCGTTTGGTGGACTAGTGCCGGTATTGTTCATTACAGTTTTTTCAAATCTGGCCAGACTATTACGGCTGATGTCTTTTGTCAGGAATTGCAAACCATGATGGAAAAGCTAGCGGCTAAACAACCTAGGCTGGTCAATCGCTCCACGCCACTGCTGCTTCACGACAACGCTAGACCACACACTGCGCTACAGACGGCTACTAAATTAGAAGAGCTTCAATTGGAAAGTCTAAGACATCCTCCGTACTCCCCGGACCTTGCTCCAACAGATTACCATTTTTTTCGAAATTTGGATAACTTCTTGCAAGGGAAAAAATTCAACTCCGATGGGGCAGTCCAAATCGCCTTCAAAGATTTTATTGATTCCCGTCCGACTGGTTTTTTTAGTAAAGGGATCAATGAACTACCTATGAGATGGCAAAAGTGCATAGAAAATAATGGTTCATACTTTGATTAATTAAATATATTATATTAAAAAATATTCGACTTTTTGTTCCTCCCATACAAAACGCCAATTTCATATGTAAGGACCTAATATAACATGTAGTGACTATAATTATGTTACTGGCTGTTCGCGCGCCATCTACCAGCCAGCGCGCTCGGCTAAAAGGACGTCGTCTCCATGCCAAATATTTTGCACGGAAACAATTGCCTCCAAATTTTAAATATTTTTCTGTTATATAAAATTCGAATATTTTGCACCAAGACGAATATACGCTAATTTTTCACGCTATTGTAATATTTTGTATTATTATCGAAAAAATTTTTATTATCAGTTGTAAATGAAACGGTTCATTTATACGGTGTACACGACAATATTTTCACATTTCGACGCACAACTCCTGGAACAATCATCGCATATATACGAAAACAGATCTGCAATCATCACAACTCTTCACGTCCCCAACACTGGCCATAGTTAAGAATTATGAATTTTAGTATCTATTCTATAAATATATTTCACAACTTTCAGCCAGCTATCAACGATACATTTACATCCATACTAATATTGTAAATGCGAAAGTAGATCTGTTTGTTTGTTTGCGACCTTTTCACGACTTAATGGCTGAACGGATCGTAATGAAATTTGGTAATGAGATAGATTATAACCTGGGAAAGTATATAAGCTATCTTTATATAGACTATTGACTATTATACTTTATATAGGACGAGACCGCTGGTCTAGCGGTTAGTATACTTGACTGCTACGCTAGAGGTCGCGGGTTCGATTCCCGCCAGGGCAAACATTTATGTGACAAATATGTTTGCCTTGCGTTTGGGTGTTTGGTATGTATTATAAGTATGGATTTACAAAAAAAAAAGTATATAAGTATTGTATCAGCTACTGGTTCCCATAGTACAAGCTTTGCTAAGTTTGGTCTAGATGGCGCTGTGTAATAATGTCTAAGCATTATTATTATTATATTATTATTATCTAGAACCACGCGGGCGAAGCCGTGAGTAAAAATTTGTACAACATTTTTTTGTAGTTACTTTTTTTTAAAGTTTTACAGCTGGATACATGTATTTTCATCTAGTCTTTTAATCTTTTTATTTCGTTTCACATAAGTTCGTGTAATGTTTTTCCAAGGTGAGGATACAGCTGATGTCTGGTGAGAGTCAGGAGTCAGCGCTGCCGGCTATCTTCGGCCGCAGTTCATGTCCCGAGTTCGCCACCGAAGCTTACACCACCGTGCTGTACCATAATAAGTATGACACTTGTTATTTAGTAGCTTTCCACCTGCGAATAGAGCTCTAAGCAAAATTAAACTTGTAATATATTAAACACGAAAACTAAACTAAAATTAAGACTTACAATTTATTAACTGTAAATATGTTATGTTTTAACCATTCTAATAAAGAATTTCAAGAGAGGTAGGGCGATTTGGGATTTCCCGTGAGTTATCCCATTTAAATTGGAGCCGCCCGACTGGGGACTGTACCTCCGCCTTACAGAAGACCGCAGTGAAATAACACTACTTGATGTAGTGTTGTGTTTCTGCGGTAAGTAAGGTTGCCAGTGCTCGACGAGGATACGCTGGGCTAGTAAGTATTGCTGCTAGCACAGTAAGTCCTCATCAGCAACATGGTTGGCACCCCGTAGTGATACCTGTGGTATTGCTAGCGGCTATAGGCTACGGTGATTGCTTATCATCAGGTGGGCCGTATGCTTGTGTGCCACCTTAGAGGTATAAAAAAAATAATTAAAAATCGGTTCTGAAGTTCTAGAGATAACCCATAACAAACAAAACATAAGCTCTTTATAATGTTAGTATAGATTTCTCATGATATGTATATTTGTCACGACTTCTAGGTACCCCCAGAATAAATAAATAAATAAATAAATAAATTAATTAATTAATCTTATGAGGGATCTTTAGGCTGATAAGTTTTTCTATTCCAGAAGAACAAAATGCGAGATGGAGCGTTCATATCATCGTTGATCTATGTAGTATCTTCGAACTTATTTGGATTTAAATAGTTATTTAAAATAATACATATTTAAAGGTATATTTTTATTTCATTAGAAACCCGTCCCTGTATGATGAGATCAAAATCAAGCTGCCAGCAGACTTAGGAGACCAACATCACCTGCTGTTCACATTCCTGCACGTGTCGTGTCAACGGAAGCCCGTCGCGCCAGAACAGGAGAAGAGTGTAGAGACGCCTGTTGGGTATTCTGTGAGTAGACCTCGAGAAGACTGAGTAGACTACGATAAGACTAAGTAGACCATTAGAAGACTGAGTAGACCACTAGAAGATCGAGTAGAAAATGATAAAAAAATATGACTTATTCTTGTAACAATGGTTTGCTTCAAAATTTCTTGTAGCAATTTTTTTGGTTTGCTCACATTGAATGTGAGTGGCCTCCAATTGTACATTTGAAATTTTATTCTCTAGACGCTTTAAACTTTGAATGTCGTTTTACTACGTGACCGTTAGTTGGTAAGTTCTATTGTGATGCCCCTGGTGTTGCAAGCGTCCATAGGCTACGGTGACCGCTTACCATCATGTGAGCCGTATGCTTGTTTGCCACCCAAGTTGTTTAAAAAAAAAACTTCTTATCTGTTCTCTGTGTTCTAGTGGCTGCCTCTGTGCCGCAATGGTAAGCTGACGTGTGGGGAGTTCAGTCTGGCCGCGATGCAAGAGGAGCCTCCTCCGAACTACTCGTACATCTTCCCGGACGTGCAGCTCCCGGGCACTCGCTGGATCGACAACCATCGCCCCGTCTTCACCGTCACTCTCGATGCTCACACCACCGTGCATCCGCTGGTGAGACGCTTAGACACCTATCAACATGGTTTGAGAAGTTTTGAAGTCAGTTTTGAACCCCTGTCAGATTGTTTGAGAAGTTTTTAACACCTATCAGTTCGGTTGTAGAAGTTTTTAACAACTGTCAGCTTGGTTTGAGAAGTTTTTAACACCTATCAGTTTGATTTGAGAAGTTTTTAACACCTATCAGTTCGGTTTGAGAAGTTTTTAACACCTATCAGTTCGGTTGTAGAAGTTTTTAACACCTATCAGTTTGATTTGAGAAGTTTTTAACACCTATCAGTTCGGTTGTAGAAGTTTTTAACAACTGTCAGCTTGGTTTGAGAAGTTTTAAACACCTATCAGTTTGATTTGAGAAGTTTTGAACACCTGTCAGCTTGGTTTGAGAAGTTTTTAACACCTATCAGTTTGATTTGAGAAGTTTTTAACACCTATCAGTTCGGTTTGAGAAGTTTTTAACACCTATCAGTTCGGTTGTAGAAGTTTTTAACAACTGTCAGCTTGGTTTGAGAAGTTTTAAACACCTATCAGTTTGATTTGAGAAGTTTTGAACACCTGTCAGCTTGGTTTGAGAAGTTTTTACACCTATCAGTTTGGTTTGGGATGTTTTTAACACATATTAGTTTGATTTGAGAAGTTTTTACACCTATCAGTTTGGTTTGGGAAGTTTTTAACACATATCAGTTTGGTTGGAGAAGTTTTAAACGACCGTCAGTTTGGTTTGAGAAGTTTTTAACACCTATCAGTTTGGTTTGAGAAGTTTTGAACACCTTTTAGTTTGATTTAAGAAGTTTTTAACACCCATCAGTTTGATTTAAGAAGTTTTTAATACCTATCAGTTAGATTTGAGAAGCTATGAACACTATCCATTTCGTTTGATTTTTTAACACCTATCAGGTTGGTTAGACATGTATTTAACACCTGCCAGTTTGTTTGAGAGTGAAGGTACGCACGAATAGCATTATTAGTGTTAAACATTTTCTTGGCGATAATAGAACACTTTCTTGTAAATTTGCATGCCGAACATATGCACCGAGAACATATTGTATGCGCTCCTCTCGCACAACACCTGCTTACATAGTTTTTTCTAATAAAGATATTTTTATTATTATTATTAAAATGCAACCACCACTAGTTTATTAACAGTTATACTGTGTTGTTTTTTAAACTTTCGCGATTTAAACACATAGTAATGACATGAAAACGGGTCTTATACGCGATATTAAATTGTTTATTTACCTCCCGACGTTTCGACCCAGTTGCATCGGCCGTGGTCACGGGCTGACTTAATTTAATATCGCGTATAAGACCCGTTTTCATGTCATTAGTTATACTCTGTATTCGAAGGGGTTGGCTTAAAGGCAGTTTGTTTGTAGGACGGGTACATAGAACGATTCGCGATGGCGTGCGAGGCTGTGCTGGAAGGAAACATTCCTGCGAGGATCGGGCTCGCTAACATGGAGGCGGAACTGCGCGCGAGGTATGTACTAGGACTTTAGTCATTATATCTAGTACTAGCGGCCCGCCACGGCTTCGCACCGGTAGACATTTATCAAATATTTTGTCTACCCGTGCGAAATCGGGGTGGGCAGCTTGTATAATATTGTATATATTGCCTATGTTACTCAGTGATAATGTGGCTTTCTAACAATAAAAGATTTTTTTAAATCGGTCCAGTGGTTTCGGAGCCTATTCAATACAAACATACACAAAAAAATACAAATCTGCCAAATAATTAATTTAATATTATAAACAGAACCATAGACATAGCCAAACGGATTTCGTGAAATAGAATACCTGTACCACATTAGTATTACTATATTGTCTATGGTATGTAATTGTTTCGATATCTAACAGATTTTCAGGGTCAAAGGTATTGATAGTCCCACTACGGGAACACTATTGTTTTTTTATAACACTAAGGTACACAAGCATACGGCCCACCTGATGGTAAGCAGTCACCGTAGCCTACAGCCACTAGCAATACCAGGAATATCACTAACGAGTTGCCAACCCTGTTGCTGATGAGGACTCACTGTGCTAGTAAAATCAAAATCAAAAATCATTTATTTTTTAGGCCCTAATAAGGCACTTATGAAGGTCTAAATTACCACCGGTTCGCATTAAGTAGGTTCGGTTAGCAGCATTACTACTAGCCCAGCGTATCCTCGTGGACTACTGGCAACCTTATTTAACGCAGAAACACAACACTACATCAAGTAGTGTTATTTCACAGCGGTCTTCTGTAAGGCGGAGGTACAGTCCCCTGTCGGGCGGCTCCAATTTAAATGCGAAAACCCAAATGTAATACCTCTGTTATGTGTGTGGTACGTGTCAGTTTATCGGAGCTGCCGTCAGCCAGCGTGGAGGTGCTGGCGCGCTACCTGCCGGTGGTGCTGGACAAGGTGGTCCGCTTGCTGGCGGCGCCGCCCTCGCTGGCCGGCGCGCCGCTCAACATAGCGCAGGACGCCTTCACCTGCCTCGCGCACTTGTTCACACACATATCGGTATGTTCAAGTTCCTGTTCACTCTCGATTAACCACTATCGGGGGAGTTTTTGGCGGGAATCAGGTGGAGCGGTTGAAATTTTTTCCATGTGTTATAGTGATCTTTAATGTGTATTTTTGGTGTCGTTATGTGCAGTAAAGTTTCATTTAGTGACTGATGTATAGGAACATTGGAAATAATGCCATAATACGACTTTTGGGTTAAGTGATTTATCATTTTGGTCAATAGGTTACCTCTGTCCTAAAGGCATGTTACGATCTGCTACTGCCGTGGATTGTCTCCAGAAATTCCATTAAGCATTAGAATGCATGACACTAGGCATTTTAATGCGGCAAACAATAGACATTTTACCTTAGTGCTATAAAAAAACCAGCCAAGTGCGAGTCGTACTCGCGAACCGAGGGTTACGTACAAACTTGTAGGTAAGGAGAGGAAGTAATATTTTTGTAAGATTGTTATAGGAAATGCGTATTTTTTTACTAAACAACATATTTACGGTTTTCAGATTTTTCCCTTTACATGTGCTGTAAGACACTGCTTCTTGCCAATTTTCATGATTCTAGGTCAACGGGAAGTACCATATAGGGTTTGATTCCCTTGTGAAATCACAAAATGTGCGAATATTTGCGACATAATCGTTCATACCTGTCTTTACAGTTTGATATTTATACAGCTGAAAGAGACCATAGACTAGGTATTTGATATTATTTCAATTTCATAACTCCACGCGTTCTTGAGACAAAAAACATGACAGACAGACAAGCGTACAACAAAGTAATCCTATAACGGTACGGAACCCTAAAAATGTAGTATATAATATAATAATAGATAGTTTGTGTTGTCAGAGCATGAACGAGGGGGCGACGTGCGACCCTCACGGGCGCAGCAGCCTGCTGAGCTCGTACATCCAGCACCAGGCCTCCATCCCGCGGCCCTCGCTGGCCGACACCGACATCGGCCTGCCGCTGCCGCCGGCTGGTAACACTCTATTAACTCATCTGTTTACGATACTACCCAAATTTACATTGTTTTTAAATAATAGACGTAACTCGTGACTGCGTATTTTAATTAGTGGTAAAAACAGAAATACATTTTACAATAGTTTTCTTAAGCCCGCCCAGACAGAAAGTGACGAAAAAACAAAACACGACCATATTTATGTCAAAATATATAAAGAAATTAACCAGCCAGTATTCACATATAAAGAGTTTCTAATGCAAATCAATATTAGCCTAAACACACCTATTTATTATAGGATATAATCCATATTTCATAGAGATTTGGTACAAATTTGAAAGTGGGCAACGCATTTTTTTTTTATATTCTGTTAGAGCTTGTCCGTCTGAGCATTTATCACTATGGCACCAAAGTTGGACATTACAGGACATTTAATTTGTTTTAGTTATTTTGTGTTCCTATTTTCAACAAAAAAATATGAAAATTCAGATTTTCGAACTCAAATAAAATTTACTACAATGGTCCTACAGCATTGGTGCCATAGTAAGAAATGTTCAGTCGGGCAAGCTCTAACTGAATATACAAAAAAATGCGTTTGCCGGCACTTTCAGATTTGTACCAAAATGAATGATGTACTTTTATGTCGTTATGTCGTACCAAGAGGTCAAAGAGATGGCTATAGAATGGCTTAGCGATTGCTCCACCGACAAGAGCCTAGCTCTTAAATAATTGATGATGATTTATTACATTACTAGCGACCCGCCCCGACTTCGTGCGGGTGCATCTTACTAATATTATAAAAGGAAAGTTTTTGTGTGTTTGTACCCTCTTCTCGCCTCAACGACTGAATGGATTTGTATGAAATTTGCAATGGAGGTAGCTTCTAAACTGGATTAACATATAGGATACCTTCTCCCAGTTACATTTCTAAACTAATATTATAAACATTTATATTTTTGTATGTGTGTATGGTTGTATTGAATAGACTCCGAAACTGTATTTTAAAAATTCTTTCACCGTTACAAATATACATTATCACTGAGTAACATAGGCTATATAACTATATTCGCGAAAAAATAATTTGATAACTCCACGCGTTCGTTCGAGTCGAAGGTTTTTCTTGCCAAAGCTAAAGAACAAAGTTTGTATGAGATATTACACAACGTCAGTAATTTCGGATTAAAAAATTTTTGCTTCCGTATGAGACAGGTAGTAAAATTCTTCTTCTTCTTCTTCCTAAGTATGGCAATCAATCCCTTCAGGGACTATTTTTGCCAGTGTCGAGTGTTAGAGAATTTTCATGTTGCAAATTTTCTCGTGTTTGCCGCATTAAAATGCCTAGTGTCATGCATTCTAACGCCCAATGGAGTTTCTGGAGACAACCCACGGCAGTAGCAGATCGTAACACGCCTTTAGATTAGAGGTAACCTATTGACCAAAATGATAAATCACTTAACCCAAAAGTCGTATTATGGCATTATTTCCAATGCTCCTATAAATCAGTCACTAAATGAAACTTTACTGCACATATCGACACCAAAAATACACATTAAAGATCACTATAACACTGTTGGAAAAATGTAAACATAATCTGTTCCTGAACGTATATGTCATATCCGGTTGTTGGCGTCTCTTCCGCCCTCGCGTGTGTTTTGTTTTTTACGTGAGCTCTGTCTGTATTCTTTTATGTTCAACTTAAGTAATACAAGTTATTTTCTACCAAAGTGTTTAATTTTACATCAGGTTATGGGCCCAGTCCCAAAATCTTTGGTAGAAGAACGTAAATATTGTTTGTTTACTCCGAAGTTGATTCACAATACAAATCTCACTGCACCGGAAAAATGGCCGCGCATAATCTGCAAATTGAAAAATTACAATACGGCCGACGTAACTTGGCGAGTCTGAACATAGGCTTTGCGAACTTTAGCGCATGTACACTCGTGTAGAAAACTGTTGATGCCAATTTCTTTTTTATAAACCAACTAGCATAAGCCAAAATCTCAAAACTCGAAAATCGCTCAGCGGTTTTCGAGTTTATCGCGAACAGACGCGGCAGAAAAATAACTCACTGTAAAAATTTAATTTCGATACCTCACCTTTCGATAGTGGCAGATTTTTACCATAAAACACAATATTGTTTGCACGTAATTCTTTTACTTATTATTAACACTTAATATATTTACACTTTTATTATTTAATCACTGTCACTAAGGGGGGAAATGCCTAACATAAAGTCGTCGGCTCCTTGCGTACCATGTGAGGTACTTGGCATAGTTTCATCATCGTAACCGTCGCTCTCACTTTCAGTCTCACTTTCCGAATCTGAAGCTGTATTAATGATGAATTGTTCCGTCATTTCGTCAATTATATGGTCGCTCTTTCTATATTCATCTTCGACCTCTTGCACTTTTCTGCATAAAGCACTCCATTCTTCCTGTTCCATTAAATTAACTTTTTCCTTTATGAGTTCCATTGTCCGGGTAACGTTCCAGTCGACGTTTTTAGCGGCTACGTGCCCTTTTATGGCAGCCCACGCCATCTCGATGGGGTTTAAATCGGGATGGTATGGGGGTAAACGAAGGACTTCGTGGTTGTTTTTTTTAAACAATTCGTCTATGACGTATCTTTTATGTACGTCTTTGTTTTTTTTTATAAGGTCATAAAGTTGCGGTTTACGCATGTCCTTTTCATAGGGTATACCCTTTTCTACTAACCACGATTCCATTTTTGCCTTCTTGTCATTAGATGTAGGCGCCGGATTCATAAGTTTGTTGTGGTACGGAGCATTATCGATGACCACCACCGCGTTAGGGCTCAAATTTGGGATCAGTTGAGTCCGTAACCATTTCTCATAATTTGTGAAATTCATATCATCGTGATAGTCTCCCGTTTTATTTCCAGATTTGAACATAAGAAGGGCGTTCGGAACAAATCCTGCTTCTGACCCAGCGTGTACCATGACTATCCGCTGACCTTTTGATATCGGGCGTTTTAGTCCTTGAGCGGAACCATCTGACCACGCCTTACCTTTTGTATGTGATGAGTGGGCATACGACTCGTCAGTGAATACAATTGGTCGCCCTTCATCTCTGTATTTTTTTATTGCCTTCAAGTATACAATCCTTTTCAGGCGAATGTCGGTCTTCTCTATTAGAACCATTCTATTAGTTTCGGTCTTTCGCCACTTGAAACCCAAGTTTTTGACTATTGTCTTTAAGCTCGTTTTAGCACCTTGAAAATTTACATCCCGTTTGAGTTTTACTAGTAATTTGTTTATTGTCGGCATTTCTTTTTCGGTTTTGTGGAAGTTGTGAATGCATCTTTTAATTACACCCTGGTCAAAATTATCAATATTAGTAATAGGTTTCGATCTAGATCTTTTTTTACCAGGCGTGCGGAATACCGAAAGTAAACCCGAAATATTGCCTTCAGTTGCAATCCGCTGTATTGTGCGTTGCGACACACCAGTTGCGTTAGCAACTCTTAAATAAACGTTGTCTACATCTTTTACGCCTTCTTCTTTTTCTTTTTTCATATATTGTGTTAAATCATAAATTATTTTTCTCGCCTGGCGATTTAAGACGCTATTATGCTTTGGTGGCATATTTAGCGAATAATATATGTGGCAACACACACTTGCAAATAACACAAATAAAACAAACTTAATAATCTACAATTATCACTAAACAATAACAACGAAAACTTTTGTCACCGACTTTACTCAAGACAGAGACAGCGACGCGAACACGACACCAATGCTGACGTGTGACTGAGACGTATTAGTGTATCGAGCATTGCCGAATAAGCACGAAGTGTTACGAAGTTACCAAAAAGGGATGTCAAATACGCGTGCCTAAGGGTGTTGTTTAATCGATTTTTATTGGAATCGATTAAAATTAAGTCATAAAAATATATTTTATTGTTATTTTATAACGAAGTTTTAAATTTTCGCAAACAGTCGTTACTCAAGTAGTCGTTAATAGATAACTGATATTTAAGTAGATCATGTCTTTCAATCGAGAAAATTGCATATTAAATTAGATTTTTTTTAATTTACTTTGAAATCTCGTTTATTAACAACAAATTTCACTGTATTTGTAAATCTATTACGTTAAATATCTTATATACAGAAACATCAATAAATTCCAAATAAAACTAATCGATTGCGATAATTGATTGAATAAAGGGTCGATTGTGTTTACGTAACATCACATCTCTAGCTTAGACAACCGCCCCCCGCACGTCGCCTCATACCACCATTTGGTTCCTAAAAAGAGCTATTGCGCAGCCTTCTGCACGAACTTATGACTCGCCAAGATACGCCGGCCGTATTGTAACTGGCAGGGAAAATTATGCGACTTGGAAGTTCGCGGTCAAGTCCTATTTGGAGCACGAAGAGTTATGGGAATGTGTCGATCCGAATCAAAAGGAAATCGATGTTAAAAAGGATATAAAAGCTAAGTCGAAAATCATTTTGTTGGTGGAACCTATCAATTACGTGCATATCGAAAATGCCAAATCAGCACAAGAAGTATGGAGAAACTTACAAAATGCATTCGAGGACTCCGGGCTGTCAAGGAAAGTCGGTTTACTCAGAGATTTAATCAACACATCCCTAGATAGTTGCCCCAGCGTGGAGGATTATATAAATAAAATTATGAGTACAGCATACAAATTGAGAAATATTGGGTTTGCTGTTGATGACGAATGGCTAGGAACACTCATGCTGGCGGGTTTATCTGATACCTATAAACCCATGATCATGGGTCTGGAAAGTTCTGGCATAAAAATTTCATCAGATTTTATAAAGACAAACTTTTGCAAGAAGTGAAGGTTTCTGAGTCTTCTGCTTTTTTTATCAAGCACAAAACTACATCAAATAATAGTAATTTGAAGCCAAAAGGAAAAGGGCCCCGTTGCTACAATTGCAACAAATATGGACATTTTAGAAATCAGTGTACACAAAAATCTAAAACTAATAACAATGTATTTTCAGCAATATTTTCAGCCTACAGTTCAGTGAATAAGGACGACTGGTATGTTGATTCAGGTGCAACCATGCACATGACAAGACGCTCAGACTGGATGTATGATGTCCAACCACCTCCGATCCAGAAGATAATGGTGGCAAACAGTGATGCCGTCTCCGTGCAGAACATGGGTAAAGTAAACATACAAACCAACATATGCAATGATGAGCATCAGATCCAGGTGAGAAATGTTTTATATATTCCTGAGCTTAGTGCAAATCTATTGTCAGTAAGCCAATTAACTAAGAATGGATGTAAAGTTGAATTCACTAATGCTGGCTGTAATATATTTAACTCTCAAAAGATTTTGATAGCAACTGCACAACTAACCAACAGAATGTATAAGTTGAATATCGCTACTGGCTATGCATGTGCTGTGTCTTTGAATGAGAGCAAGGCTGATATTGATACTTGGCATAAGAGAATGGGGCACCTAAATATGGCTGATGTTAGGAAATTAGAATTGTGTACTGAAGGTATAATCATAACACAAAAGGATGCGAGTTCTGTGTGCAAACCATGTTGTGAAGCAAAACAAACCAGATTACCGTTCCCACACTCCGGTTCTAGAGCGAATACATTACTAGAAATAGTTCATACTGATTTATGTGGTCCTATGGAGACACCTTCAACAGGTGGAGCGAAGTACTTCATAACTTTCATTGATGACTTTTCTCGCAAAGTATATGTATACTTCATAAAGAACAAGTTGGATATTACATCTGTGTTTAAGACATTCAAGAATGAAGTAGAGAATGAGTTGGAAAAGAAAATTAAGATTATTAGAAGTGACAATGGAAAAGAATATTGTAATAAAGATTTCTTAAATTTTCTAGCAGCTTCCGGAATTAAACACCAGACGAGCACGCCATATACGCCAGAACAAAATGGGCTAGCAGAGCGCATGAACAGGACACTGGTGGAACGGGCAAAGTGCATGCTGTTTGAATCAAAACTGCTAAAAGGATATTGGGCTGAAGCTGTAGCAACTGCAGCTTATGTTATCAATAGATCACCATCACGAGTTTTAGCTGAGGTAACACCTTTCGAAAAATGGACTGGTAAGAAGCCAAACATATCACATCTAAAGATATTGGTGCCAAAGCCATGGTACATATTCCAAAGCAAAATCGTCTGAAATGGGATCGTAAATCACGAGAGTTGATTTTTGTTGGTTATTGTGACAACACTAAAGGTTACAGATTATATGACCCATGTAATAAAAAGATAGTCATTAGCAGGGATGTGATATTCCTAGAAGATTGTATTCATACAAACACTCAGAAACCTGTTACAATGTCTAATCTAAATACTACAATTTCCCTAAATTCAAATGATAATGAGCAGGTCCTTGAATGTGAAACCTCTCATACAGAAACACAAGATATCAATACTACTATATCACCTCAGAGTAATGAAGAGAGTAATGAGACTTCTTTTGACAGTTGTGCGATGAACCGGAGTGATGATGAAACTTATTATCCCGATACAAGTGATAATTATGACAGTAGTGAAGTAACTGATAGAAATATTACTTTGAGATCACATCAGAGAGGTAATAATTTTTTATGCACTGCACAAATTACAGATCCACTAACAGTTGAAGAAGCTTTATCAAGTGCCGATGCCGGTCATTGGAAAAAAGCTATGGATGAGGAGTACCAGTCCTTAATAAGTAATAATACATGGGAAGTTACAACTCTACCAGCTCAAAAGCGCATTATACCATGCAAATGGGTCTTCAAAACAAAAACTAATGAAAATGGTGATATTGTAAAGTACAAAGCACGGCTAGTAATAAAGGGATGCTCCCAGAAGAAGGGGTTGGATTACACTGAAGTTTTTTCACCAGTTGTAAGACTTTCTTCTTTGCGATATTTGTTTGCTCTTGCAGTTAAGCATGACCTAGATATATGGCAAATGGATGCTGTATCAGCATTTCTTCAAGGTGACATAGAAGAGGAAATCTATATGGCTCAACCACCTCTGTATGAAAATGGTGAGAAAGTATGTTTTCTAAGAAAAGCTTTATATGGATTAAAACAGGCAAGCAGACAGTGGAACAAAAAGCTTAGCTCTGCACTGATAGGTATGGGACTTCAACAATCTCGGATGGATCCATGCATTTATTATAAAATTGTTGATTTAAATAACATGCTGTTCTTATCTATATATGTTGACGATCTGCTGATATTTACAAACAATAAGAAGTCATTAGAAAATATTAAAGAAGAGCTTAACAAACAGTTCAAAATGAAGGATCTTGGAGAAGTATGTTACTGTATTGGAATACATGTAGAAAGAGACAGGAAGAAAGGTATTATATATCTAGATCAAAGAAAATACATACAGGAAGTATTATATAAGTATGGGATGGGGGATTGTAAAGCTGTAAAAACCCCAATTGAAATGAATAATAAGTTACAAGAAAGTTCAGATGAAACTAAAATTTTAAATGATGTTCCATATCAAGAACTTATAGGATGCTTATTATATATTTCTCAAGTTACCAGGCCAGACATAAGTTTTATTATAAATATGTTAAGTAAATATAATAATAAACCTGAAAACAAACACTGGATGGCATTAAAACGAGTCTTGCGGTATTTGAATGGCACTAAGGATTACAGACTCAGTTACAAGCAAAATATAAATGAGAAGATGACTCATGGTTACTGTGATGCAGATTGGGCGAGTTCAGAAGATGATAGACGTTCCTGCACTGGCTACATTTTCATGTTTCAGGGAGGAGCAATCAGCTGGAACTCCAAACGCCAGCCTACTGTAGCTCTATCCACGACAGAGGCAGAATATATGTCGTTGTCATCATGTGTACAGGAAGCGTTATGGTTGAAGCAATTTCAAGAAACACTATGGCCCGCACTGAACAATGAAGCCATGTCTATTTATTGTGATAATCAAAGTTGTATAAAACTTTCAGGTACTGATGTTTTTCATTCTAGAAGCAAGCACATCGACGTGAGGCATCATTTTGTTCGAGACAAAGTACTTGGAGGATCGATTACTGTAAATTTCATTCAAACTGATGAAATGGTTGCGGACATTCTTACGAAGGCGACTTCGCACTCAAAGCTGGCTTACTGTTCTTGTAAGATGGGATTATGTTTAAGGGAGGATGTTGGAAAAATGTAAACATAATCTGTTCCTGAACGTATATGTCATATCCGGTTGTTGGCGTCTCTTCCGCCCTCGCGTGTGTTTTGTTTTTTACGTGAGCTCTGTCTGTATTCTTTTATGTTCAACTTAAGTAATACAAGTTATTTTCTACCAAAGTGTTTAATTTTACATCAAACACAATTTACGACACACTCAAATCTCAACCGCTCCGCCTGATTCCCGCCAAAAACTCCGGTAGTAAAATTAATGTTTATTGTGACAGTAATGACAGACGGCTCGTGCAAGATCCTCCATGAGGAGCTGGCCTTGCAGTGGGTGGTCGCCAGCGGCGCCACCAGAGACCTGGCCATGCAGAACTCATGGTAAGCTATTTATATTGTATACACAAAATGGATTTTATCTCGAAATCGAAGAAGTATAAAGCTTTTATACCACTAAGGTGGCACACAATCATACGGCCCACCTGATGGTAAGCAGTCACCGTAACCTATAGCCGCTAGCAATACTAGGAGTATCACTAACAAGTTGCCAACCATGTTGTTGATGAGCTAGCACTGTGCTAGCGTAGCGAATCGTCGTGGAGCACTGGCAACCTAACTCACCGCAGAAACACAACACTACATCAAAGTAGTGTCATTTGAGTGCGGTCTTCTGCAAGGTGAAGGTACAGTCTCCAGTCGGTCGGCTCCAATTTTATTGGAAAATACACAATTCGCCCTAATTCTCTCATAAGCTGGTGTGATTAATCACTGTACATAAGCTGAGAAAAACTCATTTGCTAGAGGCCGGGGTTTGAACCTAGGCCCATCAGATGACAGGCGGTTGTTTCAACCACAAGGCCACCATGGCCATTTTTTGCATTCCGCATGTCCAGGAGTCTGTTCGAGCTGATGGTGAAGTCGATGGTGGAGTACCTCTACTGGAGCGGAGCCCACGAGGCGCCGCGTAAGGCTCGCTTCCCGGACCACTTCACTGACGACCTCACCACGCTCGTCAACAACCTCACCTCCGAGATCATATCCAAGTTGGTATTGCACTACTCGCCCCGACCACTTCACGGACGACCAGCGCAAGAATGAATTTACAAAAAAAAACGAACACATTAGATTGCTATCATCTGCTGGTTCTCATTGTACAACATTTGCTTAGTTTAGGGCTAGATGGCTCTGTGAGGTAATGTCCGAGCATTTTTATTATTCCCTTTGATTTATTTAAATATTATTTATATTTAACTAGCTTTCGGCTGCGACTACGTCCGCGTTGAGCTTAGAATCCCAGAGCAACCAAAAATTTTCCCGTGATAAAAAGTATCCTATGTGTTAAATCCAGGTTATAAACTATAGGCGTGTCAATTTCAATGTCAATTTCATACAAACCCGTTGAGCCGTTTTTACATGATTGAGCAACAAACTTACATCCATATATACATTCTTACAAACTTTCGCAATTATAATATAATTAGGATTTTTAACAGTATTTATAATAATAAAAAAGCCCGCTATAGCAAAAATTACGAGACATAAAAAACCCGAACATGTAAATGTGTGTGCAGATACGGCAAGAACAGTCGCCTCACGCAGAGCCTGAACAACAGCCTGGCGTTCTTCCTGATGGAGCTGCTCAGCATCATGGACCGCGGCTACGTGTTCAACCTCATCCGCACCTACTACAAGCAGATGAGCGCCAAGATCGCCTCGCTGCCTGACGCCGTGCCGCTCGTGCACTACAAGGTAAGCGGACATCAACATCTTTATAATAATAATAATAATAATAATAATGTTTATTTGGCATAACTCTTAATACAAAATACAGAGGAAACGATGACAGTAGCAGAAGTTTAAAACTGTGTCGCGTCTGTCAACGCCCACCTTCGGAGAGTACAAAATTATTAAAGTAAACTATAATATTATAAAACTAAAGAAATTTTAACTTGGCTCAGGACTATTACAAAGGTATTGTATGCAGGTGTGTGTGCGTGTGTGTGTGTGTGTGTGTGTGTGTGTGTGATGATAATGTGTGTAAATGCGTATGTATGTGTGCGTGTGTGTGAACATGCGTGTGTGTGTGTAAAAGTTGCGTTAAATATGAGTTTGAAGAAGGTCTTCAGTATCTTCATAATTTAAGGATGTTAACCAGCTAAATAATTTTCTTTTAAACGAATATCGTGGCAGTGGGTAAATATTTAATATTTTATTTAGGTTATTGTATAGTATAGGACTTATATAGAGGTAGTGTCGACTTGCAAGGGCAGTCCGTCGTCTTATAGATGGACAAACCTTGTCAAATCTACGTTTAGAAGATGTAAAATTAGGGTCATAAGGTAATTCTAAATGCTTCGTAAGACGGTGCGGAATATGAACAATTGCCGAACTGTTAATACCTCACAGATAGAAAAAAGTTCTGCTGTGGGAAAGCGAATTGGCTTTTTAATGAGGACCTTAAGAACTGCCCGTTGTGCCATTTCCAGTCTCAGCATGTGATATTTACCAGAGCCACCCCAGCACGATATGCAGTATGATAATATTGATTCACCTAGCGCAAAATATACATTTTTCAAACTCTTGGAGTCCATGATATTACGCAGCTTTTTAAATACATATATAAGTTTTTTTATCCGGGCTGCAACTGAGTGAATTTGGAGTTTCCAAGTCATTTCATCATCTAAAGTGACACCAAGGTATTTTATGAATGTGGCTCGCTCAATCGATATGCAATTGCAAGAAGATGAAACCAAATGTGCAACACAGGTGTGCGCTTTGATTGAAAAAGTAGCTGGTGCTTGTGAGGATTTATGGGGAGAAAAAGCAATAAATTTAGTTTTAGCTATATTAAGTGTGAGAACGTTGGAATTTAACCATGTCATAACCAGTCTTAAGGAATTTTCAGAAAAGTGATGGACATCTTTCCAGGTTTGCCCATGGATGAGGAGGGCTGTGTCATCTGCGTACGTAATGATTTTACAATTTGGAAGAATAAGGTTACATAAATCGTTTATATATATAAGGAACAGGGTAGGTCCGAGAACGCTACCCTGTGGAACCCCATAATTCAGTGGTTCTTCTTGACTTTTGAAGCCGTCAACAGTGACAAATTGGGAGCGATTGCTTAAGTAACTGCTTAAGATGTTGAGAGCAACGCCTCTAATACCAATGTTTTTCAACTTTGTAAGAAGAATGGGGATAGAAATAGTGTCAAACGCTTTTGAAAGGTCTAAAAATATACCAGTAGTCTTTAGTTTGTTGTCAATATTTTGGGCAATTGTGTCAGACATATATAAAACAGCATCTTCCGTAGATTTTCCACTTCGGAAACCAAACTGATTTGCAGACAGGATATTGTTGTGGTCAAGAAATTTTAGTAATCTGCTGTTGATAATTTTTTCAAGAATTTTTGACATAGTTGTTAAGACAGAGATGGGTCTATAATTGTTAACACTATCTCTATCTCCACTTTTGAAGATAGGATGAACAGCAGCTTTCTTAAAAGCGTGTGGAAAGATGCCTGAAGACAAGGAAAGATTGAAAATATGCTTAAATATGGGAATAAGAACATGCCTTGCAGATTTTATAACCATTGTGTTAATACCATCCCAGCCAGCCGCGCTCCCATCCCTAAGGTTCAAAATGATACGCTCAATCTCATCATTGTCTACACTAAAAAGAGCCATAGAATTTGAAAGCGATGCAGAACATGAGTAATTTAGGTCCCGAATAGAATTATTGTGAGTCGATCTTGTCATTGGAATTTTGCTAACTAAGTTCCTTCCTACGTTCGCAAAAAAGTGATTAATCGAGTCTACAGACGAACGAGGATTATCACATAAATTCAATAATTCAGCCGAAGTTGATTTTTCTTCTGGAGGTTCGCAACTTGTTTAATAATATTCCAAGTAGCCTTCGCATTGTTCTTGGCATTGTAAAATTCTTTTTGTTGATAATTATTTTTAACTTTTTGTAAAAGATTATTGCAAAAACTGCGGTATCGGGTATATATTTTTTTATTTAATGTATTTGTGGGATCAGATTTAAATTTTTGGTATAGTTTATCTCTATGTCTTATGCATCTTAGAAGGCCTGGAGTAATCCAGGGTTTGATGATGCGTTTTCTACTTGGAATTAGAGACGAACAGGTATGTTTTGAGACTAATCGAGAAACAATATCAACTAAATTATTTGTAGCTAAATCTGTATCCGTAGTTTCGAGAACACATGTAAAATCTGTATTGGACAATTCATCTACAATGGCTTGTGTATCTATACGTTTATATGTTCGATTTGCCTTATTTTTGTTAGGGTTAACATTCGTATTGCAACAGAAAATTACTGGTGCATGATCCGTAATGAGAGTGTCAAGAACGATAGTTTTTGCTGAGCTATCACATCTTGCAATTACATGGTCTAAACAATTTTCTTGCCTTGTGGGATATAGATGAGCCGGGAGCATACCGTGGGAAGCTGTAAGATTAAGGTACTCATCAGCTAAGGTGTCAAGACTACCTGGAGAAATATTAATGTTTATGTCCCCTATAATAGCAACATTTATGTATGAGTTCAGGGTTTTCAGAACTTTATCAAGGCTGTCCATAAAAGGGGAATAGTTTCGGTAAGAAGGGGATCGATATAATGCAATAATAGCTAAGTTGTTAGAGATTTTTAGGACTATACAGTTTGCTTCATTGAAATAAGGAGTTTCGATATTACACGACATACCATTTCTGACAAAAGCAACAACACCATAATTTTGGTTTTTAAATTCTGATGTATATGAATCATAACCTTGGAGTGATGGGATATTAGGAGATTTACTCAACCAACATTCTGATAGTATAATAGCATCTAGGCCATATTTTAATCTAAGTAAAAGAGTAAGAAGATTATCGAAATTACAGTTAATACTTCTGATGTTAATATGTAAAATTTTAAGAGAATTTGGATAATGATTAATGTGTACAATACTTTGTTCTGGGGAGCAGATATACGATTCGGATACAGATATATGATCAATATCGTTATTAATAGTATCTATGTCATCCATGTTGAAGCCAGAGATACAACGTGTGAACATAAACATGAAACGGAGAAACATTTCGACAATATTCTAAGGGATATTCAAAGATTTTGTGAGATTTGTGTTGGCATAAAAATATTACCAGGCTTATAAGACCTTCGGATAGAATGAGTGTGTTTGTGAATGTGACTGTGTGTGTGTTTGTGTTTGTGCGTGTAAAAAGTTTTAAGTGTGTGATTGTGACTGTGGTTTGTTTTTGTATCGTTAAGGAACAATAAAAGTTATTAATAGAATTTATCAACAACAATATCAAATTAAACTTATGTACAGAAAGCTTTGCTATGTTATAGAACCATAGTTTGCATATTATTTCAGTGGTGGTATGTTTTAGTCATTTCTCCACTAGGCCTTTGGCTTTTTCCAGATCCATTTCATTTTTAACACGGACCAAAGTGCCATTTTCTCTCTTGCGAAGATAGATTTTACCATGAGAGACCCAGCAGAATTTGAAGTCGTTGACATTTGCAAACTGTCTACTCAGAAAGAATAACCTCTTCATTTTTGTTGTGAGTTTCTCAGATATGTAGACGGGCTTCGGAGGGCCACTAACGCGGAGGTGCTCTGTAGACAATTTAGTTGGGCCTTTATTGTGGTCACGGTACTTTGAGATGATTTTTTCTTTTAGAAGTGTGCTCGTGAAATCCACAATGATCGTACTACTGGCGTCTTTGGACTTGATGCGGTATATATCCTTAATCTCGTTTTGCTGGATTGGCACATTGAGTGCTTTGCCAGTCTTTATAAAGGTTTCCACTAGGGTAGTCTTAGTCTCCGAGGTCTGGACGGGTATGTTTCTGATTTCTAAACATGCTGACCTGGCAGCTCGCTCTGATATTTCCAGCCGATCTTCTAGAGTTTTTATATATTGTCCATCATCCTTACGATCTGACTCCATCTTCACCATTTGTGCTTGAAGTGACTCGTATTTCTCAGCTAAGAAATCAAACGAGGAACGCATTTCTTCAACAGCTGTACATATTTTATCAATCTTGCTGTCCTGATCCTTCTTAAATTGCATGAACATTTGCTTAATTTCCTCCATAAACATATGCAGTTTCTGTTCCTTGTGTACATGTGAGTGTTTGCGGAAGGTGACATTTAGATCTGCGGGCGTACTATCATCCTCTGAGGAGCAGTTGTTTTGTGGTTTATTAGACGCCGCCGGTGTTTCGGCTGAAGTGACTCGTGTAGGCACGGGAACAACGTCATCAATTGCAGGCATTATATATCACTAAGGTGGCAAATAAACATTAGGCCAGTCTGATGGTAAGCGGTTTGACGCTTACAACACCAGGGGTATTACTTGCGCATTGCCGCCCCTAAAACTTTCTCTATAATTCAACCACAACACGACTTTTATACAATTTTAAATCGGTTAATTTGCGCCCTTTTCGAGTGTCCACGTTAAGCGATTATGTTTCAACCGTCATGTGAAGAGTTTTTGCTATTTGTGGCAGTACATTGAGCAGGAACATCTTTGACTACGTTTCAAATACATAACTCTCAAATTGTAAAAAAATCATATAATACGAATTTTTAGTTCCACTTTTTGTCGCCGCGGCACTAAGTATCTGTGAACTTGCCTGTGGGGGTACGGGAGGCATGGAGGATATGGGGGTGTTGTTTATTCAATACTTGCTGTAAGATCATTGTCTATTATCCGCAGCTGGCGTTCCTGCGCATAGTGTGCTCGCACGAGCACTACGTGTCGTTGAACCTGCCGGCGGGGGCCGCGGGGGGTGTGGGGGGTACAGGCGGGGCGGGGGGCTGCGCGTCCCCCGCGGCGTCCTCCCGCTCGGCGGGCTGCGCGTCCCCCGCGGCGTCCTCCCGCTCGGCGGGCTCCACGTCCAGCGCGCCGCCACTGCACCACCTCTCACACGAGTTCCGCTCCCGGCACTATCTCACCGGACTACTGCTCACAGAACTGACTAACGCTTTGGAGCTGCAGTAACTATTTACTATACTAAACTAACTGTGGGATTGTCTTGTATGATATAATTAGAGATGCCGAATATATTAATTATACGTTAAAATTAACGGGTAATTGAAAATAATAATTATTATCAATAAATAAAATTAACGATTTCGATTAAAAATATCTTATCAATGTTTGATATCAACTTCAACGAACTAATATAAATACATCGACTTCCCCAGTAAAAGTATTATTTAATATTTTCAACCGTTAAAAATAACGATATTTTTATTTATCATTTAACGTTTAACGATAAATTAAATCAGCCAATTGTGTCGATTCTGTTGTTCAAAATTACTAAACTTAACTAATTAGACAGGTCTAAAAGTCTTGCTTAACCCATCTTATGTGCGGGGTTAAATAAGGATGGCAATATTTTTAGACCTGTCAAATTATTTAAGTTTAGTAATGTTGAACAACAGAATTGGTATACAGTATTGGTATACAACAGAATATTGACCTCTCTAGATATAAAGCCAATTATCTTGTGTCAAAAGTAAATATTGACATCTCTAGATATAAAGCCAATTATCTTGTGTCAAAAGTAAATATTGACATCTCTAGATATAAAGCCAATTATCTTGTGTCAAAAGTAAATATTGACATCTCTAGATATAAAGCCAATTATCTTGTGTCAAAAGTAAATATTGACATCTCTAGATATAAAGCCAATTATCTTGTGTCAAAAGTAAATATTGACATCTCTAGATATAAAGCCAATTATCTTGTGTCAAAAGTAAATATTGACATCTCTAGATATAAAGCCAATTATCTTGTGTCAAAAGTAAATATTGACATCTCTAGATATAAAGCCAATTATCTTGTGTCAAAAGTAAATATTGACATCTCTAGATATAAAGCCAATTATCTTGTGTCAAAAGTAAATATTGACATCTCTAGATATAAAGCCAATTATCTTGTGTCAAAAGTAAATATTGACATCTCTAGATATAAAGCCAATTATCTTGTGTCAAAAGTAAATATTGACATCTCTAGATATAAAGCCAATTATCTTGTGTCAAAAGTAAATATTGACATCTCTAGATATAAAGCCAATTATCTTGTGTCAAAAGTAAATATTGACATCTCTAGATATAAAGCCAATTATCTTGTGTCAAAAGTAAATATTGACATCTCTAGATATAAAGCCAATTATCTTGTGTCAAAAGTAAATGAAGCTTAATATGTGTGCTAAGCAAGTGGATTGGCGGTCTGTTCTCTCTGCCAACCACATAAATTACATGGCGTGATACATGTATGTGTTGTGGTGTAAATCGAAACCAAATATGTTCGTTTTGACACGACTTAATTTGATTTTGACAGTACTAAGCTAAAATTAAGTGAATTTGTGACTAATTACCGAATATTTTTATTATTATTATTATTATCGTTATGCAAAAATTTCTTCTTTTCATAAATAAACGAAGTCAAACCGCGATCGCTAATCACGCGGTCATTTCAACGCGGGTCAAGTCGGGGAAAATGCTATCATATCGTAATTCCGTAGATCGTCGGGACTATCAAAGATGTGTACTGGTGTAATGACATGAAAACGGGTCTTATACGCGATATTAAATTGTTTATTTACCTCCCGACGTTTCGACCGAGTTGCATCGGCCGTGGTCACGGGCTGACTGATTGTAGTTGTGAACGTCGCCTTCTTCTTGATTCGCGGGTAGAATGAATATTATTATCTACCTCCATATTAGTTTTTAAATTTGGGTCCCGACACACAACACTCACGACATCCACGGATACGTCTTTACATACATCGCGACGCGAACACTTTCCTAACACCGGATTCCACGCAGTGGAAAGCTTAAAACCAAACTCCCGATTGAAATTTATAAGACCCGTTTTCATGTCATTACTATGTGTTTAAATCGCGAAAGTTTAAAAACAGTGTACTGGTGTGTACAGGAGCCCAGTGCTGCAGTGCGCGGCGGTGGGCGCGGTGGTGGCTCTGCTGAGCGCGCACGACGCGGACCCTCGCCTGCGCGCGCCGGCGCTCAAGGCGCGCGTGGCCGCGCTCTACCTGCCGCTGCTGGCCGTCGCCATGGACGCGCACTGCCAGCTCCACCGCGGCTTCTCCAACACCAAGGGTGAGCCCCACTAGCCCTCTACCTGCCGCTGCTGGCCGTCGCCGACCTTCAATAATTCGAGAGATATCTCAGAAGAAAAAGTTTGCAATCATCTCTTTAACTTCTTTAGTTTTGTCTATTCTTAAAGTTGTATTTTGTTACAGAAATCCTTCAGTTGGACATGGAGATGGGCGGGCAGTTCAGTCATCTGTACTCCCCGTCATCGCCGGAAGGAGAATTCAAGCAGGTTCGTTTAATCGATAACTAATTTTGCTATAAATTCGACCATATTACTTAAAGTTTAGGGTCGGCAACGCGCAAGTGATATCCCTGGTATTGCTAGCGGCTATAGGCCACGGTGACTGCTTACCATCAGGTGGGCCGTATGCTTGTGTGCCGTCTTAGTGGTATAAAAAAAAGAAAAAATAAATCTCTTCATACTGTTAGAGCTTTCCACTCTGAGCATTTAGTACTATGGCACCAAAGTTGGACATTACAGGACATTTCATTTCCACAAAAATGTATGAAAATTCAGATTTTCGAATTGAAATAAAAACAACTACAATGGTCCTAAAGATTTGGAGCTGCAGTAAAAAAATTTAAGACGGGCAAGCTCTAACAGAATATACAAGAAAATGCGTTGGCCGGCACTTTCAGATTTGGACCAAAATGGATGATGTCCTTTGACCCACCAATATCCGATTAAATATGTATTTCTGTTGCCGGTATAACAAAGAATTATTGTACCTAGGAATCGAACGGCAAAGCTAAGTTGATCCTTTACACTGGTTTTGATTTTAAGTGCGGAACCCTCGGTGTGCGAATCCAACTCTCATTTGTTTTTTATGTTTTTTTTGTCTTAGAACGGTCGTCCGCCGTTCAACAGCGAGACGAGCCGCAACCTAGTGATGTGCCTGGTGTGGGTACTGAAGTGGGCCGACCGCGCCGCGCTGGCAGCCTGTGTTGCCGAGCTGCCAGCATCGCGGCTTCACACCCTGCTCGCACTCGTGGATCTGGCCTTCAAGTGTCACGAGTACAAGGTACCCACTACACTAGCACTATAACACAAGATATCCGGCGGGGAATTCATCCCCACACATTGGAACCAAAATGGTCCCGAACTGCGCGGTTCCAAAAGAGCTTCCTCCCGCGCACAATTAAACTGTGGAATGAACTCCCCGCCGAGGTTTTCCCAAAGGAGTACAGCATGGGGTTCTTCAAGAAGGGTGTGAAGAGATTTTTGAAGGGTCGGCAACGCGCGAGTGATACCCCTGGTGTTGCAAGCGTCCATAGGCTGCGGTAACCGCTTGCCATCAGGCGGGCCGTATGCTTGTTTGCCAGCTTAGTAGTTTAAAAATAATAATAATGTACAGGTTTTGGAGTACAGAATAAAAGTTGCCAACATTAGATAAATATGGTTGCCTTCTTATTTGCCAACAAGGTATGCATGACAACAGTGCCGGTAGCAGGAACATTGTCGACAACGTTTTCGTATCGCCTTCGACTATTTTTGTATTGGAAAATGAACAGCGCTGCGGCGGTGAAAAGTGGAACTAAAAATTAGTATGACAATTTTGACATTTCGCGAGTTACGTTTTCGAATATGTTGCCGACGATGTTCCTGCTACCGGCACTGAACGTAACTTGTACGTTTTATTGAAATGTAATAAATCAATTATATTATAGGGTCCCTTTATTTCAAACACTTTAGATGACAACCAAATACATATGTTTCTACGGTAGCGACCTCACGGCTACATAAATCAACGTTAGAAATCAACTAACTAGCAGGACAACATTCAACGAATGACAACTCCTTACGTCACAATTCTGCCACGCGCTAGTGAAGTTTTCTACGCAATTCAACATATATACAAGTCTCCGACTAGAACAGTCGGAGCCGTGGTTCCCCAGGCACAACACCCGCCTGGCTGGAAGATCTTCCCTTTGCGGTGGCTGAGCATGATCACCACGCTCGCCCCACACTACCTTAAATAATTTAACATTGTAATATATTTCAAGTAGTAATAGAATAAGAAAAATAATAAGTATACTAAGTATAAATATGCTAAAACTTGTTGTTTTTGTATATGCAGTCAAAACCGGATATAATGACATTGAGGGACCATGTCAATTCTGCCGTTATATCCGTTAGTTGTTATAAGCAATATTCAAAATAAAAGTCATATGTATGTTTAGAAAATGTTGACTTTGACAGGACAACGTCTGTCGGGACAACTAGTCTTATATATAAAATTCACGTGTCGCGGTGTTTGTAGTTAAACTCCTCCGAAACGGCTTAACCGATTCTCATGAAATTTTTGTGCATATTGGGTAGGTCTGAGAATCGGACACCTATTTTTAATCCTCCTAAATAAAAAAATAATTGAAATCGGCCCAGTAGTTTCGGAGCAAAGACATTTATCAAATACTAGCGGCCCGCCCCGGCTTCGCACGGGTAGACATTTATATCAAATATTTTGTCTACCCGTGCAAAGCCGGGGCGGGCAGCTAGCCTATGTTACTCAGTGATAGTGTAGCTTTCTAACGGTGAAAGAATTTTTGAAATCGGTCCAGTAGTTTCGGAGCCTATAGACATTTATCAAATATTTTGTCTACCCGAGCGAAGCCGGGGCGGGAAGCTAGTATAATATATAGCCTATGTTACTCAGTGATGATGTAGCTTTCTAACGGTGAAAGAATGTTTGAAATCGGTCCAGTAGTTTCGGAGCCTATTCAATACATACAAAAATACAAATCTTTCCTCTTTATAATATTAGTATAGATTTTGTCCACCCGTGAGAAACCGGGGCGGCAGCTAGTTATTCTATCAATTATTATTTTTTTAGTCCACTCAACAACGAATGTCGCTATGATTGTACCAGGGGCGCAAGGAGGTGATGAAGTGTGCGCAACAGAACGTGCGCAAGACGACCGACATCAAAGCCAAGCTGGAGGACGTTATCCTGGGACAGGGCTCCGCCAGGTCGGACCTCATCATGCGACGGAAAGGTAACCTGCCAGTACAGTGCCGGTAGCAGGAACATTGTCGACAACGTAAACGAAAACGTAACTCGCGAAATGTCAAAATTGCCATACTAATTTTTAGTTCCACTTTTCACCGCCGCAGCGCTGTTCATTTTTCAATACATAAATAGTCGAAGGCGATACGAAAACGTTGTCGCAATTATTCATGCTAGCCCTACAGTACCTGAAGCCGTGTGACCGCTGCTCTAGTGGTTACTCAAACTCTAACTCAAAAAGATCTTTATTTGACTAGACTTTACAGGCAAGCACTTTCAAATCGTCAGAATCTACCACCGGATTCGGAAGGTCGGTTTTGCTGACAAGAATCCGGCAAGAAACTCACCGTATCCTATCCTATAGCCGCTAGCAATACCAGGGGTATCACAAACGGGTTGCCAACTATGTTATTGATGACGACTCACTGTGCCAGCAGCATTACTACTAGCCCAGCGTATCCTCGTCGAGCACTGGCAACCTTACTTACCGCAGAAACACAACACTACATCAAGTAGTGTTATTTCACTGCGGTCTGCTGTAAGGCGGAGGTACAGTCCCCAGTCGGGCGGCTCCAATTTATATGGGATAACCCACGGGAAATCCCAAATCGCCCTACCTCTTTTTTTTAAAGCTTATGGTGTGATTAATCACTGTACTTAAGCTTAGAAAACTCATTGGTACAGGCCGGGATTCGAACCTGGACCCATCAGATGACAGGCCGTTGCTTCAACCACAAGGCCACCACGGCTTCTAAAAATATAATTTAAAATGGGAAATCTCACGGGAAATCCCAAAGCGCCCTGCCTCTGTTTTACGATGTTGGTGTCTGTAGCGGGTGGTCCCCCTGCGTGCGGCAAGCGCGAGCGGTGGCGCAAGGAGTGGGTGCGGGCGGGGTCGCGCGAGGCGGGCGCTTCGCCCCTGCAGCCGCAGCCGCTGCTGTCCGCCGCGCTCGCCGCGGAGGTCTCCCTCACGCTGCTGCACGCGCTCGACACCATCGTGCAGGTACCGTACTGTGGGGGCGATGCCGCGAGCGCCGGGTTTAATTATAAACAAAACTGTTTTTATATTATTGCTTCTTTATTTTTGCGACTATTCATCGCCGAATTCATTTTCAATCTCCATGACAAAAAACAATATGACATTCTGCTTCAGATTCAAATTATCTCTTCCTTTTTCTATTTGGCTATTTCAAATAATTCTATTTCCTTTTTTAATTAATATTATCTGTCTACTTGAAAGAGGTTCAAGCCTTACAGTACACACACTAAAGGCTTCAGGCAAGCTTACTAAGGATGTTTTAAAAGCGGTGGTGGCCTTGTGGTTGAAGCACTGGCCTGTCATCTGATGGGCTCAGATTCAAACCCCGGCCTATACCAAACTTAAACTCAAAAACATCTTTATTCTACTAGACTTTACAAACAAGTACTTTCAAATCGTCAGAATGTACCACCGGATTCCGAAGGTCGTTTTTTGCTGAGAAGAATCCAATGAGATTTTCTAAGCTTAAGTACAGTGATTAATCACACAATTAGCTAAAGAAATTAGAGGTAGGGTGAATTCGTGTTTCACGTGGGTTTTCCCATTAAAATTGGCTGGGGACTGTATCTTACAGAAGACCACAGTCAAATAACACTACTTTGATGTAGCGTTGTGTTTCTGTGGTCAGTTTTACCACCGCTTTAATTACGTATCCAAAATGGTAGACGAACATATACGTAGTCCTAGGCACGTATACGCTTCTTCTTCGTCTTCTTTGATGTCGCCAAGTTGGTGTTTTATTTTCCTGCTTTTAACAGACATGTAGCAACATGGAATGCGGGCAAAGTATTTGCAGCGCCGCGTTGCAAGTACTGCTGCGAGCGTTGCAGCGCAACCAGAGTGTTACGGTGTTGCAGCACATGTTCGCTACAGTTCGAGCACTCATTATTAAGGTATGTCGTGGCCAGTTACGACCAGAGGTGTTGAGAAATTATTGCTGAGCGGCGGGGATAGTATAGTGTGTGTACTGTGTGTGTATGGTGTGTGTACTGTGTGTAGCTGGGCTGGTCGTGTTGCGGCGAGGATTCGGGCACGTGCCGCGTGTTGCTGCGGCACTGCGCGGCCAGGAGTGTATAGTGTGTGTACTGTGTGTGTATGGTGTGTGTACTGTGTGTAGCTGGGCTGGTCGTGTTGCGGCGAGGAGTCGGGCACGTGCCGCGTGTTGCTGCGGCACTGCGCGGCCAGGAGTGTATAGTGTGTGTACTGTGTGTGTATGGTGTGTGTACTGTGTGTAGCTGGGCTGGTCGTGTTGCGGCGAGGAGTCGGGCACGTGCCGCGTGTTGCTGCGGCACTGCGCGGCCAGGAGTGTATAGTGTGTGTACTGTGTGTGTATGGTGTGTGTACTGTGTGTAGCTGGGCTGGTCGTGTTGCGGCGAGGAGTCGGGCACGTGCCGCGTGTTGCTGCGGCACTGCGCGGCCAGGAGTGTATAGTGTGTGTACTGTGTGTGTATGGTGTGTGTACTGTGTGTAGCTGGGCTGGTCGTGTTGCGGCGAGGAGTCGGGCACGTGCCGCGTGTTGCTGCGGCACTGCGCGGCCAGGAGTGTATAGTGTGTGTACTGTGTGTGTATGGTGTGTGTACTGTGTGTAGCTGGGCTGGTCGTGTTGCGGCGAGGAGTCGGGCACGTGCCGCGTGTTGCTGCGGCACTGCGCGGCCAGGAGTGTATAGTGTGTGTATGGTGTGTGTACTGTGTGTAGCTGGGCTGGTCGTGTTGCGGCGAGGAGTCGGGCACGTGCCGCGTGTTGCTGCGGCACTGCGCGGCCAGGAGTGTATAGTGTGTGTACTGTGTGTGTATGGTGTGTGTACTGTGTGTAGCTGGGCTGGTCGTGTTGCGGCGAGGAGTCGGGCACGTGCCGCGTGTTGCTGCGGCACTGCGCGGCCAGGAGTGTATAGTGTGTGTACTGTGTGTGTATGGTGTGTGTACTGTGTGTAGCTGGGCTGGTCGTGTTGCGGCGAGGAGTCGGGCACGTGCCGCGTGTTGCTGCGGCACTGCGCGGCCAGGAGTGTATAGTGTGTGTACTGTGTGTGTATGGTGTGTGTACTGTGTGTAGCTGGGCTGGTCGTGTTGCGGCGAGGAGTCGGGCACGTGCCGCGTGTTGCTGCGGCACTGCGCGGCCAGGAGTGTATAGTGTGTGTACTGTGTGTGTATGGTGTGTGTACTGTGTGTAGCTGGGCTGGTCGTGTTGCGGCGAGGAGTCGGGCACGTGCCGCGTGTTGCTGCGGCACTGCGCGGCCAGGAGTGTATAGTGTGTGTACTGTGTGTGTATGGTGTGTGTACTGTGTGTAGCTGGGCTGGTCGTGTTGCGGCGAGGAGTCGGGCACGTGCCGCGTGTTGCTGCGGCACTGCGCGGCCAGGAGTGTATAGTGTGTGTACTGTGTGTGTATGGTGTGTGTACTGTGTGTAGCTGGGCTGGTCGTGTTGCGGCGAGGAGTCGGGCACGTGCCGCGTGTTGCTGCGGCACTGCGCGGCCAGGAGTGTATAGTGTGTGTACTGTGTGTGTATGGTGTGTGTACTGTGTGTAGCTGGGCTGGTCGTGTTGCGGCGAGGAGTCGGGCACGTGCCGCGTGTTGCTGCGGCACTGCGCGGCCAGGAGTGTATAGTGTGTGTACTGTGTGTGTATGGTGTGTACTGTGTGTAGCTGGGCTGGTCGTGTTGCGGCGAGGAGTCGGGCACGTGCCGCGTGTTGCTGCGGCACTGCGCGGCACTGCGCGGCCAGGAGTGTATAGTGTGTGTACTGTGTGTGTATGGTGTGTGTACTGTGTGTAGCTGGGCTGGTCGTGTTGCGGCGAGGAGTCGGGCACGTGCCGCGTGTTGCTGCGGCACTGCGCGGCCAGGAGTGTATAGTGTGTGTACTGTGTGTGTATGGTGTGTGTACTGTGTGTAGCTGGGCTGATCGTGTTGCGGCGAGGAGTCGGGCACGTGCCGCGTGTTGCTGCGGCACTGCGCGGCCAGGAGTGTATAGTGTGTGTACTGTGTGTGTATGGTGTGTGTACTGTGTGTAGCTGGGCTGGTCGTGTTGCGGCGAGGAGTCGGGCACGTGCCGCGTGTTGCTGCGGCACTGCGCGGCCAGGAGTGTATAGTGTGTGTACTGTGTGTGTATGGTGTGTGTACTGTGTGTAGCTGGGCTGGTCGTGTTGCGGCGAGGAGTCGGGCACGTGCCGCGTGTTGCTGCGGCACTGCGCGGCCAGGAGTGTATAGTGTGTGTACTGTGTGTGTATGGTGTGTGTACTGTGTGTAGCTGGGCTGGTCGTGTTGCGGCGAGGAGTCGGGCACGTGCCGCGTGTTGCTGCGGCACTGCGCGGCCAGGAGTGTATAGTGTGTGTACTGTGTGTGTATGGTGTGTGTACTGTGTGTAGCTGGGCTGGTCGTGTTGCGGCGAGGAGTCGGGCACGTGCCGCGTGTTGCTGCGGCACTGCGCGGCCAGGAGTGTATAGTGTGTGTACTGTGTGTGTATGGTGTGTGTACTGTGTGTAGCTGGGCTGGTCGTGTTGCGGCGAGGAGTCGGGCACGTGCCGCGTGTTGCTGCGGCACTGCGCGGCCAGGAGTGTATAGTGTGTGTACTGTGTGTGTATGGTGTGTGTACTGTGTGTAGCTGGGCTGGTCGTGTTGCGGCGAGGAGTCGGGCACGTGCCGCGTGTTGCTGCGGCACTGCGCGGCCAGGAGTGTATAGTGTGTGTACTGTGTGTGTATGGTGTGTGTACTGTGTGTAGCTGGGCTGGTCGTGTTGCGGCGAGGAGTCGGGCACGTGCCGCGTGTTGCTGCGGCACTGCGCGGCCGCTAGCGGCGCCCCGCGCGCTCACGCCGCCGCCGCCCTCTACGCCCTCATGCGACAACACTACGAGCTCGGAAACGTGAGTATATTGTCATTTATACTAATCGTTGATTGTTTCACATCAAAATGCAAAAATCATTTATTCAGCTTAGGCCCTAATAAGGCTCTTATGAAGGCTAAATTACCACCGTTTGTTTGTAAAAGATTGATTTAAATAATTGTTTCGCCAATAATAAACTACACTATCCCTGAATTATAGGATATATGTTTTAATTAAAGCTAACATCTCATCCAAATTTTACGAAGTTTATTTCACGGGCAGTAAAAGCTCGTTTGATTATGGATTATTATTATTTTTCGTTATTTTTTTATTAATTTCATTAATCCCCTCACTATCATTTTGCACCCTGTAATCCATAATTTAAGAGACATTGAACCGAATCCCATTAAATTTGCCTATGTATCTTTTGAGTCTCGTTATGAAAATTGTTTATTCAGTTTTGGCTCAAATAAGGCTCTTATGAATGTCGTAATTTACTTCATTTTACGATGTTAGTTACGGAACTTCAATCCAAAATTTAATTATTCAGTTTAGGCTGTAATAAAATAGTTTATTTAAATAAGGCACTTATGAATGTTTTAGGTTACGTCAGTATGCGTTTATGTTTATTGCAGAACTTTAGTCTAACATGAAATTGTTTATTCAGTTTAGGCTCATTAATAAGCTAAGCTCTAAGAATAACTAATTTGAGTTTAAATAATGCCGTTTTTGTTTGGTACAGAACTTCAGTCGCGTCAAGATGCAAGTGACGATGTCCCTGTCTTCCCTGGTGGGCACCTCGACCACATTCAGCGAGGAGTCGCTGCGGCGTGCCCTGAAGACCATACTCGTATACGCTGAAAAAGATGTAGACCTTCAGGATACTACGTTCCCTGAACAGGTAACATGGCACATATTATGACAATACTATCCTTTATTATTTTAAAGTTTGTGAGGATGTATGGATGTTTGTTGCTCAATCAAGCAAAAACGGTTGAACGGATTAGGATGAAATTTGGTACATGGGTAGTTTATTATCTGAAATAACAGATACAATACTTTTTATCTCGTAATTTTCTTTTGATACATACTACCATACACTTTACGCCATATCGTTTTCGGAATATGACAGGGAGTATATAGCACCATTTTATTCTTGACATGCAAACCTCTTTGATTCTTTTACATTCAACAATTATGTATGGCCGCTGAACATTGAGTATTTTGTAATGTTTTTGTATTTTTTATATAGTTGATTGGGAGTTAATCGAACCTTCAACCGAAAAACTTTCTCAATATCCAGGTGAAAGATCTTGTGTTCAACCTGCACATGATCCTCTCGGACACGGTGAAGATGAAGGAGTTCCAAGAGGACCCTGAGATGCTGCTAGACCTGATGCACCGCATAGCGCGAGGCTACCAGCATAGCCCCGACCTCAGGCTGACCTGGCTCAACAACATGGCCCAAAAGCATATGGAGGTATGTCCGAAAATTTAAAATTGATTATGCAGTGTTGGCTCTAATAAGGCAACTTGGCTATTAGCCATATGGGGATACATTTGAAAATAGAAATTGTTTATTCAAATTAGGCTCTAAATAGTGAACCTGGCTCATGAATAGGCGTATTGTGGATGTGTGTTTGAAAATGTATGTTTGTGTTTGAAGCTTGGTAACATATCAATATATAAAAGGTGTAGACAAAATAGTTAAGTAACATGTTCTATTCTGTTTGTGAATCTATTGTTCGTTTAGTATCTTTTGACGAGCTTTAGTGTTATTTTTTAACGCCAAATAATGCATAGCTAGTTATTCAATGCATTTCCTCGGCGTTACCGTTAGAATGGGTATATACATATGTATGTATAAATGAATAGTAAAAAGCCGTGGTGGCCTTGTGGTTGAAGCAACAGGCCTGTCATCTGATGGGCCCCGGTTCGAGTCCCGGCCTGTACCAATAAGTTTAAGTACAGTTAAGTTAAGTCTAAGCTTAAGTACAGTGATTAATCATACCATGAGCTTTTAAAAAGAGAGGTAGGGCGATTTGGGATGACCCGTGGGTTATCTCATTTAAATTGGAGCCCCCCGACTGGGGACTGTACCTCCGCCTTACAGAAGACCGCAGTGAAATAACACTACTTGATGTAGTGTTGTGTTTCTGCGGTAAGTAAGGTTGCCAGTGCTCCACGAGGATACGCTGAGCTAGTAGTAATGCTACTAGCACAGTGAGTCCTCATCAGCAACATGGTTGGCACCCTGTAGTGATACCCTGGTATTGCTAGCGGCTATAGGCTACGGTGACTGCTGACCATCAGGTGGGCCGTATGCTTGTGTGCCACCTTAGTGGTATAAAAAATAAATAAAAATAAATGAATGATTGCGTGTCCAGCGGTCCAACCACGCGGAGGCTGGCATGTGTTTGGTGCACGGCGCAGCGCTGGTGGCCGAGCAGACCTGCGCCGGAGGCCGGGGCGCCGCCCTCCTGCAGCACGTCACGCACAACGCGCTCGACGAGAGCTGCGCCGACGCCCTCCACCACCACCTCACGCACCACGAGCTGCAGGTACACTACACTGGAGCCCCCACCACCACCTCACGCACCACGAGCTGCAGGTACACTACACTGGAGCCCCCACCACCACCTCACGCACCACGAGCTGCAGGTACACTACACTGGAGCCCCCACCACCACCTCACGCACCACGAGCTGCAGGTACACTACACTGGAGCCCCCACCACCACCTCACGCACCACGAGCTGCAGGTACACTACACTGGAGCCCCCACCACCACCTCACGCACCACGAGCTGCAGGTACACTACACTGGAGCCCCCACCACCACCTCACGCACCACGAGCTGCAGGTACACTACACTGGAGCCCCCACCACCACCACACGCTATATGCCCTATTCTTGTATGGGAAATAGAACTGTACAGGTGAAAATATTAGTATCAAAATTTTGACATTTCATGGGTTACGTTTTCAGTTCCTGGAGTAGTTTTGTGAGGGAAGTGTGTTGGCAGGCTTTGTTGGAGCACGCTGCCGGCGAGCTGATGACGGCCGGCATGTACGAGACTGTGAACGAGGTGTACAAGGTGCTGATACCCATCGCGGAGGAGCATCGAGACTACAAGAAGTTGGCCAACATACACAGGTGATATACACACACACACACACATCCAGGATACCAAAAATTACCACAAATAATAATTGAGTTAGTAGAAATAACACACAAAAACACTTGGGAAATTGCGCTATATCAAAAATAAGTCCCTACTCGGCATGTAGGCTACATCAAAAATAAGTCCCTACTCGGCATGTAGGCTATATCAAAAATAAGTCCCTACTCGGCGGTGGTAGTTTAGACCTTCATAAGTGAGTTTTTATTTTGATTGTGATACAACTGAAGCTGCACTCAACCTCAGCGCGGGGTCTGTAGCAACTATCAAGGGGCCCTCTTAATTTTGCACTGCCAACTTACCTTGGCATTGCTTGCATACATAATTTTTGGGGTCACCAGCGCTCACTTTTAGAAATACACTACAATTTAAATAAATATTTGAAGATTTTGATACCGACTCTTTCGTTGTATTGTAGAAAATATGTTCACGTATCGATATAAATAGATACATTTTACGGTCAGAAAGCGTTTGTGCGCGGGGTCCCTTAAATGCGCGGAGCCTAATTTGCTACGCTTGCTACGAGGCTAATCCGGCACTGGCTGTGTGTTACAGTAAGCTGAACGAAGCGTTCACCCGCATCGAGCAGCTGCACGGCAAGCGCGTGTTCGGGACCTACTTCCGCGTGTCGCTGTACGGGCCGCGCTTCGGGGACCTGCACGGCGAGGAGTTCATCTACAAGGAGCACGCGCTCACCAAGCTGCCAGAGATATTCAGCCGGCTGGAGGTCACTAATACACACACCCACATACATTCCATACATTACACTTTAAGTAGTACTTTAGTACTTAACCGGCCATCTGTCTCCGAAATCTCTCTATCTAACTGACTGTTCGAATGTTAACAGAACTTCTACGGGCAGCGGTTTGGTGCGGAGAACGTGGTGATCATCAAAGACTCCAACATCGTGGACTACAGCACGCTGGACCCGGATAAAGCGTACATCCAGATCACATACGTGGAGCCCTACTTCGAGCCGCACGAGCTCAGGAAACGGATCACGCACTACGAGAGGAATTATAATATTAGTGAGCATAGTTTGATGTTGAGAGCCGTGGTGGACGTATGGTATGAAGCGTTGCCTGCTATTTTGGTATGAAGCTTTGTTTGCTATTCTGGTATTAAGCGTTGTCTTCTATTATGGTATGAAGCGTTGTCTGCTATTGTGGTATGAAGCGTTGTCTGCTATTGTGGTATGAAGCGTTGTCTGCTATTCTGGTATTAAGCGTTGTCTTCTATTATGGTATAAACGTTGTCTGCTATTGTGGTATGAAGTTTTGTCTGCTATTGTGGTATGAAGCGTTGCCTGCTATTGTGGTATGAAGCGTTGTCTTCTATTATGGTATAAACGTTGTCTTCTATTATGGTATAAACGTTGTCTGCTATTGTGGTATGAAGCTATGTCTACTATTGTGGTATAAACGTTGCCTGCTTCCAGAGCGGTTCATGTACGCAACGCCGTTCACCGCGAGCGGGCGCGCGCACGGCGACATCGCCGAGCAATGCAAGCGCAAGACCATCCTCACCACCGCACACCACTTCCCCTACGTCAAGACTAGGATACAGGTCATTAACATACCACTTCGCTACATGTTTTTTTTTATACCACTAAGGTGGCAAACTAGCATACGGCCCGCCTGATGGTAAGCGGTTACCGCAGCCTATGGACGCTTGCAACACCAGGGGTATCGTAGTCGTGCGTTGCCGACCCTTCAGAAATCTCTTCACCCCCCACTTCAAGAACCCCATGCTGTACTCCTTTGGGAAAACCACGGCGGGTCTATTTATTAAAAACACATGTCTATTTATTTATCACTACATAGTATAATACAAAGGGTCTTCCCGCTGTCTGTCTGTCCCTATGTATGTATATATCTTTAAAACTACGCAACGGATTTTGATGCGGGTTTTTTTTGTAGATAGAGTGATTCAAAAGGAAGGTTTTTTAATTTAATTCTTCCTGCAAACACAATTGCAAAGGCGGACTTAATGCCGATTTTTTGTATTTTCTTTTTTGTTGTTTTGTAGGTAATTTTAACTTATTTGGCTAACGAAGCTAACAAAGCCGGAGCAGGTGCTAGTTTTCTATATAAATGTACACAGTTAAAACAAGAGTAATGTAGGTTGATGTTATAATGGATAGAGAATTGATTTTTTTAAGATATTTCGTTGCTATACTAGGCCTAAAGCCTAGAACAAGAGGCCTAGAACTAGGCCTAAAGACATAGACACCTGAAGCCCCTGAAACTATTTTTTTATACTGTACTAGCTTCTGCCTGCGACTTCGTCCGCGTTGAGCTTAAAATCCCAGAGGAACCTAACATTTTCCTGGGATAAAAAGTATCCTATATGTTAATCCAAGTTATAAAATATACGAGAACCAAATTTCATACATGCGATGCTGTGTTCTTTACTAAAAACTAGCTTCTCTTCTCAGGTGGTGCAAAGGACCACAATTATATTGTCCCCCATTGAAGTTGCTATTGAAGATATACAGAAAAAGGTAAGCTATCTATATAGCTAAAGCTACAGGTTCCATTTAGGAGTGCAGCAGATGCATGCACGGCCTAAATGATTTAAATAGTAGGTACTCGTTCCTAAATTATTCCTTCAGGTTAGTTTTTTTTTTTTTCTTTGAAAAAATATTTTTTTTATAGTGAAATTAGAATTGACCCATGTCCTTAGTCGTACTATTTTTGGAAATACGTGAAGTTTATTTTTTTATACCACTAAGGTGGCACACAAGCATACGGCCCACCTGATGGTAAGCAGTCACCGTAGCCTATAGCCGCTAAAAATACCAGGGGTATCACTACGGGGTGCCAACCATGTTGCTGATGAGGACTCACTGTGCTAGCAGCAATACTAGAAAGAAGAAGTTTTTTTGGCGGCAATCAGGCAGAGCGGTTGAATTTATTCCAGTGTCTCATAAATTATGTTATAGTGATCTTTAGTGTGTTTTTTCGGTGTGATTACACAGTGCAGTAAAGTTTAATTTGGTGACTTAATAATAAGTAACACTGGAAATAATGCTGTAATATGGCTTTTGGGCGAATGGATTGATCATTTTGGTCATTAGGTTAACTCTGACCAGGCCATGCTACGATCGCTACTGCTATGGATTGTCTCCAGAAACTACAATAAGCATTATAGTAGGGGAGCCCACGATGCTAAATGGGGATTCACTCGTCATGGGGACCTATTTTTGAAGGTTAGATAGTAGGTAGAAAATAAGGTTATATGATGTATTCCCCCGGTGGGGAGACCCCAACCTGCAAGTTTTAAAAAAATGTATATGAAACAGCCACATGGACATACTCGAGCGCGTCTGATTTTCAGAGGGGGTGTTAAGCGAACCCGACAAAAGCTATTCGAAAGACTGACGATTCGGACGTGACGCAAGCTCGTGATGAAGTTTTGAAAATACAATATGCAAAATAGCGATTTTGAAAACTCGAGCGCGTCAGATTTTTTTACAGAAGGTTGGTTCAGCTTGATGTCCCAGTCATGCTGACACATAATCTGACGGTTATAGGGAGGATATTTCTTAAACGGATGGTTTGAAAGTAAAAAAAAGGTGCCCTAGACGCGCGGACCTATATGGAGGGCTCATATATGGCGGAGGTACTCATCATAGTGCAGGGTACCCCCCTTATGTTAATCTGACGCGCTCGTGTAAATCCCAATATCCCCGCTTCGGCTCCCCTACTATTAGAATGCATGACATGCAACACGACAACATTGAGGAACTTGAGATTTGTCTTAAACACAACACTGGCAAAAATAGTCCTTGAAGAGAATTGATTGCCATAGTTAGGACGAAGAAGCGGATTAATGTGGCAATGATAGCTTGTGATAGAGTTCTGAAGAGAAGCTTTTGCCCTACAGTGGAAATCATTTGGCTCATAATGTTAGTCTTGTAAAATCTATTGATTTGAAATGAATTCTATCAGAAGAACTTACCTTGCATTGCGATCCTAAACTACCTTTTCTATGTGTGTGTGTGTGTGTGTCTGTGTCAGATCCACGAGCTGGCGGCGGCGACGCAGCAGGAGCCGGCGGACCCCAAGATGCTGCAGATGGTGGTGCAGGGCTGCATCGGCACCACCGTCAACCAGGGGCCGCTCGAGCTCGCGCAGGTCACTATACCATCCTATGCTTTACATATACCACCAGCTGTTTTCAATGTAATCGATCCAGTACTTTTTAAGTGTATTAGTTACATACAAAAATACAAATATTTCCTCTTTTATAATATGAGTGTAGCTGTAGACAAATAATATTAAAAAAGGAGTAACAAAACTCTTGTTTGTTACTCCTTTTTTAATATTAATTGAATACAAAATATATTATAATTTGCTTTGTCCGCTTAATGAGTGTGATACGGTCGAACGGCCTGCGCCCAGGTGAGCTCAGCCGTGGTTTCTTCCTCAAAGCCCTCAACCATCGGTAGTATTATTAGTAGTACTACCGATGGTTGAGGGCTTTGAGGAAGAAACCACGGCTGAGCTCACCTGGGCGCAGGCCGTTCGACCGTATCACACTCATTAAGCGGACAAAGCAAATTATAATATATTTTGTATTCTATAAATATGAATTTCCGCAAAGTAAAACCTGAATCAATTCAATTAATATTAATTGTTTTAAGATAGGGTAGCGTAAGAAAAGCCGGCACTGTTAATTACAAAGTTAATTTTTATATATGCACATGGTTCGTACTTCTTTCTATTGCAGGTATTCCTAGCTCCAGTAGCAGAGGGCACTCAGCCCCCGACCCGCCTCACGAACAAACTTCGACTCTCCTTCAAAGATTTCTCTAAGAAGTAAGTTAACGTGTTGGAATATATTTTAAAAATTCCCTCTGATGACGCAGGGATATGATCAGTGCTGGTAGCAGGAACATTGTCGACAACGTTTCGTATCGTCTTCGACTATTTTTGTATTGGAAATTAACAGCGCTGCGGCGGTGAAAAGTGGAACTAAAAATTAGAATGACAATTTGACATTTCGCGAGTTACGTTTTCGAAAAAGTTGTCAACAATGTTCCTGCTACCGGCACTGATCTTGAACTATAAGTAAAATACGTAAATAAAATATCAGTTTGTACATCGCAATGACAGTTAATTAGTTTAGTTAACTAACAAAACAGTATTTAATAAAATCATCCATCATACAGTGTGTGTATGTATGTGTAGATGTCACGACGCCCTGCGCAAGAACAAGAACCTGATCGGCAGCGACCAGCGCGAGTACCAGCGCGAGCTCGAGAGGAACTTCGCGCGCTTCACCGACAGACTGGCGCCGCTCGTGCTCGCCGCGCCCGGACACGTGGCGCAGCTCAGGTGGGCATATGAGGGTGGGGACCCACAACACATTCTAGGGCATTGCATAACGGGTGGGGACTTCCAAACACATTCTAGGTCCTTACATGACGTGTGGGGACTTTACACATTCTAGGTTTACGTGGCGGGTGGGGACTTCAAACACATTTTAGGGCCCTACATGACGAGTGGGCACTTCAACATATTCTAGGGTTTACATGACGGGTGGGGACTTCCAAACACATTCTAGGTCCTTACATGACGTGTGGGGACTTTACACATTCTAGGTTTACGTGACGGGTGGGGACTTCAAACACATTTTAGGGCCCTACATGACGAGTGGGCACTTCAACATATTCTAGGGTTTACATGACGGGTGGGGACTTCCAAACACATTCTAGGTCCTTACATGACGTGTGGGGACTTTACACATTCTAGGTTTACGTGACGGGTGGGGACTTCAAACACATTTTAGGGCCCTACATGACGAGTGGGCACTTCAACATATTCTAGGGTTTACATGACGGGTGGGGACTTCCAAACACATTCTAGGTCCTTACATGACGTGTGGGGACTTCTACACATTTTAGGGTTTACATGACGGGTGGGGACTTCAAACACATTCTAGGGCCTTTCATGACGGGTGAGGACTTCCAACACATTCTGGGACCTAAGATGATCCTGGGGGGGACCCCTTACAATTGTAGAGCCCAAATCAATAAGTGGGGACCCCCAACACATTGTAGGGCTCGGCATGATAGGTGGAAAGCTATTGCACTGGATCAACCCTAAAAATCCTATATACTTTCCACTAAAGAATATTGTTTTTGTTTCAGCAACGGAATGAGTAAGCCTGATTACAAGTACCAAGCGTAAGCCCACCGTCTATAAGTACTTATACTATTATATATAAATGTAATATAGCTTATGCTATTTACGTACCATACATTGATACTATATAATTGTATCTTTTGACGTAAGAATGGAAATGTTTTCTAGTGTTATATTTTTTATGTATTTATTGTATGTGCAATATTGTAATTCCCCTTTAGTCTCAAAAACGCATACGGCATGATAATCTATAATTGTCTCTGACATCTCTGAAACACCAGTCTTAAAACTATATTGTTCCAAACAGTACCTCAACGTGATAGAACCTTTTTGACGTAAGAATAAGAATGCATTTGTATGTGATGTGATGTGATGGATGACTGCGATGTATTAAGTAAATCTCTTAAATTTATTTAATATAGCATTAATTAATTATATTGATTTATTATTAACAAAGTTGTGTAGTCCGTCTATTATTCTCTAATTAATAACATTTATAAAGAAAAATAAATGCCAATTATATAAAAAGCGTACACGTAATTTTTTGAACATAGTCTATGTCAGTTTCCCAAATAGTCAGTCGCGACCTGGTATAGAGCCACCAAAATTAAAATAACGGGCATACTTTACTATCAATCATACTTATTTACTACTAATTACTTAATAAAACAGCTTCTTACATCTCACTAAAATATGGCGTTATTATGATTGATATCAGACACTTAATGTGTTTCTTTATTTTCTCTGTATGCAGCGCGAGGAGGGCTAAAACGTGTGGTCGGTCACGATAGGTAAACATAAAAATAACCGGGGTCTTCTAGTTTGGGAAGCACTGGTCTGTCCCCCCTCAACATAGAAGAGTCTATTGACTCCTAGTATTATCTTTCAAGCCGTTTAGGTTATAGTTTGCCAAAGATAATAATTACTCTAGCGAGTAAGGTCAGTTTCAGTTACCAACCTGCCGATAAATGAAAATTAAACATGAATGGGTGATAATATAATTTAAGTTGACAATTTAATTGTCGATTCTGTTGTTCAAAATTACTAAACTTGGTCACACAGGTCTAAAAGTCTTGCTATTCCTCTCTTCTCATGTGCAGGGTTAAATAAAGATGGCAATATTATTAGACCTGTCAAATTAGTTAAGTTTAGTAATTTTGAACAACAGAATCGGCACCAGAGTAATGTTAGTGTATAAAAAAAGAAACAAATGTCCCAATACGAAAATTTCGTGTATTATTTATAATCTTTAATCCTAACTTAACCTACGTACATTATAGACACATCTCGAGAAACATTCACTTGTGAGAAATACAACATATATTATACAAATTAAATCATTCCTACATACTATTCGCAGAGCAGCTCTCCGATCCTTATTTGAATTATATAAAGATACATAAACTACTCGTTTCTTATTGCAAAACGAACATTCGTTTAAGATTTCTATAGTGATGTCAATTCTCTTGTTCTGCCGTCTTAACTTAACAAAAAAATACCCTATTCTGTTTTTTATTGAAGCTAAAGTTCATAATTTTGTCAGGTTTTTTGACAAAATTAAAACTTCATTTGTCAATTCTTAAATTTAGTGTTATTTAGACTAATTCGTGACAAGAGAATTGGCAACATTGTATCAAAATATGGATTATTTTGGGATGTGCCATCATACTACTAGCATTGTAGTGTCATGTGGTATTAAATTGAACATAGCATGCAAAAGATCCACAGTTTCAGTCATTTACTTTTCATAATCTACAAAATGTTTCAGAATAAGTGCCGATGCAACTTTGCCGAAACGTGGAGGTAAATAAATTAATCAATACTATGTGTTTAGGTCAGGGATGTAACGATTGTAATGGATACAGATACATTAATAATATTATACAGATTACGGATATCAGATTTTATGGAATAGTAAAAGTAAAATTCAAATAGTGTATCCGTGTCTCCGTTACACTACGCCCCTTTCCGAAATTATTCGAAACTTTTGTATCGGTTACGGCTTCTGTGCCGGTAGCAGGAACATTGTCGACAACGTATTCGAAAACGTAACTCGCGAAATGTCAAATTTGTCATTCTAATTTTTAGTTCCACTTTTCACCGCCGCAGCGCTGTTCAATTTTCAATACAAAAATAGTCGAAGGCGATACGAAAACGTTGTCGACAATGTTCCTGCTACCGGCATTGTTAGATTTTTATTTCGATGGATTCGTTTACTTTTACGGAGCTCCGTAACGTCCCTGGTTTAGATCAGCAATGTTTGAAAATATCATTAGTTATCATTTGATTTACAGGAAATAATTGACATGGACTTAATTGAAAACAAACCTTATAGAGCGTATGATAAACCATCATCTTGTTCAACGCAAACTCTGTAATCGCACATTTGGTGTGTTTAAAATAATTACATTTATTTGGGATGTTGCATTCTTAGTAATCTGAACCACATGCCCAATCACATTCACTGGATAAACATATATAAGGATACAAGTTAAACCAATTGTTCAATTGAATGGTACATGTCTACGGTACATTCAAAAGTGAAAGGCTTGTCCCATAACACACATAAATACATACCCTGGGGTTTTATAGTTACTGACAAAAGCAAACATGTTTTTTACATGCATTTCAAAGTCATCCCATACAGACGTAGACAATCGATGACATTATCGAATACAAATATATATATATATTGTAATATACCAACTTTCCTTTTCACAAGAGTTTCAGTGATTCGCAGCCAACACGCAGTATTCACAAGTGCTTGAGAATCTAGCGTTAAGTGACCATCACTCAGACTCCGCCGGTGTGTGCCACGTTAGCCGCTCTTCGTAGAATGCGATAACCTGAAAAGATACATTTTTAATATCAGTGCCGGTATCAGGAACATTGTCGACAACGTTTTCGTATCGCCTTCGACTATTTTTGTATTGGAAATTGAACAGCGCTGCGGCGGTGAAAAGTGGAACTAAAAATTAGTATGACAATTTTGACTTTTCGCGAGTTACGTTTTCGAATACGTTGTCGACAATGTTCCTGCTACCGGCACAGAAGGTGATAAGTATATGGTAAACTGTCACCCTATACACGCTTAAAATACTAGTAATATCCTAACGTATTATAGAGAGGATTCATTCCTTATTGCCAGCGCAGCATACCCTTGAGACAGAACACTTGCTCACCACAAAAACATCACCATACATCATACAGTTATTTTTGTGAAAACTCGCGACCCGCCCCGGCTTCGCACGGCCAGCGTCAGCCATATAAGTTAAATATCTACATAACACAAATTAATTTATGCAATAAACCATCCTCTTAAATCACGCCATCTATCAAAATCCGTTGCGTAGTTTTAAAGATCTAAGCATACATAGGGACAGACAGACAGCAGGAAGCGACTTTGTTTTATACTATGTAGTGATCAGTACCCTAATAATCTTCACATACCTACACTGTTCTATGGCACATTACATTTGGTAAAACTTTGGAAATACTCTTATCGCAAGCATGTCGAAGCCCATCACATCAATAAAAAATATAAACTGCAGTTTTCTTTACCTGTTGTGGACATTTGACATTGGCAACTTTGGCAGGAACAAGCTCGGCCTCATCAGAATCGGCCCATTTTATTAGGAACATCAGGTCACCAGTGGCATCGGACGCACCTGGAAAATAACCATTCATAAATTATAAAACTGGCGACACAAATCCTGAATAAACAGGGATCAATATATGTATAATGTAAAAAAGGATCTTACAAGTAATTTAAGGTAGCAGTGTATAAATATCAAACTTTAGATGTACATTTTTTATACTTATTTTTTTGAGCTTAGTAAATATTTGTTTTTTTAATGCCTACCCAAAATGTGTAATATTCTTACAGGGCTAAACTGAGGCCCATCCAGTTATTAGTTATTAGGTCGACAGAAATGACACATTTAGAAAGAAGCATAGGTTAAACCTACCACGAGGATACACTGTGCTAATAATAATGCTGCTAGCACAGTGAGTTCTCATCAACAACATGGTTGGCAAGGCGTTAGTGATGCCCCTGGTAGTGCTAGCGGCTATAGACTACGGTAACTGCTCACCATCAGGTGCTTGTGTCCCACCTTAGTGGTATAAAAAAAAACTCAATCACTGAAAGAGGTATACCAATAATCTTTTCAGCTTTGAGGCCTTTATCGAAGCCTGACTTAGCCTTGTCGTCCTTCGAGCGTTTGGTCTCCTTGGGCTCCTCGACGGAGGAGACGCTGGTGGCGCGGCCCTTGCGGCTACTGGTCTCCTCGCTCGACTCGCGCACGCGCTTCTTGCCACGGTCCTCGGGTTTCTTCGCCTTGGCCTGTAAAACACAATTATCATAATATTAGCTTCTGCCCGCGACATCGTCCGCGTTGAGCTTAGAATCCCAGAGGAACCTAACATTTTCCTGGGATAAAAAGTATCCTATATGTTAAATCCAGGTTATAAACTATGTGTGCCAAATTTCATCCAAATCCATTCAGCCGTTTTTACGTCATTGAGCAACAAATATACATGTGAAAAAATATTTTATTAATACAAACTTAAAAACATTTATAATATTATTTATCATATATCTTTCCTTCCCCCAACCTTGAAGTTGTAGGCAGAGTTACAATACCCACTTTTCACCCGTGTAACCAGTCTTTACCTAACGCACTACATATTTTGTAAAATATTGGTTAAATTTATTCTTGCTTCGAAGTTTTTATATTTCATCTAAAAATTCATGCTCAACTCTGTTTGTTTGCTACCTTTTCAGGACTAAGCGGCTGAACAGATCTTAATAAAATTTTACAACGAGATAGATTATATCCTGGGGAAGGATATATCCTTAGGCTAGACATCTTTTGTCTTTAAATAAATGCAGACGAAGTCACGGATAGCAGCTAGTTATGAACTAAAACTAAATAAAAGATTAACTTGATTGTTAGATGTATATATATTCTTCTAACATTAATTATGACAGGCAAATAGTGAAATCCCAGTACCGACACAAGGATTGCTAAGTGAATAAGGATTATTATCCCAATAAATTGTATCTTGATAATTTCATACCCTACTATTTCGTCCAGAACATAATTAAATTCAAATATTATTGATGACATCCAATCAAACAAACTTTTAAATTTTTTCAACAGATGCACACATTGATAACTATCTCCATCACTTTCCGAGGCATGTGGTACTTTCCTCTATTTGTCTATATATCTCAGTCTACATTCAAAGTAGATATTTTTCTTAGACTATGTTACAAACCTCTTTCTCCTTCCGAACTTCCTCAAAGGTTCTGATCAGTTCCTCACAGTCCAAGTTCTCTACAGGCTCCCATGTACTCTCCTCCTCCTTGTACCCCTTCCACTTCAGCAAATACTGGATCTGTTGATGACAAGATTCATCAGAGTACTGTATGCCACTGCTCTCCGGCATGTCTTATGGGTCATGCAACTTGATTGTAGAATGCTCTGCCTGCGCCTGAGATGTGCCCAGTCCTCTACTTCCTTTCAAAACTTGGTAAAAACACTATCTTTCTTTTATAAAACTTATTATACAAACTATGTTGAAGCTACCACTCTTATTGCTTTTTTACGTATTATTTATATTAGGCCAACATAATTATTAATTACTCATATTTTGACATTATCTACATCATTGGTAACCTGTTTGCATGGTCACAATATCCTTATTTAATTTGTCAAATTCTTTCCTTTCCTACTTAATTGCTCCTTTGGGCACCCTTAGGTAAGGTTAGGTAAAATAAAATCCTATGTTTTTTAAATATTTTGGATACCTATATGTATAAAATACATGTTCGTTTTTATCTACTTGAGTAGTTTAGTAATAATAGACAATGACAATGGTACTCTACCAGCCAGTGTTCTAATCCAAATTTACTCCTAGGTGTACCTATCCCTATGAACCTATCTAGAAGAATTTTGTTACAAATTGTTATATTACATGAAACAAAAGACAGAGCACTGAGTTTCATGCTGCTTCTTCTCAGGTGGCTTTTTTTCCGAATCGGTGGTAATTTAGACCTTCATAAGTGCCTTATTAGGGCCTAAACTGAATAAATGATTTATGATTTTGAATTTTATGTAGAATCTATCTGTTTACATATAACTTAAAGTGATGTAAGAATATTTTTTGTAACTTTGATAGCCTATCAGTTGAGTGCTAGAGCAGTTGACCTTTAGCACCTAGAGCTGATGATATAGGACTGAAAGGCATGATAAGTATTATTACTCCCTTACGGGGTAGGCAGATTGTATGGAGCGCCTATAAGGGCATTCATTGTTCAAAAAAAAATTTTGCCCTACCTAAAAATGTTTCTGATATGTATATGAAAATAGGTACAATAGGTTGAAAGAATGAAGTAGACTAATAGTATATTAACACAAGTGAAGCTCGTTTAACCTTTAAACGCTAAGTGATGAAAAGAAAGACTACATGACGTTTTACGGTAGAAGTACGTAAAGCCCACCGGAATTTGTTAGATGGATGCACCAACAATGTAATAGGTTATCAATAACACTACGACGGAGTCCTTCATAATCGCAGTGAAAAATTAAAGGATAGGACAAAAATCTAGCCTGTTTAATTTAATCATTTATATAGTTGCATAGAAAATACTCAACGTGTGTAAGTAAATACGTGAAAAGTATGTTGTCAATATGGTAGCTAACCTTTCCCTTCACTGTACGTTTGTCGAGCACCTTCTCCACTACATATTCTTCTTCGCTTGAACCCTCGGTGGTGTCTCCCTTTTTATCTTTCTTGCCCATATTGTAAAATCAGTAAATTTTACGCAATTACAAAATACAAGCTTAGCGTCTATAAACCTCAAAATGGCGCGTTCAAAATAAATATGGCGGTCGATGGGGTATTGCCATGCCCATTGGGATTTATTAAGATTCGAAATCAATTTATAACTTGAAATTAAGTTCTTTTTGTTCTTTAACTGCAAATAAATAAGTTATATTACTCATACGGTAAATAAAAACAAGTTATCTTACCCGCAGTTTTTTTTTTTCAATAAATAAGGATTCGATATCTATATCACATGGTAACATTTGAAGTACAGGTTGACCAACCTTACGACTGGCAGCAAAGATACATATGTTTTTGTCCTTGTTTAACAACATTAGAACACAATCAGTTCGATTTACGTAATAACTATATTATATAGGTACGAAAAATTAAATCACCTATAATAAATAACTTAAAAATATTAATGAAGTGTATATTTATAATAACTTTTTATTTTTATTTATGAACCTATGATAATCGTGGCAAATACTTATGAAATAGTTCAGAGTGAAAGTGATCGCAAGATTCGTTCCAAATTCCAATCAAAAACAACTTCACACTTGTTTCATTTGGTTTTTTCTTAAATTTTCAAGTGCGTATCAATCAAAACAAGACGACCGACTAGCGACTGTCCGTTTCTCCAATCGGCAATCGCACTGACTCGACTCGCGACAGCTTCAATTCAGTTAACATGAGACTGTCGCGCGGTGTAATGCGTGTTATGTAGTCAAATTGTTGGGTAATAAAATTACTGTACCGTGAAAAGGAATAAAACATATATAACAATGTTTAAATTGTGTAATGTGAATAGTTTATTACCTACGTTATGTGTTTAAATTATAAGACTGAAATATATCAAGTTTTTACTTTGTGTATATTCAAGTGGTATCAAATTGACTTTGAAGTTTGACGACACACAACTCATGCACCAACTCGGTTGGCGCCAAAGATTTAAAAATTTTGAAAACGTACCTACTTGTGTTTTGATTTTTCGAGACGATTACATTTTAAAATGAAATGTTGGATTGTTTAAAATAAGTGAACGGGTGTTGTAATTATGTTACTAAAATGTACAGCCGACGGGAGGCCGATCAAAGTGAACGGGGGACCAGTGAACCACGGGAACGGAGCGAGAGGTAAGGTCCGGCAATGCTTTCTTCAGTTTAATAGCTTTAGTAGTTACCTAGATAATTAATCAGTTTCGCGCTTTCACTGCTGCACACTTCTGATATTAAAACCAGTGAAACCTCAAGTGTACATCTTGCGTTCCGATAATAAGATAGGTTTGAGCTAAGTTGATTATTCATCTGACGTTGTTATCAATTAGTTTTTCGTTCCCTTTTTCGTCCACATGGACTTTCAATTCAGAGTTAGATTTTTTAAATGCTACCTTGTCACCTACATTATTTCAAACCTACTAAAAGTAGAAAATATTGTTGTCAGCTCATATTCTTTCATTTGGCACCTATTTGGGTTGGATGAAAATAAGTCCTTTAGGAGGTATCGACCAAAAGTTCTTCGATCGAAAACGAAAGAGATCGTGGCAAGAATAGGAATAGAGCTTAATGACTATTTTTTCTCTGTATTCTAACTAACCGCGAACTAGTTAAATATAATTAAGAATCCCAAGAGAACAGTTCCATGAACATTTCTATGTAAGGAGAACTTGCAGAATTTCGAAGATTATCCCCTTTAATCCAGGTTAAAGATAGGTAGGTGATTGTTTAGCTATGAGGAACCTATTTGCCATTTCCTAATTTAATATTAGGTACAATACATATTTTACTATTGATTTGGGTATTTAATGTTTTAGTGACTTGGATATAATAATATACATAGTAAGTAGGTCTTTATTGTTATTAGTACAGTATTAAAAATGTAAATAATAGTTAGAACAGCTATAGTAGAACTATGAAACTTTATATGCTAATTCATATCCAATTTTGCTAATTGCGTCATACAGTCGAAATTCTTAGGTGGAGATGAATCTTCATTGCGCTTGGCTATGAAAAACTCGTTGCTTACAAATTCTATGCTTCCTCTGCACTTTCAAAAGACATACATTTCAAGGGCTTTAGTAGTAGTTGTAGAGTAGCCTTCATTCCTATTACAGGGGCACGGAGCTACTCCCTTGTCTGTGGGATTAATATCATAATAAAGTAATTTTTACATACTTCGTGTTCTATTTATTTCATTTTATTACAATTCGAGAAAGGTTTGTTCGGTGGACTCACATAATGGGTGCATTACTTTATAAATTCACTCGCTATTCTACAAACAAAGTTACTGTAATACATGTTCGTCCAACTGAAGGTAAATAAAAAATTATGTAGTCATAAACTTTTTGTTGCCGAGAATATTTAATAAAGTAGCTTAGGCGTCAATCAATTTTCACAGAAAAGCGACTCCATTCGCTGTAAAAAGTTTGGCTTGCATTGAAAATCAGACAATAAAGTGCAACTAGTAGGTAGGTACCTACCAAGGTACGCAAGATGAGGTGCTGTTCAAAGTTTTGGAAATCCAAGACGAGATAATTAGTTCAATATACAAATATTATAAGTCAAGTGATACCGTAAACATGCAACAATTTAACATATATTTTGGACCTTTTCGCAAAATGAAGTAGACAGCTGAAATAAGAGCAAAGTCCGTTCACAGGTCGTGCTTGTCGCAGACATCTGCGGCTGTATATAGATCAATTCACTAAATCTCTTCCAGGTTTTCAGGTGATTGATGCTAAAGATATTGCTCTGATCCACATCCATGAATCAACAAACAGTTTAATTATAACAGATAAGCCGACGTAATAACTTTAAAATAAACTATTTATTTAATTATTGAAGCGATTTATATCCGTCAATATTATTGCTATATTTACCGACATCAAAGGATCGGTCGATTACAGTCCGTTAAAATGACAAAATCCGGGTTCCGGTGCAAAACTTTGAGATATCGAAACAAACATTTTGAATATTAATAAACTTAATATTCAGGCTCACAGTGGATAATAAACTAATTGACTAATTTAGGGTAGCTCAATATCTATTGAGATTTTTTAAAACCAAATAAGTAATTTTACCAAAGACTTAGAGTAATTATTTGTTTGTTTGACCGGCTCGTTAAGCGAGCTTCTCAGAAACGAAAACTATATACATAATTCGCTTTATTTATGACCCGAGAAATATGTATATTTTCTTGAATTTAACAATCCATTGAGATCTCGTCTGTACATTATATGTATCTGAATATTCATTGAGTTTATTAGCATGCGCTTGGGCAATACCGGAATAGAATGGTGTTCTAGCCGACTTCTCAATACCATATTAATTTCCCCCGGTTTGTTATAGATACCTACGAAGTTAATAATATAAAGATTACAGATCGTGAACTGTATTTACATAATTCACAACTAAGCTCTTTACTTGGCCTTCATATTGTTGCTACGCAAAAAGTAAACTTACGGCTCAGAAGTAGATAATATACTCTTACGGCAATCGATATCTCAACGCGTAATCTTGTCACGTAATTTCGTAGCAGCCGAATTGTTTTGTCTGTTGTTTTGACCTTTACAATACAAGACAGTTTTACTAGCTTCTGCCCGCTACTTCGTCGGCGTTAAGCTATGAAACTCAGAGGAATCGAACATTTTCCCCGGAATGAAAAGTATCCTACGAGTAAAACCAGGTATACATCATCATTTCATCCAAATCCGTTCTGTTGTTTCTGCGTGAAAGAGTAACAAACATCCATCCATACATCCATACTCCCAAACTATCACATTTATAATATTAGTAGGATTATGTCCTTTTACTAATGCATCAAAAATATTGCATTTTAGACATATTCAAATTAGTATCCAAGTGCCATGCGATATGGTAGCTATGGGACTGTAGAAAAGGGAAGTACCTAAAAGTTTTATTGTTGGCAATGTGACGTAGTGAATTTAATTTAAATACGATGTCGAGTTGTGCCGACCGACCCGAGTTATCTGTCCGTTATCATTGCTCTACTACTATCGGGGGTCAGAAGCGGCGCACCGAGCACTGTTAACAGAAGCGATATGCGCACGCGACGAACATATGACAGATGAACTGGTTCACGTCGAAACGTTCACCTGCACAATTTGGTATGGTCATTGACATTTGTATTTATTTCCGTGTTTAATAACGTGCACCCAACGCAGCCACTAATTACGTGATAGCTGTGATGTCCACTTTTCTGGGACTATATTATTTTTGTTTACATTACAAAGCGTAGTGTGTTTACTGTTACTCACTATTTAAAGGATGTATTGTTGTTTTTCAAATGTTATCTGCTGTGATTGGGTGTGACCCGAATGAATTTAAATTACTGACAATAGCTGTTAATGGAGTATGTAAGAGTTTCAATGCATAAAGTACGTTTCCACAAAACACACTGAATGAAAAATAACTGAACCCAAACTGATTGGTATCCACCGGGTAGATTAACCTATCTATTAATACATTTGTCTTTCCTAAGCTTTACAGTAAAACTTAGAACATATAAACTCGGCTTCAAACTCATAATAGTGTATCTGTCACAAAATTGTAACTGCAACATTTATTTGTGGTAAATCTTACGTTATATTGAACTAGCGACCCGCCCCGGCCTCGCAAGGGTTACACAAAACCTAAATGAGTTATACATAAGAACCCCCCATGAATCGCTCTATATATTTAAAAAATACCGCATAAAAATCCTTTGCGTAGTTTTAAATATCTAAGCATACATAGGGACAGAAACAGCGGGAGGCGACTTTGTTTTATACTATGTAGAGTTAGGTTGCGCTGGCACCAACATTTTTTTTTATACCACTACGGTGGCACACTAGCATACGGCCCGCCTGATGGTAAGCGGTTACCGCAGCCTATGGACGCAACACCAGGGGTATCACTCGCGCGTTGCCGACCCTAAAACATTATAGCGATATTAAAACCTACTTCAAACTGCACTATCTATAGTAGGGACAATGAAGTTGTTCGTTTAGTGAAGCGTCACCAAGCTATTAATGTAAAAATTCAGGACGTTTAGTCATAACATAAAGTCTCACGTGGCACTGAACTCTACAGTCGTCACCTCGAGACCTTAATTCATTAGTCTTTTTAATATACGCAGTTACATCCCCAACCGTTGATTTTACATCCATATCTTTCATTTTATATTAAAAATAAACTATAATTTCTTATTATGGTATGGTATGGTATTACGGTATGGCAAGTGGTGAGGTAGTGTATGAGCTACTTTTCTCAGCCTATTTAATTACTGTGTGCAAAAGAAGCCCAACAGTAGATAACCAATTTATGTCTAGCGTGAATGGCGTGTCGTTGAACTCAGAAATGGGACCAAGTGCAAATTGTATAACAAACGAAAAAAGTTTAATTTGCTGATGGTGTGGCCCTTCTGTGTTTTTAATTATTTCTAATTACCTATTAGCTTCTATACTATTTTTAAGAATTTGTAATGCTATCTATACTTCTATACTATTATTATAAAGAGGAAAGATTTGTATTTTTGTGTGTGTGTATGTTTGTATTATTTAGGCTCCGAAACTACTGGACCGATTGCAAAAATTCTTTCACCGTTAGAAAAAAATTATATAATTTTGATACGCGGGAGAAGTCGCGGGGAAACAGCTTGTCTCTAATGAGATGGTTCATGATAAGATACCTATAATTTTCAAATCCAAATAATAATTAAATTTTAAATCATCTTAACAAAGCCTTTCACTCACGATCAAAAGCAAAAGAATTCACCATGAATACTTACATACAAACAAGTTACTAATTAATTTAAAAAGGTTGTCTAAAATAGGGGATTTGAAATGCGAGTATAAAATTAGAAATTTTACACAAAATGTTTTGGAAAAATTTCACAAGCACAAAGGGAATACATAAATTATTTTTTGCTTACATTTTCTTAAGGATCTCATTATCTTTTTGGAATTTAGAACAGTGGACGTATTTTTTTTTTGTGAAATGAAGGCGCAATATTTTATAAACATAAAAAACCTTGAATATCTACTCCTTTTATTCATCTGACATATATTTTTTGTTAAAGACGATCAACGTGAATTTTTAAAGTCATCAAGTTCAATTAAATAATAAGATTTAAATTCAATAAATTTATGCAATACTTTACGGGAGAAACTAATAATAATTAAGACATATTTTAATTTGAAAAAATACACAGTTGGTTCCGAGGAATCATGTTGTGTTTTAAGATGACCAAAATTTGTTGCAATTAGTTGAACGGTCAATGTAAAATTTCTGGAGGATTCTGTATCGATTTAGCTGGAGTGGATACACATAAAACATAAAGTGATACAACAATGCACGGTGCTACAGTAACGTTTGAAAATGACTGCAAACCTCAAACAGAAGCCAGGCAGTGTTTACATAACTATTAACACTCAAGACTTGTTTGAACTCGATGATATAATTAACATGAAATAGGAACACTCGCTGGCAAACGAGCCGGCAAATACGGAATTCATCGTCTTTATTAACAAACTCTAAATTGAGCTTACTCGCTGAGGTAGCGAACGTTAAATCATCTACAACGAAATTTGCTTAGTTTTGTTAATAAAAGACATCATCCATATTTCATAGAGATTTGGCCCAAATCTGAAAGTGCCGGCCGGACATATGTTTTTGTATATTCTGTTAGAGCTTGTCTGTCTGAGCATTTATTACTATGGCACTAAAGATGGTCATTACAGGACATTTTATTTGTTTTGGTTATTTTGTATTCATATTTTCAACAAAAATGTACTAAAGTTCTGATTTTCGAACTCAAATAAAATCAAAGTCTATGGTATTACGGGTTTGGTGTCATAGTAATAAATGTTCAGACGAGCAAGCTCTAACATAATTGCGTTGGCCGGCACTATAAGATTTGAACCGAAATGTATGATGTCCTTTAATATAACAATATATCTTCACGCCTTCCCACAAGGGTCCCCGAAGAGGTAGGCACGGGTGTTACAACATCTACTTTTTACCGAAGATGATTTGGTGTCAACATAACCGATGGTGAGTCCGTCGCCGTCTTTTAGGCACTACATACGTCCTTGAATTTCATCTCAGACGTATCCAGGTTTCCTCACGATCTTTTCCTTCACCGTAAAGCTCGAGGTGTGACTAATTGCACATTATTACTACTATAATAAGAACTGATAGAAAATCTTCTGAGGTGTTTCTCGCTTCCTTTCAGTTCCGTCTTACACTTAGCGCTAAGAATAATATTGTTCTTGGTAGAAGACGCACTCGTCCAAGGTTGTCACTTGTAGCGACTGGATCGGTGTTGATTCTATCGATATAATGTTTATAAACATTGCACCTCTTGTTATCTTGCTTTCCGCATCCAAGTCCAGGTACTTCCTTGTTATAATTATGGCGTTTAACTAGGGTTGTCAACCTTACCATATATAGTTATAGTAAAACTGTAACAAGTATAATTCTGTACATAGTGGGTATTTTGAAAACTGAAGTTAGTATGGAAAAAAATGATTCCATGTTCATTCATGACATTGGAACTTTGTGCTTATTTACTCGATTCCTTAATTGTATTATGCCAACGAAGTTCCGAGACGGCAATAAATATTTTTGTACCTTTTTTATGGCCAGATAATCAACAGTGTTTCTACGCCATTCGTCTGTAGGTATAGCTTGAACTGGAAATCAATTACTACCTTTCAGCCAATGCGTTAATTTCAATAATTCTTTATAACATCACATCACAATCAATAAGGAAATCCAACAATGGTGTATAAAAAACATTGAATCAATATCTTCTTAACTCGTGTGAAACAGCATGGAATCAATTTTATAAACTGAGTCTTGGCTTGCACCAGATTTATCGAAGCAACTTTCATTCTTATTACGCTGTTGACTTTTTAAAATAGATTTTCTGCGATATTTGTACACTTTTGAGGACAGATATAGCATATTCGTTAAAATAATACGTATGTCATGCTCGAAGAGAATAATGTAGGTAAAGGTTTGTCCTGCCGTAGAAATGCCGCCAAATGTGAATTTTGACTTGATTGATATTAGCATTTTTGATAGCATCATCATGAATTAAGTGTCTTTAGTGACGCAATAGCAGCTTAGGATTGTATAATCCTAGCATTAAAACCAGCCAACTGTATATTGTTGCCTTAATTAATGCGTAGTTCTTTTTGTTCCAAACACCATCAATATTTGGTATGCGGATTTCGTCTCAGTATTTGGTGCTAATGTATGTTAAGTGCATCGTTACTAAGAATAAGAAGTTAAGTTCTGTCAGTTCTGTCGCGCTACCATTTCACCAGACTATAGATTATTCAATCATCCATATTGTGATAGCGCAAGGGTCAAAGTACGAGTTACAATGCATATGTGTGTTCTCCTAACGTATCAACTGGACTAGAAAAATCTTGCGTGGGATATCTTAAGTAATTTTCAGTATCTACTTGTCCATTATGCATATCGCCGGTAACACAATTAAGTAAGTACACCACACTAATTGTGTACCCAACGTTAAGTAACTTCTGTCCCGTGCCAGTATGATGTATCACTCGTGGGTAGATCTAATTTTGTTAATGATTTATTTTCAGCGACGGAATGCGGACGCCACTGAAAATTTGTGATGGATCTGTTAGTCAGCTTGCGCACTCTTATTTGTGTGTTGTCTTTATCTAATTTTTAGTGTGAGCTTGCGTGAGAATAAGACGGAACGCGTTCTCGCAGCAGCGTTGATACAAACGTGCGCGAGCGCCGTTCTAATCAGCCTTGACCTTGTAGTGAATCAAGCTTCGCACTCTACCAATTTGCAATATAGTTACACATTTGTACTATTCAAAACGTGGCGTGGATGTAGTCAGTATGTATTATGTATCTTCAGTCTATTTTTGACACTTTTGCGTTTCATTATTTTGTATCAAACATCTTACATTGATTCAACAATCTTGTAAAAGTCAATTTCAAATACATTTTTCGAAATTAAGTAATAGATGTAAAATCAGCTACGATGGGCTGTATTTAAAGACTACTTCAGACTAATATGTATCTACCCACTTGTTTTAATCTTTGTCTATAACTATAATATTACTATCTGCTCACAATGTGATGTGCAGAAACGAATATTTAACTGAGATTACGGCCTGAATGTGACTTGATGTGATACGCATATTCCAAAGAAAGCCTCGTCCGTGCGTGACGTACGAAATATCTGGTTTTATCTGCTTCACGCCAGTTTATGATAGTTCGCAATATGTGACAGTTGACACACCTCTAAATTGTTTAATGTTACAAATATAGAGTTGCGATAAAACCTTTCATTTCAATTGTCTCACAAAACACGTGGCTCTCAAAGTAAACATACTCAGCGCACGGCGTGGTCAAATAATCGCTCGTTTATTTTTACATTTGTCTTTATCGTAAACTGAGAGGCTTTAGTGATAATAAAATGAAAAAAAAAACATTATATAACACGACAAACCTACATGTACGTCCCCATACTTATTTAATTCGTGGTCTGTTTATAAAATATGCAATAAGATGTTCTCAATTGAATTATGGTATTCGATGGTTGATAAAAATGCTCTTAGTTATTTTTGTGCTATCTGTATATTATTTTGATGTCTTTAGTATGTAATACTATCAAGCCCCAAGAACTCCTGAGAAAGAATACGACTAGTTGATGGCTGGCCTACAATACGCTTATTATTAAATGTTGTTGCAACACCTTGCAACCACTATATTCATCCGAATATCTTACCAGACAGACTGACATGGGTCAGTAGCGACCTCTTTGGTATTTGTGTTTGCCGAAAAAAATCCTAGGTCTGTGGTGTTTGCTGCGAACCAGGCATCGAACCTTAGAATAAGGAGTTACTTTACATCGAACACTTCAACATCGCAAGCTAAAACGTGGTGATTATGTACTCTGTGATCGCAAGCCAAGCAAAATGTATGTACCAATAAGTTGGCATACACAAACAAAACATACGGCCTACGCGGGTAACGTAGCCTATGGACGCCTGTAACACGTGATATCTATTTGCAGGTTGTCGACCCTGCAAAAATATCTTCACACTGCATGAAGAAATCTATGCTGGGAACTATAACCCGTAGGAAAACCATAGCGGCTCTTTCTACAACCTGAGCGACCGGCCCGCTAAAGAAAGCTTTTTGATGTTTCCTCTAAGTCATAGAGGATATATTTAACTTTTTGGTGATTGATTAAGATCCATTTGTGTTTGCATCTGCAGGCGTCATATAAATTGGTAATTGGAACTTTTATGTTCAAAAAAATATGATTGCAACATAATTCGTAATAAGACAGTTTCTTACCGGTTCTTCTCAGGTGACTTTTATCCGAACCGGAGGTAAAGTACACCTTCATAAGTATATATCTATATCTTATAAGAGCCTAAACTGAATAAATGGTTTGTTTTTTTTTTATTTAAAATAATGAAATGGTTTACATCTGCATAATTGTATCCACATGACGTTTTAGTATGTTACGATTGCTATCGCACACAGCCCGAGGCTCAGAATAAATAAATGTTCGATGACAAGAATGCTGTTCTGGCACAAAAATATTAACAAACCGGTTCTAAACCTACAAATGAGCCTTGAATTGAAGACAACCTCAATCTTATTTCTATTGGATTGGACAAAGTTAATTAATTACTAACAGATTATATCGCGTCAGGCAGTAAGTAATCAAATTTTTACCAATTTAGAATAAAATAATGAAATAAAACTACTGGATTTTTGAATCGTTTTCGACGCTAAGGCTTTTACGTGACTTTCATAAGCCAGCTTTCCATTATATTTTTGTCACGTACACGCACAATAGTAACTGTGAAATGCTTCAATACGTTTCGTCTCTACAGTACATTGTTCGTGATGTAATTCATTTTGTGATATGGCAACAAATATATATTAAGAGGAAGGGCGAATTGGCTCTCGTGAGTGTTCCCATTAAATTGGAGCCCGACTGGGGTCTCTTTCTCCGCCTTACAGAAGACCGCAGACAAATAACATTACTTTTATGTTGTGCTTCTGTGGTAAGTTAGGTTGCCAGTGCTCCACGAGGATACGCTGCGTTAGTAGTAATGCTGCTAGCACAGTGAGCTCAACAACAGGGTTGACAACTTGTTATTGATATCCTTGGTATTGCTAGCGGCTATAGGTTACGGTAACTGATCACCATCAGGTGGGCCGTATGCTTGTGTGCTACCTTAGTGGTATAAAATATAATTCGCGGTACCGGTCCTTTGCCGCTATTTCCCTAATACTAACTCATTTTAGTCCAGCGAACCCCAATGCAGTGCAAAGGCTTCTCGTCCCTACACCACTTGGCTACTGCTTCTGATTTCTATTTTCCGATATTAAAATATAATAATAATAATAATGCTTGGACATTATCACACAGCGCCAACTGGCCCCAAACTAAGCAAAGCTTGTACTATGGGAACCAGCAGCTGATATAATACTTATATACTTTTTTTTTTGTAAATACATACTTATAATACATACCAAACACCCAAACGCAAGGCAAACATATTTGTCACATAAATGTTTGCCCTGGCGGGAATCGAACCCGCGACCTCTAGCGTAGCAGTCAGGTATACTAACCACTAGACCAGCGGTCTCGTCAAAACCCCACAAATATTATTTTTATCCTTATTTAGGTGGCAAACAGGCTGAAGCTAGCAACATTAATAAATAAGAGTATATAACGAGCATTGTCCCGCGACTACGCCCGCATATAAATAGGATGATACAATGTTAAGATACAATAAATAAGCCTCTGTTACTCAACAATGGCTCAAAATCTGAGAATAAGGACTCAGCTCGCTTAAGTTGAGCCAGCAGCTGAGTCCTTATTTTTAGTTCAGATAAATATACTGAATTAACTTTTTATAACGGTTCAGTATTCCTACAGATACCATTCGGTACGTATATCCTGTTCCATTAGGATTTAAAAGCGATTAGAAATGTATTTGCTCTTCAATAATACACTCCATGTACATTGTAAGCGTAGCGCGGTAACAAAATCCAACTCTGTATTACCAAGCCAATTTTGTCGCGTTACTTTCGCTATGAGAAGTGATTTTGGACCGCAAATAATCACAGGGTTGACAAGCAAACCCGATATCAATATATATTTGTATGTGAACACTTTCACAGGTTACTTTATTATAAAAGTACATAATATCCGGATTTTCGGATGAATGATGAAACGGAGTGTTTATATGAAGAAACCAACTTGGTAGCTTTCATTTTGATATTTGTAATTTCATACCAAATTTTGTTACAAATTGTTATATCATGATTGTTCCATGAATAAAAAAAGACAGAGCACTTAGTTTCTTGCCGGTTCTTCTCAGGTTGCTTTTTTCCGGAGCGGTGGTAATTTAGACCTTCATTAGTGCCTTATTAGCGCCTTAACTGAATAAATGATTTTTTATTTTGAAGCCTAGTAAACCTACCAATGAAAAGCTTATATGTGTAATTAGAAACTGCCATGATTCACCTTTCATAATACAATCTGATGTCAGACATTGGAACGCTTTTTGACAAAGCTTAACTTTCGAATACTCTTACCTAATTAAAAATAAAAATACCAGCAAACTCAATAAAAAATCCAGGAATATTCTCTTAAAAAGTATATCAGACGGATAATTGATTCCGTAAGTAATAAAATTACCAAAATGTTTCCATTTAGGGTCGCTTTGTCATCAGTGGTGAAGCCTTAGTTATAAACGTTGGGGATGTCTAATGGAAGTTTTGAAACCGCTTAAAAATCTAATTTGATATTTACTTACTTCATTTCTTGAATACCATAGCCCAAATACCAAAGACCAAAATCTGCTTAAAAGTTTATTTATATATTTAAAGAAAGCTTGCGGTGAGCATCTGAAACCTTAGTTTTTTTTTTATACCACTAAGGTGGCAAACAAGCATACGGCCCGCCTGATGGTAAGCGGTTACCGCAGCCTATGGACGCTTGCAACACCAGGGGTATCACTCGCGCGTTGCCGACCCTTCAAAAATCTCTTCACACCCTTCTTGAAGAACCCCATGCTGTAATCCTTTGGGAAAACCACGGCGGGGAGTTCATTCCACAGTTTCATTGTTACCTATAGTTATCATTATGCAATGTTTAAACTAAAGCACCGTATCTTTTACCATTTAACGGTTTCACAGTCGACTGTAAATCATTGTCTATGGCCCAGAAATGCGTTCACGTTTTTTTTTTATCAATTTTAAACACACAAAATGAAATGCATGCATAATGTATATGTACTTAAAATCTCAGTTTGAATTAATGCACGAGAGAAATTTTAACTTTTTCCCCGTCACCATCGAATGATGTTGGAGAGATGGTAAATAAGTACTCAACGAATGATATGAAACATTTTAGCTTAATACGTGATGGGCGACAGCCCAGGGTCGGCAACGCGCGAGTGATACCCCTGGTGTTGCAAGCGTCCATAGACTGCGGTAACCGCTTACCATCAGGCGGGCCGTATGCTTGTTTGCCACCTTAGTGGTATAAAAAAAAAGAAAAAAAAGGGCGGCAAATTTGGGGGGCGCCATACGAAATACATTAAATAAAAATCAAGAAAAAAAATATGATAAGCATCGAAACCCCCGTGTCGATGGCTCTGGTTGACGCTTAAGGAAAGATTAAATTCTTTACATAAGCTCACATTGGTTCAGCACAAAAATTTATACACGATAGTCATTTCCTTATTATGTGCCCCACAATATTTTTGCCCGGGGCGTCAGTGGCCCTAACGCCGGTTCTGAGTATGTGTATGAGCAACGTTTCAGATCGATTGTTGGGAATATCGGCTTACGGTCCGGTCGTTCCCTATAATTACATAGCAACCTACAATAATATTTAGAAGATCAACAGTGTTGCCATCTTTGTTGATACTTATCCATCCCTAAGCTCACTGTGACAAGAATGTCTTATGAAATTAAATTTGCGAGAGGAAGGGCGAATTGGGATCTCATGGGTTTTCCCATTAATATTAGAGCCGCCTGACTGGGGATTGTAACTCCACCTTACAGAAGACTGCAGTGAAATAACACTTTCTACTTTCATGTAGTGTTGTGTTTCTGTGGTAAGTAAGGTTGCCAGTGCTCCACGAGGATATGCTGGGCTAGTAGTAATGCTGCTAGCACAGTGACTCCTTATATACAACATGGTTGGCAACCTGTTAGTGATACCCCTGGTATTGCTAGCGGCTATAGGCTACGGTGACTGCTTACCATCAGGTGGGCCGTATATGCTTGTGTGCCAGCTTAGTGGTATAAAAAAAAATACTTTCATTCAGTCTAATAATTATACACGTCCACTTAAATTGATTTCTTAAATCAGCCGTTTTCTTGGCTTATGTCTTTTAGAGTAAGTTCCCTAGACCTAAATAATTTTAGACTGAGATGTTTGTTTTGTAGAAGATCCATATTTGAAATGACGATGTTGCCAGCAACCTCCCGAGAACGAGGAAAAGCTGTCTCTCATTATGAAACCGTTGTCTGTTCACAAAACGTTAACTTATTAAGGTCGTTGGAGTCATTCAAGGTACGAGAAAAAACGGGCGACAAGCCTTTATGGCACTGCAGTGGAATATAAAAAAGACGATACGTCTTTTCGTCGTCTTTTTACAATACCATAGTTGAATATCAAAAAATACCTAATTGACTACGTGGTAGGAGTAAGAAGTAGTAGGAATATAGAGATTGCTGTTACTTAGCAAGTAAAGCATGTGTGAACAAAATAAGCAATCGTCCTATCCAATAGTACCTAAGCGGTTACTGTAGCGTATCAATACTTGCAACACTGGGGGATATCAATTTAGGCACGCGTTGCCAATACTGACTTTTTAATTACAGATGCGGAGTTTTATTTTTAGGACCTAAGTACATAACAAGTGCGTGATTCCTAGACTTCTGTGCCGGTTGCAGGAACATTGTCGACAACGTATTCGAAAACGTAACTCGCGAAATGTCAAAATTGTCATACTAATTGTAAGTTCCACTTTTCACCGCCGCAGCGCTGTTCATTTTTCAATACAAAAATAGTCGAAGGCGATACGAAAACGTTGTCGACAATGTTCCTGCTACCGGCCCTGATCTCATATAAGAGAACAATGTCCACATGTCAAGTGCAATATTTGGTTTTAATTAATTAGTTTTTTATTACTTATTTTATTTTGTTTGAATTATTTGATTGTGCCATACCTATGGATCTATGTGGTCTGATAATAAACTATTATTATTATTATTATAAGCTTTCAGTGCACGTATATATTTTGGAAATATGTTTTATGGCTTTCTGGCTCATATTGTTCAGGATAAAATTAAACTCTAATAACCGAAGATCTCCGCTGACAATTGAACTCATTCAATCGGTACTTTCGATTCGTCTACTAAGCCTTTCCTAAGCTACCGAACACCAGTAAAGATTTCCAAAGTTGTCGATTGAAACAATATTATTTAAATAAGCATTTTAACAACGTATTTTACCTTTCTTGTTGTCATTTTGCGTTCGCATTGTACAGCGGTCCACATTAGTTGCCTTTAACACAGGCCTAGCCTAGTTTAGGTATTGACAATATTGTAATACCAATTATTGAGGACTACACTCGAAAGGGGCCGTAACAATAAAAAAATGCAATGTTATTTGTATATCTGTTCTCTCTCTCTCTCAGGTCGGTCCCTCATTACTGAGGATCGTGATCACTTGATTTCAATTGCACGATCTGCCTCCATCGATTCCGGTCCATTGACTTCATCACGGCGTGTTGGATATTGATAGAGGAGGTGGCTTAAAACAAGTAAAACACTTGGTCACACCAGCGTGTTGGGGATCGGCCTCGCGCTCTTTTGCCTTCTGTCTGCCCAACAATGACTAGCTTTTCGGGACTGTCATCTCCTCTCCGCATTATATGGCCAAAGTATGTCAGTGTGCGCTGTAGGCATACGGATGATAGTCTGTTTGTAATTTGGAGTAAATTGTAAGTGTTAGAATAGACGCATTTGTGAGTTAGGCAGTCCAAGGTATTCTCCGCATTCGCCTCCAACACCACATTTCGAATGCGTCTATTCTTTGTCTCTCTCTAGCTCGAATAGTCTACGTATATCTGTATAAAAAAGGGCTATATTATTATTATTAACACCAATTATTACTTGATATGTCAATAAATATTAATTATTATTATTATTATATAATGTTTTAACGTCGGAATAATCAAGTGTAACCTACCATTTATTCTAAAGTGTTTGTATTACTAGATATAACACAGTTACTTTTAGTTAAAAGCTGTAACTATAAGTGAGTACTTAATAGCTTGTAAGTGGCTGGTAATCTAAACGTCCTCTCGAGACTTTAATTGTTTAGTTAGTTGCCCTTTAGTTAAGAGAATATCTCCTTGATTGAATAAACGAAGGTATACCTGAAATTAAGCATTAATAATCTTGCCTTGATTTGATTTATGATTTAACTTTGCTTGACTATTATTAGGCATAGGTTTCCAGCCAGACCATTTCTAAAGTTCTGTATCAATACATTCAACAGTAGTTCAAACTAAATCGTCAATATCGTCATTTGGGTTTTTACATTGTTACTTGAAAATACATCGTAACTCCTTATAAAATATAATACATTGTTTACCTATATGGGTGATTAACTGCACGCAACATAGCAGTCTCAATTATCACCCACTGTATTAATTTAATAGTCCTGAGTTGAATTAAAATATATCGCGTTGTGAATCATTCATGCCGAAAGGTATTCCCTTTTTATATACCCGACTGCCCCAGCAGGCCAGCACAGTGTCTTCTTTCCATAAACGCACACGGGGCGCGTGGCCAGGGCCCCCGACTTCACGGGGACCCCATAAAGTTACAAACGCAACGTCAACTGTTCTAAATTAAAATAACAGGATACCAGGCCCAGCAGGGCGACCACGGCCACTCAATGTTGACATTAAGGACCCTTAATTTCTACTGTCCAAACGGTCCCCAAATACTTAAACGCCGAAGGGCCCCGGCCTGCTCTAAGACTGCTTCGCCAGCATATGTATGTCTAGTTTTTGCAAGATCTGATGGATTTTAAGTAAAGATGTGTCGTTAAATTTGTCTAAATTGTGCTTTTTTATTATGCTCTTCATATTTTTTATATAACTACGTTCGAGTCATTGTCACCATCTGACTAATCATCTCGGATCCCTTTTGCAACAACATACGAATACATTTATCATCTCCATCTTTTGAATGTTCCCGAATAATAATTATAAGAAAACCACACTTCGCACAACCCCTGCGTGGCGGATAGAACCGGTTGTAGATCGAATCAGTTAAATCCATATCAGCCGATGATAGTTCAATAACTTTACTAATTAGTATTTTTCGATAATTATTTGGTTCGATACCTAAATGGACGTGGGCTCAACAGATTCATAATGAGGCCTCTTTAGTTCTGCACAAATGACGTGTCTACTTTGTAGGTATTGCCAGCTATGAGTTCATAATTAGAGTCCATTATCACGTTAGGTTTAATGCGTAGCGCGTAACGATGCACAAGCTATCTCCTTTGCTCCATTATCTAATCGCGAGATACGGTTCGACCTTGACGCCGCACTGAGTCTAACTAAACTTGTGATACTACTTAATTTATAGCACTATATAAAATGTGTGTGTACTGAAAATGTAATTAGTTATATCTTTCAAAATTGAGACTCATTGTTTAACTTGTTGACTGACCAAATATTCTAACTTGGGTTAGGTTGCTGGTTGAAGGTACATTGCTAACCTAACCTAACTTTTTGTTATGTATTTTAAACTAACAAAATAATACTAATAAATTTTAATTAATCATTTGAGATGAACACTATCAAATATATACACATATATAAGGTTAAACAAAGATGGCAAGTTTATACGTAAGTAGGTCGTGATGGTAAGCGATTACTTATTCTGTGGTTATGTCGCAAATGTTATCAGGTTCTACGTAATTATGTTAGCTAATAGATACACGGAATAGAGTATAATATGCAAAATATTGCGTTGCATATATTAGAATAATCGTTACACTGTGAGTAAATTATCATAGGATAATCTTAAAACGGAGTCGGAAACACCGAGTATTTCGTGTGTATTAAATGCATACAATTATAAAACATACTGGTAATTATTGTACATTTATATGGCAACACTGGTCTGGCCTCTCTCTTCCCTGGCATGGTGGATTTCTGGTAATGTAAAATGTGAGTGTGATTATTAATTGACGGTAAAGCACAAATGACGATTATATTAATTAATTATTTAACACTTGCATAAGTCCCTTTCGTGTTAACGAACTTTTTTGTACTTTAGCGCTAATTAATAATTACACTTACCTACCTGCAGAGAGAAAACAACCATTTCTTGACTTACACACCTCTTGGCAATTACGTAAACTCATCAATTAAAGAATATAAACTTACATACATACGTAAATATGTTCTCTATTATTTGGCACTCGAAGTCAACAACCTAAGAAGGTCATCAGTGACGTTCACCAAAGTTCGCATTACATGAAATAAATAACAAGATCGTTTTTGTATAAATAGGCCGATAAAGGATAGGCCACGTTGTAAAACACCTTTTATACACTAATATTATAAAGATAAAATATTTGATTGTTTGTTTGTTTGTATTGAATAGGCTTCCAAACTACTGGAATGATTTGAAAAATTCTTTTGCCATTAGAAGCCGACATTATCCCTGATGAACTTAGGCTACTTTTTACCGCGGGAAATTGCTTCATTCCTACGGGGAAAAGGGTAATAGTATACTATATTTCTACAAATTAAATTAGTACATAACAGGAGAGCACGCGAGTTTAGTTATTCAAAGTTCTTTCTTAAAATAATTATTATTAATGAGTGTGTGCGTGGTGTGTGATATAATATTTATATTTTATTTACACAATATTTGCAATAACAGAAAGGTTTATTTTCATAGTAGCGACCCGCCCCAGCTGCGCCCAGATTTACATGAAAACTAAATTATTAATACATAAAAGCCTTCCTCAAGAAATACTTCAAAATCAAAATCAATAATCATTTATTCAGTTTAGGCCCTAATAAGGCACTTATGAAGGTCTAAATTACCACTTTGTCTTTTAGTGAAAGCCGCATTAAAATCCGTTGCGTAGTACCTCCAGAGTAGATGATATATTGTGTCGAAGTGTATATCGATATGTGTGTAAGTCGCACGATTGAAGCGACAGTGGCAAGCGGCTAGAACTACAGCGATGTTTAGTTATTCATACGTATGTTTCTTAATTAAAAGAAAAAGAAAGTAAAAGAATACACTTTATAAGATTTGCAGACGACATTGCGGCATTCGCAGAAAACAGGGAAAAACTAGGAAAATTTATGGGCATCATGGATACGATATTTAAAGAATTTCACTTAAAAATAAATATAAATAAAACCAAAACACTAACGACATCCAAAATACCTTACAGACATACACCTATCAAACTTAACAATAATGCAATAGAACAAGTAAATAACTTTAAATATTTAGGTAGTATTATTAGCAGTGATTCCAGATGTAATCACGATATTAAAGCCAGAATTGCAATAGCAAAACAAGCTTTTAATAATAAAAAAAGGCTTTTTGGATCTGGTATGAATAGAAAAGTTAAAAAAAGGCTTATCAAGACATACGTATGGAGTATCGTACTGTATGGATGTGAAACGTGGACACTGACGCAAAGAGACAGAGAAAGGTTGGAAGCATTTGAAATGTGGTGCTGGAGGAGAATGGAGAGAATAAGTTGGACAGAAATGGTAACAACAAAGGACGTTCTGAAGAAGGTAGGAGAAAAAAGAACGATTATAAGTACGATTGAAAATAGGAGGGGCAAAATGATGGGCCATTTGTTACGACATGACGCATTTATACGAAATATCATAGAGGGAAAGATCGAAGGAAAGCGTGGCAGAGGAAGGCCAAGGATAAGTTACCTGCAACAGATAAAGACGAAGGCTAACGTTATGTCGTACCAAGAGGTCAAAGAGATGGCTAACGATAGAACGGCTTGGCGATTGCTCCACCGACAAGAGCCTAGCTCTTAAATATATGATGATGATGTTTCTTAATAATTAGTCTAGACGGCTCTGTGAGACCGGTGCGCGTTACATTTCAGTGTGAGTACACACTGAAGTAGATAGTTTATCGATTTTGAAACCTGTGGCTTAAACATTACATAATAATAATGCTTGGACATTATCACAGCGCCATCTGGCCCCAAACTAAGCAAAGCTTGTACTACGGGAACCAGTAGCTGATACAATACTTAAATACTTTTTGTTTTTGTTAATATGTATATACTTATAATACCTACCAAACACCCAAACGCAAGGCAAGCATATTTGTCACATAAATATTTGCCCTGGCGGGAATCGAACCCGCGACCTCTAGCGTAGATGTCAGGTATACTAACCACTGGACTAGCGGTCTCGTCGTCACATAATAGGCTCAGAGTAAATATATACTACCTATATAAGATCTAAGCATACAGACGGCGGGAAGCGACTTTGTGGTATACTATGTTAAGATTTAACCTTTAATATGAAGTATTTATTTATATGTTAAAAAGACTGCTCTTAAAACATAACATCGGATGGTGATATTCACTTGTTTATTTTTAAACGATACAGCTTCGGCCAAGTTATATCAGCTGGACACGAGCTGAGTGCATGTCAAAACGGGGTTTTCATCATGATTACTTGTTGAATTATCCTGTTCTAGCTACGACTATTCACTATGTAAACAAGACAAAGTTTTTTTCGGTGTACTACTTATCACATTATTATATTTGGAATACTTATAATTAATCAGTTAGCAGAGACGTTAATAGAAATCCAGACTTTTTTAGTACCAGTGGCACCGCTTCAAACACTATCACTTGTACGTCGTATATTATCTACTCTGAGCTAACACCAACAGAACAATAAATAAAATCTGCCAAGTGCGAGTCCAACTTGCACATTGGGGGTAGTAAAAACAAACTAAACTTAAATGTCAAAATTAACTTTGCCCTCGATGCCTAGACGCATTTTTACTGCATCAACTACTAACAATAAGTAAGTTGGGTTTTCCCATTTAAATTGGAGCCGCCCGTCTGGGGACTGTACCTCCACCTTACAGAAGACCGCAGTGAAATAACACTACTTGTTGTAGTGGTCTTTTTGCGGTAAGTAAGGTTGCCAGTGCTCCACGAGGATACGCTTGGCTAGTAGTAATGTTGCTAGTATAGTGAGTCCTCATCAAGAACATGGTTGGCAAGATGTTAGTGATACCCTGGTATTGCTAGCGGCGATAGGTTACGGTGACTGCTTACCATCAGGTGGGCCGTATGCTTGTGTGCCACCTAACTAAGTGGTATAAAAAATATAATAGTAAATTACCTCTTTGTTTTAAACACTATAGCAATACAAGCCCTGTGAGTATTTCAAACGTCTACTTGATGCCATTATTAAAATAGCAGAAAAAGCCAAAAACGTATTTTGATATTCTTAATAATGTCATGTAAAATATTTATTTTGAGAAATAGGTATCCATGTAAAGTTAGTATTTGAAATGTAAATTGTATGTAATTCTTTTGGTTTTTAAAAGAGTAATTGCTGAGCTTCTTGCCGGATTCTTCTCAGCAAAACCGACCTTCCGAATCCGGTGGTAGATTCTGACGATTTGAAAGTGCTTGCCTGTAAAGTATAGTCAAATAAAGATCTTTTTGAATTTGAATTTGAATGGTAGTAGACGCTTGAAATGCTCACAGGGTGTTGTATTGCTAGATTCGCTAAAAATAAAGGGCGAATTTATTATTACAAACTTATTATTTGCGGTTGGTGTAATAGCCGTGTCTACGGGTCGAACGGCAAAGTTAAGTTTGACAGTTTGTCCTTGTACGGAATTCTCGATGTGCGAGCCCAACTCCCACTTGGCCGATTTTTATATACATTCATAGATAGATATCCTAAATGCACGTATGTACTGCCCAAATCGAAGCTGCTCACCTTAAAGTTTACCTTTACACAACATTATCAATTAACACAAAGAAAAAATTACCTACACTACGTATTTATTTGGAGTGATTTCAGTACACAGAACCTGTGTTTACAATGGCGCATCTGCCTTGAATTACTAACGCTGTCACGTGGTAACGTGCTGCATTGTATAACTGGTTCTCATCAACGATTGCTAAACGGTAATTATTGCAGAGTAACATGTCTTGAGGCCATGGCGGAAACTTCGAGAATGATTGAAAAAAAAAGACACACATCAATCGTTTTGACTACGCCTGGACCGACATTGTATTAAAAATCGAACGAGCTTTATAGTAGTCCGAGTAGTCGCGTATTATGAGTAACAAACGGTTACTCTCCCATAGCGCGCGCTCATTCATCTCTCGCACAGCTTCCTTTGACATAAGTATATCCGTCCCATTTCATGAAACCACTCCCACAAATTACAGGAAAGCGAGAGAAAAGATGTTACACACAAAATAAGTAGGGCTCTTTTTTTGAATAAAATCGAGCATACATTTTGTGAACGAGGCGGCTTCAAAGTAATTTGATCTATAAAGACCTAGTGACTAGGTCTTACTAGGATTTTGAATACACTAGGTCCTAGTGTATTCAAAATCATATATCAGGCAGTCCCACAAAACACGTGTTTATTATATTAAAATTGCAAATTTTCAGGTAAAGGAATCATCAGATGTTTTCTACCAAATAAGATAAGTAAATGTACGAGTATAACTCACTGTTAGGCTACGTTTTAGTTAGATCGTAAAAAAAAGATACGACAGAATGCGTCCTTGGGGTTCTTATTGGCAATTTACACTCCGGGTAATAGATTTAGATCTTTATTTAGAGGTAAAAGCTGAACTGTAAATATATAGGTGCCAATTATGTTGTTCAAAATAACTGAACTTAACTAATTTGACAGGTCTAAAAATATTGCCATCCGTATTTTACCCCGCACATGAGAAAGGGATAGCAAGACTTTTAGACCTGTCAAATTAGTTTAGTAATTTTGAACAACAGAATCGACACCATAGTCTTCGTGCCAGTTAGAGCCGGCTACTAGTCGGGGAGATAACGGATCTATCACATTCATTAATTATAACAAGATATTAAGCCCATTTGTACTTTTGTAGGACTCTTGACTAGTAATGGCTCTAACGATTAATTCACAATTACCAACATGTTTTTGTCGTTCCATTTAGGAGTTCTTGCGTGTGTTATGTTTGGAATACTCGGCTCAGTTATTCAAGGCCATTTTTTCTTTGATATTAGTGCCATTTTTTTACATTATAATTATGCGTCTTAATTTTTTCGGAGTTTTTGTCTAACAAAAAAATATGTCCTATTTTGGTATACCTTAGAAAATATTACGAATAAATCCGAATTTCACAGAAAGGACGAAGCACTTTCAAGTGAACGGAAATGATATTAAATATTTATTAATGTTTTCTTGCTTTGTACTTAATCTGATAATTCTAAGGTGAAGTTAAGTGCTTTACCTTCGGAGAGGAGATCAAATACAGAGGCCTATAAAAACAAATCCTTTATAACGAACCAGGAGGCATACGGCTACTGGTGCGTACGTAGGCTACGTAGCTATCTCCTCGATACAATCCAGCCGGGTGTGTTTTTTTTTTACACATACGGCCCACCTGATGGTAAGCAGTCACCGTAGCCTATAGCCGCTAGCAACACCAGGGATATCACTAACGGGGTGCCAACCATGTTGTTGATGAGGACTCCCTGTGCTAACAGCAATACTACTAGCCGAGCGTATCCTCATGGAGCACTGGCAACCTTACTTACCGCAGTAACACAACACTTCATCAAGTAGTGTTATTTCACTGCTGTCTTCTGTAAGGCGGAGGTACAGTCCCCAGTCGGGCGGCTCAAATTTAAATGGGATAACACACGGGAAATCCCAAATCACCCTACCTCTCAAAATTAGTTTAGTAAAAAAAGTGAAAGAAAATATAAATAATATAATATGAATTATCGATACGAAAAATATCGATTACATTTACATTCCCATCCCTACCGGCAACTTCATTTCAATCTTCTCTGAAGATAAATGTCGAGTACCTAAGTATGCGACTAAACGACTTGTATCCATTTCATGGAAAAATAAACAGTAATAAGTTAAATGTAGTACCAGATGACAGATAAAAATCAAAACTTTTTCCCCTAGAACAGGATCATAATTTTTCCCCTCTTTTTACAAAGACGGACTTTTTGAGCATGAAGAGTGTTTTTTTATACAAGGTTTTTGTCTCTTTTTCCCCACGGTAATTTATAACAAGCCGTCTTCTTTCCACGTGACATCGAATATCGCTTTATGTGCGCGTTAAAGTGTCACTTTAACAGTTGAATGTGTCGTAGATATCCTCATAACACGTCTAGTAAAATGTCTATTTTTTTTATACCACTAAGGTGGCACACAAGCATACGGCCTACCTGATGGTAAGCAGTCACCGTAGCCTATAGCCGCTAGCAATACCAGGGATATCACTAACGGGTTGGCAACTCTGTTGTTGATGAGGATTCTGTGCTATCAGCATTACTACTAGCGCAGCGTATCCCCGTGGGCAACCTTACTCACCGCAACACACTACATAAAGGTAGTGTTATTACACTGCGGTCTTCTGCAAGGTGGAGGTACAGTCCCCAGCCGGGCTAATCTCTCAAGCTTCTTGTTGAAATACACACAGCCTTGAACTTCGTTGCGGCTAACACGTACCTACACGTGATTGACGTGATGGATGACATTATCAGAATAAGCAACACGTTCTCACATTATTATTATACCAGCGGCCCGCTCCGGCTTCGCACGGGTAGACATATATATAGCCTATGTTACTCAGTGATAATTTAGCTTACTAACGGTGAAAGATTTTTTGAAATCGGTAGTAGTTTCGGAGCCTATTCAATACAAACCCACAAAAATACAAATCTTTTCTCTTTATAATATTAAGTGTAGATTATATTTATGTATATGAAGAGGAAAAATAAACATTTGACGATATTTTGTTAGGAAACTCGAAAACACACTTCAATTTCAAATTAGTCGTTTCGCAAAGGACATCAGTCATTTTGGTCCAAATCTGAAAGGGCCGGCCATCGCAATATTTTTGTACATTCTGCAGGAACTTGCCCGACTGAAACAATATTACTATGGCACCAAAGTTGTAGGACCATTGTCATTGATTTGAGTTCGAAAATCTGAACATTCAAATATGACGAAAAACTACACTCCGTATATCATATTATCTACTTTAAGGTATGTCTAACACACCTAAACGGCGCCAATCATTCATCATTCGACAACTACTATAGTATTGATGATCATTAAAAGGCCGTACACGTCAGATCAAGATCAGCATATTTATCAATTCCAATATCAAAATCAAAATCAAAAATCACTTATTCAGTTTAGGCCCTAATAAGGCACTTATGAAGGTGTAAATTACCACCGAACAAAGAACTGTAACAGGTGGGTGGTTAGTATGTGATTCTCATCGCAGTAACTTTGTTTATTAATTAACTAGCTTTTGCCCGCGACTTCGCACGCGTGGTAAAGTTAATAAGTCTAAATGTACCTATATATAAATGATAGCTTTTGCCCACTGCTACCTATTTTCATGAATTTTGACTTCAAAAATGGCGGATTTTCATACAATTTTTTATTCCCTATATTTAATAAGGGTGGAATTTCCAAGAATCCTCAAATAGGTATTTATTTATTTTTAACTGAAAGGCCAAATACCAATTTTCATGCGTTTAACCACAAAAATTACGGATTTTCGTTCATATTTTCATCCCCTATTTTATCCCCTTAGGGGTGGTATTTCCAAAATCCCTTCCTTTGTGAATGCCTACGTCATGAAATGTACGTACTGTCAAAATTTCCGTGCCGTTTAGGCTGTGCGTTGATAGGTCAGTCAGTCAGTCATCAGTCAGTTTCATCTAATATATAAAATTCTCGTGTCACAGTTTTCGTTGCCATACTCCTCCGAAACGGCTTGATCGATTTTGATGAAATTTTTTGTGCTTATCCGGTATCTATGACAATCGACCAACATCTATTTTTCATCCCCATAAATGCAAAAAAAATTGTCCACACGAGCGAAGCCGGGGCGGGCAGCTAGTCTTTTATATATACGATGGTATATAAGATGGTAAATAAAACTAGCGAGATGATGATGACGATGACTACATACCTATACAAAGACTAGATTTTACTGGCGAAAAGCTGAAGAGTAATCGGACTGCGGCATGTTGATGAATAAGCGAAAGAATTCGGCGATCAGCGAAACGCTACCTTCGTAAAAACCTTTTAATGTTTTAAATATAGAATACAAAATATATTATAATTTGCTTTGTCCGCTTAAATGAGTGTGATACGGTCGAACGGCCTGCGCCCAGGTGAGCTCAGGCGTGGTTTCTTCCGACACGTGTTTCAGGACTTCCACGTCCCATCATCAGGGTGCCGCTGCGTTGGTCGGCTGCGTTGGTTTTAATATAGCTTAGACTGCAACAAAGTACTCTTACTTCAGGTAAATACGTAAGCACATAATTATTAGAATGACTCCGGCAGCGTTTACAATTGTAGGTAGTTAGCAGACTGCCAAGGTACTATACTTATAGGCATGCAGCTCTTAGATTGAGCTACTTTGCTTATATAAACATTGTTGTATAAATAATAAGTCTTACTTTCAACTGCAGGTGTGGTGGTAGCTATTCTGCCACCCAGCAAGTATGTTAGGTAACTTTAGACATTAGGTTCGGGCCTTGTACCTAGTGAAATACCCTAACAGTAGCGCGAGCATGAATAATTTGCGACAACTTTTTCGTATAGCCTTCGACTATTTTGTATTAAAAATGAACAGCGCTGCGGCGGTGAAAAGAGGAAATAAAAATTGGTATGAAAATTTGGACATTTCGCTAGTTAAGTTTTGGTTTACGTAGTCGAAAAACGTTCCTGCTACCGGCACATATTCAATAAACTTATCGAAGTTGCAAGCTTAATACTCTGCTATTTGAGTCTGATTAACCTGGTCGCCCAACGTGGGATTCTCAGAATATTTTGACAACTACTGATTGGTCCAATATAAAAATTCAACTCGCGAATGTTAGAATCTCATCGACTAATCGTCTTTAGTACGCATGGATGACTAACTGAATATATCTATAACACAACCAAAGCAAAAATGATTTTATCTTAGGAATCACACATACAGGTAGATGCGTTAAGTTAATCAAATATATTTATTTACTTAGAAATAAAGCGATGGTCAATTTAATTAATTCTACGATACTATCGACCATGACACATAGTAGGTATTAGAAAAAACCCTGTTGAATTGAAATGCCTCAGCATCTGGGACCTGCACGCGATTTGTAGCTCTTCTATTCGGTCGAATTATACAGTACAACTTACGTACGGTCGATCTTGATTGAGAGGCGTACGTACGACAATGTTTTCCTACTACAGTTGTAGGCGTAAAGTGTTAGGCAGTCAATATTATATATATTATAAATTGTGGGCAAATAAAGCTATTTTGCTGATTTATCCTTATATTAATTTGGGATGTTTCCAAAGTTCTAACTATAAGATTGTTTTGTCTAAGGCTACAGTAATATAATTGAAACGAATGTTTAAGGATGTGCACCGCCCGTGTTTAGCAAGGAAACACATTATAATCTATTCCTAGACGTCACAGCTGCGGTTTTCGCTCAATTATCCACAATTATAATTAAATATATTGTATAACGATGTTTGTCTCCTTCCTTAGAACATTTGTGTTCAGTCTACGTACAGTCGCCTTATAGGATGGTCGTCTGTTCTCTCGTAAAGAAAGTGCAAGTGCAGTTAGATTTGTGCTTTTATGAGTGATTATTTCACGGTTCAACAAAGCAACTTTAAACTTTGAGTGCATACGTTTTTGTGATTAATAATTATAATTATTTTTTTATGACCGAAGATATATACATGTGAGTAATGCAATCTAAGATTATACGGTTCATAAACCTACTTTAGTTACTATGATCGTTTAGCAACAATGTATTGATTTGTGTTTTGGCTGGCACATGTCGATGCTATTACGACGTTTATGGTCTGAACCGAAATCTATGGATAGAGTGAAAACTATTGCAATTTGTGAACATAAATTGTGATTATAAGGTTTTCATTATGGAATATTATGAAACAGGTTCCTATCAGATACTTAGCTTGTAAATTCGTTCGTTTTTTAGTTTTTATTTTTGGTTTAAGCTTTAAGTCTAGTAAATAATTTTATGTGTTATGTTAATTTTATATTTCACGGGATTGATGAGTAATTTGGGTTGCAATGTTCCAACCCGTTACCCATGCTTATGCCCTTCGGTTCTGAAAACTCTTCAATAAATCTATATGATTAGCTAATTGCAATTCAGCTATGCTGATTAGATAAGGGCCCAGTATTGCGAATACCCGCATTGTGTTATTTATTGCACTCATATTTTCCTGCTTTCAATAAAAGGGAGTGTTGGATACTGTTAAGAGAAGGCAAATATTACGTAGCGTACACTTTGTGTTGAAACCTTGAAGGCAAGGTGAGTGTTTTCTTCAATTTTCATTATTGTCCCCGTAACCTCTCTAGTAAGTACAGTCAGTACGCTATATGTAATATATAAAATTCTCGTGTCACAGTTTTCGTTGCCATACTCCTCCGAAACGGCTTAAACGATTTTGATGAATTTTTTTGTGCTTATCTGGTATCTATGAGAATCGGCCAACATCTATTTTTCATCCCCCTAAATGTTAGGGTTAGTCCACCCCTAAATTTTATTTTTTATTTTTTAGACCGATTTCAAAAATTCTTTCACCGTTAGAAAGCTACATCATCACTGAGTAACATAGGCTATATATTATACTAGCTGCCCGCCCCGGCTTCGCTCGGGTAGACAAAATATTTGATATAAAAGTCTACCCGTGCGAAGCCGGGGCGGGCCGCTAGTAATATGTATCTATTAAACATAACTAAAGATACGAAATCCGATCTTCATAAAGATGTCTTAGTTGTAGATTTCTTACAAAAATTAGAATTAAATTTGAGTTCCATATCTTTTAACAGTTGTACCCTGTTTTGAGAACATCAGATATTTTATTGTTTTTAGTTAAATAATTTTTGTTATGTCTAGAAGTACATACATTTAAAAGAAGTTTTAAAGTTTAGTACCTAAACAAAATTGCATGGAAAATCTCGTGAGCGAATACTGAGGGCATAACAAAGCTAAGAGGCCGTAAATTTGAAACAAAACGGTCTCATCTCTGTCAACAGTTAAGCAGTCTACCTGTTGCTACTACCTACGTAAATTAAGCTAGCTCTTTCTTTTGTGAGATTCTTTTTGCGTATTCAGTCATTAGGGAACGTACCTATATCACGTGACCTGTTTTTGAAGATCTTTCGACCCTTCCCTCCCTTCGATGACTACTCGTAGTGTATGTCTAGACACCCTACTGCTACGACTACGTAACGAATTTTTTTTTTTTATATGCCACACACTAAGGTGGCACACAAGCATACGGCCCACCTGATGGTAAGCAGTCACCGTAGCCTATAGCCGCTAGCAATGCCAGGGGTATCGCTACGGGGTGCCAACCATGTTGCTGATGAGGACTCACTGTGCTAGCAGCAATACTACTAGCCCAGCGTATCCTCGTGGAGCACTGGCAACTTTACTTACCGCAGAAACACAACACTACATCAAGTAGTGTTATTTCACTGCGGTCTTCTGTAAGGCGGAGGTACAGTCCCCAGTCGGGCGGCTCCAATTTAAATGGAATAACCCACGGGAAATCCCAAATCGCCATACCTCTCTTTTTAAAAGCTCATGGTGTGATTAATCACTGTACTTAAGCTTAGAAAAACTCATTGGTACAGGCCGGGACTCGAACCTGGGCCCATCAGATGACAGGCCTGTTGCTTCAACCACAAGGCCACCACGGCTTTTGAATTATTTTGAATTATTATATTATCAATATCAAAAATCATTTATTCAGTTTAGGCCCTAATAAGGTACTTATGAAGGTCTAAATTACCACCGGTTCGGAAAAAAAAGCCACCTGAGAAGAACCGGCAAGTAACTCAGTGCTCTGTTTTTTTTCATGTAACAATCATGATTAATAAAATTCTTCTAGACTGGTGTGAAACCTCACCCTCTTAAAAGGGTCACGTAATTTGGTAATGTGCCCTTATGCTATACCGTTTACCGCTCTGAGATGCATCCATCCATAATTGACTAACCTAAAACTCTTACTTCTTTGAGTAATACGAAAGTACGCTTCATGCACCATATAGTTCCATTATTCTACGTATTTGCAGTCTAAACTAAATATAAACGCATGTTTTCGCAACGCACTATCTCCTTATCAATAGTTCTCTTAGTTCAGAACACAAATAACATTGCATATGCGTTGCAAATTGGTAATCATGTATTGTTTTTGTCAAGTTATTCAGTGCCGGTAGCATAAACATTTTTCGAATACGTATTCCAAAACGTAACTCGCGAAATGTCAAAATTGTCGTAAAAATTTTTAGTTCCACTTTTCACCGCCGCAGCGCTGTTCATTTTCTATACAAAAATAATCAAAGGCGATACGAAAAAGCGGTCGCAATTTATTCATGCTCGCGCTACAGTTTAATGACGATGTAGTTATAAATATTTATGATTATGATATTAAACTTGCTTGTTTTGTTTTACCGCCATTGTTGTACCAATTAGTCTTAATATAAGCATACTAGCTGTTACGCGCGACTTCGTCTGCATTCGTTTAGAGACAAAAGTAACCTATGTCCTCCCCAGGATATAATCTATCTCCTTGAAAAATTTTATTATGATGCGTTCAGCCGTTTAGTCGTGAAAAGGTAACAAACAAACAGAGCTATTTTCGCATTTACAATATTAGTACGGATAGTAGATATCTACTCTGAGATAGTAGTAACCGATTATGCCACTTAGCTACACCAGACACAGAAGATAAGATCATCGGTACAGTGGCTTCATTATGGGAAAACCTTGGGAGATATTTCTTTTCATCAGGATCATTAAATTTGAATTTCGTACATATGGAACTTTATAACAATTTAATTTTGTTGGATATTTTTGTTATCTATTATAACGCTTTCCGAACTCTTGTGCGACACTAGCGACATCTTCATATGTGAAAAGGTAAACTTGAGAAATACGCAATGAGTACGACTTACAATATTTACTACCGCATTTATAATAAGCGTCAATGTTGTGACGTCATAACCGATTGAGGGGATAACCGCAATATTACAAGTTTTAGTTAGAATCTGCAAACGTCAGGGATACACCTCAGTTGGCCGTGGAGTTGTGACCGTTGCAAAATGCACTTTAATCGTATAGATATTGAAATCCAATTTGTGTAATCACTAACTGCTGATTCATGCTTGTTATTCCCATGGCTTGAGTGCAACTGATATATACACGGGTTATTCATCTAAATTATATAGGTCTTGGAGTTCAAAGTCTATCGTCTGGCCTTGAGAAACGTCATATATTTACATACAATTAACACAACTAGCTTTACCCGACTACGCTCGCTGTGGCAAGCAATTTCACATACAGACATTTTTTTTTTTTTATTGAACCCACATAAACTCGTCAATACCTAAAAAAATCTTTGCATGCAGATGAATGATATTGATAGCAATAAGCGTTTTAGTTTTCATCTTCAACATTAATTAAATTTTCTAACTGCTATGAATTTATTACATCAATACGGCATCTAAGGACCTTTTAAAACTTCAGCACCGAGTAATTTTGAAACAATATAATCCAACTTACAAATCACAGGTCAATCAAATATTCGGTCGTCAATTTTCGAACAAAACTTTATCGAGTCGTACAAACATTTCAACTCGATTTGCTTACCGAAGTTAATTATTAAATGACTTTAATTATTATTCATCTCCACGGTAAAAAACATTTAAAATACATTCCTATTCAAATAACATGCAAAAACGTTTTCACTTCGCCTCAAAATTGTTAGACAAATAATATTTACATAGAATAATAATGTAGATGATAAAGGATTTTCACGAAGAATATTTTGTTTGAAAGCTCATTAACATATTTCAGGATCAAATTACAAATTATGAAAGAATCCATACTTATATTATAAATGGGAAAGTAACTCTGCTTGTTTGTTTGCTTGCTACCTTTTCACGGCTGAACGGATCGTAATAAAAGGACATCATCCATTTTGGTCCAAATCTAAAAGTTCCGGCCAACGCATTTTTGTATATTCTGTTAGACCTTGCTCACCTGAATATTTTTTACTTTGACACCAAACCTTTGTAGTTGATTGTATTTGAGATCGAAAATGTAAATTTTCAACTTTTTCGTTGAAATCATGAATATATAGCCTATGTTACTCAGTGATAATGAAGCATGCTAACGGTGAAAGAATTTTTGAAATCGTTCCACTTGTTTCGGAGCCTATAGACATTTATTAAATATTTTTTCTACCCGTGCGAAGCCGGGGCGGGCAGCTAGTATAATAAATAGCCTATGTTACTCAGTGATAATGTAGCTTTCTAACGGTGAAAGAATTTTTTAAATTGGTCCGCTTGTTTCGGAGCCTATTTCATACAAACATACACACAAAAATACAAATCTTTCCTCTTTATAATATTAGTATAGATATAGATTTATGAATTTTGTGGCAGCATTTTACATTTTGCGAAAAGAAAATGCAATGTTACCAAGGCTGTACTTCAGCCCGTCTTCACCCTATTAGCTCTCATCTCAGAACTTGTATCCCTCCGGCAAACAACGAACATTCTAAAGATTTTTTCTGTACTTTATCTCCATAAAGTAAATCTTAACATGCATTTGAGTTCTTCAAAAGTTGAGATCGTTCCACATTTTTCAATCTAAAATTGCGCGCTCTTTAGTACCTCATTTTCATCACCGGATATGCTGAAAAGATGACATGAAAAGTTTTCATCCATAGGTTGTGGACTCAAAATCAAAAATCAAAATCACCAAGGGCTCCGTAAACACTTGTAGGTAAGGTTAAAAGTAGGGGAACTTCCAATGAAGCTTAGAAACGGAACTACATTTTTGGCTACTTGCACCTTCACAAAATGCAATCTGTATTATGACGTAGCTGCGGCGGGTTGCCATACGATCGGCACGGTGGCGCTGCTATTATTTTATACTCATTGAGTCATTTCGCCAGAGTGTACCAACAATGCTTTCCAAGCTTGTAGTCACATTCGTTGTTCGCTCGTCGTTCGCTTTTAAATCAGTCTCGGCGATCATCCTGACCTTTCCCAGTTACCCGCGTCTATTTATAAAGCAGTTGTTGTGTTGCGCAACCAAACGCTGTTATCTCAGTATATCGCAAAGAAGAATTAAATCGACGATGATTGTACTTATATCACTTTTGTTGCCGTGTTGGCCTTGTGGCCCTGTCATCTGATGGGACCAGGTTCAAACCACCATTGAGGTTTTATAAGCCGTGCTTAATCACACCATGAGCTGTAAAAGAGAGGTAGGGCGAATTGGGATCTCCCGTGGGTTTTCCTATTAATAATTGGAGCCCGGCTGGGGACTGTACCTCAGCTTTACAGAAGACCGCAGTGAAATAACACTACTTTGATGTAGTGTTGTGTTTCTGCGGTAAGTAAGGTTGCCAGTGCTCCACGAGGATACGCTGGGCTAGTAGTAATGCTGCTAGCACAGTGAGTCCTCATCAACAACAGGTCGGCAACGCGTTAGTGATACCGCTGGTATTGCTAGCGGCTATAGGCTACAGTGACTGATTACCATCAGGTGGCCCGTATGCTTGTGTGCCACCTTAGTGGTATAAAAGGAAACATAACAGTGGTGATGAGCTGCTATGTACAAGTAGATAGTTGTCAATGCACTTTGGACCTTCTTTGCAGTGTAGACAGTCTATTATTATCTGCTGATTGTCAACTATCTGGTAGCAAGATATATACTTAAAGTAAATACGTGGGCTAACACACTAACACCGTCTATTTGATGGGGTTTTAAGTATCTAGCGAATTGATATGACTCTCGGTTTACCAGTTCTGGTAGCTAGTGGTACGACTACGTATTCGAAAACGTAACTCTCAAAATTTCATGCGAATTTTTAGTTCCACTTTTCACCGCCGCAGCGCTGTTCATTTTCAATACAAAAATATTGTCGAAGGCGTTACGAATACGTAGTTGTATGTTGTTCTTGCAAAGGCTACAGTCTCCAATTGGATTCGTGTAATAAGGACGCCTTGTTGTGTTCCGTTAATATCCCTCCCAATCTTCGTTACTTTTGCCCTTACGCCTTTTCTACTCATAATCCTACTATAATATAATAATAATAATAATATAAACGCGAAGGTTTGTATGGATGTTGTTACTCTTTCACGCAAAAACTACTCAACGGATTGGGATTAAATTTGGAACACAGATAGTTTATAGCCTACACATAGGATACTTTAAATCCCGGGTTTTTTTTTTATCCCGGGAAAATTTTTGGTTCCTCTGAGATTCAAAGCTCAACGCGGACATTATTAATTTTAGCATTCTTTCTTAGTCGGCTATTAAGCTGACTTTTATCATTATTATTTGCTTGCATTAAGATAAATGAGAACTCTTTTGAGTCTACCTCAACCCGTCTCAAATCTCCGATAGGAAATCATTTTCCGCAAAGGCACATACGTACCAATACGGCCTAACCACCCGCGATTTTTTATTTATTTATTTATGTTACACAAACAGATTGAGATCAATTGAAATTACATAAACACGAAGATAAACTATATAGGAGCTGGATAACAATCCAAATAATGCGTAAACAGCTTGACTCATACATAATATAAAGACACTATATGGGTAAACAATAAAATGAGAACATAACTAAAATAACATTATTTAGGAAATTAAATACATTTGATAAAAATACAAACTAAAAAAAAACAATAGTGAAATACGAACTATAAACTAATACTAAAACTTGTGGAGGTTATCTCGGCACCATGTAATATAGAACAGAAAGCTTATTATTAAATATATCAATAATGATTTTCTTTCTTTCTTAATTTCTTTACAATCCATAAACGAATATGGCATTCCTGTGTTAGCCTTATTAACTGAATGTGAAAGTATAGTACTAATTCTCCCATCAATGATAATGCTGCTATCTGTTTAATGAAGTTGGTCCAACTAGCCGACGCATCAAAATTAATATTAAAGTCATAAAATTGTTGTATAGTAGATATATTTGTTCACTGGCTCAGATAACGATCTATTATGGCTCATCTTATCATCATCTTATGGGTAATGAGAGCCTGGAGAAATTGATCGTAGTTGGGAACACGGATGGCAAGCGAGCCCGAGGCCGATCTCCTACCAGATGGACCGACCAAGTAAAAGACTCCAGGTTCCCGAGATTTAGCTCCGTCGTCAGGGCCGCGATGGATAGAAGCCGATGGAAACAAATAGTTCACTCCAAGTACGGACTACTCGTTGATGACCACGATCCTCAGTCATGAGGGAACGACAAGAAAGAGAGAGATGGCTCATCTATTATTCAAGTTACACAGTGTAATACGATAAATCTTTATATCGCTTGTTCAAATTATGAAAGATACTGATAGAATAGTAAATGAGTTGCTGTTGTACTGATTGTTAAAGCAGGAAGGCATTGTGTTATGCAGACGCCACGTGTCTTCAGCGTGCCTAGTCTACTCACAAACGCTACCGAATTGTTTTATGCTGGCGATTGTTAGTTTCCAATTACAATGTGCAAATTTTCATTCATTCTGTCACATAGCTGTATCGTCTACGATCGACAGCTTCACTTCTGCGTACACTTAATTAGCGCACGTTTTCCCAAACCCTGTTAGATTTCGTGTCCAGTTAGCCAGATGCACTAACCATAACGTAGAGAACCATTAATTTGTCTTCTTCTTCTTCCTAACTATGGCAATCAATCATTTTCTATTACTATTTATACCAGTGTCGAGTGTTAGAGAATTTTCAAGGTTCTACATTTATGTGCTTATTGAAATGCTTATTGTAGTTTTTGGAGACAATCCACGGCAGTAGCAGATCGTAACATGCCTTTAGGTTTGCAACACCAGAGGTTTCACTCGCGCGTTGCCGACCGTAAAAAAATCAGTTTTAAGTTGTGTTAAATTGTGACTCATTTATTATGTCTATTGCGTTTCTGATCTCTATCAACTCAATGTGCCATTAAAATGGCGAGAACTTTATCACGGCTATAAAATATAAATTTTGTGCTTCAAACATTTTGTAAACAATGGCACATCATAAAACGGTTTATGTGATCGGATTGTGACACAGCGTTGATCGTGCCTAGTATGGGCCCGCCTTAACACGAGTATTACTTGTGACCGTAAAAATTTAATTTACATGTAGATGTTAAGACCTAATATCTATACTATTTGGATATGCTATTTGATACGTTGAAGTCAATTTACCATTGTATTCTTTTTTTATCCTAAGTATTACAAATTCAAACTCAAACTCAAAATCATCTGTATTGGACTAGATTTCACAAGCACTTTCAAATGGTCAGAATCTACCACCGGATTCGGAAGGTCGTTTTTTGCTGAGAAGAATCCGGTAAGAAACTCAGAAATTACTATTTTCAAATAAAATACATTATTTACATTTAAATTACTTACATGACAAGAATATATCACATAAACAAGGATATTACGAATTACAAATCTAAGCTAGTAGTTAATAAATAAAAAGGCTTGATGACCAGTCTCCACAAGCAGCACCTGTTCACAAGTATGACGCGAATGCAGCCATCGCTCTCTTAAAAGGCATTTCCACGCGTTCAGTATTGAGGTTATACAACCGGCGGATTTTTCGTTATTGTCACATATGTCAATGTCAAATGTAGACTGTTTTATCTATGCTTTAAAACTATAGCTCTATATTCTTGATTAGTTAGTCTATTTTTAAGAAAATCTACAAGGGCTAACAATGGCTGCCCAAACGGCGCCTTCGAAGCAAGACCTGTCAACCTGTGCCTGTTGTCCAGCCTTTCAAAGTAAACTAGCCAATAATGTCAGCATCTAATCTTTGATTATATCATCTAATTAATCAATCAGTGTACATAATATATCGATCAGTAATAAAAGTCGTTGATTCAAATTGCATTCTCATTCAACAGTTATGTGACGATTTCTAAGAAGTCCTGCCGAAAGCCGTGTTGAGGAATTTTGTTCCAATAATGTGTCATATTATTTCACGACCGTATATAATTTAAAAGGTAATGTACATGCTGCTTTTATAATTCCTTTTAACAATATTTTTTATGATATTATTCTACAGAATAAGTGGTTATATATTTAAATATTATCTGTACAAACATATAAATGTTTCTTTGTTTGGAATGTAAATCGACCAGACTACTACTTGTAAATACATTTTTATATTCAAACATAATGTCAACTATTCATTTTTTTACACCACTAAGGCGGCACACAAGCATACGGCCCACACGATGGTAAGCAGTCACCGTAGCCTATAGCCGCTAGCAATACCAGGGGTATCACTAACGCGATGCCAACCATGTTGTTGATGAGGACTCACTGTGCTAGTAGCATTACAACTAGCGCAGCGTATCCTCGGATACACAACACTACATCAAAGTAGTGTAATTTACTGCGGTCTTCTGTAAGGTGGAGGTACAGTACCCAGTCGGGCGGCTCCAATTTTAGTGGGTAAACCCATAGGAGATTTCATTTCGTCCCACCTCTCTTTTTAAACTCATGGTATGATTAACCACGGTACTTAAGCTTACAACGCATTGATACAGGCTGGGATTTGAACCTGAGCCCATCGGATGACAGGTCGTTGCTTTAACCACAAAGCCACCGCGGCTTCTAAAATGTATTCAAACCAAATGTCAACTTAACAACTACTTTTTAATTTAACATGTCATTTGGGTCCGTCCGTTCAAATATTATCCAATAGCTATCCCAACAAGGCTTATCACGACCTCTAACCTCTAGAATAAACACAGACAGTTTATAAACACGTGTTGTATTGAACTGCCAGCCGGCATAGAGTCGACTCCGTATTGTACGTCAATATGGGGTCCATCGCACGTCACGCCTTGACCTGGATGTGAGGTAAATATAACAAAATATAACAGTAGCTCACGCGCCCTTACATAACACCGGCCAGTGTCAACAATCGGTAGTCGTTAAATCCGTATTTGTTCATCGTAAGTGACGCGACACGCTCTGACTAATGCTATCGATAAGTGTACTGTCGATGTTTTTTCAGATAAGAATAATCGTGGTAAGTTTAACGTGTGTGGCTAAACTCCTAAATGGATGAACCGATTATGATTCAGTTTTTCGTTTCAAAGGTGCTTAATTGAAATTGTTCTTAACCATAATTTTAGAGGATTTTGAATCGAGGGCTTTTGAATGAGATAAGAACAAATTGCACTAGTCATTTTTTCAATAATTTATATAATATATATGGGACAATAATAATAATACGATCTAAAACTAAAACTAAAACTAACCTAATATAAAAAAATAAAACACTTGTCCCAAATTGTTGTCACGCGGGAGGGTGCCAAGAAGGCTGGCAGCATTGCCGCGTGTATATATTTTTAATTCGGTTTCTTAATTTAATATTATTATTTTTCGTATATCACCCACTCCTGACTGAAGATATTTCAACTCGACAGTAGTTAGAGAGCCCATACTTTATCAAAGTTTAGTATTCGCTAACTAATTGCTGTGCACTCAGAGGTACAGGGCTTTAGTCACACACATTAGACAGTTTATTGTGTGATTTGTGACAATTAAGCAATTAATGAACGGTGAAAACAACAAAATATAATTGAGGGAAAATACTCAAATCTTTTACTGAATAATAATCATGACCTAACAAAGATAATCATTCTCAATGATCATAATATTGATTTTAATATCATATCTCACACTTATAAATATTTTATTGGTCTGAGTATAATATAAATAAATATACATAATATAAAACTGTGTATAAGTCGTAAGCGAACGTCACATCGGTATCTCTGAAAAAAAAATGTACGCTGTTGGGAATCCCAATAAGTGCTCTTTTTGTCTAATCGATGAAAAAACACGAAATCGATTCAACACCACATTTGAATCGATTATAATGATTGTATGGTTGTATTACTCACGATTCCCATAGGATTCAAGGCAGTATGTTTTTAAAACTTATATTTAAAAATTATGAGGTCGAGACTTTATAATTTATTGTTTGTTCCATGAAATAATCCACTAAAATCATTATTTAATAATTACATTTTTTATTGACACAAAACAGATTAAACTATTTACAAAAACATATCTTAACCTACCTACTTATAGATAAAAGATCTGACTCAAACCGGAATCATGCGGTAGCGTGCCAAGAATGCTGGCAGCATTGCCACGCTGGATAGCAATGCTGATTATTTAATTATATATCATCACGCCAAGTCTCCTTTGTAAAGCAGAGAGTATAGAGCGCTATTTCACTCTTGACTTGCACACCTCTTTCAAGAGGTTTTTCTTTTCGTTCGCTTTTCGCTTCGTTTCGCTTTCTATACAAGAATGTACATTTAGCAGTCTCTTCATACATATGCGACGCTATTAAAGAACTAAAATATTGATAGATTAACTTTACCTACGAAAATTAATTGATACTTAAGACTGTGTATAAAACTGTTAGAACGACGGATATATAACGGAGGTTTATCATATTAGGTTAATTGTCTTTATAATGTTATTCTGATTCGATTTGTATAGCGTTATTATTTGTTCACAAGATTTATGGTCTATTAAACTAATTTATTTATTGTTAGTATAAAATAAAATGTGTGTTTGTAATATATATATTATATAACTAACGTTATGTTGCGTGCATCACTACTTCATGGCTTTACCACGAATTCGCCTGCATTGCACTGCACTATGATATCTTCCAGCGTCACTAATTATTTCACGTGTACAACGCCAGTCTGGGACATCACAACGCTAGACGGAATACGTAGCCTATGTTACTCTTTAGTAGTGTAGTCCTCCGACACGGACAAGATTTTTTAAATATTTTTTCTAGTTTGCCCGTATACAAAGACGAAAAAAATACCTCTTTATAATATACTAGCTTTTCCCCGCGACTTCACCCGCGTGGCAACATAGTATATAGCCTATGTTACTCAGTTATAATAAAGCATTTTGTTGGTGAAAGAATTTTCAAAATCGGTCTCATATTTTATATAATACAAACATACAGAACTACAAATGTTTTCTCTTTATAATATCGTAGATAAAATTTTAATGTTCAATATTTATGCACCGCTATTGACGTCAGATATAATTCTTAGGATAATCGTTAAGCGATTCGATTGTCAACAATCGAGTCGTTTTTATCGATAATCCGGTAATGCTGCAGCGTTCCTATTTAATTGCTTCGAGAATATCATTACATTCATGCGAGATCGTAAACTGCATTATAACTTGTATTACGTAAGGTTGGTTTTTATTTACAAGATGGTGGGTTTTCCTCGACTGTGTTCTGAAGGTAATCTAGGATGGCGTGCGTCACAGATGAGGTTGATAGTGAGACAACCCTTCGCTTCTGCGGTCAGTCGGCCTTCAATTTATGTATCGAGGCTGTCTAGCCTGTTTTTGGGTTTTATAAGTTTTAAATGTCAAATCTTAGACGTCATTGCGGTTATAGATTGAAAATTATAAAAATAATGCGATGTGCAGGCCCAGTATTAGGGGTCCCCGACTTCCCCGAGGCAATGTAAGAATGGAAGCCCCATATTATTTCAAAGGAAATCTTCTTCTTCAAGTGCCTTCAATTCTGAAGGTTGGCCGTCAGCTTCTTGAACTCCTCTTTATCAGTAGCCAACCGAAACAGTTGAATAACGGAGGTTATGCAATGCCATATAAAAGGAATACCCTTCTGGAATCAATAGCATTTTTTTCGCAATCTATATTATGGGGACCTCTCTTCTGTAGTGGCCCCTCGGCTGTATCCCCTGATGTGCCCTAATTCCGGCTCTGGGGCACGGTGTGTGATGATTATATATTAGTCAAGGTTTCACGTCGTGACGGCTGCCTTCAGTCAGTTTCACACCGTTAGCAGCTGTATTTAAATTAATTATAAATAGCAATTAAACGTGTTCTTTGACTTTGAGCATTTCATTAATAATTGATTAAATATAACAAGAAAATTAATTTCAGTAGCGAAGGAGTGAAACGGTTTTCTGTAATGAACGTTTAGTCGAAACCGGAGAGCATGCATGAAGAGATTGATTAACGTAGAAGCAAAAGTATAGTCAAGAGTGAAATGGCGTTCTTTACTCTCTGCCTACCCTGTTATACTTAATGTTATTATGGTCTAGAAACACACTCCTCATACATAAATCTAGATTTCCAAAACCATGCAACAGCAAAAACGGCTTGCTAAATACAAAATTGTTTTTGCTGCCACACCACCTTGACAATGTAGGCATGATGTGTTATGGAAGCGCAAATATACTTGTAATAATTATTAAATTTATACAGCACCCAATTTTCACTGAATGTAATTTGGTAGCAAAATTACAGATGATGAGTCCGTCACCGTCTCTTAGACATTACTTACATACTCTTTGAATTTCTTCTCAGACCTACATATACAGGTTCTTCACAATTTTTCCTTCACCGCATAGCTCGATCTTGAACTTATTTGTATAGACCGGTGTGTTTCGAACTTGCGTCGCTAGAATAACAGAGTACGCATCATACCACACGGCCATCACTGCTCTTTATGAAGTAATAATATCTATTATAATAAATATAGATTTTGTAAAAATAAAATAATATATCTATTTTATTGCTGTAGAAGTGAAGTATAGTTTATTGCGTTATTGGCACACGTCATTTGTAAGTTTATCACACAAGCACTCTTACTCCGGGCATAGACCTTTATATTTCTTTTGTATGAACTCCTTGCAGTTGTACTGGTAAAATAGCATTCAAAAATCAAATCTAAAATTATTTATTCACTTTAGGCCCTAATAAGGCACTTATGAAGGTCTAAATTACCACCGGTTCGGAAATAAGCCACCTGAGAAAAACCAACAAAAACTCGAGTGCTCTGTTAATTACAATAAAGGCACACGGGACCCGTGCTCAGGGCCTCTGACTTCACGGGGGCCCCAGAAAGCTCAAATACATATGTTTGACCGTTAACCTTTCCAAAAACTCATCTTTATTTGACTAGTCTTTACAAATAAATACTTTAATGTCGTATGAAGCTATCATCGGATTCGGAACTTTTCAGTAATTATTTGTATAAAGAATCCGACACGAAACTCAGCAATTTATCTTTTCATTTTGTTTCATTTATCTTCTAGATACGTACCGTATTTTGTCCTGCAGCCATGTTAATATTTTGTGTTTGTTTTTCTATTTTACACTACACGGCAGACTTTGCGAATAAAACACCATAATTTTACGCTAAAGATTTTTTATGAGTTTTACAAACTTTTTAGGTTTTTTTTTTATAATAGGTCGAGTGGCTGTGATATACCTACAGATGACATCACAAAGCTAGAACCACGAGCATGTATACAAACAACAAGCAAACACTTCGAGACTTGACTTGTTTAAATTTATTTTTAAATGCAAATTCATGCCGATTTGCTATTTTTATGATTCCACGTTGTTTCTAAACTCGGCGGCGTCAACAAACCTGAACTGTCTGACGTTAAATTAACGTGTTCTAATCCACTCCACATCCTTATTGTCATTAGAATAAGGTCCATTAAACAACAAAATGTCCTCTCTTGACGGCAATGCAAGGGTTGTAAATGTTACATTACGACAGTGCCGAATATTTATAGACACCAAAAAAAGTTGGAGATGATGTCTGGTGAGTCTATATACACGATATCAAACCTTAATCATAGGTCTATAAAATGTTTATTTGCTTGACTTACTTTGGCATTTATTCTTGTAATTTTAGCGATGTACAATAATAGTTTTTAAAGCCGTGGTGGCCTTGTGGTTGAAGCAACAGACCTGTCATCTGATGGGCCCAGGTTCGAATCCCAGCCTGTACCAATGAGTTTTTCTAAGCTTAAGTACAGTGATTAATCACACCATGAGCTTTTAAAAAGAGAGGTAGAGCGATTTGGGATATCTCGTGAGTTATCCCATTTAAATTGGAGCCGCCCGACTGGGGACTGTACCTCCGCCTTACAGAAGACCGCAGTGAAATAACACTACTTGATGTAGTGTTGTGTTTCTGCGGTAAGTAAGGTTGCCAGTGCTCCACGAGGATACGCTGAGCTAGTAGTATTGCTGCTAGCACAGTGAGTCCTCATCAACAACATGGTTGGCACCCCGTTAGTGATACCCCTGGTATTGCTAGCGGCTATAGGCTACGGTGACTGCTTACCATCAGGTAGGTCGTATGCTTGTGTGCCACCTTAGTGGAATAAAAAAGTTTGCGGATGGGAAAAATGGATTTTATCACGTGTGTTATTGATAAATTTTGATGAGTCACGAAAAAACATAAATAAAAACATATACTATTAGCTTGAAATAAAAACATTTGATAGTGATGTAATGTATTTGAACAAAGTATTGTTAATTAAAGTCGTACTTTATACTCTAACTAGCTTCTGTCCGCGAATTCGTCCGCGATGAGCTTAAAATCTCAGAGGAACCTACGTTTCCTGGGATAAAAAGTATCCTATATGTTAATCCAGGTTATAATTTCACATTCCACAGCATCCTCACTTATTATATCACTCTTTCTTTCCATTTGTATCACAAAACCCTAGCGAGTTTTAGTCATTATTCTGATCAAAGCGTCTCTATTCGAGCCACAGACCTACGATTTTTTTATTCGAGCCTATCAGTCGTTCCGTCACTCATCTTATGTCAAAATCGTCTGACGTTTAACGTTTCGTTCCACTAAACTTGCATAGGTTGAAATAGCTAACAGTTATTAATATATTATGTTATATGTCATGGTGTTTTGGACTTGGGCCGGTATCTATCTACACTATCTACACTAATATTATAAAGAGGAAAGATTTGTATTTTGTGTATGTAACGAATAAACTCAAAAAGTACTGGACTGATTTTAATCATTCTTTTTTCATTAGAAAGCTACATCATCACTGAGTAACATAGGCTATATATTATACTAGCTGCCCGCCCCGGCTTCGCTCGGGTAGACAAAATATTTGATAAATGTCTATATGGCTCCGAAACCACTGAATAATTTATAAAACACTAACGGCAAAAATACTAATGAATAATTTATAAAACACTAACATTGATCAAATATTTAGTCCACCGGTGCGGAGCCGGGGTAGGCAGCTAGTCACATATTATTGTCATAATGATACTTCTGCTTGATATTTACTTAACACGGTGTTAAACGTATCACACGTTTATATCTATCTGAAGTATTACAGCGTACTACTTGGACACCATTATCGTCTGCTTTCGTTGATAAGATAAAACTTCAGAGTAAGGTAATAGTGCCAATTCTGTTGTTCAAAATTACTAAACTTAACTAATTTGACAGGTCTAAAAATATTGCCATCTTTATTTAACTCCGCACATGAGAAAGGGATAGCAATACTTTTAGACCTGTCAAATTAGTTAAGTTAAGTCATTTTGAACAACAGAATCGACACCAAAATACTACATAAAACTGACATTAAGATACTACTAGTCTAAGTATTGCCATCCTTATTTATCAGGTTAAATATGTATGGCAATACTTTAAATTCTGTCAAACTAGTATATCACCAGAGTTATTGGGTAATTATTTGTATTATTGCTTTATTTAATGTAGTTGGTGATTACAGAAACTATATGATCCAATACAAAATTACATGCAATACAATATCAATACAACGATAAGCAGCAACCGTTTGTATACGTTTACCGATATAAATTCGGGACATAACAATCTACATTCCAACTCAAGCAGACTAACATGGTACTCTTTTTCATTTATATTTTTGCTTTGCCCTTAATATAAATAATCGCTAATTGCGCGGACCGAGACTAAAATAACCTCCAACGATCTCAATAATAACCATTTATAAAAAATACTCTATAATTGTTTTGGGTATTTCTGATGACGTGGTGAGAGGCAGCGGCGAGCCACACTTTGACGTCAAAGGTTCAATGCACTCTGTATGTGTCATTACAATCGATTAAATAAACAAGCTGGCCTGCATCGGATCTACTCGAGTGCTTTCGTGGTTGGAATCGGACAACACACCGCACTATACACTAGTTCACGTGAATTTATGTGCTATGTCTCAAGTTGTTTAGTCTGAGGGTCTTTGCCTCGTTAATGTGTGAGAATGGTAAACGCATAGTTTTTGCTTATTCTGATATATTATTTGTATCTCTCTCTCTCGCTATCTCTCTCTCTCTCTCCATCTATGTGTGAAGAAGTTTGGTTCTTACATTACCGAGGATCATGGTCCCTGTGTGTATGATTGGACGATTTGCCTACATCAGTTCTCCTGTCATCAGTAGATATCACCTCATCTTCTTCCGGGGATCCATCTTCAGCTTTCTTATGAAACAGACGCAAGCTCTAACAGAATATACAGAAAAATTAGCTGGCCGGCACTTTCAAATTTGGACCAAAGTGTCGAATCTATTGTACAAAATCCCTATACTAATTTGACAGGACTAAAAATCCTTGATATCCCTTTCTCATGTGTGGGGCTAAAAAAGGATGGCAATATGACACCAAAAACTAAGCAAATCTTGTACCATGCACCATTCTACTTATTTATTCTCACGATTCTCAAGAATACCAAAATTGGGGCGGTGTAGTCTAATTTGCTGATAGGAAAATTTCATATTTGTAAACGATAGTTTCTACAAATATTTTAGAAAAGTTATTTGATTATTGTAATTCTGCGATACAAATGTGTGCTGGCAGCTACCTCGGACAAAGAATTAGTTTTGCTATTCAGAGAGGGAACGCTGCCAGTATTTTCGGAACGTTGCCTAAAGGGACTCCTTTTAATAATATATTTTAATATTTATATAATATTTCTAAGGTTTTTAGTTTTAGGTTTAGTTTTTAATTGAAATAAATTACTAATGTGTGAAGTAAATATTTTGTATAAAAGTGAATTCCGATACTGCGATGGCTACATATTATATAGTATGCAATAAAGAACATACAATTAGGCCATGTTTACACGTACGAAAGGCAATGAAACTAGACGTCGAAAATAAAGTATTGGATAGCGAAAGCGTCATGCCAAGGACGATGTGTAGTTGTGTACTCAGGTATTCCCTGAGGGCAGCCCCGGCCTTGTATGACGTCAAAAGGACCGGTTGATCTGTCTCGTATCCTTAACGAGATGTACATCGTTGATCGTGAAAAGATGTAGAATGCCAGGGAGCTATAATCCTTTTATTTGCGACTGCGCTGCGATTTGTGAAGCAGTCGATTACTATTGAGTTTTATTATCCTCACGCCTTCAATGAAATCTTTGAATATATAAAGACTACAACGTACAAGTAAGTTTCTTATACGTGTAGACTCTGCTAAGAAAGGGAAAAAATATTTAATTAGTCCGCCTCTAAACTAAGAAACTAAAAGTTAATGGGCTTCAATTTGTGTATTTGCTGGCCTCAGCTAGCATAGCAGGTGTGAATAGAATATAAAGCCATATAATTAATTTAAAACCATTTAATTATAGTGCAGTGGGGAATAAAATTCGGAGCGAATAAGGATCAGCAGTTAAAGTGAGTGAAGGGACACCCTCTTTCTTTGTTCTTGTTCTGTTTAATCGTAGTATAAAAACATTAAGGCTGCGTCACTTAGTTTTTATTCACTTTAACGTAAGAGGATAGCGAGAGCTTTTAGCTTTGATCGTAGATTACAAATATTTGATTAAATTCATGATGCTGTGGCATAGGCAGTGCCGGCGTTATGGAGGGGCGTAGTGGGGCGACAGCCCGGGGCACCTAATTTGGAGGGCGCCAAACGAAAAATTAAAAAAAAACCTTTACCCTCGTGTCGTTGGCTCCGGGTAACGCTGAAGGAAATATTGATTTTTTAATACAAGATCAAACTGGTTCAGCGAAAATTTTTAACTCGATAATGATTTCCTTAAGTATGCGCCACAATATTCTAGCCCGGGGCGTCAGTGGCCCTAACGCCGGTACTGTAAATAAGTTATGGCTTGAAATAATTCGCATTCGCGTTGTATTTTGTACTTCATCGATTAGGAATTTGGTTGGACTCCAGTACTCATGTGAGGGTTACTAACCCAACGATGTTTCTATTTCTCTCTGTCCGTATGTCTGTATCATATAATGTTATTATATTATCCTTCTAATACTATAAACGTGAAAGTTTGTAAGAATGGATGTTTGGATGTTTGTTTGTTGCCCAATCATGTAAGAACGGCTCAACGGATTTGAAAGAATTTGGCACACATGTAGTTTATAACCTGGATTAACCTGTTTTTTTTTTTACCCCGGGAAAATGTTAGGTTACTCTGAGATTTTAAGCTCAACGCGGAAGAAGTCGCGGGTAGAAGCCAGTGACTACATAACTACCTAAGAGCACATAGTTATAAAAAAACAGGGCCCTGTAGACTGTACAACTGTGTAATGAAATAATGTTTTTTACTCATACACGACACAATAAAAAATCATTTACTAATAATAAAAAATATATATAAATAAATAATTAAATAAACTGTACTACTCTCGTATTAAAAAATACGGGTAAAGTTTTATCGGAACTTGTATGGCCAGCTCAATTCAAAAGGAAATGCATGGAACGCGTCCGGTAAAAGTAGTGTTCCAATAGAAAACCGGATCGGCGTGAAAATGGTGAAACCGAACTACATGTGCCGGTCACTGTATCTTTCTATTACCACAGAATAAGTTCATTTACTACGCCTCTAAGCTTTTTGACGCCCGCCATCTTAGGTAAATAAATGTGGTTTGAGGGACGAAATGTAATTTTAGTTAAATTTAGTGTTGTTGGTACTTTCAGATTTGGACCAATTCTCTATGAAACATGGATGATGTCCTTTGTTGGTTTGTAGTAGATTTGCAGGAATGTTGTTACTCGTTAAACTTACCACCGGTTCGATTTTTTTATACCAGTAAGGACGCAAACTAGCATACCAACCGCCTGATGATAAGCGGTTACCGCAGGCTATGGAGGCTTGCAGCACCAGGGGTATCACTCTACACTCCAAGGGTTGATATGGTTGCCGATCCTGAAAAAAGTGCCTTTCGAAAACAACTACTCGGCACGGCATCTGTCTGTTTAAATAAATAGTACGATTACAAAACAATGTGGTACATTATTAAAATATAAAAATGGTGCTAAGACATATTCAAGCTACAAAAAATTATCGGCAATCGGTTGCCATTCAATACATACATACATAGCATCTCGCCAAGTCACTCACGGGGTAGGCAGATTTGCACACCTGTTTTGCTCCATTGCATTCATCAATCTTTCATACATGTCAGCCGGTTCCGAATATTCTTAACCTTACCAACATTAATGACGGTAAGTAAGTAAAGTTATTATTTTCTGGGTATTTTCATCCGCAATAGTGCTATAGAGTTCTGGCAGGAAAATTCTAATTTTTCATATTATACAAAAGCCTCATATCCAAAAAGAATAGAATAATATAGTCAAGCGAGTTGACAGGTGAGAAATGTCATTGTTGCGATTGGAACGAAAAAGTGACGTACGTATTATTATGAAATGGAATGAACAACGAATATAAAAATATAGGAGGAGAATAATACAACAGGATTAATAAGGGAGTTTTAACATAATATTAATAGGATTTGTAGGCAAGACCATCTGTCTAATCTCTATATATAAAAATGAATCCCTATTTCCCTTGGTCACGGCATCACGCGTGAACGACTGCACCGATTTCATTTTTTATTCTTTTTTAATTGTATTGGTTATTGTCAGGAGAAGGATCTTATAAAAAAACCGGAACCTTTTTAATTTCGCGATAAACTAAAAGTCCTTTTTGCTATGGTGTATTTGTCATATGAATTCATAGCTAAGACAGGACATCGCCTGTCGGGTCAGCTAGTCAATAATATGGTACAATAAACAAAGCAGTACACGAATAATAAATAAGTAGAGTACATAGTTCCAAAGATCACAGAGAACAAGAACATAGCTGGCGCGTGCCTCGCAACAGGTGGGGGTGTGCTGCCGCACAAACATTGCGTGCCTCCCATACACCCCCACCCTGTTGCTAGAGCGACTAGGGGATCCTTGTGGGTTAGTAAAAATCCAGGATAAAGATCCACAACGAAATTTAATATTGGAAATAAATTTATTTCAATATTAATGTTACGATATACATTTCTATGTGCATTAACTCCTTAAAAAGAAAATAAATAAATAAACGGAATTTGTAGGTTGGGGTACAATTCGGAAAACATAGCTGTACAGAAATCTGAACTCTGTCTGAAGACGTCACTTTAGTAGGCGGTGCGAGCGTGACAGATATGAATTTACAATTAATGGTTAATGTCCTATTTCGTTCACACGTCACAATCGTTTTATCATTAGCTGCTAAGAGGCGGCAACGGATTCTTCTGCGGTATTTTCGGAAAATCGCACATCTGATATGCTTACAAAATGACACTCTCCAATTATTTGTGTGTAAGTTCTCAGAGTGGTAACAGTGGCCTCGTTCGAAATTAGGGATGTCCCTTGTTTGAATATTCTTCAGTTTCCTTGTACTGAAAGTAATTACTCAACGCAACATTATCATTCGATAACTAAATATTAGAAGTTATTATGAACGAATTAATTCGTGTTCACCCAGTATTTTCAGTTTTGCATGCTGATTACGTCATCTATGTAACATCTGCAAATAATGATGCATATTACTTCGCTAAAGACCGATGGGAATTTAAATACGTGTTGTAATAAGCGAACAAAACCACCCCAGATTACAAGCATGAGGAAAATAGGGAAGAGAAACCACACATAAATGCTAGTAATCGGGAAAATTTTACTTGGTAGTATCTCAGCCGTATATTAAATGTTTCAATCGCAATTCTATCACCGATCGATATAGTGTGCTCACAGAATTATAAAACCTAGCATACTATAAAACACTGCAAGCTTAGATATTTTAAACTTAACGCAATGGATTTTAATGGTGTTTTTAATAGATGGAGTGAAGTATCGTATAATTAAATTGTTTGAAGCCGGGGCGGGCCGCTAGTAATATTTAATCGCTAACGCTAGTGGGCTCGACATACAAAATAGTGTTGTTTTTTATATGTCCATCTATGTCAATATGCATATCGGCCACTATCAGTCGCCTTTCACTCAAGACCTGTTGCATCGCGGTCAGTTCACGACGTACTAACTTATGCTTTAAAAACTTTCAGTTAAGAACTATAATTAATTTGACCACCTTAAAACTAGAACTGAATCGAATGTTGAAATCTTTTGCCTTTCAACTTACAAGGGAGATTGACAAAAATATACCTCCCAATAACCAATAAGCGAGCTTTCGTGATGCCGCATGCGCCATGCGCTGTTCGGCAGTTGGCTTAAATTGTTTTTCGAATAATAACATAAATAGTAGTAGGTAAGTTTTCTACTTGCCTAGCCCGATAGACAGTAAGCCCCTGCCTATAGTAAAATGACATGTATACCTCAATTATATTACCATAGAAAATTTCCTTTTTAACCTTTTTAATTGTTCCAACGGCATCTAGTACCCGTGATCAAGGCAGTTAAAATTCTGCCCGAACTTTGGACACCGACCAACAAACAAAAAATAGCCTAACTGATATTATCACTTGCTATTGTCTTAACGTTTTGTATTAATTTACTTTTATGGACCAGCTGAAGTGCTTTTGAAATACCCAATACTCACGAATTCACCAATTTAAGCAAGATTCCGTCATGGAAACTAGTTTTTGGACCTTGCCAAGATTGAGTTTAGCTATGTGTTACATCAATTCAATGGTTTACTAAACACATTAAATTACTTCCCGTATTTATTTAGATACACCAATTAACGATAATCGGTGTGTTAATCAATAACTTTTCTACGTTTGACTGGCGGACATTATAAATATTCAAAATAATAAGTGTACTTTAATTGTATGTAAAAAGATTTATTCAAAGTCAATGCTCTTGAATGGCAATCATAAAGGTCTAGTTACACTTCACTGGTTATCCATACATTCTTGTATTGATAACTAAGAGCATTGCCCCTTTTATGCACCTGTGAATAATTCAGATAATGTCAATCGACAACATAATAATAATAATCCCGGAAATTATATCAAACCGTCTGGTTTCCCAAACCAAACGAAACTTGTACAAAAATATTTGTTACCTATAGATTACCTTTAAGAGAGGTACGGCGATTTGGGATGTCCCGTGGATTTTCCCATTTAAATTGAAGCCGCCCGACTGGGGACTGTACCTCCACCTTACAGAAGACAGCAGTGAAATAACACTACTTGATGTAGTATTGTGTTTCTGCGGTAAGTAAGGTTGCCAGTGCTCCACGAGGATACGCTGGGCTAGTAGTAATGCTGCTAGCACAGTGAGTCCTCATCAACAACATGGTTGGCTCCCCGTTAGTGATACCCCTGGCGTTGCTAGCGGCTATTGGCTACGGTGACTGCTTACCATCAGGTGGGCCGTATGCTTGTGTTGTGTGCCACCTTAGTGGTAGAAAGAAAATATCTTTTTAGAAACCGCAATTCTCTTAGTTAAAATTTCTATCTTACCATCGTAATATGGGATTCCTTCGAGTCAGGCAATTCAAACTCTGTCAAGGATTATGTGCCTATATTTCCGGAAAGCAACAATTTAAATCGGTGGACCGTTTTTAGTCACAAATTTTTGTCAGTACTACGTCTCAAGGCTACGCGAATGCGAGATAAATATAATTTACAATGTATAGTTTGAGTGAGGTCAGTGCTCTTGTCCTATCTCACTCGCACATCATAGAAGTTTCAATTCACATTGGCAGATGGTAAGAAAGAGCGGCGGATTTCGCCACAGTTTTTTGAATCGACAAAACCGATATTGATATACAGAGCACATCACTAACCGCGCCTACTCCGATTATAGGAGGGTCAATTGCAAATGGGGGTCGTGCGTCACGTCTCGCGATCGGGGGGTCTACAATGAAAATCGAACGAAGCTTTCTTTTTGACGGATCGGAGTTTTTTTACCACGTACATGTTTCGAATCGGATGATCGCAATTTGACAAGTGTTCAGTGATAAACGAACATCGATTGTTGTAACCGAAACGAATGATCAACGAACATCGGACTTATACCAGCATATTCGTGGTAAGAATGACGCCGATCTGTCAAAAGTAAAGCTTCGTTCGTTTTCATTGTAGACCTCCGGAACGTCTGCAATTTGTCGTCCAACTGTTGGACTATGGACCCACAATCTACGGACGGACTAACGCAATTGTACTCGTACAATATATATGCGTCGAATCAGGTTCACTCACAATACAATCAAGCGCCCACTCGGAAATTAAATAATTACCGCCTTGATAAACACAGATGGTGTCATACAGAGTAGCTCTCAAGCTATTGACAATATACAAATGAATAAAATTACCTATGATTTCAAGACCCTAACCAAAACATGTGACTCTGAAAATGTGGTGTATCTCCCTGATTATTTATTTAAGCCAGTTAATCGTCAAACAAAATGTTATATCATTTGCTTAACGTAATTCCCGGTTTTAGCACAGGCTCAGAGTAGATTATATACTACGTACAAGCACAGGTTTTAAATGTATTTTTTTCGTAGCTAGGGTATAGTTTTTAAACTTCTTATTTCAATTATTTCCGAACCGGTGGTAATTTAGACCTTCATAAGTTCCTCATTAGGGCCTAAAATGACTACATGATTTTTTGTTGTGCAGTCCATAAATGGTTCTTCGAACTATATATAATGAACCAGCAACCTATGGATATGATCGACATGATCGTATCATATTATAGTCTTGTTCGCATCTCAGGGAGCACGCTAAGGCTGTGTCCCCAGTAGGCAAACTGTTAGCGGACTGAGTTTGCGGCGTATCGGTTTAGTACGCCCTTCCATACATTTGAAATGGAGTGTGCACAGTTCGCGCGTAACGCTGCAAACTGCGTAGAGTGAGCGCAAACTAGCAAACTGTGAACTCCATTTAAATATATGGAAGGGCACTGGGGACACAGCCTAAGTCATCGATCCCGGTTGCCACTTGGCAATCGTTACATGCCCGTCAAATAATAAAGTCTACCAACTGGGGCTGATCTAGGTTACTGTTAATAGCGTAGATTGCAAAGGTCAGTGGTACAGTTCTGATAAGATCTGTGTTCAAAGACGTAACCTATTAGCGTTGATCTAAATTCTATTATTATACCAGTATTTTTTAAAACCATCTTAGGACAAAAGATTACAGCTGGTTGGTTTCATATGTACGCTTGCATGCAACACTGTATATATTTTTATACCACTAAGGTGGCAAGCAAGTATACGGTCAACCTGATGGTAAACGGTAACCGTAGTCTATGGACGCTTGCAACACCAGAGGTATCACTAACGCGTTGCCGACCGTAATTTTCTCTTGTTTGTAACAAACTGTTATATCATGATAGTTACATGAACAAAAAGACAGAGCACTGAGTTTCTTGCCGGTTCTTCTCAGGTGGCTTTTTTCAAACCGGTGGTAATTTAGAACTTTATAAGTTCCTTATTAGGGCCTTAACAGAATAAATGATTCTATGATATTGATTTTTGCACTGCCAACGCTCCAATAATTTCTGATTACTCCTGCTGAATTTAAAGAGAGTTAAGGCGTAAGAAATATAGGGCGTTGGAACCCGCTAGATTGGGACTATACCTCAATCTTATAGATGGAAGATCTTCTGTAAAGTGGAGGTATTATCCTAATCAAGCATCTTCACTGTGGAGCGAGACTAGCGGGATATACCGCTGTGCCCTCTACCCTGAGATCAACTGAAAAAGTTAGATAAAACTTTGCGAAAAGGATGTGAAACGGATTTTTAGTAAATTGGCGCTCTAAGCTAAGATTCGAAAACTTTGCTATTATAACTTTATCTTCGCTGAAAGCAGAGACGTAGATGAAATTGAAATTCCAGCTTCCAGCCATAAGTAATAAGTGTTAAATAAATGTAATGCAAGAACGTATTGAGCACTATCGGTCAGCTGTGATAAATTAATATATTTTTAATAGTGCATTGTTATCGTAAGTAATATCCGCGTAACGAGTCACTAATCGCTTAATAATCGTGTAGATAACGATGGTCTACATGGCTAGCCCATTTGAAATTATAGTGAGCGCTAAAAGGCGAACCACTACGACAAGATTAAATAATATTATTAATTCTTATGCCACTACACCGGATAAGTATGTTCGTACCTGCTACTACATTCTAACAGGGATTCCTAACATAAGTTCCTCGACTTCGGAAGGACTGCATCCTATCCTATAGGGCCGCATTCGAAACAAAAATCAGAGTAGGTATATAATGACGCGACGGTAGAAAACAGGAGAATTAGTGCGAATTGGGATCTGCCATGGGTTTTCCCATTCATATTGGAGCCCGACTATATTAATTCATCACATAAAAAAGTGACCATGGTAATAGGAGAATCTTTCCAGTCAGTTCTAGCCTGTATGAATGCTGTTCACTTACTGTTGTGCATTTTATACAATTCAAAGTTATTCATATATTGAATTATTCTGGAAGACTGATAATATAAGCATGTTACGTACTGACGAATATTATGTGTAAGCTAATGGTAATTCGTTTTCGATGTGGGTCACTGAAGGCGAGATTCGTTTATATTCCTAACTGAACTCAAGTCAATATATTCAATAAATCTTCTTCGTCTTTATTTTCTCCTCTTGGGGAAGGTTCTTCTTGATATTCGTATGACATTCGTATTCTACTACGTCATGTCTTATTTATATCCTGACAGTATTTACGCGCGGCTGTGCGGCGCTTTGTGGTTTATTTTTTATTTTATACCACTAAGGTGACACACAAGCATACGGCCCACCAGATGGTAAGCAGTCACCGTAGCCTACAGCCGCTAGCAATACCAGGGGTATCACTAACAGATTGACAACCATGTTGTTTAAGAGGGCTGACTGTGCAGTAATGTTACAACGCCATCGATCAGACCATTGGCCGTCAGTGAGTATTAACATACGGCCAACGAAAGCACAATATTTTTATTGGAACATCATCAACTGGATCGAACCACGCGCTGTCATTTACCCGTAAAGCGGACTTTATAATACTTGGTGGATTGAATGTTACAGCTAATATAATTTCAAAAGCGTAAAAAGATAATGCTATCAAATACCAACTACTTTGTATTATTACAATAAGTAAGGTACTAAATTCATAACTGCGTCATTGGGGTCTAAACTGAATTAATATTTGTCGTTTTCAAAGATCAAAGACAAATTAATGGCGGAAATTCCGAGGCACTAATTCATGTAACTATTACTTATTCAAATGTTCTTATGTAAGATCTTGCAGCTATTATTCAGTTTAAGATACACTTACAAATTTGTGATACACTAGAGCACCACTAATAGAAGTGCTGTATAGTGGGTGTCACCCACAACCTCATAATGCTCTTGCTGACCATTATATGTATAAAAAAGTTGCTTACATATTCCGTCTGTTTGAACATCAAAAAAGCGCTATAAACAGTGCTAACACCAGTAAATTAGAATATTAGCATTTAAATTGATTCAGTAATTGGTTTGGAAACGATGAAAAACAATGGCGGCCCGAATTGTCCCACTCATTCATATCGAGAGAATAACTGAGTGACAGAGATGGATGATAAGAACTGCACAAACTTCTATGATACACTTCTTGTGCAATTATAGCACTTTCATCTATATGTATAACAATTTGAAATGAAATTTCCTTTAATTTAACTTATGTATCCCTGTACAGTAAACTGTCAAATGCTCACATCTTCGTAGGGTTCTTGCAAAAAATTAAAAGAAACATCCTTGCATCTATTATCGTAGCACTTTCTATAAACAAAGACATAACAGTGAGACCATTGATACAAATCGTAGGTATTGCACAATAACAAAAACAAAAGATACGATTAGACAGACAATGAACCGTAAACAGGTCGCCTTAGTCGCGAATGAATTTAAAAGTAAAAAACGTCTCACGTGGCCCAACACGTAGTCGAGCTAAACTGAATATCGATTATTCAAATATTGACCCATACTTATCTGCATCGGTTACTCAATATCCAGTTGGTGTAAACGATTTATTCATAAACCCTCGTATGCGACTGAAGGAAACAACACTATCTATAGAAGTGAGGCAATAAACATGCCTTTGTTTTGATTGCATATCAAAAGAGGTTTTAAATAGGTACTTGTTTCAAGAGTTCAGTTATTTTTAGAACAGACCATGCTGGCTGATAATACTTACGTTGTTGTAAAACAATGATAGAAGAAAATAATGTTTACCGGTGGTTCACTGATGTAGTAAACTATTGAGTATATTATTAAATTTTAGACAGTGCCTGAGCAGATTGAGATTAAATAAATACATCGATTCCAATCTAGAAAAAAAACTAGTTTATCTATACTTATCTAATATTGGTAAAAGCAGACAGAATGTATTAAAAGAAATTAGTTCGAAACACATTTATCACCGACGCGAAGTGTATTCTACGGAAATCGCTTTTTATCAGGCGGATTGTATGCTTGTTACCAACTTAGTTGTTTACAAAAACATGCTGGACAGGACACAGAGCTTAAGTTATATCAACAGTACGAAAGATACGGATTTACTGTGGGTGAACTCGTTTATCTAATAGTTAAAATGTAGTGGAAAAATAAACAGACTTTTAATCTGCTTTCGACACAACAGACGTCAGCTTTGGTAAACAGTGTAAAGGATTTAGGAAGCTTTTCCTGTCTAGGGGAGAATTGATAGGCAATCAGGTGGGACTTTCACCGAGCGACGATTTCGACCGATAACCGTTTGATAAGGATATTCGAACTGACGGACGCGCTACAGGGTATTGACCTTGTACCTCTACTTTATATGGGCGTTTATCTGAGCTTTGTTGAGATTTAATTTATACACAAATTTTGTTATACATAACTGTGTTAATCTATCATTTAGACTTTTAATTATAAAACTTAAAGGACTCAGATGAGGCCATCCTTTATCCAGATTAGAATTAGGGCTTTTTCATACTTAAGCAATTAAACACTGTGATTATACAAGAAATTGAGAAAAATTATATCTTTTAAAAATCTGATTGGACTTAGTTGCGGGTAGTAATAAAATGAACAGATTTTAAACTGTTATGCTGCTAGGTCAAGTTAAATTAAACACATAGCACTTATTAAATTCAATTAGAAAGGGTCTCAATTACATAATTACAATCATTACAATTAAAGAGATAAGTACTACTTGTCTGTCGTCAGTCGTGTGTTGACTCCATGTTATTACTCATAATATTGCTTCTTATCATTGTCCAATCAGGACAAGTCGCTACTGATTTGTCGCAAATCGGTTGAAAGCGGTTACGTATTTCTTATACTTACTTGTTATAATAGTAAAATTCGGTATTTTTTAAATTCTGGCCGTATTGGAGAACTGCCAATTCGCACTTGTGACGTGAAACAAATTGCGTACGTCTTATAAGCATGTCTTCTAATATGTCTACAGATTGTATGATGGAGGAAAATATATTATCATCACGTCAAGTCCCTCACAGTGTAGACAGAGAGTATAGAGCGCCATTTCACTCTTGTTTTATACCTTGTACATCTCTTGTGCTTGTTTTACATACATCAATCTCTTTACACAAGCCCATCGGTTCTAAGAACTCTTTACCTTTACAGCATTAAGTACTTTGACATTTCATGTTGGTAGTATTTATACCGAATCTAAGAATACTGATGGACTATAAATTTAGATCAGATTATTAGCTCCTAAAATTAAGTAAATTCATTAAACCTTCTTAAAGGTCACAATCTTTTATTGATTATTTAAATGTAAAAAAAAACAACTAAAATCAAAAAGTCCTTTACTAGTAACTTCATAATCTCCTATTCACCTGTCCATTTCAAACCAGACAACAATCTCACTAAATTCAACCAAATCCAGCTTAATTGCCATATTTAAACCTGTTATCGTCAGTCTGTTTTTGTCTTACCACTAAGTGTGTGTGACTTTAACTTTGTAGACAACTTTGCTCCTTTGAAATTATGCGTTATGTGGTTTTTAGTATCTAAAATGCTTACAATTATAAGAAATATTAAATGTTGTGTCAAGATAAATGTAGTATTAGACGTCATACTATGCTGTGCTCGTAAGTTCATTGAATGTCTACCCATTTTATATATCCAGTTTCTACAAATACTGCGTTACTAAATTCGCAAATTATAGTATGTATTATTAAGTTCTCACAACATGCTAATTGGACTTGTGGTTTACCAGCAGCCTCTACTTATTTAGCTTTTAATGTAGAACATTGATATAAAATTATAACCAACTGCAATTCCTCAGATTGCTATTCAAAAAGATCTCACATATTTATTATACTTTAGTTAATAATTTATCCAATTTGTATTCTAGGGGAGTCATCAAGGCGTCTGCTTTATTTTACCATGTTACATTTTGTGATCTGGTTCCTTCTCTCTGCATAACATAGTATACACTATACAAGCGTCAACTGTTTATTAATTTCTTCGTGATTACCATGTTTATAACGTTTCATATCAGTAACTGCTTTGCGAATCATTGGTAAAATCGCATTTACTTGTCCTAACAGCGGATCATAACTGTAATAATGTGTATCGTTATTCTGGCGGATTTATTGCTGGGGTATAAATTAATTTTATGAAGTTTGGCAGGCGGTAATAGCTCAGCTTAGGATAGTTCGTATAGCCTGATTTACGGCGTTTCTGGTATAGGACTGAGTTGCCGGTACTGCCAATATTAGTTAATACACAAACGCACAGAACGTGAGTAAATATATGTATGCATGAGACAAAAATAAGATGTCGCCGTGTTACAACAACTGAATTCTCACCTTTTTGTTCGATTTACACAAAATGCAGGTGATCAAAAGATTCTATGTGATAAAATTGTCACATGGATGGGCGAATGTAAACAATCCCATAGAAAGCATTGTAGGACCAATGTCCCACATTGAAAGTACATTATCCTTCAGCAACCGATTTATAAAATGAAATTTTTATCGGCTTATCATCCAGTCTATCTTGATCGCGTATGTCTGCTGTAATTCGTTGTGTTTATGTATTGAGTGTCGCGCCCAGCTTTATGACTGACGTGTTATGGCTGGACCTATAAAATTGTGATTGCAATCTGTAAATTGTCTTGTGAGTCATTTCATGGCTCTGTATCAAGGTCTGCCTATTGCTATTGCTTCCGCGGGCATTGCATTACGGTTCGAAGATGACAGGGGGCTGTATAGAGTAGTAGTCATTCCAGTTAGGTAGATGAACGACATCTGAGGTAGAGAGGAGTAAGCAAGAGGTACCGTGGTGTGGTTAGCGAGCTTTTGTTATTATTCTGAGGTAGCTTAGACTTCTTTTGACGCATGGATTTAAGATGTATTTTTCTCTCGCAGCGGTCTGGTTGTGGTAGTGGTCGTAATTGATCGTTAAAAGTGTATCATATCAAAAATATAGCTCTATCATGTTGCATAATGTCTGTGTGAGTGCAAATGACAAGTGATTCGTGAGATACAAATAAATTTTGTGTGTTTGAAACCGATTTATTGGTATTTTTATTTGTGTTGTTAGTGAGAGTAATATCCATTCCGTTATAATTAACACAGTAGTGAGTTATGGGTGTTAACTAAATAAGTAAAACAAAAGTGATGTGGGTCATGTGGGTCGCATTGGAAACGGAAAAAACGGGAGTTGGGACTTGAGTTTGGGTTACTTCTTCCGATTTCATGGCAGTTGATGGAATTATTTACTTATACCATAGTTATGGTAGTCCAAAAACACATTCTAATTGGCATGTGTTTTGAAGGAGCCACGATCAATGACAAATCTAAAGCGTTTGTGACAGTCTTTAAAACGTACCATCATATTCGTTGCAGATTGTAGATTAAATAAGCACAAAAACATTTGACAACATCGTAGCGGTCGAGCTTCAATGAATTTAATAACGATACCGGTTAGCACTTTAGTATCAAGGTAGGTGTCACGGCATTTGACGTTGAGTAGTCAAAGTCCGTACCACGAGTGCTGTAAATCTGAACACATACATCTAACATATAATAGTTAATATTTGCATAGATTTTGCACACCCATATTGAACAGTTTGTTTATTTTTCTTATAAACAAGTTTGTATAGATTAAATACATATATCGACGAATGTACATTTACAAACGCTAGCCACATAGCACCACTGAGTTTAACTTTTTAATCGCATCGGAATTAAGGCGTCATGTTCAATATAATAAGGCGTCAGTTTAAACTGACAAAGAAACTGACGTAAATTAATTTGTTTAATTCAAATCAAAGTTGTGCAATGTGGCCTCCGTTTAAAATCATGAACCTCCAAAAAGGGCAATAAAAAATATGTATTTTTATTCTCTGTTTGTTGGCAGGCATGAAAATGACAATGTCCACGTCGCCGACAATGAGCGCGCGCGTTCACAGGAAGGTAATGAGAGCGCCGCATAAGCGCGTGCATCCCGGTAAAACTGCGCACCCGGGCAAAATGGTGCACACGGGCAAAATGGCCCACAACCCGGGCAAAATTGCCCACCACCCAGGCAAGATGGCGCTCCACGCGGGCAAGCTAACCCACTTGGGCAAGTTTGGAAAGCTAGCCCATTACGCGCACACGCACGCCCTGCGCCCTCCGGAGCCCTGCGACAATAGTAACGACAGCGGCCTCGGCCCTGACCCCCACAACAGGTAAGAGCCTTTCGCTTTTAGATAATGCATTCACTGCTTTGCATTACGCGCGTATTCTGGTGTGTCACTAAAACCTCTTTTGACTAAAGGTCGGATACTGAACGCCAGTCATATCTCTTGCTAAATTTTGACTTTACATGTGAAATTGCACTTTCAAATTGTTCGCGATTCAAATAGTTATTTGGACCTTTGCGTCAGTGTTGGACCTTCCAACTTTGAATGTCGTTTCTGTATTCGACCGCAAGACTCAGAATTAATATTGGATCAACTGCTTGCAACAAACTCTGTTGAAGAATCTTACTAATGTAATAAATGCGAAATATGTTTTTTTATTGTTTGCTACTCAAAGTTACCAAAACGGCTAGCAGGTTTCAATGAAAATTGATCCACAGATAGACCATAGTATATCTCCAAATAATAAAGGGTTCCCACTGGATTTGCTTCGCCTGATACGAAGCTAATTGGCTATTTTGGAATACATTTTAAATTATTTATCCAAATGAATTCACATATTATTCTGGTCGATAGGATACCGGTTATAACCAGTTGTGTCCAATGTAAAAAATCTTAGAGCAGCAGTTGCTCCGATATTATTTTTGTAAGGAATTAAAATACATAGAATGACTGTTATATATCTTCTTAGAAGTGTTATATCTGCGGCTTATAATCGCTTTCAAGCATACCTATTGTGAAACTTGCTTAATAATGTAATAACATCGCAGATTTGCTTCATTAATATGATATTCTGTAACAATGCTTTTGTGTTAAAATTCCGTATCGCCACGTTAGCATGATGGGTGCATTTTGATGTGCTATAATCAACTTATAATAATGTATGTTAGTAATAAGTTAACGTTGAATAACAAACAGACACTAACCAACACAGCTAATATACATAAAACTACGTCTACGTCACCACCGTTTGTTTGTGTAAACACTCCATTCGAATGACCAACTGGTTAGATACTACGATTAGCTAAAACACAATTGACCAAAAAAATCGTCATGTATAATCATGCTGATTATCATCTAACCCCATAGACAAGACGCAACCCCAAATAAAGGCTTGCCAAATTCAAGCGTCTGGTTTCAGAATTTGAATTCTGTTCATGGATTCCCATAGCGCTACTAGCGCTTCTATAATTTATTTGCATCTGCGTCACTTTTCTATTATTCGCTTGCATCTTTTCAAATGATGTCTTCCATTCATCGGAGACCTGAAACTCTCTTACGTAGGTTGCTAAACATTAGCTGAATCATCTGCCTAAAAACATTACCTAGTTTCTCTTCACCTTTGGGTTACTGACACTTGGCTATTTTTAAGATTTATCCATCATATCTACTGCAATTAAACATCGCTTCAGTCTGTTGTACTAATAAAATCGTGCCATCTTTATAGCCAATCAAACTACACAGTTCACAACTTATCTATTCGCGACCTTGTGGCAGATAAACGTTGCGCACTCAACAATCGGCCGGACGGCGCGCATACGCACACGTCTCGACGCATATCAACATGCTGTTCTTCCATTAATGCAATGTGTTATCTATGAGATATCATATGGCAAAGATTAGATAGTGTAATTATGTAATTAGCTATGCATGTTTCTGGAGCTCTAACAGGTGGATAAGGTGAGCCTAAAAGTTGAATCGTAAATTTTGAATTTTCGTTCACGACTACATCTTACGTTCAGGTTGTTAAATTCAACACAGTTGAACACTGTCCCTATTGCAACGGATTTTTAAATAACTATACACCAAAAGACAAACAAATAAAAACAAATCTTCCAAGAATTTATGAAAATTTACATTCGCCGATCGTTCGTCCATAAATCCAACAAATCGACTAAGGAGGCGCATTATTCAACTAAACGATCCCTCTTATTATCTCTCTATCAAAACTTTTTGTTACGAACGCGACAATGACAAATTGTAACAGGCTCATTGTCTGAGTAGTATTTAGTTATCAAACGCACATTTGACTTATCGGAGGACCCAGTAATACACGCTATGACATAACGTATTCCTTATACAATGGACATACATTTTACTCACCCGTCGTAACGTAAACTTTTAGCGTTACACAACGCGACAATTCTTGAAGTTCTGTGAATTTAATATTTAGCTGTAATATCTTATTTCCATCAATGGATTTTCAGGCTTTGTTGAAAGTGTACTTTAAATTAATTCTACAGTTATGATCTATGGGATTCTAAGTATTGTAATTTGTAGTTATACTTTTTGTACATTTTACAACCTTCCCTAACTTTTATTTGTCCTTTCCTGTCATTTGTTGTTCGGTTTAGCGAGTGCTTATGTAATGTTACGAGATAATATCATGGTCAAGTCAGTTCTCTCTGAAGAGAGCCAATTAGAGAAAGTTCTTGCGCGGTTCTTGAGAAAACTGTTAAAAAATATAAACGGTAAAAAGGTGACTCTAGGAACCGGTTTTCATTAGTTTCCGGTTGAAGTGACAGTATAGTTTAATTTTGTAAACACAAATAGCGCCGCATGTGCTAAATGGTATTTTTGGCACGTCTGCTAGTTACTCCGCCCACTGACTATACATACACCAATAAATACGTGCTCAATGTTTCCTGCTACTGCTGAATGCGATAACTCAAATAAAAAGAACAACAATAATCAGTGCCGGTTGTACGAACTTTTTCGACAACGTATTAGAAAACGTAACTCCCGAAATGTCAAAATTGTCATACTAACTTTTAGTTCCACTTTTCACCGCCGCAGCGCTGTTCATTTTACAATAATAGTCGAAGGCGATACGAAAACGTTGTCGCAAATTTTACATGCTAGCCATACAGTATATAAGTTTTATATCAGTGCCGGTAGCAGGAACATTGTCGCGGTAGCAGGAACATTGTCGACAACGTATTAGAAAACGTAACTCGTGAAATGTCAAAATTGTCATACTAACTTTTAGTTCCACTGTTCACCGCCGCAGCGCTGTTCATTTTTCAATACAAAAATTGTCGAAGGCGAAACGAAAACGTTGTCGACAATGTTCCTGCTACCGGCACAGCTGCTGGCTCCCATAGTACAAGCTTTACTTAGTTTGGGGCTAGATGGCGCTGTGTGATAATGTCCGTGCATTATTATTGTTATTGGTTTTCATCATTTCATCATTACTTATCAAAGTAAGCTTTCGCGTAATCCATTGAAGCACTGAATTCAAGATTTTTTTTAATTATATTTTCTGCACTTTACAATACTACGAGAACTGAAGTCCCATACGCTACGCATTTGTTAAGTGCTTAGCGAATATTTGGCTTTGTGCACAAGTCTAAAATAGCTCATGTACGCATTGCAAAGTGGACCACGTGACGTGCTAGAGCACAATCAAACAGAACTGCTCTCAGTTTCTGACGGGTTTTCAACTAAGCTTAGTACATTTCGCAATGCATGTATCGCCCATTACTAACAAGCATACTAATTACTTATTAATATCATCCATGGCATCTCAATTTACCATCGTAGCGGGATCTCATATATGTTTGTTCATTATCAATGCATCTTCATGACACGCGTAAAACACAAAATTCAAATCGATTGGGAATCATAAAAACTATCATCAAAAAAATTTATTGGTTGTGATGGCGTGTGCGCAGATTATCGGACACGTTGGAGGAGTGGGAACACCCGGACTCAAAACGACTTCGCCGCCAGAGCGAGACAGCAGTAAAGCTAGAGTGCGACGACGCTAACGACGCGTACGCATTCCCGCGCACGCTCGACCCGTCGCCACAGACGCTCGCGCCAGCACCAGTGCTGCCAGTGCCCGTGTATGTTACACCTTTATGAAAATACCCTTCGTTTTCCTCAAAATACGAGAGAAACCACTCACAAGACTTACTATCCTCCAACGTGTAACTGGCGGCTTACAAATTGTTTTGTTATTCAGCATTAAGTTCTTGGACTATGAAGACAAATTCAAAATCGTTGGTGGCACTGACTACAACTTTGGCTTCGCCTTTAATGGAATTACTCACTTTATTGTCCTATGCATCCCTTGTGGTATAATTCCCTTCAAAACTATGCGCTGAGGCCGCTGAGTCAAAAGCTTTTAGTACTTTTCATCAGCCACGCTCTAAGCTCTAAATTAAGATATGTTTTGTATTGCTGTACCCAATGCTATCTTACATATATTTAATGTGATAAGCGACAAGATGTGAGCCACAGTTTCGTTTGCTTTAGAAGATGCACAAAACTTAGGGATTGATCATTCCACGTTCGCCTACAATGGTCTTGAATTTGGTCTAGTCTTCGATGTACACGTGTCTAATTTTAAGCCGCCATTTCATTGTGTTGTATCATATTCACGAGCATAAACTGCACGCACATCGCATGTTATTGTCTATTATTTGGGCTATATACTTTTACCAGTGCATAAGCAACATGTTTACTAAGTTAATAAGCGATTCCAATGTACATACAGTCCTAGGGGACAAAACAAAGTCTTTAATTGCAAACGTTCCGTCGGAGGGATTTCAAATTAATTTGATCACATTTTGAAATTGCAATAAAGGACGTTAATGGATCTCAATAGATATCTCTGGATAATATAACTAAGTCCAGCGATTAATGTACAAACACGCTATGCTAAATGTTCACCTATAGTTCTTCCTTTTACAGAATAAGAGCGGGTTGCAGCATATCTAATCCAAATTTGTCCGATTCCCCCGGCAAGAGGTTTCAAGAGCCGTTCAGATCGTGCGGAAAACTTGGCAGTGGGGGAAAGTTGGCCACCAAATACCCAGTTGGAGGCAAAGGCAAGCTTGCTGGCACGGGGGGGAAACTTGGAGGAAAGTTGGAAGGCAAATACGGTGGCAAATTAGCCCAAGCCATGGCTAGGCGAAGAGTGTTGGCCTTACAGTCGGGGGCGCCGGGGCTCGCCGCGCCGCTCGTCAGTAGGTCCAGAGATGGGACGGTGGAATTGCAGATTCTATGCCAGCCTGAGACGCAGCATAGGGCAAGGTACGTTCTTTTCTTTATTCTACTTTATGGTAAACGGTGACAGGTTATAGATGCCTGCAATACCAGAGGTAGAAATAGCGTAATACCTTATTGTTCAGATGACTCTAGCAACATATGGTATGCTAGCACAGAGTATCGGGAACCTCTGGAATCCGTACTCAGAAACACAACACTACATCCGAGTAGTGTTAGTTGGCAGTGATCTTCTGTAAGGTGGAGGTATTCAGTCGAGTGGCTACGGTCTGTTCCTATTAGCTTAAAGACCACTCTTCAGTAGGTCAACACTTTTTTTTATCTGATGACGGTGTCATATTCTACGCGCGTCTAATTTGTTGAGTTATCGGACTGTTAACTGTCTACTTACCGAGGCGTGACTGTTCAATTTGATTGAAATCGAATTAAAATACGTTCCGCTAGAAAAAGTGAGGAGTGCAAAAAATATCCGCCGAGAACTAAGAACTTTGCAGTCTATTGATGACTTCTTATGTCGAATGCATAGGCATCCTTAATTATAAAACATATATCATATTATTTCAATTCAATGGTAATAAGCTACAAAAACCTTAAGTCACATTATTGATAAAATTCTATCATCTCGCTACTTATTGTAGTGTTTAGAAGGACTAGCTGTTACCCATGGCTTCACCCGCAAGTTTTTAGAGAAAAAATACGTAATTATGTAGAAAGAGCACTCTGGCTGAGCTGATTTAAGACGGTATACAAACTTTCAACCCCTATAACACCCCTTAAGGACTATTTTTGAGACAACAGATAGCCTATGTCCTTCCCAAAATTAAATCTATCTCATTACCAAATTTATTCACGATCCGTTCAGCCATTTAATTGTGAAAAGGTAGCAAACAAACAAAGTAAGAGAGGTAGGGCAATTTGGGATATCCCGTAGGTTTTCCCATTTAAATTGGAGCCGCCCGACCGGCGACTGTACCTTCACCTTACAGAAGACCGCAGTGAAATAACACTACTTGATGTAGTGTTGTGTTTCTGCGGTAAGTAAGGTTGCCGGTGCTCCACAAGGCTACGCTGGGCTAGTAGTAATGCTGCTAGCACAGCGAGTCCTCATCAGCAACATGGTTGGCAACCCGTTAGTGATACCCCTGGTATTTCTAGCGGCTATAGGCTACGGTGACTGCTCACCATCAGGTGGGCCGTAAGCTTGTGTGCCACCTTAGTGGTATAAAAAAAATAGTATTATTAGTATGGTAGAATGGATGCATAATATAAAGATGATGTCATCATTCGCAGGTATCAGACTGAAGGCAGCCGGGGTGCAGTGAAAGACAACTCGGGCAATGGTTTCCCAATTGTCAAATTGGTCGGCTATGACAAACCCGCCGTATTACAGGTAAGCTTTCTATGTATTTGTATTTCTATATTTAAGTTTTCTACACCAGAAGTGCGAGCATGAATAATTTGCGATAACGTTTTCGTATCGCCATCGACTATTTTTGTATTGAAAAATGAACAGCGCTACGGCGGTGAAAAGTGGAACTAAAAATTTGTATGATAATTTTGACATTTCGCGAGTTTCGTTTTCAAATACGTAGTCGAAAAACGTTCATGCTACCGGCACAGAAACCAACACAGGCCATGTGAAGCTGATCCGTTTACTTTAAAGACTGTAGGACTCCATCCTTAAAATTTCATGATTTCATTGACATTTCGAGGGATATAAGTTACTGGAGCTGTGATACCAGCAGCCCGTTCCTTTAGTACTTTACGCCATGACAATACATGTACAAAAAGTTATCCTGGTATTTTGAATTCCATTATATTCTTAACTACCTGTTTTCGCCGCGACTTCGTCCGCGTATCAATATAATATATAGCCTATATTACTCAGTGATAATGTAGGTTTCTAACGGCATAAGATGTTTGAAATCGGTCCAGAGGTTTTATAGTTTATTCGTTACATACAAATCTTTCCTCTTCATAAAATTTGTGTAGATCAGTGATTCCCAAAGTGGTCCAGATGGACCCCCGGAGGTCCACGGGAGTCTAGATGGGGGTCTACGTTGGCGTGAAAAATAAATGGGGGTGTTCACAAGTTGTAAGTGGGGGTCAACGAAAATGGTTAAGAACAAAAATTTCCTACGTTTGATCGAATCTTCACATTTATAACGAGTTTTGGGAATATGGTAACAATGAAGCAACAGGGGGTCCACGATTGCAGTAATTTTGAAAGGAGTCTACACGAAAAATAGTTTGGGTATCTTTGGTGTAGATGGTTGAATGACCTGTTTTTTTTTATATTTCAGGTGTTCATAGGCACTGATACAGGGCGGGTAGCGCCACACATGTTCTACCAGGCGTGCCGAGTCTCCGGGAAGAACTCGACGCCCTGTAAGGAGCGGAAGGAGGACGGCACAGTCGTCATCGAGATCGACCTGGAACCCACAAAGAACTGGCAGGTCACCTGTGACTGCGTGGGGATACTCAAGGTATTATATTTCAAAAATCAAAAATCAAAATCAAAATCAAAAATCATTTATTCAGTTTAGGCCCTAATAAGGCTCTTATGAAGGTCTAAATTACCACCGGTTCGGAAAAAAAGCCACCTGAGAAGAACCGGCAAGAAACTCAGTGCTCTGTCTTTTTTTGCATTTAACAATCATTATATAACAATTTTTAACAAACTTTCGCGATCTAAAACATATCAATGACACGATGACACGATATATCTAAAGATGTATCCGCGGATTTCGTGAGTGGTCATTTTTACAAACTCATATGGAGTAACAATATTCGTTATACCCCCGAAACAAGAAGAAGTAGACAGACACAACTACAATCAGTCAGCCCTTGACCACGGCCGATGCAACTCAGCATACGGCCCACCTGATGGTAAGCAGTCACTGTAGCCTATAGGCGTTAGCAATACTAGGGGTATCACTAACGAGTTGCAAACTCTGTTGTGTTTTTTTCATGCCACTCAGTTGGCACACAAGCATATGGCCCACCTGATGGTGAGCAGTCACCGTAGCCTATAGCCGCTATCAATACCAGGGGTGACACTAACGGGGTGCCAACCATGTTGTTGATGAGAACTCACTGTGATAGCAGCATTACTACTAGCGCAGCGTATCCTCGTTGAGCATTGGCAACCTTACTCACCGCAGAAACAACACTACAACAAAGTAGTGTTATTTGACTGCGGTCTTCTGTGAGGTGGAGGTACAGACACAGCCGGGCTCTGATTTTAAGCAAAAACCCACGAGAGATCCCAATTCGCTATTTGCTTACTTTGGGCTCAATGTGATGTATTCTAATGTATCTTGGCATGTCTTCAATAGGAGCGCAACGTGGACGTGGAGCATCGGTTCGGCGAAGCCCTGGGCAGTGGCGTGGGAGTGTCGCGAGGCAAAAAGAAGTCAACTCGATGCCGCATGGTGTTCCGCACTGACATCGTCAACGTCGCTGGTCAGCCTGAGACGCTGCAAGTCTGCTCCACACAGATCATTTGCAGTGAGTACTTGTACTATAGTTACTCGTGCAATAGGATTTTGGATTGGATATGATATGTTAAGGGGATTTTTGAATACTTACAGTGTTTTTAATATGCATATCACACTGATATAATAAACTAGCGGCCCGCCCCGGCTTCGCACGGGTAGACATTCATCAAATATTTTGTCTACCCGTAATTAGATATTTTCAGCCACTTTATTTTTAAAATTTCTCCGTAAGAACCGCCCTCGTAGTTCTATTCCTTTAACTAAAAAAAGAATTACCGAAATCTATTCAGCTGCTCTCGAGATTTATTCAGACACATTCAGCGATGTATTTTTATATTATAGATGCGAAATTTTGTGTGTGTTTGTACCCTCTTCACGTCTTAACAGCTCAAAATCAAAATAATTTATTAAGTTTAGGGCCTAATAATGCACTTATGAAGATCTAATTTACCCACAGCTGAAAGGATTTGTATTAAATGGAGGTAGCTTATAGGCCGTATCAACATATAGGATACTTTTTTTTTGTATGCGGCCGATGATGACGCGAGTAAAGCTAAAGATATGTATAAAGTTGTGTGTCTGTTCTTAGCTCAACCCCCCGGAGTGCCTGAAGTGTGCCGCAAGTCGCTGGTGTCATGCCCAGCCACCGGCGGGCTGGAGCTGTACCTCCTCGGCAAGAACTTCCTCAAGGAGAGCCGCGTGGTGTTCAGCGCGCGCCAGGACTCCATGACCTGGGAGGAGGAGGTCACGCCTGACAAGGAGTTCCTGCAGCAGGTTGGCTTTTTTATACTAAACTACCGGCTTCGGTAGACATTTATCAAATAAGGCGTGAAGATATATTATCTAAATATATATAACTCAAAGGTGACTGACTGACTGACTGACATAGTGATCTATCAACGCACAGCCCAAACCTCAGGACGGATCGGGCTGAAATTTGGCATGCAGGTATATGTTATGACGTAAGCATCCGCTAAGGAAGGATTTTTGGAAATTCCACCCCTAAGGGGGTAAAATAGGGGATGAGAGTAATGTATTAAAATCCGTATTTTTTTAAGTTAAATCCATTAAAATAGGTAGCAGTGGGCAAAAGAAAAAAAAAATTTGATATAGGTACATGTTGACCTATTCACTTTACCACGCGTGCGGAGCCGCGAGCAAAAGCTAGTTATAATTATAAAATACCGTCGTTATCTGTAATATTTATATTGTTTCAAAAGTACAGTGAATTGTTTGCGGCATCACTTTGTAAACACATCGACGAGCTACAGGCAGCTGCTCTAATATATGTATATCCATTTATTTAAATATAAAAATATATGTCAAGCAACCAAGTTTCTAATTTTAGTTCAAGCTGTAAGTCAAGATTTGTATTTTTGTGTGTATGTTTGTATTGAATAGGCTCCGAAACTACTGGACCGATTTCAAAAATTCTTTCACCGTTAGAATGCTACATTATCACTGAGTAACATAGGCTATATATTATACTAGCTGCCCGCCCCGGCTTCGCACGGGTAGACAAATATTTGACAAATGTCTACCCGTGCGAAGCAGGGGCGGGCCGCTAGTTATTGATATTTGAGTTTGTACTTAAAAATGTTGTCTCCACTCAGACGCACCTAGTGTGTTGCGTGCCGCCGTACGTGCGCACAGACATAACGGAGGCGGTGTGCGTGCAGCTTTACGTGCGGTCTGGCGGGAAGGCCTCGGAGGCGCACGCGTTCTACTACACCCCGGCGGCCCTCGACAGCGGCCCCGTCCACAGCACCCGCCACCACTCACAAGGTACGTCCCCGCCGCAACACACCTGCTTTCTTCATGTCACTGTAATACTGTTGTACCATGGGAACGGCGCGGTTTTCGGGTCCAGAAAAGGCAACGAAAAAATTCTTCATCTTTGTTTAAAAAAAAAAAAAAAATGTTTTGGGTCAAAATGTGTTTAATGTAAAATAGCGAGTTAAAAATATACATTGTAATAAAAATAAAATATAAATCGCTCGGCAAATATGACAAAAAACTTTAATAGTTACTTTTTGGATAAGTAATCTGTAAAAACTTACATAGACAAAACGACTAATAAGCATGACAAGACATCAAAAACCGCGCCAAAAAATTGCCAACGACAATAGACATTATCCAATGTAACATTATAATAAGAGTCGTTGATTTTAACAGCATGCGAAGGTTCTAACGTGTTGTGTTGTGTTCTGCTTTACATGGATTCTGGACGTTTGGTACAAAATTGCTGTCGGTACGGTCTGGTCATGTACGGACGGGATGACATTAGCTGTCATGATTTTACGTTGTCATAGACAAAGTCGTTTTTTTTTTGACAATACACATTTCTTATATTTATAATAATAAAAAAGGGCTTTCGAAGTGTAGTCAATTTTATTTAACCTTAATGTTTTTTTTCTTAAACTTTTTCTATGACATTCATTGTATGGCTTGACACAGTTGCTTGATAGATGTTTTTTTTTAATCTTAATGTATGTGTATAAAGGTTATATATATATTTTGAGTATCCAATAATTTTTAAAAGCGTTACAATTCATGTAAATACTTTTTCAATACAAACCTTAAAATAAAAAACATACCCACTTATCTTTCCACTTAATTATATCGATTTCAAGAACTATAAAAATATTGGACCTTTCCACTGTATTTTGTTATACATTACATAAATGTAGGTTTCGTAAAAGTAATAAATGATATATGTATATTTACATTTGATTCCAGTCAATATCAAATTATTATATATTTGCAGTAATATTATTACCCATCGATTCTACTTCATAGCATGATAATAATATCATATTCATGAAACAGCATACAAAATGGTGAGAGCAGATAAATCAACTATGCAATCTCAATACATGCGATGGACGTACGTGCATGTAAAATAACCGCTCGATTGTATGCCTTAACGAGGTATGTTTAGAGCTCAAAATAGTAGCGCACCCGATCTTTATGCTTAGCAATTCAGCTTGTACATTGCGACTAACAGTCAACGCCTGGGCACAGCATGTGGTTTAAACATAAGGCGGTGTTTTATTTATTTACAATAGTATTTTTAAGATGAGAACAAACTGTTTTGGAGAAATGACTGATGCGAAAATGGCGTACCATTTCTTTTTCCCTTTTGTTCAAGCTAGGTCTGTCTAGGTAGCGACTACTGCCAGCGCCCGCCGCCGCCGGCTGACCCGCGCCAGCACGGTACTGACACACCCACACACGCACAAACACACACAAAAAAAAATCACTAATGTGTACACAAAAATCCTACACGAAAAACACAATACACTGGACTCTGATGACATCTATGACGTTTTAAAGCGGAATTTCGGTGATGTTTCGATGTATGTTTTGACGTTTAGGTTTTTATTTTAAGGTCAATTTAGCGATGTGGGAGATGTAATTTTTGACGTTTTTTAAGCGACTGCTCATTGAATTTTTTTGTTTTTTTTTTAATTCGTTTCTTGTTTTATTAATATAACTATAAAAAGTGTATGTCTAATTATAAATACGTTTAAGCTATTGTGAATTTGGGATATGACTTGGGTTTTTTTACGGAACCAAAGAATAATTAACTTTTGAGTCATATTTTAAACTGCATAATAATAATAGTTTGAACTTAGTACTTCGAATTTGCATTTATTCTAATTACTTTGTTGATTCAATATTTTATATACTTAACAATAATTTTAAATCCCGTATTTTCTTGCCAAGAATTCAACTCGGGAAGATTCTCAGCAAAAAAATCACGTCCATATAATAAAATATAAATACCTACACACACTACCAAAAATATTAACACTACACACAAAAAACAATACATTTTAACACAACATGAAAGAGCTATTACGTATTTATTTATACAGGTGGATATGAATATGAACTCTGAACCACAACCAACAGAATTCACTTTGCAATAACACGCGACAGTTAGTGAAAATACAGACTGCACATACCCCCTCCCACCCTATCCCACACAGATAATTATCTAGTTGAGCCCGTGCCCAAAGCCCAACATTGGACGCAACGTAATTAACCACTGCACTTCAGCTGTATGAAAAAGAAAAAGAACGTTAGGTTATTGCATAAAAATGATCTTTATCATCGAGTATTAACGAAAGGGATGGATTGAATATAATTATGACATATTTGGTTTTTAAAAGAATTATGTTGACTTGAAAACAGGGTCTTTGAGATTCGGACTACAGAAAGGACAATGTTTCTTAGGATACTCAATGAATATGTATGTGCAAAGCTAGTATTTATATATAATATAAAAGTAACACGGCAAAATCATTCGGATCCATACAATTTATTGTGATGTCGATACGTTATAAGCTCCAACGACTTATTCCAAGAGTATGGGCAACAATTGTTTGATCAGCGTTAAACAATAAATATTACAACGTCCTAAATGTATCCGTCCTGTTAAGCAATACTCTAGTAACGTTCTGAAAAATCTCTAGGATTACGTTGCGCACCGACAAGCGACGTTGTGACATAGAGGTCGCCAATTTGGAACGCTGCTAACACTCCTAGAATATAATAGGAATTGCAAGACGCATCATAATCACACGCTAGGTATATGAAAGCCCGTATACTTCGCAAATTGTTGTCCAAACTCTGTACAAGTGCGGCGAAGTGCAGTGGTTTCGTGTGTGCGTCTCGGCACTGTGTGGTGTGGAGTCGGCGTTGACAGTTGGCGTGTGTTCAGGAGGCGCTTGCTCTGCGGGGGCGGAGGGCTGGGCCGCTCTCATGCCGCCGCCCGCGCCGCCTGCTCGACGCGCCGACATGCTACCCGACGCGCACGACCTCAAAACTGAGGTAGGTGACCGTATTTTTAAGACTAGCTTCTGCCCAAGACTTCGTCCACTTTCGAGGATGTTCGCTCATTGTTTTCAATCTAACATATCAACATTAATTTCAAATACATGACCTTAGATTACATGTCCTAAAATCGTCCCTTCATCAGGTTTCGGACGAGTCGAGCCAGCACTCGTTGGCGGAGCACGCGGGGTCCCCCTGCGGCGCGGAAGGGGAGGACGAGCTCAAGGTCGTCGACCTACGTCTGAAGGCTGAGAACATGCGCGACCAGGGACAGGTAACGCTTCTAAACCTCTCGTGTACACTTTTTTATTTCCAGCCAGCGATGTAGTACTCACAAGCTCTGGACATTGAGCGGAAACTGAAGAAGAATTCCAAGGATATCCCTATGCGACCCCCAAACATGCAGGTAGTTACCACTCAATAAACGTATGACAGCAGGTTGGCTTCGTGGGCGGCTACGAGTCAATAAAGCTGTCGCCGACATCTGCGCAGAGCGAGCCCCCCTCCCCACTCGCCACCTTCACACAGCAGCTGCAAGTGCTGCAGAACCAGGTGCAGACTGACAAGATGGTGGAGACCGTCACCGCCGCCATATTCAACTCGGACGAGACCCACCCACAGATGTACCCGCCCATCCTCCCCATGTCTACAATGGACTCTATGCGCCAGCTCATCTCATCGAAGACTAATATGGACCCTCTGCAAGCCGACATGAAGGTTATGAATCCGGAGTTAATGATAACTGACACGACGATGCAGACGAGCGTGATGCAGAGTAACTCGGAGCAGCGACTAATGGCGTACAACCAGATGCCGACGGGGCGGGCGGACGAGGGGTTCAACCCGTTCGGGGCCATCACCAAGCTTGAGATGGAGACCACGCAGCTGGAGCGGCGGCTGGCGCGGCAGAGTGCGCACATGGAGGCCTTGGTGGAAGACGCCATGAAGGCCACGGCCGCCATGCTGCCCTCGGACGCGGCCAAGTTGGACGCGCTGGTCAACTCCCGCGTGGAAGACCACCTGTCGGGCTCCGGGTCTTCGCCTTCCACCTCCTCTGACGTCATCATGTCCCCCGCTGGACAGACGCTGCCCTCCGATGTCATCCTTAACTCACAGGTAAATTACCATCATCCCCTAACACTCCTTGCGAGTTGCGACGGAACACAGATTTCGTATCGCGTACCTCAAACCTTCATTAAGTATTAAGAATCGCATGAAATGTACATTTACCTTATACCTACGTCACACTTGGTTGCTGATATTTTATTATCCATTTAAAATAAGTGTATTATCTATTTAGCTTAGCCCTCACTTAGGCACTTGTGAAGTCCAGAGTCCTGTGACTACTATTTAAATGTTCTTCCAATGGTATCCGTATGTTCCCATTCTGACGGATGTGACTTTTGGTAGCTTGTTCATTCGCTACGTCTCTAATAAGGGTTTTTCGTTGTTATAAGACCAAGCGAGTTAAGCAAGTATTCTCTGCACCTAGGTGTCGCCGAGTATGCTATGCGAGACTCAACGTATGGTGATGCCATCTTCGGCCTCGCAGGATGATCTCATGATGCTCCCCGATCAGGTACTCTTTATGTACTAAGAGATTCTGAACTGTATCCAATTTCCTGAACGTCCCAATGCAGGCCGTCTGGTTTCCGATAGGGAATTAGGCCGAGGCATAAGCAGTCGATTTTTTTTCTATCACAAAGGATGTTAAGTTGATACTCTAAAAATGAATGATTGTTGGCTTGTGGGACAAAAATGCATTGTCTATAATTCCTTCAGTCCATTTTAGAAATACGTGTTTTTAGTAAAACTATTAGGTCGTCTAGGTATATGTTCCTAAAGTGATTAACCTATCACACATAACCTCATTAATATTTTACTGATGCAAATCACAAAGTTCTGATCAGAATCACGTACTCTAAAAAACATGTTGGTTTGTTCTGGTTTTAATCCTTCCCTCGGCCTTGTCAGTGGCGAGGTGAGTCGTGCACTTGATGGAATGCTTCTCGCTTGCCCATACTTCGCTATATTTTAATTATTGTTGTAAAATTAATTATTTTTAACCATTTTTATCTCGATTCTGGGAATATATCATCTCAATTTCAATTAATGTTCCATTTAGATTAATGAATTATCATATACATAGTATATACATACACGAAAAGTCCCTTTCAATTTGTGAATCAATACCAGAAACATAAATTACAGCGCTTTCGTCCTCAGGTTCAAATGACGTCAGTGAAGACGCCACCAGCGGCAGTAAAGTCTATGATATTGAACGCTGCGGCGGAGATCCTCACCTCAGACAAGACTATGAACGCACTGGTGACGTCAGCTATTAACACGGCGAATATTTTGAGCACGGAGAATGCGAGTGGCGGTGGGGGCATGACCGCGACGGATGCGCAGCCCCCCGTCGAGCCGGCGGCGGAGACTCCGCTCGTGGCTATGTCTCAGGCGGTGTCTCAAGCTGTAACCCAAGCCGTCTCCCAGGCGGTCTCCCAAGCCGTGTCCCAGGCCGTCTCGCAGGAGATGACCGCGCCCGTCCAGGGCCTCACCGACATGAGCGACCAAGACCTGCTCTCCTACATCAACCCCTCCACCTTCGACACTGGTGAGTACATGGACTATTATTAAATACCATTTGTTAATCATTCCTGTAATTACTGCTGATCTTAGTGTTGCCAGTGCTAATATTTGCCTAACCTAAACATTTTTAACATAACCAAGTCCAGTGGAATCGTTTGTAATGATGGTGATTCTAGTTTTTAATCAATTTTCATTTTGATACTTACATTACGTCCATCGTATCCAAGTTAAATTTACGATTTAGTGTTGGAATGCTTTAATTGTCGCTGCTTCTCGCATACATTTTGTCTAATTTAGAAAAAAAAGTAACCTAGCGATGTGGTAATAAATCAAACTTCGATATTGGGAACATAAAATATTCGGCAAACTATCTGAGTAATCATTTAGAAATGTATGTGCTTTTTTCTATTGCATTTACAAAATAAATGGTTTTGGATGGTGGATCAGCAGATCTGCATCGTCTTGTGAAGAAGTTCAAAAACAGCTTATGGAATTTCACGTACCTACTTACAATGTAGAACTTAAAATTAAGACTAATTGCTGGTTACTTATTATGGCTTCGGAACAAATTTAAGTGCCAAATCCTTTGAGATGGAAATTTAATTGAGTAATATTTGTTTCTTACAGTGTAAATGTGCCAACCGCGCCGCGTAATGGGGTGTTACGACGAAATATGGACTATTAATAGCAAAGGTACGCGGCCTAAGTAAAATAAAACTGTCTAGCGCATTTGTAGTGATGTGTTACGGGCTCAAAAGCAGTTTTTATGTGAATTTTTAATGGATGTCACTTAGTAAACTATAATCTCCAAATGAGAAATGTGTTTCAATGTTGCATGTTTGTCGCGGTAACTATTATGATTCTCATGTTATTTTTATTTTGTATTCAACGATGGACATTATTGAATCGTCAATTATTTCATCAAGTGAGTCAGTATTACAGGGCTTAAATCTAATACGTCAGCGATCTGACATGATCACAATATTTCACGACAGTTTGATAACTGTCACTTTGACATATATGACTTATCAAAAAGTGTGGGAAGAAGATATTGATATGATTTCAGATCGCGGATGTGTGAATCCAGGTGTGTGTATTTTTTGAGATAAAAAAAATATACAAGATGTTTTAAATCGAAATGTTATGTTTGGTATTTTGTATATAGTGATAAATGCTTCTAATATTCGTATTTATGTTGTACTTGTAAAGTGTATTGCGGAGAAATGGGCTCATTCGTTTGTGATTGATTTCGATTCGTTCGAGATTAAGCCAGGGTGTAATGAATTGATGTTTAATTAACGATGGTTTGCGAAAAATGTGTAGTTTTATTGAGGCCTGTCACTGGTTGTTAGTTAATTTCTGTATTTGTATCAAGTATCACACCTAAAAATGGCCGACAACTATATAAATAAAAGTAAGTTAAGTCGCACAAGTTAATACAGTATCTTTGACCTTTGTAATATTTTATGGTAGTCTGGATGTTAAACTTGTGTTTGTATGATCTTTATTGAAACATGGAAACATCTTTAAAATTTCATTTCCATGTCATTTTATGGACTGTTGGCATGTTAAGTTATCAATTTTGTTAATGTTGTCGGTTAGTTTACGTCACCCAATCAAGGGCGGATCCAGGGGGGGTCATGGAGGTCATGACCCCCCTGGGCTGGGTCTATCCATTCAAGTGGGAGTCATAATTCGTTGCGCTAGAAGACAAAAGAGAAAATCACATTGATAATTGACTTAAATAATTTTGTGTAAAAAGAAAACATTTTTTTTTTAATTCGATTTATTTTATTATTATCGAAACTAACTAGACTTCGACTATGTGACTGTCCGTGTCCCTGACTTGAAAACTTGATCCGCCCTTGCACCCAATCAATGTTTGATTTGAATATAAGGCACTGTGTTGCCACTTTCTGCGACTGTAAATGCAGATGTGGGTTGCCACTTATTATTGTAAGTACTCGGTGTGTACCACATTTAGGTGAATACGGCTGTGTGCTGTGTGAGACTAGCATTTTGTTGCTAACGAAGTAAGACTTGAGAGAAGGAATGATGGCAATTAGGTACATATTGCAACCACATCTCAATTTTTTTAAGTTGTATATTATTATGTGATATACATTTTATTAAACCTATATTATATTATTATTAATCAACTTAGTAGCTAATTTCTTTTACACTTAAGGAAAACTGTACTGATGTGATGTTAGAGCAAAGATTATATTCTATTTTATGAACATTTAGGATGATCGCGGTAGGCATATCTCAGTAACGCAAATACGCTGATGTCGCGCTGTGTGAATAACACGCTAAGTTTAACTTTTCATTTTTAAATTAGATTCGAATGCTACATATTTACATGTGCCATTAAATAAATGTAATCTTAGTTAAGGAATTGTACCGTAATGCATATCGTACGAAGTTTATAATGATTCTTTTGGCTGACGCATTTGGATATACTCATACACACGCGGAAACAAATAAAAATATATATACTAACGTGCCTTTAAGTATACATTGCAGGAGCGATAGCTAATTATAATGTACACGATATACAATACGGGACCACACGAACATTGTACAAAGTATTAAAATACAAATTAAAATGTTAAATGATCAATTCGAGATATCCCGCTATGATTGTTGACAATTAGCTTTGAGTATAGTTCATTTACTCATATATTTTTAACGAATATCAGCTCCCAAAACTGACGCCTATTATTTTAAAGTGACATTTTCATTTCTTGCAAAATTAATGTTTAACTGAACTATATGCAACAGTTTGACCAATACTCACGTTCGAGGCTAAGAATAATTCACAAACACAATTATATGACAAAATTATTATCACTTAGATATTTTTCAGTCTGTGTATTGTAATATCCAACAGCGTATTAATAAAATTCGTGTGTTATAAGAAGTAGCGAAAGTAATTAACATAATCTGTTTGCCGTTTAAGTGTTTGTATTTTTAATCTGTACCTTTGTAAAAACAGCAAAACTGTGTATGCGGAGAAACTCATAAATTTATGTTATACATATATATTATTTCAGTTTATACGTAGATAGAAAAGATACTGAATTTATTTGTTACCAGTAGGTATTTTTAGTACTGTTCAAAAATGGACCAATTAGCTATCGTACGAAGCATTCCTTGGTTGCGCATTTCTCTAAGCGGAACCCAGTTCCTTGTAGTCTCTATTCCTATGAGTTCTGACCCTCGAATGTGACAAATTAAACAAAACAATGTATATTTTCGTTGTAGGCGCCGAATCTCTGCGGTTGAGTTCAGTGCTGGCGTTAGGGGGGGCTTAATGGGGCGATGGCCCAGGGCGCCAAATGTTACGCGCCATACAAAAAAATAAAGGAACTATAAAAAAAATAGGATGCGCTCTAAAACTTTCTACCCTGTGTCGTTGATAACGCTGAAGGAAATATTAAATTCTTATTACAAGATCACATTGATATAGCGAAAAAAATATACTCGATAATAATTTCCTTAAGTGGGCGCCACAATATTCTAGCCCGGGGCGTCAGTGCCCTAACGCCGGTATTGGTTGAGTCTTCCTTTTAGTTATTTATTATATAACAGATTATGTACAAATACGTTTTAAAAGTGCACATTAGTGTTGTGCATGTATTTAGATGTATGTATTAAACTAAACTATATCTTATCGCATGAGATGTAAATGTGTCAATCTTTTATGTAGTATTAATAAAAATTGCAAATGTTTACATTATCTTGTTGTTCGTTCATTGGAACTAATCTAATTAGTGTTTTTATCGAAGTATTTAGCATTTAGCAATCCTTCCACTTAACACAACGAATTATTATATCAGATCAGAATTTAAAACTTTTTCTTCGTCTTCCATTGCAATCAACAAAAAGTAAAATTTGGATTTGTGACCTTTTACTCCTCAAAGATTAGATCCGATGGAATTGTTGTTATTGCGTGTTGGTGTTATTATTTGTATAATATTAGTATATTTATAATATGTATGTTGAAAAAAGGCAATTACAAAAAATGGCTTTAACCCAAAAATGTCACTATACGTGTCACTTCGAAAGAATTTAATATAAATATGAGAATGTATTAATATGGAGATCTCTAGTCGGTCTTAATCATTGAATGCAACTTGCCGAAGGATCATGATGAGTTATGTTATGTTTTGATGTAATTAATTAAATGTTTTAAAAAAGAAAGGCCATTTTATTTCTTATATTTATATCTGTGCCTAGCTAGGGTACAGGGGAACATTAAGACTTTTTAAACAAGCTTTTGTTGTCTACAGTAATAATAAACTAAAAACTTTTGTATAAAGCCGTGGTGGCCTTGTGGTTGAAGCAACAAGGCCACCACGGCTCATGTCATCTGATGGGCCCAGGTTCGAATCCCAGCCTGTACCAATGAATTTTTCTAAGCTTAAGTACAGTGATAAATCACACCACGAGCTTTTAAAAAGAGAGGTAGGGCGATTTGGGATATCCCGTGGGTTATCGCATTTAAATTGGAGCCGCCCGACTGGGGACTGTACCTCCGCCTTACAGAAGACCGCAGTGAAATAACACTACTTGATGTAGTGATGTGTTGCCTGTGTTTCTGCGGTAAGTAAGGTTGCCAGTGCTCCACAAAGATACGCTAGGCTAGTAGTATTGCTGCTAGCACAGTGAGTCCTCTTCAACAACATGGTTGGCACCCCGTGAGTGATACCCCTGGTATATGCTAGCGATTATAGGCTACGGTGACTGCTTACCATCAGGTGGGCCGTATGCTTGTGTGCCACCGTAGTGATATATAAAAAAAAACTACTGGACCGATTTAAAAAAATCTCACCTACGAATGCTGTAACATCACTGAGTAACACAGGTTATGTATTATATTGCTACGCGGGCGAAGTCGCGGGGAAAAAGCTAGTTGTTAATAAAAAAGCTGTTTCGCCCATCAAGCCCTTTCATAGGATTTAATGTGATAATTATAAATCGCGATCTTGCGGCGGCCGCCATATTCGATTAAAAATGGCGGCAGCTATTTAATCGTACATTGTCCCGGGAACCAAACTTGTACGCCAAATTTTAGCTCAATCACATACCATTATGGGAAACGGGTCATGAACTTGCAAGATTGAGTACACACACACCCGACTGAACTAAAGAAATGATTGTACAATATACGAACTTCTATTATATTCGATATTTTTATGTCATTTACCGTGATTTTATTTTGTGATACATTTAAAAAAAAATAGGGTATTACGGAACCCCGCCCTCTGCGACCTCACCTCGCTTTGTTTCCCCGTTATTCGTAACAAGCACCTCCATTCCCGAGAAGTCAGATTTAAATTGGAGTATATTTTACATTTCAAGAACCTGCGAAGCGTAAGGGTGCCACCCACAACTGATAGATATGGGTGTCACACTTCACTTATTACATCCGGAAGGCCCTACTTTGGGGGTTCCTTTAATAGGCGGTGAAAATTTCGTTATTTTTCACGTAGGACGCACCGTTTTCGAGAAAAACGCGATTTTCTGTTTTCACATTTTCCTCGTCATCACAGCTCGTCATTATGTGTGTACTTTAGAAATTGCGTGGTGCTCTTTACGATTAATGCTGCTCCTTATGTAAAAGACTATAAACGAGAAAGTTCTTGATTCGAATTTCGGGAAATACGATTTTTTTTTCTTGATTCTAATAATATTTACAATTACTCTTAATAAGGTTTCTGTTTGTGAAATAATATCACGCCTCGCGTAGTGCGGTATATAGTGGGTATATATTAAAACGGGTCGCGACCCGACCACCTACTGCCTACACCCCCCGGTGGGTGGACAGTGGATCAAGATTAATCAAGAATGACCCGTCCCCACCGTCTCTAGGCCGGAATTAATTTGAAAAATTACGATATTTTTTAATCGTCACATAACTGTTGAATGAGAATGCAATTTCAATCAACGACTTTTATTACTGATCGATATATTATGTACACTGATTGATTAATTAGATGATATAATCAAAGATTAGATGCTGACATTATTGGCTAGTTTACTTTGAAATGCCTGGACAACAGGCATAGGTCTTGCTTCGAAGGCGCCGTATGGGCAGCCATTGTTAGCCCTTGTAGATTTTCTTAAAGATATACAAACTAATCAAGAATATAGTTATAGTCTACATTTGACATTGACATATTATGTGACAACGTCGTTGAAAAATAAAAATATTATAATGACAATTGTTTCAAAAATTTGGTAACTTAGACCTTCATAAGTGCCTTATTAGGGCCTAAACTGAATAATGATTTTTGATATTAAAAAACTAAGCTAATTTAACTATAAAACGCCTATCTCACTGTATATTAGATGCATCGGTGCATTTATTATCCGACCATTCTATTTATGAGTTAATATTCGTGATCAGACAGAAACTGCGAATTCGATGAAAAAAAAAACGGATACACCATTCCACTTCATTTATTATCTGTATTACAACTAAGTATACACAATATATATATGAGCATAATGTCCACATTTGACCTAATAACATTAATTACAACTAGAAATAACCCCAAACTACTTACAAATAAGAGATATTTATTTAACAATAATATAATTATATCTAAAATAAATAACCGTTAAATGCCCAGGTACGAACAGACAGAGAACGTACAGAACAGTACGAATATGATTAGGAGAGTCGCTACCCAGGTAGGCATGGTACCTGAAAATAAAGGCATCGTTAATTATCAATTAAAACCAGCTCAATTGACTTGTATTGGAGCTGACCAACTCTAGAGGTAGAGTGAAATAATATATAAGTAAATAGCGGCCCGCCCCGGCTTCGCACGGGTAGACATTTATATCAAATATTTTGTCTACCCGTGCAAAGCCGGGGCGGGCAGCTAGCCTATGTTACTCAGTGATAGTGTAGCTTTCTAACGGAGAAAGAATTTTTGAAATCGGTCCAGTAGTTTCGGAGCCTATAGACATTTATCAAATATGTTGTCTACCCGAGCGAAGCCGGGGCGGGAAGCTAGTATAATATATAGCCTATGTTACTCAGTGATGATGTAGCTTTCTAACGGTGAAAGAATGTTTGAAATCGGACCAGTAGTTTCGGAGCCTATTCAATACATACAAAAATACAATTTTTCCTCTTTATAATATTAGTATAGATTTGCCAAATGGCGCTTCATCTGTCTACCGACTTTCTTCAAAAATGGGTCGGCAACGCGCGAATGATACCCCTGGTGTTGCAAGCATCCATAGGTTGCGGTAAACGCTTACCATCAGGCGGGCCGTATGCTTGTTTGCCACCTTAATGGTATAAAAAAAGGAGGAGTTCTCAACTTGTCTATGTTTTTTTTTATATTTGTTACGCGATTACTCCGCCAATTGTTTATTGATTTTCATGTTTTTTTTTGTTTGGTAGCTCATAAATTTTTTTACTAAAATCAGTTCAATTTTTTGGTTTTTTAGAATGAAAAATCTACCAAACAAAAATTACACCCATCAAACTAAATTAAGTTACAGTCTAGAAGTCGTTTTTTTATACATATATTATATAATTGTCCTTTCCGTCGATATATAATATAGATAGATAACGGTGCCAATTCGGTTGATCAAAATTACTAAACGTAACTAATTTGACAGTTCTAAAAATAATGCCATCCTTATTTAATCCCGCACATGAGAAAGGGATAGCAAGACTTATCAAATTAGTTAAGTTTAGTAATTTTGAACAACAGAATCGACACCAATAACTAACTTCTGTAAGGCAGGCTGTGGATACAGAGGCAGTTGTCGACGGAGATGGAGAGCAGCGCGGCTTCGCTGCGGCTGGCGACCGGCGGGCCGGCCTTGCGCACCGGCAGGAACTCCAGCCCCGTCACGAACATCATGTGCGCACTCTTCACGTGCACCACCCGCTGACACACACACACACACACACACACACACACACACACACACATATTAAATAAAAACATAATTATTGCAATTTAGCCCCTAATAAGGCGTGGGCACTCTTCACGTGCACCACCCGCTGACACACACATTACATTAAAAAAACATTTATCCAATTTAGACACTTATGAAGGTCTAAATTACCACCGGTTCGGACAAAAAAGCCACCTGAGTTTTATACCAATAAGGTGGCACATAAGCACACGGCCCACCTGATGGTAAGCAGTCGCCGTAGCCTATAGCCACCAGCAATACCTAGGGGTATCACTAACGGGGTGCCAACCATGTTGTTGATGAGGAATCACTGTGCTAGCAGCATTACTACTAGCCGAGCGTATCCTCGTGGAGCGTAGTGTTATTTCACTGCGGTCTTCTGTAAGGTGGAGGTAGTCCCCAGTCGGGCGGCTCCAATTTAAATGGGAAAACCCACGGGAAGTGCCAAATCGCCCTATCTCTTTTTTTAAAAAGCTCATGGTGTGGTTACTGATGAATCACTGTACTTAAGCTTAGAAACACTCATTGGTACAGGCCGGGGTTTGAACCTGTGCCCATCAGATAACAGGCCGTTGCTTCAACCACAAGGCCACCACGGTTTTATCTCAACATCACCTAAAGGTTGACCGGTAGATAATGGTGCCAATTCTGTTGTGCAAAATTACTAAACTTAACTTATTTGACAGGTCTAAAAATATTGCTATCTTTATTTAACCCCGCACATGAGAAAGGGATAGCAAGACATTTAGACCTGTCAAATTAGTTAAGTTTAGTAATTTTGAACAACAGAATCGACACCAATGCCTACGTCAACAAGTCCGCCAGGGGCGTGCGTTGCATATAGGCAAGACATTGCCTACTACCATCAAAAACAAATCCACTCTATAACGCTGAATAACACGCTAATACGTGCGTATTTTTGGGGGCTAAGTAAGAATATTTGTAAATTCCTTTGTCTGCCTACCTAAAAGAAAATTCAATGCGCGCGCGCAAACTGTATTTGCAATCCTACTAATATTATAAATGCGAAAGTTTGTGAGTATGGATGGATGGATGTTTGTTACTCTGTCACACAAAAACTACTCAACGGATTTTGATGAAATTTTGAACACAGATAATTTATAACTTGGATTAACACATAGGATACTTTTTATCACGGGAAAACTTTAGGTTCCTCTGAGATTCTAAGCTCAACGCGGACGTAGTCGCGGACAAAGGCTAGTTGTGAAAAATAAATAAATAATGACTACCTGTTTCCCCGCGACTTCGCCCGCGTATCAATATAATATATAGCCTATGTTACTCAGTGATAATGTAGCTTTGTAATTGTTGAAATCGGTCCAGTAGTTTCGGAGCCTATTCAATACAAACTCACTAAAAATACTAAAATACAAATCTTTCCTCTTAATAATATCAGTGTAGATGTAGATAGTGTAGAAGTGTAGATAAAAATAAAAAGTACATCAAGGCAATGTATACTATGGCGGGTTGATTCCCGAACTAGGAGGGTTCCTGTGTCTCAGGTTATCGACCCTCCACCCCTTATAAATGGTCTTATGACTAATTTATGTAAACCTTTTATCTATGTATTGTATGACAATTATTGTAATAAAATACATAAATACACACACACACACAAAATTACAAATCTTTCCTCTTTATAATATTAAGTGTAGATTAGTCTATGGTGACTGCTTACCATCAGGTGGGCCGTATGCCTTGTGTGCCACCTTAGTGTTATAAAAAAAAAAAAAGTAGATAGTTTACCTGCAAGCTGAACGCGATGTATATATCGACGGAGCCGCTGAACATGGTGCCGACGCCGACGTAGCGGCCGTCGTCCCTCACGGCGAGCGCCGAGAGCGACTCCGGCACGAGCACCGTCCGCTTCAGGCCGCCCGCCTCGTCCCACAGCTGCAGCAGACCCTTCTGCTTACCCGAGCGCGAGAGGGGGTTCGCTATCGTGAACATGCGGTACGACGGCTTGTCTTCTATCGGACCGAATCTGGAACGGCGTATCATTAAATCAGTCATTACATTGCTTTGTTTTTTTATTATTATTTTTTGTGTTTTACTCTTAGGGCTTTGCATAAGTATGTGTGGATGGGAATTTTTCTTTAATACCACTACAGTGGCACACAAGCATACGGCCCACCTGATGGTAAGCAGTCACTGTAGCCTATAGCCGCTAGCAATACCAGGGGTATCACTAACGGGGTGCCAACCATGTTGTTGATGAGAACTCACTGTGCTAGCAGCAATACTACTAGCCCAGCGTATCCTGGTGGAGCATTAGTAACCTTACTTACCGCAGAAACACAACACTACATCAATTAGTGTTATTTCACTGCGGTCTTCTGTAAAGCGGAGGTACAGTCCCCAGTCGGGCGTCTCCAATTTAAATGGGATAACCCACGGGAAATCCCAAATCGCCCTACCTCTCTTAAATACCTGAATAAAGAAATCTTATTATAATTATTATTAAACATATTTTTTTATCGTATTAGTGTACAGTATTTGAGACTTACACTAATACACACCCTGTTTATAAGACACAGCAATTGTGGCAGTAGGATTATACAGATCATTGTATGTACCGTTGATTTTAAATCTTAAAATTATACTTAAGTTCATTCACACCTTCATACTTTATATGTTCTAAGTTAAGGACGACCAGGGACTCCAATCACAGGCATCATTATGCTTAAAAGGATACTCTGGTTATTGTAAGTCTCAAGATAATTTGGTGCCAACGTGACAGATGGTGAGTCCGTCGTCGTCTCTTAGGCACTACATACGTCCTTGAATTTCTTAACAGACATATGCAGGTTTCCTCACGATTAGTTAAGCATTACCTGCACTTAAGTTAGAAAATTTCAATGGTACAGAACGGTGGTGTACAAACTTGCGTCACTAGAATAGCAGCAAGCGCTTCATACCACAAGGCCACCACGGCTACTTGACTTTTTTAATTAAAAAGATTACCTGCATCGCCTGAAAAGGTACTTGGTCCCGTTAGGTGGAGTGCAGGTGAGCTTCATCAGCGGCTCCCTCTTGCTGGCAGTGGACCAAACGTTGGCCACGCCATCCTTACCGATGGACACCAACTTTGTGTCACATGGGCTGAAATCCACGTCGTCCAACTGAAAAAAAATATACAAAAGAATAATTATTGCTATAATTAAATAAAATATCCATCTTAAATTTTTTTTACAAATAATTATAACTAGTGGCCCGCCCGGGGTCGCACGGGCAGACATTTGCCAAATATTTTTTCCACCCGTTTTTAGACATTTTCAAGCATTTTTAAAAAAAAACTCTCTGTAAGAACCATCCTCGTACTTCAAGGAATATTCAATAAAAATAATTAGCGATATCGGTTCAGCTGCTCTCGAGATTTGAGCTTAGCAACACATTCAGCGATTCATTTTATATTATAGAATATAGATAATGCTAGAACATTTTGGATATTTTAGCACACAGCCTTATATATTGTAGTTTGGGACCGGACGCCGCCAGGGCTACAGTCTTTTTAATAAATATAGAATGCAATAACAAACCATGTGAGTATTTCAAGCATCTAGGTACTTGTTGCCTCTATAAAGAGCGCACGTTTCTAGTAGGGGACTCCCTAAAAATATTTATTTCATATCTTAATTATTATTCTCCTTATAGGGACATCAGAAATACACATTATGTGAAAATTTCTACCTATTACTGACAGACAGACAGCCGAGTCTGAGTAATAGGGTTCTGTTAGTAACCATTTGGGTACGGAGCCCTTAAAAATAGTAATCATATGTAGTATAGAAAGAAATGGATACAGTCATAATATGACGTTAGTTTGTCTCAATGGTAAGTTTGGAAGGACAACCAGTATTAAGTACCTCACCTCTTTTGTATGACCATTTAGTTCAAAGAGCAGTTCCATTTTTGGGAAACTCCAGACTCTGACTTTAGTGTCAATGCCCCCCGTTGCCATTAGCTTCATGTTGTGGCTGATCCTCACCACTCTCTGCAGAGGATCATCACTGGAACCATATTACATTCAAGTTACAAGGATAGCCTGCTATTCTAGCTACATTAGTTCATATACAACCAGGCTATACAAATGATGTTTTTCTAAAAACTTAAGTGCAATGATTAGTCACACCACAAGCTTTACGGTGAAGAAAGACATTGTGAGGGAACCTGCATATGTCTAAAAAGAAATTCAAGGCTATAGTGCCAAAAAATGATTTTTTTTGGTGAATAATGAGTGTTGTAACACCTCTGCCTACTTCTTTGGGAAGCATTATGGGAAGGTGTCAATATAAATTATTATGATTAATGAAACTCAAATTAGGACAAATTAGTGAAGCACGCAAAAAATATGGAATAGATGTAAATAGTCCAACAGGTGAAATAAATATTGATGATTTGTTTGTTACTTCCTCTCATCTTCTATGTGTTAGTACACCACTCATCTGATTAGATTGCTACTGCAGATTCCCGACAGAAACCCTTCCCAGCCTACACCATTCATGGCAATTCATTATGTTAATCAAATCAAATCAAATCAAAAATCATTTATTCAGTTTAGGCCCTAATAAGGCTCTTATGAAGGTCTAAATTACCTAATCGAAGGTCTAAGTTACATAATTCAGTATGTACTTGATAAGAAAAAAGTGGCATTGCAACATATGCTGGGTGCACTTGTTATACATAATATTACTCACTAATTATTAATAATTACCCAAAGTCTGTTTGTACGCTGTCACTAGGCCGAATTTCAAACGACATACGTTTTTCTGTAGTATTACTGTTGCTATCCTTTCTTGAAATATTATCATTCTCAGAAACTGTACGTCTCCTTCGACGCACCAGTCCGTTCTCAGCACGGAAACTCCCCCTCCGCATCTCCGCTGCATCAACCATGCGGATGTTGACTTTGTACAGCTGGCAGTGGCTCTCCTGGCCCGCAGTGAGGTACGTCTTGCTCTGCAAGTTCCGCACGGAGCAGTTCATGACCACATTTGGGCCCGTCTCGTGCCTCATCACTTCTTCTGCCACAAACCTCGTGCCATTGTGTGATAGCTCGAATATTTCCTAGAAAAACATTACGGGGCTCTTATTAAAACTTTTGGCCACTGGGGATATGTGAAAAACATGAAAATATGTTAGCTTTCATGGCAAATATAAAGTCCTGACACGTCTACACGATCAGCATTTTTCCTATAGGAATTTATTGTATTCAACAATTTCTGTACTCACGAATCCATTTGCGACGCCAGTGTTGGAAGCCCCACCACCGCCGGCGACTAATACATGTCTATTCGTTAATGTTTGAAGGGTATACAACGGGAAATCCACCCTCGCAAGCAACCCATCACATCTATTCCGCGACATCTTAGCTTATAACATTAAATTTCGTATGTTTACACGCACGCACATGAAGATTAATGTTATCTAGGAGGAGAATTAAGCCACATGAGTATGCCTTTATAAACAAAATAAAAGCTTAATGTTGTGAAATGACTAAAATAACACGGTTTTAAAACTAAACTTTTGTGAGATTTCGCCACTTCCAACATGACAAAAGTCACATTTTGACAACCAAGTAGGGATGGCAATCTGACATCGATTAATCAAATAATCAATTTTAAATCGATATATAGCACTAAATCGATCTGGTGATCGATGTTTCACTATAGCAAATTGATAATCGTATTTTTTCGCTTCGTTCCATTTTTTACGAAAAGCATAAGATATGTTTGTTTTTTAAACATTTTAATACAACAATAAAATATAGTAATTAAATGTCTTCTTTTGAATTTGTCATTTTGCTATGGTTGCTGAAACAATTATAATTACGTATTGAATTCCGGGAACGAAAGAGTTACCTGTTTTTAATGCTAAGAGATCGGTTATTATCATACCTTTGTTGATTTCCATAAAATTTGTTTTAATTTACCTTGCAAATGCGAAGTTCGAAAAATAATAGATTTTTGAGAAATCGATATTACGGTCCTCGATTTTCGTGAATCGATATCAGTAGATCTGTATCCAATCAATTTAATAAACAATCTTATTGGGAAAGAATCGCCATCCCTACAACCAAGGAACTGTTGCCAATTAAAAAAAATAAAGGCTACTTAAAATTTTAGGTTTAAAAATCATTTATTCAATTTAGGCTCAAATAAGGCACATAAGAAGTTTTAAATTACCACTGGTTTGTAAATAAAGCCACCTGACAATAAACTCGGTGCGCTGTCTTTTTTCATGTTACAATCATAATAATAGCAATGTTTCACGAAATTCTTCTAGACCGTTTCTAGTCATAAGTATTTACCAATTTACATAGATCACAATGAAACTGCTACCAAGTTGGTTTCGTCGGTGCTCTCATGTAATAAATATAATATTTATATTATTACCAGGAGCGGGGAGCCACTGTGCAAAGTAAATCTATATATTCTTCTTACCTATGGCAATCAATCTTTTTTTGCCATAGTCGAGTGTGATAATTATCGATTTCCTTCATTTCTAATGTTTTTAGTGTCATGCGTTCTAATGTTTATTGGAGTTTCTGGAGTAGTAGATCGTAACACTAACATGCCTTTAGGTCAAAAGAAACCTATTGGCCAAATGATAAATCACTTGATTTTGGGTCATTTCATATTTTAACGTTATTTCCAATGTTCTTATAAATCAGTCACTAAATGAAAATTAACACATAAAGACACCAATGTCTCGTAATTTTATTTTATACCATTAAGGTTGCTCACAGGCATACGGCCCACTTGATGGTAAGCAGTCACCGTAGCCTATAACCACTAGCAATACCAGGGGTACAGCAACTGGTTGCCAACCATGTTGTTGATGAGGACTCACTGTGCTAGCAGCATTACTACTAGCCCAGCGTATCCTCGTGGAGCACTGGCAACCTTACTTACCGCAGAAACACAACACTACATTAAGTAGTGTTATTCCACTGCGGTCTTCTGTAAGGTGGAGGTACAGTCCCCAGTTGGGCGGCTCCAATTTTAATGGAAAACCCACGGGAAATCCCAAATCGCCCTATCTCTCTTTTTAAAAGCTCATGGTGTGATTATTCACTGTACTTAAGCTTAGAAAAACTAATTGGTACAGGCCGGGGTTTGAACCTGGGCCCATCAGATGACAAGTCATGCTTCAACCACAAGGCCACCACGGCTTAAAAAGGTAAATTGTGTTATAGTGATCTTTGATGTGTATTTTGTGGTGTCGACGTTTTATATTTTGGAGGGCGTGTCGTTATGTGCAGTAAAGATTCATTTAGTGACTGATTAGTCAATAGGTTACCTCTGACCTAAAGGCATGTTACGATTTGTTACTGCCGTGGATTGTCTCCAGAAACTCCAATAAGCATTAGAATGCATGACACTAGGCATTTTGATGCAACAAATTGAGAACCTTGAACATTCTCTAACACTCGACACTGGCAAAAATAGTCCCTAAAGAGGATTGATTGCCATAGTTAGGAAGAAGAAGACATGTGAGACGTGTTTCGTTTGACACGACGCTGAACCTGAGTTTTTGGCGGGAATCAGGCGGAGCGGTTGAGATTTTTCCAGTGTCTCGTAAATTGTGTTATAGTGATCTTTAATGTGTATTTTTGGTGTCGTTATGTGCAGTAAAGTTTCATTTAGTGACTGATACCACTATTTACGCGACACTGGAAAAAATCTCAACTGCTCCGCTTGATTCCCGCCAAAAAACTCCAATATACCTATAATAAACTATTAAAACCTGCAACTTGGCTCCTCAACCGACCAAATAGATTTTAAGAATTACATTCTCGTACCTAATTATGTTCTTTAGTTTTGTATAACATTGAGAATGATTATTTTATTTTTATTGTAATATCTAAGTAAAGTTTTTTTTATAGTGTTACATATTTTCTGTTTTGAACTTGTAGCGACCTCACCGCTACATAAACCAATGTTAGAAATCTACTAACTAACAGAACAAGATTCAACGGATGACAACTCCTTACGTCACAATTCTGCCACGCGCTAGCGAAGTTTTCTACGCAATTCAACATATTATATACAAGTCTCCGACTAGAACAGTCGGAGCCGTGGTTCCCCAGGCACAACACCCGCCTGGCTGGAAGATCTTCCCTTTGCGGTGGCTGAGCATGATCACCACGCTCGCCCCACAAACTCTATAGAACATCTGTATGTGTGTGTAACACTTTTATGGACTCGTACAGGTCGCGGCACGAAACTCTAGCGCTGAGCGAAACGTGGAGGGGATAGCTGCGCATGGGTACCATCGCGCACGCAATACAAATTAGTAATTTAATTGCTTAGTTAAAAACAGCAAAATAATGTTTTAATGTAAAGTCAAATAGTAAGTCTAGCGGTGAACAAAATGTGGAACTTAACTGCGTATGGGTACTGTCACGCACGCAAATATTACTTCATGTTACCTACAATATAATTTTTAACAAGTTTATGGGGAGTAGAAAAATAAATACACTATCGGATTTGTAAATTTTTATATTAAATACCAAATAATAAAAAAAATTATATTAAGTCCGAATTACATAAGAACCTACTGAAGTTTCTTCTCAGGATAGAAGAAACCTGCGAGTTCGGCAGGGTGTGGACATCAGACACCGCATTCTCCTTTCCGATATCTAGTCCGAATCAGACAATGGTCTTACACCTTCAATAGTATCCCAACAGGGCCTTTTGCTTACTGAGGGCCCCGGCTCAGGGCTGCTTCGGTCGTCGGCACTAACAGCGTCATCGTCATCAGACTCACCAAGGCTATCCTCTGAACTGTCACCATCAACGCGAATGATGAATTCTTCTGTAACCAAATCCACGACATGGTCACTCTTGACATATTGCTCTTCTATGTCCTTTACCTTTTGGCATAACTTTCCCCAATCCCAAGCACCCATCAGCAAAACTTTTTCTTGAATTAGTTCTATACATTTAGCAACACTCCACTTCACATTTTTACTGCCTACATATTGCTTTATGTCAGACCATGCCATTTCGATTGGATTTAGATCTGGGTGGTATGGTGGCAGTCTTAGCACTTGATGTCCTTGCTCTGCTAGTATCCTGTCAATTGAAAATGTTTTAAATCTATCTTTGTTAGCCCGTATTAAATTGTATAGTTGAGGTTTTAGTAGAGTTTCCTCATATTGTATGCCCTTTTCAGTAAGCCAACCCTGCATGTCAGCTTTTTTGGAATTAGAAGTGGGTGCAAGGTCCCATTGTTTATTATGGTATGATGCGTTGTCGACTACCACGACAGAATTAGGCGGTAAGTTCGGCAATAACTGTGTCCTCAGCCATTTTTCGTAGTTGTCGTAGTTCATATTGTCGTGGTAGTCGCCTGATTTCGCACCAGCTTTAAAAGTTAACAGTGCGTTCGGTATGAACCCAGCCTCTGATCCTGCGTGGACAATGACCACCCGCTGTCCTTTGGAGATAGGTTTTTTGAGACCTTTTGTAGTACCATCGGTCCAGGCTTTTGGAGCAGAGTGCGATGAATCTACGTAAGATTCATCTGTATATACGATGGGCCTTCCCTCTTGGCGATATTGTTTTATTTTGCGTAAGTATTCGATACGTAGTAAACGTATATTTGAACTTTCAATCAGTACTTTTCGATTGTTTTCAGTATTTTTCCACCGAAACCCTAAACTCTTAATTATTCGTCGAAGACTTCGTTCTGAGCCTTTGAAATTTATATCTTCCTCTAGCTTCTTTCTCAACTTTCCGACGGTGGGAAGTTCATTATTTGTCCTATGAAAGTTATGTATGCACCTCTTTATTAATCCTTGATCAAAGTTATCAATATCTGTGACCGGTTTTGATCTGGAGCGTTTTTTGCCTGGTGTTCTAAATACTGATAATAAGTCGGAATTATTGGCTTCAGTGGAGATTTTCCTTACCGTTGCTATGGACGTCTTTGTAGATTCAGCTGTCCTTTTCTGAATTTTCTGTAAGTCACTAATTATACTATTTAATTTTATATTTCCCGCCTGAATAACTTCTGCAGTTTGTTTTATTTCACTTATATCTACAGTGCTGCGGTCAGAATCGAGTAAAATACTCGCAGCTTCGCCAATTTCACTTTGAATTTGTTTCAGGGAATTAATGAAATCATTCGATTCCCTTTTCAGAAAACAATGCACGTCAAACACCATTTTCCGTGCCTGTCTTTTCAAAACAGTATTCCTTCTCGGCCTCGGCATTTTCACTGTTTAAAAACTGTTCAAACTTAATCAAACAGTGAATAAACTAACAAACACAACAAACAAATCAACAAAACAAACTTAACAAAAAACAACAACAAAAATTAACGATGACAACAAAACAATTCAGAACGCGACTGTACACTGGAAGTGCGCGGAGCGTCGTATCGGCACGGGGGACGGAGTACGACTGGAGAGCCAATCGGCGCAACGCACGCTCGCCCTTCACCCCTGTACCCCGCCAAGACACCTTATTTTTTACTTCTGCGCAATAACGGTCAGCGCTAGAGTTTCGTGCCGCGACCTATATGTATATATATGGGACAATAATAATTTATTACCTAATACATATTATTATTTTGCTACGCGGGCGAAGTCGCAGTGAAAACTAAGGTCAGCTGTGAAGATAGTGTATAGTAGCGGCCCGAAGGAAGCGACCCTTGAGGAATGCCATTGCCATACCTTTATTTCTTTATACGTACTGGGATGTGCGAAAGCACTACGCTAGCTTTATAAGATAAAAATAAATTCCACGCGTACGAAGTCGCGGGCACAGCCTGTAAACTATATTTTAAAAGAAAGTTGATGAAAATTGCTATAAAAAAGTTATTTAAAAAAGACTGACTTCTGTAGTTTCGAAGGCCTGTACAGCACCAATTACCAAATAGATTGCAAATATTGCAATGTATCCGTCTCATTTGTACACTCTAGTGACTAGTAATTTTGACATCTCGCAAAAAATGTTTCTGTCGTTATTCTAGAGATACACTTGCACTATCCATGCGATGTTGAGGGCGATCAAGGTCCGTGCCGTAGCTCCAAGATCATTTATATTTAAGGGCACGGAACCCTAAAGGCAAACAACGTAAGCTAACTAGACATAAACAAGTTTCAAATAGACGCATTTAATAAATAAATTATAAAGTTATTCGTATATAAAGACGGTGGCTCACCATAGAATCGTCATCAGTGTTTTAAAATCTTGCGTCCACGGCATTAAAAACTCTGAGCGTTAAAATGAAGTTACTTGCTGGTATGATATTTTTTCTACTTCCGTATTGTTGAATTCAACTTATCTATACTTCTTTATATATACTATATACTATATACTATTACTATATTACTATATATACTATAATATTATAAAGAGGAAAGATTTTTATTTTTGTATTTTTGTATTTTTGTGGGTTCATTGAATAGGCTCCGAAACTACTGGACCGATTTCAAAAAATCTTTCACCTTTAAAAAGCTACATTATCACTGAGTAACATAGGCTATATTATACTAGCTGCCCGCCCCGGCTTCGCACGGGTAGACATTTATCAAACATTTTGTCTACCCGTGAGAAGCCATAACACCATAAAAGCCAAGTAGTATAAAATAATTGAATCAATATACGTATTAGATTATTTTATTTTAAACTAGCTGTGCACGCGTGTAATTATTTTTTCATGGGTTTAATATTTTTGCGCAGAATCCTAATTATTTTTCTAAAAGAAATTAAGCCTAGGTCACGAATTTGTTCGAATCGGTCTAGCCGTTCGGTTTATTGTTCATGGGATTTTTTATTTGTTGGGCAGTAGCCTGATAATTTTTCCCTCAATAATAAATGTAGCCTCATAGCATTTTTTTTATTTCATCTGAGGTACTGTCACGGAAACCAAGCGTGTGTGGCACTGGATTGTGGGCAGGGCAATGATATTATATGTAAAAAGGTGGTAGTGGGCTTTTTTTTGGCGAGAAGCAGAGTTTTTGGGATATTTTTGTCATGCAAATTGTGTTATAGTGATCTTTAATGTGTATTTTCGGTGTCATTATGTGCAGTAAAGTTTCATTTAGTGATTGATTTATAGGAATCTTATCCTACTGTATATCCTGTGAGTATGGATGGTTGGATGGATGTTTGTTACTCTTTCACGCAAAAACTGCTCAACGGATAAGGATGAAATTTGGAACACAGATAATTTATAATCTGGATTAACAGATAGGATACTTTTTATCCCGGGAAAATTTTAGGTTCCTCTGAGATTCTAAGCTCAACGCGGACGTAGTCGCGCGCAGAAGCTAGTCTTTTTATAATATTATTAGATCTACGTAGAATATTAGGCATCTACTCTTGAGTTATTTGTAAAGAAGCATGGATAATTGGATAAGGCAACTATAAGAGACAATTAAAACATACTTCGTTCGCAAATTTCTATCTACCTTTCAAGGGTTCCGTAACCGTAGGAACCTATGGAAACCTATTACTGTTACCTACTACTATTACTAAGACATCGCTCTGTCTGTCTGTATTTTGGCCGCTCTTTCATCACGTCGAAACAACTGAATGGATTCAAATTAAACTTGGCACAATTTGAGTTGATACTACGAGGTGGAATATAGAGGATACTTTTATCCCGAAATGCAGCACGCATCGCATCGCTTGGGATAAGGGATAAAAGTCAAAATGTGTATTTGGCTGAAACTCCGAAACGGCTAGACTTATTTGAGCAAAACTTTCACTGGCAGATAGTTGATTTTACTGGGCGTAGTTTGGGCTACTTTTATTATGGAGAAATAATTAGGGTTCCGCACAGCAAAAAAAATATCCATGAAATTGTGAACAAAATCCGCACGGTACGACCGATTGGAACACGATTTTCACTGGCACTTACAATGATATTATATGTAATTGGTCAGTTAGCTTATGCTAGGTGACTTATCTTATGCTACATTTATTGTCAAAAATAATAAGGGTTCCTCGCAACAAACAAAAACCTATGAATTTGTGAACAAAATCCAAAAGGTTGGAGGCACCCGCACGTCTGATACTAATCAAAGGTCTGTTCCTCTAGTCTAAGAAAAGGTAAATTCAAACCCTGCAATGTGCGTATCGTATACCTATGAGTCAACTCGTGCGACCCACTAACATCCATAAAAACCGACATCGCAAACAGTGGGTAACTCCACGTTTCCGATGAAGACCATTAGCCACTCGGTGACATCGACAACAATGGATGATTTCTATTGGAAGTCAAAACATATCATAATCACACCATGGACTCTGAACTCTGAGGGAAGTCAATTAACGAGTATAAAAGCAGCGCTCAACTTGTTTGGAGCACTCATGATCGTCGCGAAGACGCAGGCGCTGCACGTCAGCAACGCACACACCAACCCGCCGAAGCTAAGGATGCAAGGGCAGGAGATCGAGTGGTCAACGACGGCCAAGTACCTCGGGGTCACTATCCGACCGCCGCCTGACGATGCATCCCCACACAAGAAGCGTGATCGCCAACGTACGTAGCACAAGGGCGCTCCTCCGCCCAGTGCTGTCGTCTCATCTCCCCCTCAGAGCAAAACTGGGGGTCTACAAAAGTTACGTGCGGTCGCGCCTCACATACGCCGCGCCCGCATGGTTCGCCCTCATGAGCGAAACTGACAAACGAATCCTCAGAGCCCAACAAGCCCTCGCCCATCGAACCATCGTGGGAGCCCCCTGGTACGTGAGGAACACCACGATCGCACGGAACCTCAATATAGAGAGCCTGGACAATTTTGCCGCCCACCTGACCGAGGAGATGTTCGAGCGAGCGGACCGGCCACAGTTCCCGCACCTGAGAAACCTGGCGTCCCTACATGCGCGCCCGCCCGAAAGTAGACCATACGCCCCCCTAGTCGCCGCCTGCTTGCTGGTCGTTAGCTGGGCCTCCCTGAATGGGGGTCTCACCCGATGCTCGTACCGCATTGAGGGCGGCGACAAGGAGGACCTCACACACGCGGTGACGCGTGTCATATCAAGACAGCCAGCATCATTCAGGTGCGGGCACAACTCAAGGCCCCGTGCGAATCGTCGTGCGGCGAAAGAAACCCTCGTCAGGGGGCAAATAGCCCCGACACGAGTTCCCCGACCTCCTTTACAGGGGTTGTGAGAAAAAGAAGAGTGATTTGGAGCACTCATTCTACCGTCAACCTTAACACTGTCACCTATATTTATTTATTTATTTAAGGATAGCCAACATGACATGCATTTCACTTAACATAGTTTTAATTTAATAATGAGGCTTATAACTAAATGCTGCCACAATTATAGGCAACCACGGCATGCGATATCTATAAATATAATTACAATAAATAGCTATTTATTATAATATAATGTAATAAGTAAGTGTTATTATAAGTAGGTAGTGCAAAATGATGTGAGAGTATTTTTATATATTTTTTATATAATAATGAACTTAAAGTAAAAAAAAACTTAAAGAAAAAAAGATACAAAATGTACTACTCCAACCTTTAAAATTGTATATGATTTGGGTGTGTGGGAGCTTGACCATGCCCAATTATTATAGTCTTGTATTTTGACAAACTATTACAGAAGATATCTATGCTGGCAGTTTTGTGTAATGTGTTGTAATGTTTCTTGATTCTGTTGATAGGGGAGAACAAGCCTAAATTCGTTTTAGAAGATTCAATATAGAATGGACCGTATTTGCCCGATCTTGGGAGTCTTGTTGGAACGTTAAAATTAAATTTGGACACCAATTCCGGACTATAAATTTTTCCATTTATTAATTTATACAGGAACATCATATCTAGCAGTGCTCTGCGATCAGTAAGTGAGCTTAACTTAAAGTGGCGGAGGCGATCGGAGTAGCTGGGAAGTTGTCTTGCTAAGTTGCAGCTGAAGCATAGATGCCACAGGAATCTCTTTTGAATTCTTGCGATTTTTTTTTTGTATACATCATAATTGGGGTTCCAGATAATGCTACCGTATTCCAAACCGCTTCTGACAAGGGCATTATAAACTAAATTACATTTAAATTGGAGCCGCTCGACTGGGAACTGTACCTCCACCTTACAGAAGACCGCAGTTAAATAACACTACTTGATGTAGTATTGTGTTTCTGCGGTAAGTAAGTTTGCCATTGCTCCACGAGGATACAATACACTGCGCTAGTAGTAATGCTGCTAGCACAGTGAGTTCTCATCAACAACATGGTTGGCAACCCGTTATTGATACCCTTGGTATTGCTAGCGGCTAAAGGCTACGGTGGCTGCTTACCATCAGGTGGGCCGTATGCTTGTGTGCCACCTAGTAGTAGGTAGTATAAAAAAAATTGTGAAGATATTTATGAATATAGAAGAAGCAAAAGAGGTGTGCAAGTCAAGAGTGTAATAGTTCTCAATACTCTCTGACTACCCTGTGAGGGACTTGGCGTGATAGTTATGCAAATTGGATACACAAAACATACTTCCGAGCGAAGGTGGATCAAGGAGGGGCCATGACTTCCCATCCCTGGGCTGGGTTTACCCATTCTAGTGGAGGAAGTCATGACTCGTGTTGATAGAAGACAAAACAGATAATAAAATTGAGATATGATAGAGGTGTTGTAAAAATAAAATTCCATTTCTTTGAATTTTTTTATAGACATTGGAGCCTATCCTCACTAGACCACCACCCCATGACTGACTTGAAAACTTGAACTCTTCGATCCGCCCTCGCTTCTGAGACAATAACACAATTTGATTCAAACAGTTTTATGTCAGCTATAACCAAATACAATTATGTATGCTAGGTATATAGTATTATAGGTATATAGTATACTAGGTATATAGTAGTATTTCCAGCATGCACGGCGTCATAACAGATGTAGCAATCGGGAACCCCTGTGCGTGTGATGAAGAAGATTGATTTTTTTTTATCAGTGTTAATGGTGACCCCTCGTGAAATAAAATATAAAATAAAAGCTTTAGATACACTGATTAAGGTAGTTTCTAGATAGATCCTAATAATATGGGGCGTTGCACGACATGCCAGCCGTGTATTTGTATGTTCTTGGCCGAGTGTGACAGGCTTAGCTGTCACCTCGATTATAGTTAACTTTAGTTTAGTAAGATTTATATTAATATTAACATATCGAGAATATAAGTGGTGATTTGTCTATGATTATATATCGAGAATGTAAGCTGTGATTAACTATGATATAGAGCAGGGTCATTGTTAGAGGACTCTCTGGCTCTTCCCTTTTCAATTCCAACTGCCAACAAATTTTGCCACTCCAGTTCACTCCACATATAATTGTATTATTTTTATCGTACACTATTCTAAGAAGCTCCGAAGAAATACACCGTCAACCAGTAAGCTGTCTCTCATTCAATAACATCTCGCAACACCCTCGCAATATCATTGGAGACCAACCAGGCCTCCAAATATACTAGGTCAGTGTTTAGACAGGATATTTCGCTATCCTGGTATTCCTGTTACAGTCCTGTCTATATTTCATCTCTACAAATAAATAAAATTGAAGTGTCTGTTTTTAATGTTAAAATAACAAGATTCTACTCAATGCACATGAAGGTGTGTACGGTACCTACTTATAACAAAACCCATTTTTTTGTCTCTCTGTCTGTTTGTTCTGGCTAATCTCCGACACGGCTAGACCGATTTTAACGGGAATTTCAATGGCAGAGAACTGGTGATACAACGCTAAAACTACTCAACTCATTTGGATGAAATTTGGAACACAGATCGTTTATAGCCTGGATATATATCTGCTATCGTCCAGTGACCAGTAATATATCACAGTCATTAAAACTGGTGCAGAACCACAGCGAATTTACTCCTCTCTAACTTGATCCACAATACCGGCGTTTTTGTCACAGTCGCCATATTAGCTCGGTTGTCTAGACTTTTGATCATAACTCACGTGACAGAGGTTCAATAAAATTAATTTAATTAAACGACAAGGGGCATCAAATTTAGCATTAATCGACACAATAATGTCAATAAAATTGTATTCGCAAATAAATTTAATTGATTTAAATTTGTATTAAAATAATAATAAATGAATGTTTATTCGCAGTTGGTTTTATTAGTAACTAGCGGCCCGCCCCGGCTTCGCACGGGTATCCATTTATTAAATATTTTGTCTACCCGTTTTTAGACATTTTCAGGCAATTTTTTTATTTTTTTCTCTCCGTAAGAACCAACCTCATACTTCAAGGAATATTCTAAAAAAAGAATTAGCGAAATTGGTTCAGCTGCTCTCGAGATTAGCGCTTAGCAACACACTCAGCGATTTATTTTTTATATTGTAGATTTCTTCGTTTCCTTAAAAATCTGTATACTGGGTGCCCCGGTTGGTACCCTTTAAAAAAGTGGATAGTATAGTATACGTCCTGTTATACATACATACATACATCCACAAATACGGTCACGGCCTACCTATACAAAGCTATGACCAGATGAGATTGCTCCATGAGGATACGCTGCGCTAGTAGTAACGCTGCCAGCACAGTGAGTCCTCATCATCAACAGAGTTGACACCTTGTTAGTGACACCCCTGGTATTGCTAACGGCTATAGTCTACGGTGACTGCTTAACATCGGGTGGACCGTACGCTTGTGTGCCACCTAAGTGGTATAAAAAAATTTTACAATTAAAAAAAAATCTAGTATTTTTTTATTTAGGTACCTAAATTTACGGTTATCAGATTATTTCCTTTTCTTATGCTGTAAGACACTGCTTCTTGCCAAATTTCATGATTCTAGGTTAACGGGAAGTAACCCTATAGGTTTTGATTTCCTTGCGACATAAACGGTCATATCTTTTCTTCATATTGACTTACAGGTTTGATTATTTTACAGCTGAGAGACCATAGACCCGGGTATTTCATATTAATATCAATTTGATAACTCCACGTGAACTTGAGATAAAAATTCTTGACAGACAGACGGACAACAAAGACATCCTTTTAGGGTTCCTTTTCGCTTTTAAGGTACGGAACCGTAAAAAAAATTGGCTTAATTGGAAAGGAACGAAAACAATAAAAAAAAGTAAATATGAAAAATATTTAATTCATTTTAACAATACTTTATTTCAAATATTAGTCAGTATTATCGACAAGGTTTCCAAGAGTTTAGTAACCACCTGAACAAACTATTAACTTTGCTTTATACATATAGTAGCTTCGCACATATTTTATTATACCACTAAGGTGGCACACAAGCACGCGGCCCACCTGATGGTAAGCAGTCAACGTGGCCTATAGACGCTAGCAAACCAGGGGAATCATAAACGAGTTGCCATGGGCGTAGCCAGGTAGGGACTGGGGTTCGAACCTGGGTCCATCAGATGACAGGACGTTGCTTCAACCACAAGGCCACCACGGCTGTGTAATATACATACATCACATACATACATACAAAAAAAAACTTAGAAACCTTCCTCTTGAATCACTCTATCTATTAAAATAAACGCATCAAAATCCGTTGCGTAGTTTTATAGATCTAAGCATACATAGGGACAGACAGACAGCGGGCAGACACTTTGTATTATACTATATAGTGATGTGCCTGTCTTATATTGAATATATATATATTTAAATATGGCATCACGCTGTACGTACACAGTTGGCAGTGGATATTAATATTTTCTGTGTCCAATTATTTCTTTTGTTTTATTTTAGCTCCGGACACTATTGAGCGCATTGTACATTACAAATTTAAATTTTCTCTAGGTACTCGTATCTGACTACTTCAATTTTCTCCTTCCTAGCTTTCGCCCGCGACTTCGCCTGCGTACGAGTAGAACTACACAAAGCCGTACAATATGATTTACCATGTTACATAGGGATCGTGAATCTTATCTTTAGAAAAAAAACGTAAAACTTCAAAAATGTCCCACACATAATCCTCAAATTTTTTCCCGAATCTCAATCATAAACGGATCTTGAATGTAGAAACCAGATAAGATACGACTATTTAACTAGAAACGTACATTTGTTAAAAAACAAGTATAAACGTGTTTAAGGCTTTTTCAATATTCAACCCCTAGAGCCCGAATTTAACGCGAATGAAGCCGCGGACAAAACTAGTAAATCATAATCTATCTATATATTGTGTTTAGTATATCTGTAATACTAAATCTGTCTCTTTCCTTTCTCTCTCTCTACCGTAGGCCGTCTAACTGTGTGCAGGTGCTCCGCACAATATTCGTTGATTCTTGAGTTTTTGTATCACATTAGGCCAAGTATACAGTGAAATAAACGATTTAGTGAGTGAACAGTGTTTGTGTGTATTTCTACCAGCCTTAATATCCTAAACATATTGTATATATATAAAAATGAATCTCTATTTCCCTTAGTCACGAACGACATCACGCGCGAACGGCTGGACCGACTTCGCTAATTCTTTTTCATCAGTGTTTGTTATAGTCAGGTTTTATAAAAATAAATGAAAAAAAAAACGGAACCTTTTTAATTTCGCGATAAACTAAAGGTCCTGTTTGCTACGGTGTATTTGTCATATGAATTCATAGCTAAGACAGGACATCGCCTGTCGGCCAGCTAGTCTGCTATAAAGTAAAGGACACCAAATTCATACAACTCCTCACGCACATGATGTATGTATATACGGGCATAATGCTGTTTCGATCCACTTTCCTGTAGCCTTAGCAATAGTTAGCAAGAACAACTATCGACTATGTATTCGTATCGCTTTAGACTATGCCATCCTTATTTAACCCCACACATGAGAGAGGGATAGCAAGACTTTTAGACCTGTCCAATTAATTAAGTTTAGTAATTTTGATCAACAGAATCGACACCATTGTCTATATTAGTTTTTTAAAACACCTTGGATCGTGACGTCATAGTAGAGTCAATACGTGAAGATAATGGAGCGGATGAGCCCGTCTCGTACTGAGTCGCTGCTCTGGCCGATGCCGAAGTTGAAGAACACGGATTCTGCGGCGACTTGCTGGGCACAGGTACCCATCGGGTACCACCCAACCTTGTTGAATACTATGCCCACTTTGTACACCTGAATAGTAAATAATAATAAATCATATTATCGTTCAAAGAGCATCATACATTTTGGTCCAAATCTGAAGGTGCCGGCCATCGCAATATTTTTGTATATTCTGTTAGATCTTGCCCGTCTGAACATTTATTACTGTGACACCAAAGCTGTAGGACCATAGCTGTTGATTTTATTTGAGTTTGAAAATCTGAATTTTCATACATTTTTGTTGATAGTGGGAACTCAAAATAATCCAAACAAATGAAATGTCCTGTAATGTCCAACTTTGGTGCCATAGTAATAAATGCTCAGACGGGAGTTTTTGGCGGGAATCAGGCGGAGCGGTTGAGATTTTTTCCAGTGTGTCGTAAATTGTGTTATAGTGATCTTTAATGTGTATTTTTGGTGTCGATATGTGCAGTAAAGTTTCATTTAGTGACTGATTTATAGGAGCATTGGAAATAATGCCATAATACGACTTTTGGGTTAAGTGATTTATCATTTTGGTCAATAGGTTACCTCTAATCTAAAGGCGTGTTACGATCTGCTACTGCCGTGGGTTGTCTCCAGAAACTCCATTGGGCGTTAGAATGCATGACACTAGGCATTTTAATGCGGCAAACACGAGAAATTTTGCAACATGAAAATTCTCTAACACTCGACACTGGCAAAAATAGTCCCTGAAGGGATTGATTGCCATACTTAGGAAGAAGAAGAAATGCTCAGACGGACAAGCGCTAACAGAATATACAAAAAAAAATCGACGGCCGGCCCATTCAGAATTGGACGAAATCTCTATGAAACATGGATTAACATACACCCATTGCTAGATGGTGTTATTTTGTTTGCTCATTGCCAGCTGGGACATACACATATTAAATACCCAGGGTAAATTTAAGCATATAATTTTAGAACATTTGCTATATTTGTACCTTAGTACAAAAAAAAGTTATTATCTGTGAATTGTAATTATATTTAAGCAGGGCTAACTTAGCCTAAAAGGTTTGTTAACCTTTGTTGTTGTGCCGGTAGGGCACGCGGCTGGTGTAGTGCGTGTAGGTGAGGCGGATGGTATTGTAGTATATACCTTGTTCCGCTGTATGTAGACGGGCCGGTTGAACATGATGTCGAGCAGGTGTCGGTAGGGCACGCGGCTGGTGTAGTGCGTGTAGGTGAGGCGGATGGTATTGTAGTATATACCTTGTTCCGCTGTATGTAGACGGGCCGGTTGAACATGATGTCGAGCAGGTGTCGGTAGGGCACGCGGCTGGTGTAGTGCGTGTAGGTGAGGCGGATGGTATTGTAGTATATACCTTGTTCCGCTGTATGTAGACGGGCCGGTTGAACATGATGTCGAGCAGGTGTCGGTAGGGCACGCGGCTGGTGTAGTGCGTGTAGGTGAGGCGGATGGTATTGTAGTATATACCTTGTTCCGCTGTATGTAGACGGGCCGGTTGAACATGATGTCGAGCAGGTGTCGGTAGGGCACGCGGCTGGTGTAGTGCGTGTAGGTGAGGCGGATGGTATTGTAGTATATACCTTGTTCCGCTGTATGTAGACGGGCCGGTTGAACATGATGTCGAGCAGGTGTCGGTAGGGCACGCGGCTGGTGTAGTGCGTGTAGGTGAGGCGGATGGTATTGTAGTATATACCTTGTTCCGCTGTATGTAGACGGGCCGGTTGAACATGATGTCGAGCAGGTGTCGGTAGGGCACGCGGCTGGTGTAGTGCGTGTAGGTGAGGCGGATGGTATTGTAGTATATACCTTGTTCCGCTGTATGTAGACGGGCCGGTTGAACATGATGTCGAGCAGGTGTCGGTAGGGCACGCGGCTGGTGTAGTGCGTGTAGGTGAGGCGGATGGTATTGTAGTATATACCTTGTTCCGCTGTATGTAGACGGGCCGGTTGAACATGATGTCGAGCAGGTGTCGGTAGGGCACGCGGCTGGTGTAGTGCGTGTAGGTGAGGCGGATGGTATTGTAGTATATACCTTGTTCCGCTGTATGTAGACGGGCCGGTTGAACATGATGTCGAGCAGGTGTCGGTAGGGCACGCGGCTGGTGTAGTGCGTGTAGGTGAGGCGGATGGTATTGTAGTATATACCTTGTTCCGCTGTATGTAGACGGGCCGGTTGAACATGATGTCGAGCAGGTGTCGGTAGGGCACGCGGCTGGTGTAGTGCGTGTAGGTGAGGCGGATGGTATTGTAGTATATACCTTGTTCCGCTGTATGTAGACGGGCCGGTTGAACATGATGTCGAGCAGGTGTCGGTAGGGCACGCGGCTGGTGTAGTGCGTGTAGGTGAGGCGGATGGTATTGTAGTATATACCTTGTTCCGCTGTATGTAGACGGGCCGGTTGAACATGATGTCGAGCAGGTGTCGGTAGGGCACGCGGCTGGTGTAGTGCGTGTAGGTGAGGCGGATGGTATTGTAGTATATACCTTGTTCCGCTGTATGTAGACGGGCCGGTTGAACATGATGTCGAGCAGGTGTCGGTAGGGCACGCGGCTGGTGTAGTGCGTGTAGGTGAGGCGGATGGTATTGTAGTATATACCTTGTTCCGCTGTATGTAGACGGGCCGGTTGAACATGATGTCGAGCAGGTGTCGGTAGGGCACGCGGCTGGTGTAGTGCGTGTAGGTGAGGCGGATGGTATTGTAGTATATACCTTGTTCCGCTGTATGTAGACGGGCCGGTTGAACATGATGTCGAGCAGGTGTCGGTAGGGCACGCGGCTGGTGTAGTGCGTGTAGGTGAGGCGGATGGTATTGTAGTATATACCTTGTTCCGCTGTATGTAGACGGGCCGGTTGAACATGATGTCGAGCAGGTGTCGGTAGGGCACGCGGCTGGTGTAGTGCGTGTAGGTGAGGCGGATGGTATTGTAGTATATACCTTGTTCCGCTGTATGTAGACGGGCCGGTTGAACATGATGTCGAGCAGGTGTCGGTAGGGCACGCGGCTGGTGTAGTGCGTGTAGGTGAGGCGGATGGTATTGTAGTATATACCTTGTTCCGCTGTATGTAGACGGGCCGGTTGAACATGATGTCGAGCAGGTGTCGGTAGGGCACGCGGCTGGTGTAGTGCGTGTAGGTGAGGCGGATGGTATTGTAGTATATACCTTGTTCCGCTGTATGTAGACGGGCCGGTTGAACATGATGTCGAGCAGGTGTCGGTAGGGCACGCGGCTGGTGTAGTGCGTGTAGGTGAGGCGGATGGTATTGTAGTATATACCTTGTTCCGCTGTATGTAGACGGGCCGGTTGAACATGATGTCGAGCAGGTGTCGGTAGGGCACGCGGCTGGTGTAGTGCGTGTAGGTGAGGCGGATGGTATTGTAGTATATACCTTGTTCCGCTGTATGTAGACGGGCCGGTTGAACATGATGTCGAGCAGGTGTCGGTAGGGCACGCGGCTGGTGTAGTGCGTGTAGGTGAGGCGGATGGTATTGTAGTATATACCTTGTTCCGCTGTATGTAGACGGGCCGGTTGAACATGATGTCGAGCAGGTGTCGGTAGGGCACGCGGCTGGTGTAGTGCGTGTAGGTGAGGCGGATGGTATTGTAGTATATACCTTGTTCCGCTGTATGTAGACGGGCCGGTTGAACATGATGTCGAGCAGGTGTCGGTAGGGCACGCGGCTGGTGTAGTGCGTGTAGGTGAGGCGGATGGTATTGTAGTATATACCTTGTTCCGCTGTATGTAGACGGGCCGGTTGAACATGATGTCGAGCAGGTGTCGGTAGGGCACGCGGCTGGTGTAGTGCGTGTAGGTGAGGCGGATGGTATTGTAGTATATACCTTGTTCCGCTGTATGTAGACGGGCCGGTTGAACATGATGTCGAGCAGGTGTCGGTAGGGCACGCGGCTGGTGTAGTGCGTGTAGGTGAGGCGGATGGTATTGTAGTATATACCTTGTTCCGCTGTATGTAGACGGGCCGGTTGAACATGATGTCGAGCAGGTGTCGGTAGGGCACGCGGCTGGTGTAGTGCGTGTAGGTGAGGCGGATGGTATTGTAGTATATACCTTGTTCCGCTGTATGTAGACGGGCCGGTTGAACATGATGTCGAGCAGGTGTCGGTAGGGCACGCGGCTGGTGTAGTGCGTGTAGGTGAGGCGGATGGTATTGTAGTATATACCTTGTTCCGCTGTATGTAGACGGGCCGGTTGAACATGATGTCGAGCAGGTGTCGGTAGGGCACGCGGCTGGTGTAGTGCGTGTAGGTGAGGCGGATGGTATTGTAGTATATACCTTGTTCCGCTGTATGTAGACGGGCCGGTTGAACATGATGTCGAGCAGGTGTCGGTAGGGCACGCGGCTGGTGTAGTGCGTGTAGGTGAGGCGGATGGTATTGTAGTATATACCTTGTTCCGCTGTATGTAGACGGGCCGGTTGAACATGATGTCGAGCAGGTGTCGGTAGGGCACGCGGCTGGTGTAGTGCGTGTAGGTGAGGCGGATGGTATTGTAGTATATACCTTGTTCCGCTGTATGTAGACGGGCCGGTTGAACATGATGTCGAGCAGGTGTCGGTAGGGCACGCGGCTGGTGTAGTGCGTGTAGGTGAGGCGGATGGTATTGTAGTATATACCTTGTTCCGCTGTATGTAGACGGGCCGGTTGAACATGATGTCGAGCAGGTGTCGGTAGGGCACGCGGCTGGTGTAGTGCGTGTAGGTGAGGCGGATGGTATTGTAGTATATACCTTGTTCCGCTGTATGTAGACGGGCCGGTTGAACATGATGTCGAGCAGGTGTCGGTAGGGCACGCGGCTGGTGTAGTGCGTGTAGGTGAGGCGCGCGCCGTCCGCGTCCAGGAGGTGCGCGTACAGCAGCTCGGAGTACCCCGCGCCGGGCGGGGCGCCGCCATCCTCGCTCGGCGCCTGCGTCGGCACCTGCATACAAAATCAACAACATTTATTCAGTATCAGCCCTAATAAAAGCCTTTTAAAAGCCGTGGTGGCCTTGTGGTTGAAGCAACAGGCCTGTCACCTGATGAGCCCAGGTTCGAATCCCGGCCTGTACCAATGATTTTTTCTAAGCTTAAGTACAGTGATTAATCACACCATTAGCTTTTAGAAAGATAGGTAGGGCGATTTGGGATTTCCCGAGGGTTATCCCATTTAAATTGGAGCCGCCCGACTGAGGACTGTACCTCCGCCTTACAGAATACCGCAGTGAAATAGCACAACTAGATGCAGTGTTGTGTTTCTGCGGTAACTAAGGTTGCCAGTACTCCAAGAGGATACGCTGGGCTAGTAGTAATGCTGCTAGCACAGTGAGTCCTCATCAACAACATGGTTGGCACCCCGTTAGTGATACCCCGGGTACTTCTAGTGGCTATAGGCTACGGTGACTGCTTACCATCAGGTGGGCCGTATGCTTGCGTGCCACCTTAGTGGAATAAAAAAAAAACAAAAAAATGCACTTATGAAGATCTAAATTTCTACCTACCTACTATTACAAGCACTTTAGCTTACCATACCATCATCTTGAATCACTCTATCTATTAAAAAAAACGCATCAAATTTGTTGCATAGTTTTAAAGATCTAAGCATACATATAGACAGACTGTTTGTATTATACTATGTATGTAGTGAAGTGAGCAAGTGTGGTGTACCTGCACGCCGAGGAGGCAGATGTTCTTGTCGACCATGAAGGTGACGGAGCAGTCGAGCACGCTGGTGTTGAGGCAGTCCGTGTGCTGGATGATGGGCCGCTGGCAGTAGATCTTGTGGCCCTCGCCGCGCTCCGCCTCCAGCGGGCCCGCCGCCCCCGACACGCCCGCCAGACGGAAGCCTGACACAAACTCTATACAATCAAAATCACAAAAAAAAAACAAAAAAACTCTAATTTCTACTTCTTCTTCTTCTTTAAGTTAATGGCGACGAGCTTTTAATACAGCTATTCCGCCAATGTCACGTGGTGTGGTAGGCACAGAGTACATAAGTACTAAACGTAGTGGACGTTTAGTACATAAGTACTAAACGTAGTGGACGTTTATTAGTGGTAGGTGAAGATAAACTATGGAGACTGGTCAGTGGAAAATTTAACTTTAATATGTAAAATGGAGAAACTTATCTAAGAGATCTAATTTACGACGTTGTCGTACCAATTGAATGAACGATTGCAGTGTGACGTCACCAAAAATGCTACCAAAACAAAAAGTGTTGTAAGCCAAAAATATGATTGCTTAAGGGAGTTGGTGAAACGAAAAGAGAGAGTATGATAAATATAATATTGCTTAAGGAGCTTGTGGTTAGCCCCCAGGCGCTAATAAGGCACTCATAAAGGTCTAAATTACCACCGGTTCGGAAAAAAAAGCCACCTGAGAAGAACCGGCAAGAAACTCAGTGCTCTCTCTTTTTTTTTTTCATGTAACAATCATGATATAACAATTTGTAACAAAATTCTTCTAGACATTGGTATGAAATCATTATATGTCAGTAGTTGACAAGTACTTTTGTACTTATCAAGTACTGACAGATACTAAGAAAAGATGGATGGATTGTGTGAAAGATGACATGGCCAGAACGGAAGTGAATACAGAGTTGACGGCTGATAGAGAAGGATGGAAGAGAGAAATACATATTGCGCCGACCACAAATAATATGGGATAAGGGCAGGAGAATGATGTATTGACAAGTACTTTTACGAGCTATTATGGCACAAGAAATCATGTTTGAGGATCGGCAACGCGCAAGTGATAACCCTGACGTTGCAAGCGTCCATAGGCTGCGATAACCGCTTACCATGAGACGGGCCGTATGCTTGTTTGCTACCTTAGTGGTATAAAAAAAAATGTTCACAAAATGGTCAGCGTCGTATGCAGGTGCTGCAAAACTGTTACCGGCATGGGAGGTAGGGTGAATTGCGATAGCCCGATGGAGACGCCCTAGTGGAGACTGTGTGATATCCCTGGTATTACTGGCAGCTATAGGCAACGGTGACTGCTTACCATAACACTTACCTTACCTTACCTTACCAGCGTGGTGTGTTTTACCGGCGTGGTGTGTTACCAGCGTGGTGTGTGTTACCGGCGTGGTGTGTGTTACCTGCGTGGTGTGTGTTACCGGCGTGGTGTGTGTTACCGGCGTGGTGTGTGTTACCTGCGTGGTGTGTGTTACCGGCGTGGTGTGTGTTACCGGCGTGGTGTGTGTTACCGGCGTGGTGTGTGTTACCTGCGTGGTGTGTGTTACCGGCGTGGTGTGTGTTACCTGCGTGGTGTGTGTTACCGGCGTGGTGTGTGTTACCGGCGTGGTGTGTGTTACCGGCGTGGTGTGTGTTACCTGCGTGGTGTGTGTTACCGGCGTGGTGTGTGTTACCGGCGTGGTGTGTGTTACCGGCGTGGTGTGTGTTACCTGCGTGGTGTGTGTTACCGGCGTGGTGTGTGTTACCTGCGTGGTGTGTGTTACCGGCGTGGTGTGTGTTACCTGCGTGGTGTGTGTTACCGGCGTGGTGTGTGTTACCGGCGTGGTGTGTGTTACCGGCGTGGTGTGTGTTACCTGCGTGGTGTGTGTTACCGGCGTGGTGTGTGTTACCGGCGTGGTGTGTGTTACCTGCGTGGTGTGTGTTACCGGCGTGGTGTGTGTTACCGGCGTGGTGTGTGTTACTGGCGTGGTGTGTGTTACCGGCGTGGTGTGTGTTACCGGCGTGGTGTGTGTTACCGGCGTGGTGTGTGTTACCGGCGTGGTGTGTGTTACCGGCGTGGTGTGTGTTACCGGCGTGGTGTGTGTTACCTGCGTGGTGTGTGTTACCGGCGTAGTGTGTGTTACCTGCGTGGTGTGTGTCGAGACGCGGCGGGCGCGCGTAGGGCAGCGAGCGGGCGTCACCAAACACTTGCTCCACCGGACTCGGTGTGTCCACCGTAAACGTTGCCATCTACACACACAGACAAAACATAACTACTTGTACATTACAACAATAAAATCTATTTCAAATTTTACTATTACCTAAACCAATCCCATGATTAATCGACAAGGTATCTATGTGGTATTATTCATTAAAATCCATTCAGCCTTTGGCGTGACTTAGTAACCAAAAACGAACTATTCTATAATTGGCAGGATAAGTTATAAGGAAGCGAAATCGACGAGAGCCCCACAAACTTTAAACTTAGCAAATAATAGTATTATTGATTCCATACAAAATTATATTGAACTAGCGGCCCGCCCCGGCTTCGCACGGGTAGACATTTATATCAAATATTTTGTCTACCCGTGCAAAGCCGGGGCGGGCAGCTAGCCTATGTTAATCAGTGATAGTGTAGCTTTCTAACGGTGAAAGAATTTTTGAAATCGGTCCAGTAGTTTCGGAGCCTATAGACATTTATCAAATATGTTGTCTACCCGAGCGAAACCGGGGCGGGAAGCTAGTATAATATATAGCCTATGTTACTCAGTGATGATGTAGCTTTCTAACGGTGAAAGAATTTTTGAAATCGGTCGAGTAGTTTCGGAGCCTATTCAATACGTACGAAAATACAAATCTTTCCTCTTTATAATATTAGTATAGACTAGCGCACCGCCCCAGATTCGCACGGGTAACGGGTAACATTTTTACCTGGTATTACCCGCGCGGTGTGATTATTTCCGATATTTACAGTTTTCAACAATCATCGTGATATTTTAACCAATTTAACTTATTGCTACTAATATTATAAATGTGAAAGTACTACTTAACGGATCTGTATGAAATTTCTTATAGTTTATAACCTGGATTAATAGGATAGTTACTTTTTATACCGGAAAAATGATTTTGTCCTTTATGATTGCCAAGCTCAACGCGGACAAAGTCACGGGAAAAAACTAGTGAATTATAAATCTGAACACAATAAGTCACTCCTTCTACTGACGATGATCACTTTGACGACTATTTTTGGTAGGTCTGTATCACTAGATTCAGGAATACCTGTAATTTCAACGAGTTCCGTGGGCAGCAATTGCTGTCTCGTGGTCACGTTGTTCCAGAGCTTCAATTTGGAGTTCGAGGTGCTTATTCTTATTCTCTAGATGAATTTGTTTTTTTTCTAGATCCTTTAATCTACCTGTCAAAGCCTGCATCTAATCAGCAAATTCGCCGACTTTTTCAAGCGCAGCGTAGCTTTACTAGCGCAGCGTATCCTCGTGGAGCACTAGCAACCTTACGTACCGCAGAAACAACACAACATCAAATTAGTGTTATTTGACTGCGGTCTTCAGTAGGTGGAGGTACAGTCTCCAGTCGGATGGCTCCAATTTAAATGGGAAAACCCACGAGAAATCCCAATTCATTCGCCCTACCCCTGTTTTAAGCTAGTAGTAGTGATTCGTTGCCCCTTTCAAAAGCACTTAAGCCCGTGAGTTATCCTGTGGGAACTGTAACTCCGCCTTACTGAAGACCGCAGTAACATAACACTAATTTGATGTAGTGTTGTTTCTGCGGTGAGTAAGGTTGCCAGTGCTCCATGAGGATACGCTGGGCTAGTAGTATTGCTGCTAGCACAGTGAGTCCTCATCAACAACATGGTTGGCAACCCGTTAGTGATACCACTGGTATTGCTAGCGGCTATAGGCTACCGTGATTGCTTACAATCAGGTGGGCCGAATGCTTGTGTGCCTACGTAGTGGTATAAAAAAAAAAACACACCATAGAGGAGGGCCCTCCGCCAATCAGCTGTTTCCTGGGCACCCTGCAAGTGGAGAAGCCGCTCGGCATGGCGACATCGGAGCTGCTCGACAGGATGTTCATCAACACTGCGAATGCTTCAGACTCCGTGAGCAGTGTCGACCGCGCCGGTCCTTCTGCGAACTGCTGCGGCGTGAGGGTTAAGAAGCGGATCTTCTCTATTGCGCTGCGGATTGACAGTTTGTCTTTGGCATCTGAAAAACAGTATACCTATAGTTTATATTGTCTTTAGTATTTTCAGGCTATGCGTAAAGTATAGGGCGCAATTTCACTTTGTTTTGTATACCACTAAAGTTGCATACAAGCATACGCCCCACCTGATGGTAAGCAGATTAAGCAGCCACACTAGCCTATAGTCGCGTATACGTTAAGTTATTTCGATTTTGTAATAATAGATGGTTATTTGCATTTCTTTGTCTGTTGCCACTGACGCCCCGGGCAAGAATATTGTGGCGCCCACTTATGGAAATCATCATCGAGTTTTTTTTTTTTTTGCTGAAACTTATATTAAGAAATTAATCATTCCTTTAGCGTTACCCGGAGCTTGTAGAAAGTTTAGGAGCTCATCATAATTTATTTTTATTCTTTTATATTTTTCGTTTGGCAGCCCCCTTAAATTTGGCGCCCCGGGCCGTCGCCCTATCACGCCCCATCCTAACGCCGGCACTGGTACCTGGTTTAGGTTTCTTCTCGGCTGGTGGCCCTGGGGTCTGCTCCGAGGGCTCTTCAGCTTTAGCCGTCTCGAGCACTGACTCGGGACTGTTCTCAGCACTGCTCTCTACATTCACTACCTGTGTTATATTAACTACATATATGGACATTTCCATGAAGGCATATAAAGGACATCAGCCATGTTTCATAGAGATTTGGTCCACATCTGAAAGTGGCGGTCAACACATATGTTTTTGTATATTCTGTTAGAGCTTGTCCGTCTGAGCATTTATTACTATGGCACCAAAGTTGGACATATCAGGACATTTCATTTGTCTTGTTGATTCTAAAATTCTATTTTCAACAAAATGTATGAATTATCAGATTCACGAACTCATATAATATCAACTACAATGGTCCAACAGTACAACAGCTTTGGTGCCATATTAAAAAAAAAACAGATGGGCAAGTTCTAACATAATATTCAAAAAAAATGCATAAGCCGGCCATTTCAGATTTGGACCAAAATTGATGATGTCCTTTTGTTCGATTAATTACAGGCATTTTAATTTGCACTTGCAACCTTTCGTATAAAAAAGTTAGTACATAACCAAAACCCGACTAAAAAGTATGAAACAAGACAATATTCTCATCTCATTCTCATCATATTTGAATGTATTTAATTCATATTCATTGTGATGTTCAGAGGATAGCCGTGGTCATATGCTACTCCTCCCTAAAGGTAAAAGTATGCAATCATAAGATTGCATACTATTGTTAGAAATTTTTTGGCAGAGTAGGTGGCATATAAGATAAATTCAATCACTAGCCAACTCCCAACAAATACTAAGGGGTAATGTCTATTAAGAATTAATTCTTGTGTCTACCCAAATATAATGTCTTACCTTAGAAGTGGAAGGTTCCGGGCTCTTGACTCTCTTCTCATTTGGAGGTCCAATATCCGAAGGTGGGCTGACACTCCTGTCTGAGTTCCTTTTATCATGAGCCTTTGCATACCTCACTGCTGCATTAAACAAATCCAACTCACTGTCCACATTCAAATGATCGAGAGAGAAGACCGTGATTACTGTGTTGATCTCAACATCTTCAAAGCTACTGTCGTTTAGAACATCCTTGGTATTAGTGCTGATTATCTGCAGGAGAATAAATAACACTATTGCAGAAACTGTATTCATATGCCTACAGTGTTAACTTGGACTAATCATCAGAATTCTCAATTGTGATAACTTAAAAAGTTTTGCACCTCCTCTTATACAACTTGTTACAATTGTTGCAAAATATCCGAAGAGACCGCTGGTCTAGTGGTTAGTATACCTGACTGCTGCGCTAGAGGTCGCAGGTTCGATTCCCGCCGGGGCAAACATTTATGTGACAAATATGCCTTGCGTCTGGGTGTTTGGTATGTATTATAAGTATGTATTTACAAACAAAAAGTATATAAGTATTATATCAGCTGCTGGTTCCCATAGTACAAGCTTTGCTTAGTTTGGGGCTAGATGGCGTTGTGTGATAATGTCCAAACATTATTATTATTATTATCCCATAAAAAATTGAATTAATTATCCAAGCCAAAAATTTTGTCAACCCTAGTGGCTATCATGTCAGGCAACCAGATTATTACACAGAAAGGCCTATGTACCTATTTAACCTTTAGATGTCATTATACTCAAGTACTGGCTCCAAAAAATGTTGTTGCAAAATAATAATTATTATGTTGTCAATTTCATATCTTCCACTCTTTAATTTTACTGAAATAGGGTTTGCACATCAGTGAAAATAACAATATATTTTTATTGTTTTGGGGTATGTTATACAGCCTTACTATGGTTCTTAAATATTGAGAATAGACTCATTATAAGGCCCCATTCAACCTCTTTTCAGCTTTACTATTAATTATATGGCTCCCCCCAAATTTGGTGCCCTAGGCCTCGTCCTGTCACACACGAATTTACCTGTATACATTTATCCATGAGCACATTCTCCTCGAACAATCTTGCAAATTCATAGGCCCTACATGCATTCCTCGGGTACAAATCTGACCAGAGATATCTAGTGCACTCCTTCACTAGATGAGGGAGCATGTACTTCTTGGCTCCGTAGCACAGCTCGCATGCTTTGTCAAATGAACTTATGTTTATATTGTCCGTGTAAATGTATCTGCAAAATTTTCAATTAGCAAAATAATTATATTGCTAAATTAAACATACATACAAACAATTTACCTCTATTATCTAGTATTTTATATTCTAGTTGCTCATTTACCTCTATCAATAAAATTACACTTGTGTATGTATATGACAAACAAACATAGCCAATACACAAATTGTTCTGAGCTGTTATGCCCTACCAGGTACTAATTGGTTAGCCATCAAATCAATTGGATCTAAAACCTAACAGGATTGAGAGCTACCTCCTTTTCGAAGTTGGTTTATAAGCTTAGAGGGCATATCTATCTATAATTCTTACAAGTGAACCCAAGAGCTTGATAAGTACAATAAGATGAAGATATAATTTAAAATTAGACAAAACAGGGATCTTGTCCTATTTTAATTAGGCTCAGCTAGTCCAAGTTGCCTCAGATGCACATCAACCCTTGGGATCTTTTCAGCTGTATCAAGTCAGGGTTAAAAAGCTACTGAAGAAATTGGTCGAGACCCAGCAAGTGGTCAAAATAGGCAAATTTTATCATTATTATAGACTACTTTCTGCCCACGACTTTGTCTGTGTTCAGCATAGAATCCCAGAGGAACCTAATATTTTCCCAGGATAAAAACATTTCCTGTTAATCCAGGTTATAAACTACCTGTGTTCCAAATTTCATCGAAATCCTTCCACTAGTTTTTGTGTGAAACAGTAACAAACATCCATCCATACATACATACTCACAAACTTTCGTATTTATAATATTAGTAGTAGTAGTAGGAAGTAGGATAATAGGATCTACACTGATACATCTTTGATAACTTACTCAAGCAAAGCTTTGAACGCCTCAGGCTGAACATCCAAGATAGGTATAGGATCATTTCTCTCGGCCATTCCTCCGTAGAACATCGCTTCGAAAACTGGCGAGGCCATGGCAAGGATAAGCTTGTGGCCAGCTATGGCCACCTGGTGAGGCTCTGCGCCCACCAGGAACGAGCAGTCCGACCATTGGCCACTCTGCAGCAAGTACGCTCCTCTCTGCTTCACCTCAACGCACCCCAGCTGCCAATCGTTCGGTGCTGCCGCCATTTCACACCGGCTTGATTATTACTCTATTGAATCATTTAGTTTGGATATGCTAAAAGAGATTACTATGATTCTTCTCCTTTGTATAGATTCGTACTCTCTTCTCTTTGCTTCGCAGTGTCTATAAAAATCACTATTTAAACTTACTACAGTAATCCGACGACCTTCGTTACGTCAACTGTCAAAAACAAAACAAAATAATTAAAACTAAATTACGAAGTAGGTAAGTACAAAAATCCAAAAATAACTAACTATTCAATGACTACATCCGATGTCTGATATTTCCCATGTAAAACAATTTATCTTATTTATTTACACTTATTCTCTTGATTTTATAAGCAAAGTGTAAACTTATCGGTTATTGAAAAGGTTATGAATATTGTGTTTGTTTGTTTTATTTGTATTAAAACTTCTTCTTCTTCTTCCTAAGTATGGCAATCAATCCCTTCAGGGACTATTTTTGCCAGTGTCGAGTGTTAGAGAATTTTCATGTTGCAAAATTTCTCGTGTTTGCCGTTTTAAAATGCCTAGTGTCATGCATTCTAACGCCCAATGGAGTTTCTGGAGACAACCCACGGCTATAGCAGATCGTAACACGCCTTTAGATTAGAGGTAACCTATTGACCAAAATGATAAATCACTTAACCCAAAAGTCGTATTATGGCATTATTTCCAATGCTCCTATAAATCAGTCACTAAATGAAACTTTACTGCACATATCGACACCAAAAATACACATTAAAGATCACTATAACACAATTTACGACACACTGGAAAAAATCTCAACCGCTCCGCCTGATTCCCGCCAAAAACTCCTATTAAAACTTCAATCATACTTTGTAAATGAATTCCCTCAACGTTCAAAAACGTACCTACGTATTTTTTTTTTACCTTAAACGTCGTTTCCTTTTTGTTGCATTCTATAATTTTTTTCATAACAATTATTTGGATTGCTTACTAATAATGTTTATAACATAAATGAAGTTCATTTTTCAAAGTATTTTGTGTTGGTGAAATCCTCAGGTTGGTATAATAAATATATGTTAACAGATTGTAAAATTCAATTTCTAAACGTCCGCATAGCCGAAAAACGTCATGAAAAGTGTCAATCAAACATTTTTACCAAAACTGCCAAAGTCATATGTCATGTCAATAAATTATTTCAATTCAATTCAATTTGCCTACGTTTTTAAGAACATTATCGTACGATATGTAGTACCTATGTAATAATTTACTAAATACTAATAAGATGAATCACGACGATATTAAAGCCGTGGTCCAGGAAAAGTTTCTATCGAGTGAGCGAGTCACCGCTTTCCTGTGCGATGCTAAAGTACTCCATCCAGAATGGGTAAAGGAAGACAGACTTTTGGCTATAGTCGAGTTCGGCGACGAAAAAGCAATATTCTGTTTGCATACGTCATGTTATCCACCAAAATCCTTCACCGACTTATCAATTGAGATAGTGCTGCCGATTGACAACAGTTTCAAATGTGAAATTGATAACAAACCTTCAGACCCTGAAGCGGTCTTGTACCTGAACCTACAATCTCGTAATAATAAGTTTAAGTTCGAAATTCAAATGACCCCGCGTGTTGATAACTTTGTAGACGACTTGTTCCGGGGCATAGAAGCAGTGAACAAAGTGGCGACACAGCCCGAGTTCGTATGGCTTAAGAAGTACAGTGTGCAGGAAGTGGATGATATAATAACTCACAACATGGTGGTGCCGAGGAGCGGCGTTGCGCACACGCAAGGCTCGGCGCCAGTGGCCATCAGGGAGAGCCTTATTAAACGTAAAATGTCTGATAAGGAGCAAGACTACACATTCACAAAGAAATTCACAGTTTTCTGTGGCACCTGGAATGTAAATGACAAATCTCCTGTGATCCCTCTCAAGGGCTGGTTGAGTGTGGACAAGGAGCCACCGGACATATATGCCGTGGGGTTTCAAGAACTAGACCTGTCCAAAGAGACATTTTTATTTGACCAGACATTCAGAGAAGATGAGTGGTACAGTGCTGTGGTGCATTACATGGATCCGAGGGCCAAGTATGTCAAGGTCGAGAGGGTGAGGCTGGTGGGCATGATGCTGATAGTCCTCATTAAAGAGAAGCATATGTCCCATGTTCGCAATGTAGTGTGTGACACGGTGGGCACTGGCATCATGGGCAAAATGGGCAACAAGGGCGGGGTGTCCATACGCTTTGACTTACACACCACTTCTCTGTGCTTCGTCAACTCCCATCTAGCAGCACATGTGGAGGAGTATGAAAGGCGAAATCAGGACTTCAGAGACATCTGCAATAGGACCAGGTTCATCCAACCAAACCAGCTGCCAAAAGGCATTAAAGATCATGACCACATATACTGGCTTGGGGATCTGAATTACCGAATAACTGAGTTAGATCCAGCCAGCGTAAAGATGATGGTGAATGATGGTAACTTCAGTCCGGTATTAGAATGGGATCAACTAAAGCAGCAACATAAGATTAACAATGTCTTTGCTGGCTACACAGAGGGCCCAATAACATTTAAACCCACATACAAATATGATCCTGGCACTGACAACTGGGATTCCAGTGAGAAAAACAGAGCACCAGCCTGGTGTGACCGAATATTTTGGAGGGGAGACCGAATAACCCAGCTGGCTTATAGGAGCCACCCAGCATTAAATATCAGTGACCACAAGCCAGTGTCAGCCATATTTAGGTCAGAGATTAGAATTATTGATGAGGAAAAATACAGGAAAGTGTATGAGGAAGTTATAAAACAATTGGATAAAATGGAAAATGAACTCATACCCCAAGTCAAGGTTGACGTCACAGAGATTGATTTTGGTACCGTGCGGTACCTTGAACTGCAAGTACGAACCATCACAATAAAGAACATTGGCAAGCTGCCTGTGGAATTTGAGTTCATAAAGAAATTAGATGAATCAAGCTTCTGCAAAGAGTGGCTCATAGTTGAACCTTACAAAAAGTGTATTTGTGCAGACGAGACCTGTGAAATTCAACTTAAAGTACTTATTAATAAGACTTCAGCTTGCAAAATTAATGCTGGAGCTGACAAATTGTATGATATTTTAGTATTACACTTGTATGGAGGTAAAGATATCTTCATTACAGTAAATGGCACATACCAAAGGAGTTGCTTTGGTTGTTCAATTGAAGTGCTGGTTAACTTGAATATGCCAATCAGAGAGGTGCCCGTGGGGAAGCTGATAGAGCTTGAGAATAAGAGGGATCAATGTGTCCCGAACCAGTCCACATACTCCATACCAAAGGAAATTTGGTTTTTAGTAGACCACATTTACTTACATGGCTTGAAAGAACCAAATCTTTTTGAACAGCCCGGGTTTCACTCTGAGATTCTGCAGATAAGAGATTGGCTAGACAGTGGTTCTGTTGACCCCATCCCTGGCAGCATTCACTCTGTGGCCGAGGCGCTATTACTCCTCCTGGAAAGTACAACAGATCCTATCATTCCTTACAATCTACAATCAGTTTGCCTGCGAGCATCAGCCAATTACTTACAGTGCAAGCAGATAATTATGGAGTTGCCAGAGTTTAGGAAAAATGTTTTTCTCTACTTATGTGAGTTTCTACAGGAAGCCTTGCAGCATAGTGCGGAAAATGGGCTGGACTCAAAAACATTGTCTACGCTTTTTGGCTCCATATTCCTAAGAGACAATCCAAACCAAACCCAGGAACCGCAACTGCGAATCAACAAGCAAATCATAGACAAGAAAAAGGCACAATTTGTCTACCACTTCCTCGTAAATGATCACAGTGACTTGATCTTTTCTAGATAATCTAATGAATATTGTAAAGTTTGTTCAGAAAATTTAATTAACAATACTGGTGCCCCATACAAATATTTTTATATTTTTCTGATCAAACTCTATACCTAGACGAATATTGATAATGCTTCTTATTTATTCAAATACTCAATACTTTTCCATTAGCTAGCCATTTTCTAATCACAATATTCATGTTATTTTAGTTAGTTAAAATTATCGTACAACACGCCACGTAATATTGGCTTGGCTGTGAAGCAGGAACGGCGGCGCTTTTACTCTGCCTGCTTCGAAAGGGACTCGGTGTGATGATATGTGTATATACCTATGTACGTATGTAGTAGGTAGTACGAAATGTCACTGAACGTGAATGTAATTAATAAAGTAAGAAACAGTTGAGAAAGGCCCATCTTATCAAGCGCCAACTTATGTAGCGTATATTGCAGAGCTATTCTACAAAATCTGCAGTCGTATTCGCTGCTCAATTTTGATACGTAATGTCAAACCAAACTTTAACAGTTCAGGATAAGTTCGATCTTGTTGTCACTGTATTTTGACACTCGCATCGCAAAAATTCAGTAGCGATCTTAGACGCAGATATAGAACCGTATAGCCGCAGATAACTTGTTAAACTTCTTAATTTATTAAATTATGTTAAGATTGTTTCTTATTACAATTTAAATGTATGGTATCCTTGAGTTTTAACCAAACAATTTGATATTTTAATTTTAGTAATATGCATTTTAACTTTATGTTCAAAACATTCTGTTTTTAATCATCTAAAAATATATTATAATGTTTAATATATAGGCATAGGTAGGTATCCGAGCCAAATTATATTAACATTTATCTCATACAATCATCATCCATTGCACCGCATTCATTTTCAAAACTAGCTCTCTTTAACAGTTTCTCTGATCAATTAAAAAATGTAGATGTAACTTTTGCGAACAAAGGAGTGACGCCGGTTTTTTAAACATATAGTGCTCAGAGCTTTTTAACGATATAAAAATAAAAATATATAGTGTTCTATAACGTTATGAGTATTTCGTTATTTTGTTTGTTTATCATTTTTAACGAAAAGACGAATAACGTTATCAAAAAAAAATACGTTAAATTATACCGCTATGAAACAAATAACGTTATAAAAACGTTATTGTATCGGATTATCCGACCCGAGCGGCAAACAACGTAATTAATATCGTTATTTTGTAAATATCGTTTACTGATATAACGTTATTCTGATATATCAAATAACGTTCTATTGCGCATAAAGTTATAGACACCAGCAGGTGATAACGTTATAATTTTAAAACGGTATTTGAAGCTACGGTAGTGCGTGCGTGGGCAATGCGAATTCGTGTACTTGTGTAAATGTACATTTTTTTTTTTTTAAGAATATGGTCTCTCGCAGTTAGTTCGAGGGAACTTTTACTGCTTAACCGGACTAAAGTGGCGAGGCCATTTAAGGCCTCCAGCCAGAAGGGGGACTTAATCTAAGCAACTGAACTAGGGGCGTTGCTGAGAGATGGGCTACGGAGCCGTGACTGGCTTTGGGGACAAAGAAGACGGGATGAGTGCGACGGTCCTCGCCGACGAGGGCGGTATAGGGGTCGGTTTGCGAGTAAATGTACATCGCAAGGCTTGGTTTTATACGGGGCGCCAGCGTCACTTCGTTGCTTGCAAAGTTTCATCTACCCTTTTTATTTGATCTGAAAATCTCTTGCATTTAATTAGGCTCGTTTATTATAACTGTCATTTAGTAATAAAGCCTAATAAAGAAATATATGTCATGTACTTATATACATATATTGTATTTAACTCTTCCCACCATACTTTGATTGTTATATGTATGTATTTGGGCAAGAATCCACGGACTACCCCAGAAGGGTGTGCGGAAAACTTATCAATTCTTTGCAAAAATATATTGTACCTATATTTTTTTTTTTAGTTTATATAGTCATTAACAATTCAACGAAGTCACGTGGCCAATATTTTACAATAGCATTAAGTGGTTAATTAATTTATTTATCGTAATTATGTACTTCACCATATATTAATGGTTAATTTATTCAGAAGTACCATGTATTGAATAAAAAATATGGTATTTATGTGTACGATGATCTGTCTTTCCACCTATGTCATACTTTAATGTTGTTTTTGTAATAGTAATATAAATGATTGTTAATTTATTAAATTATTGATATAATAAGTTTATGGTGATTTTTTTTATTTACAGTAGTCCGTGAAATAAGTTGTATTCGATATGTTTATACCAAGTTGATCCTAGTAGGTATTTTTGATGTGATTTCATTTTACACGCAATTGACAATTAAGTTTTAACTGGATCAGTTGAAGGTGTTTGAATAATGCTTATTACACGGCCCTCAAACTCGGATGGTTAGTAACCGAAAATTGCTAATACATATAACTATCTTATATCATTATGTCTTCTAAAAACATATATCTTGTTCGGAGCATTTTCAACCGCATTTTTTTTTTATTTCTTTAACGAAACCTGTGGAAGATCTTTCACTGTAAAAACTTTCTTAGAACAATGATTAGAGCGAATATTTTAAAGATAGCCAATTGCCATCTTAGCATATCTATACAGAAATTCGTTATTTCACCATCAATATTGATTAGCGGCTTAAATAAATCTGCCGTTTGTGAAATTGCATTGTCATCATGATAGGTACCACTATGAAAATGACTGATAATATGGATCGATCTATATTAAAATGTATTGTACACATATCTGCATACGTATGTACCATGAACATCTGCATTCAAAGTATTCTTGCAATCCGTTCAGTTAATTGCTCTCGCTAGCAGACTATGCAGGTCAGCTAATAGCCGAGGCATCTACAAAAAATCGGTCAAGGGCTAATCGATCACTGTTTCCTATATGCTTATATACCTCCACAATTTCCTCGTTAGGTATACTTATATTGACTGGTTTCATTGTTGTAGCGAAGTCTAGGCAAGGCAGGGTAGCTTAAAAAAAATTCTGCGCATTATGACGGTTCTTATATATAAAAACTCCTCCTACAAAGTAATGAACGGCAGATATAGTTACAGCGACATGTCAATACATCATGTATTTTTGCAGTAACTCGAATTGGTAAGTAAGTAAGGTTTCCAGTGCCCCACGATGATACGCTGCGCTAGCAGTAATGCTGCTAGCACAGTGTGTCCTCATCAACTACAGGGTTGGCAACTCGTTAGTGATATTCCCTGGTATTGCTAGCAGCTATAGGCTACGGTGACTGCTTACCGTACGTAGTATATTATCTACTTTGAGCCATTTGGCTGGTCGTATGCTTGTGTGCTGTGTCACCTTATAAGTATTTAAAGAATATACTGCAAATGGCACTCTCGAGTCTCTCAGAGTTATCGTCATTTATACATAGATGGCGCTAGGTACAGAATTCGAGTGATGATTACGGCGTTTACACTATAGATGACGCTACTAGTACTTAATAAGCTCTGATTTAATAATAATGTACAGCGTACAACTAAGAGTAAAGTTCCAAGGATATGTTATTAAACGATGAAATTTGTACCGTAACAAATGAAACAAATTATATTTACCTAAATATTAATCGTACATCCATTGTGAAGATATTGGAAATATGTAGCATAAAAGTCTTACTCTCTTGCAATACGCCAATTTCCGAACGAAGCCTTCTAGATCTCGGTCGATAAACAAATACAATCAGGCGGTAGATTTGAATTTAACCAATCACAACGTTGCATCGCGATGTAGTGTCAAATAAAAAGATCAAAACGGCGTAAACTTCATTCGAAAGAAAACGTTTACCGTTTCAGTTTGGCATCCTGTCTTTCTTTGGTTTAAATTATTTTAAAATAACTGTTGCAACGGTGTTTGGAATAAAGAAGTAGTTCATAACATTTTCATTTCATAAGCTGTACATCGGTAGTGCTCAGCAGACGTGTAGCAGCTAAAAGAATTAAACTTATTCTTTGTGTGTGCATCCATCCAGACCAGAACAATGGAAGTTGAGACGAAATGTAAGTGTTTCTGGCTAATATTTTTTCATAAATTTATTTTAATTATCCTGAGGTGCAAGAAAATTGTGTATCTAATAGTGGAGAATGTGGATGCCTAATTGCCTACGTACCTACCAGAAGGAAGGTACCTTATAGTTTGATTGCAAATAGGTAGGTACCTACGAATTTATTTTAAGCCCTATTTTATTTGGATATTTTTTTTAATACCTACCTAACTGCTGTAACCCATCAACTTTTGGGCTTTTGTCTATAGGGACTTTTATTCAATGGAATAGCTTTTTTTTATTAATTACGGGTCAGCGGTTGACCACGATATCACCTGATGGTAAGGGAAGATTTGGCCGAAGGTGGAGCTCGCTTGTCCGTTAGTAGCCTATTCACTCTAGTCTTAAAGAGCCCTAGGTTGTAGGATTCAGGGAACACTGACGAGGGGAGAGAATTCCAGTCCTTTGCTGTAGGTACTCATTATGAGAGATGATACAAAACGCTTACCCTTTTACCTGGATGAAAAAAATAATTACACAACTACGTATTAAAAAACAAGCGCCTTTAATTTCCAATGTTCCGTACATAATATTATATACTGCCTTTGTTATTATTCCATCGAATACAGGCGCAACGCAACTGCGCCAGTACCGACCGGTTCGTGAATTGTTTTCATTTTTGCTTGTGACACCCTACGTTGGCGTTGATTAACTCAAAGAAAATCCTGTGAGACTTTTTCCGGGATTATAAGTACCTAATCGGGATTTAAAGTAACCTATCTTCCCTATGTTTGATTATAAATCATGGTAGGTATGGTTTATTACCGTTTCGTTATAACTGACATTCTAACTTCCGTCTTCATTATAATTTATAAGTAAGACTAGCTTTTTCCCCTCAACTTCGCCCGCGTATCAATATATAATACGCCTATGCCTAAGCCTATGTCACTCAGTGATATTACAGCATTGTGTGAAAGAATTTAAAAATTCGTTCCAGTAGTTTTAAAATTTATTCATTACATACGAAAATAACAAATTTTTCCTCTTTATAATATTAGTGTAGATAAACTCGGCTGGAACCATTGATATTATATGTAAAATATCATTGGCTGGAACCTCGATTCGTTGTTTGTACAGACGAGCAAGTCATCATGTTATGATGGTAAGCTATACTTCGAATCCTACGATGTGCGTACTCTTCTCATGACACAAGCAAAATGCAGACTAAAAAACTTTTAAGTGGCACCAAAAGGGCACTAGTCATAAAATATCAATAGGTAGGATACTTATTTGTAGTATTCTCAGTGGGAGCTTGGTCTTTTCACTAAGCGATTGGTTAGCCCTACGCTACGGCGAAAGTCGATTCCGGCAAGTAATATTTGTGTCTCGTCATTGCAAAAGCTTTATAGGTATAGTCTATCTTAAAAGAGGTAGCCCACCCCTAGCTTGTCACAATCTTTAATTAAATTATTTTCTCAAATAAGCTCAAAACGTAGAACATAGTCCTCACTAAGAATTACTCATATCACAAAACTCAAACACGTTTACAGTGTTCGAGTTAGTCTCCGCATTAATTGAACTGAATTTGACGGGACTTTCATTTCAAACAAGGCTTTTTATCCAGAATAATAGTCCTAAATCTATCCTATAATTCTTTGTTTAAAGTTGGTTGTTTTGTTCGTGTGTGAGTGGTGACGAAATCCGCAATTTATCATCATTGTTTTGTCCGTTAAACGAGTTCAAATTGAATCCGACCTATAAGAAAGTTTGTTTTTTTCTCGCATGTGTCATCTTCGGTTAAACGAGGAACGTCCATTCTGAAGGTCGACTGCAGCCGTTGAAGTGGTGACTCATCTACCTTCCTAGTTGAAACATTAATTCCATCTTTGAAATGCGACCGTTGGACCTTTTATGGAATCGTATTTAAATTGAAATGAACGCGTACCTACATATATGCGAGCTTAATATGCAGGAACAAAAAGCTATGTTTCCTGATTCTTGAGAGGATTCTGAAGATTGCGGAAGATTACAGTCGAGAATTTACGAGCTCATTTATCATTCACTTGTTATTAAAATCAAAATCAAAAATCATTTATTCAGTTTAGGCCCTAATAAGGCTCTTATGAAGGTCTAAATTACCACCGGTTCGGAAAAAAAGCCACCTGAGAAGAACCGGCAAGAAACTCAGTGCTCTGTCTTTTTTTTTTCATTTAACAATCATTATATAACAATTTGTAACAAAATTCTTCTAGACATTGGTATGAAATTACAAATATCAAAATGAAAGTTACCAAGTTGGTTTTGTCACTGCTTTCATGAAATACATATTTCAACTATTACAATTACCAGGAGCGGGGAGATGAAGATGTATAGAAAATCTGCGTTAGGTTAGGTTAGGATACACTAATATGGTCGTCTTTGAGCTTCCATTGTTACGCGTAATCGCCTGTAAAAGCGTGATTATGTGTACATTATAATTTCATCCCATCTCTCTTCTTCCTTCTCCTTTATCTTGAGGAATCTTTATTAACTTCCTCGAAAAAGAATATACCTTAACTTAATTAAATGGATAAGAGGTCCTTATTTACGAGAGATCTTGATTAACAGTGGGCCGAGCGCGAGGACAAAATCTACCATAAGGGCTGGAAGTGAAATTCCCAATATAGCTGAAATATAGATAAAGCGATGTAATTTTTCGAGCCGTGCGCCTATGAGGCGTGCGGAGTTTGCTTTATTCGGCTTGTTAAGTTGTCCAGGGTTATGCCCTCATTTGGGTGATATTCCACCAAACGTTGTACATTATCATCACAATGAAACGGACCCTGGTCTCTAATGCGGCGCGCCTCGAACATTGACCACGTCCGTTATGAAGCGCAAACAAAGGCCTTACGGATATCAACATGAAAATAATCTAGGTTTAAGGAACTACGCAATATTTTGTACCATCAAACGAACAATGATAACTCTGTTTTTTTGCTTGCTACGTTTTCAGGACTAAACGGCTGAGCGCATCGTAATAAAATTTGACAAGGGGATAGATTATATCCTGGGGAAATTCAGACGGAGTCACCGGTAACAGCGGGTAGTGTTTCATATCATTTTCTATCCCAATAATCCCAATAAGTTACTTTCATATGACTGTTCCATGAAATATTATATTGTCCTGCGCGTTTCAATAAAATGTTTTCCGACTTTCAATGTACATAAAATATTAGGAGGCATATGAAGGCTTTCGTTATTTTATTCAGACTGCTCTAAATGTCGCAAACTTTTTTGTGTTAGTTTTTCTGTTTCGTTGTTAGGTACTCGGTCACGCGTCAACGGCTGGACGGATAGATCACGATTATATTTACAAACGGTACTTTGATATTAAATCTCTGAAAACAAACGATCTCTACGGGGTTTGAAAACATTGGGATTTTAAACATTAAGGCCAATAAAATGCCGTCTTCCAATCCGAGGAAGACTTGGGCAAAAGTCAGAACTGATATTAAGAGCAGATGTTTTTTATAACAGTAAATAATAAGTCAACGGTCACCGTGTCGGCTGATAAAGAGAGCATTGCCTCTTTCCTTGTGGCATGTCAATCAATATTTATAACAGCTAGCGGCCCGCCCCGGCTTCGCACGGGTAGACATTGATCAAATATATTATCTACCCGTGCGAAGCCGGGGCGGGCAGCTAGTATAAATATAGCCTATGTTACTCAGTGACATTGTAGCTTTCTAACGGTGAAAGAATTTTTGAAATCGGTCTAGGAGTTTAGCCTCTTCAATACAAACATACACACAAAAATTCAAAACTTTCCTCTTTATAATATTAGTATATATAGAAGAATATAGATGGATAGGTGTCCGTGGTTATTCACGGGAAATGGTCCGCAATCAAAGTAACTGAGCATGTCCTACACAGCTTTCTAAAGATCCCAAGGAGTCAGACTGGGCTGGTTTTTAACTCTCATTGCAATTTGCAATGAAAGTGCGGCCAGATAAGGCAAGTCGTAGGCGAAGCAGCCGCGCCCACACTTACCCACTACTCTGAAATTCCAGATTTGCAGCTCATTAGACACCTGGTTCTATTGTTTATTTTTTAATACATATGAGTAATGCTGTTCGACATGATGTGCGGGTCATTAAACTTGCAACTGAGCTGCGTGGATTCGGTGGTCGGCTTGTAGAAATGCGACTGGAACACGTGTAAGCTATAATTACTAACGGACAATGGCCTTGCTTCAAGGAGTGTGATATTAACTTGAGAAATAGCAACCTCTGAGGCAAAATCTTTGTCTTATAGTTCGCTCCTAACTTTATTACGCTGCTGTGTTCTGAGACAAAGAATATTGAGTCACTCGCAGAACATAAAGTGGACGAGTCTGGCTGGCTTACTGTATGTTCTGATATTGCTAACTGGTGCAACTATATAGATATTTTTTGCCGTATTGCTAAAATGCCTATCCACTTTAAGGATCCTTCTTAAATAAAGAACAATTTCTTAGAACTGATGGATGTCGCCGATGTCGGCAGATTTGTATTGTCTGACCTAATGATTCAATTTATTATTAGGTCAATGCTTGCATCTCTTGCAAGCTTAAGACGTTTCTTGGGATGAACAAACCGGATGTTACCGGTTCTGAAGTGAGCCTTTTTGCTAAGGAACCCTACAAATGGACTGGATACATTAATTAAATTTACGATGAATATGAATTTGATTTGCTCCGTTCTCATGTAAAGCGTAGTATAGTTCTTTGGAAACATTGTTTTTGTCCTTTAAAATATTATATATAAAGTAACGTGACCATAATTCATCACAACTGACATTGTACGATGTAAATTAGGTTTCTGATATTCAATCTATATAGACTGATAATTCAATCACAGCTTAATCTTGTTACTCTTCTTAATATTACATTATTAAACCGCTTGTTCCTCGTACATTACCAGCAATGTACAAGGAAAAAAATCTTGGTACATAACCAGTTACATTACCAGTACTGTGCAAGGAAAAGCTATTCTTCATACAAAACCGAGTAATGTAGAAGGAATTATGACACTTCAACTGTATTGTATTAATTAACGAACCGTGTTTTGATACGACGAACGTACGTCGTTACAAACTAGATTACGTATTAATTAAGTACGAATGTTGGCTGCGGGTAAGCTTACCATGTTATTTTTTCAATATCGTCTACAAGCTGCGCCGTGTTTTTTGTTTGATTTTAAAATTAATTTTTGAGTATGAAAGTTCAATTAATTGGGAATATGGGACGCAACAATCTCCAAGAAAAGATTTTTGGTATCGATCGCCAAGAAATAATTATTATATAAAAGGTCATTCAAATCAATTATGCTGTTTTGGTTTTGTGGAATGTACCTAATGCTACAAATCGATTATTAAATTTTGGCCTTTTTTGAGTAACAAACAGAAGAAGTAATCACAATTGTCTTGCAACAGGAGCAGACATAGGGTCATTAATTTGGGCTTTATTGCTGCCATAAATCCAGGCTAGTAGCGCTTTTAGTGCTATTTTTTTATTGTTTTCACTACGGACCTCTACTCTACAGTCAGCCCTCTTGCGGAGATATAAAACTACTCGCCTTATAGCAAACCCCAAAATATAGCCACCCTTGCTTTAGGTATTAATTTTTTTATACATTAGTTACCATACTGCGAACTTTCAAATCCTATTTTGGTCTACCAAGATTAATATGATTTTTGCATCACAATGCGGCATCTTGTATTTAATTTAAAATCCCTTGCTGGATAATGATCATCCCACAAGGGATGTTATCAGAATGAAGCTAAAGAAACAATATGTCAAATTAATTTAATGTGCGCTTTAATATTATCTTGTCTGTATTATGATTTCTTATCTTCAAGGACAAAAGGAGAAAGACCCCCATCTGACTCACATTTCAATTCATTCGAGTAGAGAAAGAACATAAACAGTGAATTGACATCAGTTCGTTGTCTGATAAGTTAAGGACACTAGGTTAGGGACTTTCTTCAAGCCCTTCTCAATTTCTCAAGCCGTTGTAGAACATATAAATTTCTATGAAGCTTGGCTGTAGCTAGCGTTCATCAGCATCATATCGTCGCGCCAAGTCCCTGACGGGGTAGACAGAGTATAGAGCGCTATTTCACTCTTGACTTGCACACCTCTTACATTTAACAATCTTTTCATACATTCATCGAGGTAAACGACACCTATGCCCGGCGTACCATAACAATTCAGAATAACATCCGTAATATTGTTTTAATTTGCTAACCGATTACAATCCCCAACATTTAGATACAGACCATTTGTCCATAATTATTACAATAGTTTGGGAAGGAAATTTTGGTTTGAAACCAAAATGTTTTCAGGTTCAATGCGCATGAGCTGGCTGAGCGGTGACGGGGTGAATAATCTATATAGTTTGCACGGACAGACTACATTCAGTCTTATTGTCCAGCGGTGGTGCGTCATGCAACGGTACTCGTCTGATATGAAAAAAGATAACGCAGATCGTCAGCAAAAAGTATCGATTGCACCAAAAAATCTTTAAATAAACTTTCATCTTCAAAATCAAAGGCTCTTATGATAACTGTTAAACTAAATTTTACATTAAATGATCCTTCTTTCAAGCTAATAGACTAGAATAATAACTACCAAATAACTGAATGCACTTACATGATGCCGGAAAATTTACGATTCCCGGGAATAGCTATTTATTATAATTCAGTAACTCCCTCGTTCCGCATAAACGGCTAAACAGATCAGAATAAAAGTTGCCACATACGATAAAGCATGAATCCCGTGGTACCAAGGGGATTTTCAGGGGAGAAGAACTAGATGATGATATGACCAAAATACACGCGAGAACAAGCTAGTATGTTAATAAAAAACATTAGATTAAAGCTATTTTTCTTACATTATAGTGGAGTAAAATATTAAGTGACGGTTTTTTGATTTGAGATCATTTTCTTGCGCTGTCGACGACGCAGTATAAAGTATGACTCATCCGAGATATTATCCAGCCACATATTTGCATTTAACTAAGAAGCCGCATGGCATTCATAAATATTACATTTATGTTTCCAAGATCCGTACGAGTTTATGTAACAAAAATAGGAAGACATGATATTTGTACTATACGAGTCATTAGGACCTGTGCCATATTGCTGAGTACGCTTCTGATTCTGCAGACATGAATACATTTTAGGAAATCGACATATGTTGGCGATATCTACAGCAGATATCTGGCCAGACATACGTGCGCCACACAAATAAATTGTGTCGGGCATAGAATTATAACTAGCACTTGTCGAGGGACGCTATTCCTAAAACAGGAAATTTCATATCGATCTTGCATTCACTAACAATTTAAAATTGATTAATTGGGAGATAATGAGCAACAGATTGCAAAGGCAATTGTACAAAAAACAATTCTAAATTCAGTTTCCTTCAATCGTCCTACAAAAGTTAATAGATTAGATCGGATTACGTAGTTTCATCGCCCGTCAAAGACGAAGCTTAACTTAAAATGACAGAATAAAATAATAAGATTCATGATTCTTCAAATTGCCACCACAAATCCTGGCCTTCGCCCGATTATAAAGGCTTTATTTTGCTCAAACATAGACTGAAAGAGATTCGTATAGTCGATGTCGAAGCTCGCAATTAACCGCGAACTTGGTACGGCTTCATATCGTGTTTCATCCGTTGATTGACCCACGACATTGCGGTTTTTCGATTCGCATGACCAGTCACCGCCTACAGTTTTTTCTGCATGTCCTCGTACAGCAAATACTGCTGTAGCTTCCCTTAATCCAGTTCCCTCAATGTTTGTGCACCGTATGTATTGATTTTGCGCGTTTCTTAGTAAGGCACGTAACGTGCTCCACGTTTTCAGGTTACTACGCTCTTCGCCTTGACTATGGAATATAAAACATAAATTTACTCTTGATGTCGACTCTTGAAATATTGTTAATTATACTGCTTGTGCTTAAATATATTCTGGTAAAAGGTTTGAGTACTCGACGTATAAATAATAAGAAATGAGCTCAAGTAAACGCCGACATCTGGCCTTGATCAGTCTTGCTAATGTAGTGTGTGCTTGTCTCATTCCGGGATCTCTTTACAGCTTTAGTCGCAGGCGGTCGTGACTCCGGTCCCCTTTATAGCATTAAGTTCGTCTAACGTGCTCCTTTTACGCATGCGGCGAATTAAAACCCAAGATAAGCTTTTTATGACTGAAAGCCTCTAGTTTGACCGTCGAATAGGTTACCCCATTGAGACGTCTGGCGGAAAAGTCGAAATAAATCAATGTGAATATAGCGAAGGCAGAGGGTGCAAAGAGGCTATAATAATGTTGTTACACAACCAGTGTCATTATAATATCAAGAGAAGACCACCCCTCGTGTATTGAAACTTGCATCGAATTGATGTTCCGCCCACGAGTGATACAGAGACCCCATTTTATGGATTTCGTTTTAATATTCGTTCGCGAGGCGAAGTCGCAGAATGTAGTGTTCTGTTGTTGTACATAGAGATGTTCTTTATTAACGGATTGATAATTATGATAAATTCTGCATTAATTTGTGCCTACAAGTTACAAAGAAATCAATCAAACTGTTTGATAAATTCTTTGACAGTATTATAGAATTTAATATCCCTAGTCGAGCGAGACCTAAAGGTAATTCAATTACTGATTTGCCTGCAATCGATTTTCCATAATAATTGTCCCATAAGCTAGTTTTGCTGGTCAACAACTATCTAAATGGAACTAAAGAATACCTAAAAAATACCTACTGATATAACTGTGTTCCAGAAGCAGAACAGTTTGAGCTTAAAGGTCAAAGTAATTTCGCACTAGAGCCAAACTCTCTTTAATAATATTAGCAAAGTGTTGCCTTTTCGAAACTCGCTAACTTTCCTCCTCTCCAGATGGCTCTCCAGCCATATGGCATCGCAAGATTCGGGATCGGCGATAAGTCGCGGATACATTCCCGTTACCTCGCCTCCCTTGTAAATCACATGTGAAATATCCTTCTTATAGAAGGATATTTCACATGTGATTGATTTGCTTGTCTGCATACAATAGGGGAGTTGATTATATATCTTTACTAGTTTTTGCCCGCGGCTTTGTCCGCGTGGTTCTAGATAAAGATTGCTTATGTCCTTCCCCAGGTTACAGTCTATCTCATTGCCGAATTCAAATACGATTCGTCCAGCCGTTTTGTCGTGAAATAGTAGCAAACAAACAAGTAGATATACATTCGCATTTATAATATTAGTGAGTGTGGATTTGTGTAACTGAATACATTATTGTTTGACAAGTTCGATTTGTGTGCTGGCGCTCATAAAAATGACATAAGTATTAATATAGAAATTGGGATCTGATAGAAGTCAGCGGATCATTAAAGTGCTAGATTTGAAAGTATTGACTTCATCGTGATTGTGTCTATGTAATTTAAGATTTTTGTCTTAATTGTGGACATAGATATTATACTGTATAAATATTGATGAGAAAGAAAACAGAAAGGTACGCAGATGAATTATTTATGTTCCATCCAAGTCAATATTAACGACGCAACTTTTCAACTCTGATTACTTATCTTCGAACGTGATGTCCATAATTCAATCCAAATCGGGTATCTCTTTGATTATAAATATTTTGTTAATAAACAAAAATATCCATATTTTTTGTAGAGACGTTAAATTTCTGGATTCTGATGAGTTTATGAAATAATAAGTGGCAGTATTACTTAAAATGCAGTGGTGGCCTCGTGGTTGAAGCAACGGTCTGTCAGCTGATGGGCCCGGGCTCAAATCCCGGCCTGTACCAATAAGGTTTTCTAAGTACAGTCATTAATCACACCATGAGCTAAAAAAGAGAGGTAAGGCGAATTGGGATCTCCCGTGGGTTTTCCCAAACAGCCCGACTAGACTTGGGACTGTACCTTCACCTTACAGAAGACCTCAGTGAAATAACACTACTTAGATGTAGCGTTGTGATTCTGCGGTAAGTAAGGTTGGCAGTGCTCCTCGAGGATACGCTGGGCTAGTAGCAATGCTGCTAGCACAGTGGCTCTTCATGAACAGCAGGGTTGGCAACTCGTTAGTGATATCCTTGGTATTGCTAGCGGCTATAGGCTACGGTGACATCAGGTGGGCCGTGTGTGCCACCTAAGTGGAATAAAAAATGGAACAGATTCATTTCTTTGAACTGGTCCTGTAGTCAACATACTGTAATTAATGTGAGGAAATTAATACTGTGTACGAACGGAGTGTTCGCACGCAACACATAAATCACAAGCTCCCGTTGTATGAAATTTGGGGACCGGAAAGTTATTCCACACTCCCATTTAACAGAATGCCGTTTTAAAATGCAATGATACATGTCCTACGTCGTTTTTATCGACGCTTTGGCCGTAAGCTATGAGCTCCCAGTTGTTAACTGCGTCCTTTGCGCTCGTTTCCATATTCAGGTAAAAGCTAAATGGTAATTAAAAAACCGGCCAAGTGTGAGTCGGACTCGCGCACCGAGGGTTCCGTACACACTTGTAGGTAAGGTTAAAAGTAGGCGAACTTCAAATGAGGTCATTATTCGTCGGTGACTCTCAACAGCGCGATGAAGGAATATTTTTTAGTTAATTCGCATAAAAAAAAATATTACATATTTACGGTTTCAGATTTTATCCTTTACTTGGTCTGTAAGACACTGCTTCCTGCCAAATTTCATGGTTCTAGGTTAACGGGTAGTAGTAGGCTTTGATTCCCTTGTGACATCGCAAAGTATGCGAAATTTTGCGACATAAACGGTAATATCTTTTATTCATATTGACTTACAGGTTTGATGATTTAACAGCCGAAAGGGACCACAGACCTGGGTATTTCATATTAATTTCAATTTGACGGGTTCTTGAGATAAAAATTCTTGACAGACAGACAGACAGACAGACGGACAACAAAGTGATCGTATAAGGGTTCCTTTTTTATTTTAAGTTAAGGAACCCTAAAAAGAGGTGAGACTGCCATTTCATTGAATATCACACGCATAATCTGACAGAACCAAGCTATTACCGAATGCTTGTATCAAATTTAGAATGAATGAATTTAATCTAACCCTGGTTCGATGCAGGTGTGTTCAGAACCAATACTAACTCGATGTAAAGCTAAAGTTTTAACTACTACACATATTTGTTAAAATACCAAATTATTTTTTCGCAAGACGCAATATTTTACCAAAGTGTCTCAGTCGGTTTACCTACAAATATAGTTATCTGAAATGTCTACGTTCGAGGCAAATTAAGCCGCCTCGCACTCTATAAAGGGAACACTCAGTGCGGAAATATTTGTCTGGGGAATTGTTTTAGGCTGTGTATGCGTCAGTCGGGTTGGTGATATCCAAGCGAATCCTGGAAAGGGAAAATCGATACTGTTCCCGTCGCTGGCGGACGCGCGCTGCTGCCTCTGAATTATATTCCAGCCAAATCCAACAGGCACGTGACTGCGAAACTTGTTGCCTCTTAGAAAGAGATGAGGCTACATTATAGGGTGGAGCACACTGATGAGGCCGTGGCTGCTGATTGCCCCGAATAATGACCATCAATTTAAGTGCCGGCATTACGCGCTACATTTGCAACAGTCATCATGGCTTCTGAAATTTTGTTTCGTGTCTATTCGTTCGATCATATTAAAAGCAGCAACTAACATAACTTTGTAATCAGGAAAACTGAGAAATACATATATTGCGATTTCATTCCGTTTTTTTTTACTTTTTATTAAGTTTTTCTTGTTACTACTCTTTTTGAACAATCGCCATCGCATCTCTTGTCGATATGGTCTCAGACTTATTCTGCGGGGCACGATATAATAAGCGGCTAAGTAGGAATTAATAAAAACCGGTCCCACGTTGGGCGCCATCCCGTTGACTAAATTAAAATGTTGGTTTAAAATATAAATTTATGACAATTTTGTCGTTATCAAATGATCGCCCGTTTTGTTGGATATTAAATATTAAAATTCGATTTCTAGTTCAGTACTGAACCAAAATATGACATAAATATTTTATGTAAGAGAGCTCTAGTGTTGTTGAAATTTTGTGTGAGTGTTGTTACTGAAGTACAGATAGAAGTGAAGTCGCAATTGATTCCTAAATGTTGCTTAAATTGCTCGCTGACTTAATTTTCATCACTCCATCTATGTCTTCGGCTCCTCAGAAGTTTTGTTTTCCTTTATAGTATTTGTTTATTAGTCATTCTACCCACGAAGAGTCAACGAGAAAGTTTTATTGGCCTAACTAATTTATCACTGTAATGATATGATCTGTGGTGGGAGTTTTCGCGACAGGGGCTGGCAGAGGATATCCGATATTCTATGCTCATACATTTACGCGACATGTTTTGAAACTATCGAAATGTACATGTTTTTACGGTAGAAATATTGTATATGGTTTGGAACATATTAATGTTCAGATTAGAACTACGTTGGTGTAATAAAATTGGTGTTGATAACGTTTGGTGGTACGGCCGCGCCGTAAAGACAGTCTGGCGGACGCCGCGCGTGGTATTTCCACGTTCGGTCTCTGCGTGTATGGTTAGCCTCAGTCCTGGTATTCCCAGTTATTACCGCAGGGGCGGCCCAGGGGTTGTTGGCCGGAATCGATCGCCGCACCACGGCCCGTGTTACCGGTGCACGGGGTTACGACACCATCACCACTGCAGACTCGCTATTACATCTCTTTTACGCCCATTTTCGGTCATTCAAAGCCGGCGCGGCGAGCTGGCGGCCAGAGAGCGTGACGGAAGTCCGCCTGCTAAGGTACCATTTATATTCCTGCTGCATAACTGCTGATTAGCATATCGAAGAGGTGTTAGCTCGGATAGATTTTAAGAACGGGAAATCAATCGGAAGCAATTCGAGTGGCGTAACAAATTCAGCGTGGCTGCCGGCTGTTAATTGGCTGCGGGTGGCGGCGCCGAGACGGCGGCGGGACCTCCGCATGGTCCCCCTTCCGCGCCGCCGCGCCCGCCCGCGCCCCCCCGCTCGCCGGCTTTATGGCCAAGAAGCCCATAGAGACCAAGACCCTCACAAGTCTGGGCGATTCTTAAATTAGTTTGTCTTCCTCGATTCTAGTTCCCCCCTGTTACTAGGTGTGACGTGTGGCAAATCTATGTATCTGCGTAGCTTTGTATTGTGTATATCTTGCGTTAATGTTAATAGAGTTGTATAAGTATTCTCTACTTGAGGCTATTCATCAGCATCCGATTAAATACATGTTCCAGCCACAACTCTTCAAAATAAGGGCGGCTCAACATCGGATTACATATCCCGGCTTTAAGGGAACTTGACGTAACGTAATAGATGTCACGGGTGACATTATTTTTCCATTTGGAAGGCTTATTTTCTTGTGCCGGTTATCAAGTTAGGGACGGGACGGTAGCGCGCAAGGGGTGGTTGCGGGGTGAGTCCGCAGGGCGGGGGCTGGGGGCGGCGGGGTGCGGGGCGCGGCTATCGACCGACTACCCTCCCCCCGTGGGGCTCAGTTTCCGGGCGAGAGTCGCGCAGTCCGCCGGTGCCGCGACGTGACTCTGTCACACGTTAGATAGTCAATTTACTCTTCATCATGCTGATAGGATTGGTTCGGGACTCGGTGATGCAGTGCTTCTGCCACTCATGCCGCGCGCCCGTTCTGCCTGCAGGTTCGGAGCGCCGCAGCGGTGGACATCACACCTTGAACATGTTCCCTGACCGGCGACATCGCTGCCACACTCGCTGCGGAGACAAATATACATTACCTGATATTGGCTTGAATTCACTCAAAACTTTCTATCTACACTATATATATACAACTGCTAACGTATTTTTCAGAACGCTATCTAGAACACCAGTCGCGACATCTTCAGTTTGGTGAGGCAAGAACGAAGGTACCAAATCTATGATACTGTTATGTCCATTTCTCATTGTAATGGCTGTGCTAGATTCAAGTAGGGTAAAGCTTTAACTGATGCTGCGTATTCCTTGTTAGATTCGAAAAAGCCGGCCGGCATGAGGCGGGGTGCCGGCCGGAGCGGTGCAAACACATACATAATATAGCGCATTGCCGAGACCACGTGATCTGTTGCCGGCGCCGTGAGCCGGAATCTTCAAAACTTCTGTTATTTAAGAGTTGTCGTGGAGTGACGAACATAATGTAGCCACACTAATGAAGCTTTTTTGCAGTTATATAACAAGCTGCGGTGTTGGAATCGACCATGTTACGGATAAGTTTCGCCGTATTTATAGGTACCTTCTTTTTAAGATTTTTGCTTTGGACATATCCTGGAGAAAATTTGGTAACATATTTATATTTTCGTTCTGTTTCGGGGTCTTAGAATCTCCAAGATTCGGTGATGAGTGCTTTGCTTTGCCAAACTTACGTTTGATTAGTACTGTCTAGTAGCCTGTCTAGAACTGTTGATTTGATATTAGTGCATATTGTCCACCATTTTGAAAAGATCCTGTGCGATATACGTCGACCATTTCATGGAGGTGTTACTGGTGCGTGTCGATGATAAGTACGGAATTATTTGGAAAGACCTTTGCCATTTAGAAAGAAACAGAGGTCGGATAAACATTTAGTTAATTTAACCCCTTGAGTTCTATTACACGTTTATATGGAGAGATGGTTAATACTACGGTAATTTCTACGGTGGAAAGAGTGTTTTCACATATCGTAGAACCTAATGCTCCTGATTAAATTGACTCACGCTAACGCATCGCAATACTCTTGATACATCTACATCGTACATCGGGCCTTTAATAAAACATACTGCTTTTTTACGGCACCAGTATTTTAACATGGAATTACTGGACTTATATTATGACAAATCTGAGGATCTGCCTAAAACAGCTAGCCCGGTAAAACAAGGGATGGGAAGTTTTTAAAAATATATTAAACTGTCCTAAAACAGTTAATACGAAAAGTAAAAGAGCTAGGACTGAAAACTATTTTAAGTTTTATCACCATATGCAGACTACAGACGGTGAAATTCCGTGTATTAAGAATTCGAACAAGATGGAAGTCTAGATTGATTGACCTTGCAGAGCTAGGTACAGACAGTCCGCAATCGCCATCGAAAGGCACGCAGACGCAGAACGAATCCCGAGCTAGGAACGATCTTTAGGTACTGAGCTGACTGAAGGACATATCCATCTTATATTTCAACAAAAATAGCGAAATATTTTACAAACTATTAATTGCAGGTTATAGAAACTAAAGAGGTGTGTAGGTCAGAGTGACATAGCGCTATATACTCTCTGCCTACCCTGTAAGGAACTGGCGTGATATCTATGTATGTATGTATGAGCGCAACGAAATAAAGAACATGCTGAAGAATTTATCGGCATTGAAATCTAGCAGACATCCTTGACATTAAGCTTGAAGGTCCAAACAGTTTGAAGGATAGCGCTTGAATGTAATCAATCTGTTATAGATACTAGAATAAATACAAGATATGATATTGTCGAATGTCGATATTGACTGATAGGTCAACGCAGGTTATTTAAGAAGCTATACTTACTGATAAACATGAATAAGAAGAAATTCAAGACTACTCGTATTTCGGAAATAATTTGGTATTTAAAAAAGCAAGTTCATCTATCTGCAACTAATCTGGCTACGAGCAGATCTAATTTCAGTGTTGGTGAGAGTGGTGCTTTAATAAGAACGCTTCACCCATCTCCGTACGCGGTATCAGTAATTTTTGGTCTATTAACAGTTTTCACTTTAGGCGCCTACTATAATAATATGATAGTTTGGAGAGTTCTCCTGCCAACTATTATTAGTTCAACTGTTATTAGTTAAGTGTGATGTGTGACTTTGTCATCATCAGTCTTTATTTCCATTAGTTCGTGAATTTCATCTGTGAATTTCATCATTTTTATAAACCATGACGCATTTGGTGTCTTTTTAACATGCTATTCTGTAGTTCACCTGGCCCAAATTAAAGCTTTGAGTTTTAGATGCTCCTTTCAAATATTTAAGTCCCAATAAATTTAGCTGCCGAGTTTTCTAAGGAACAACAAAAAAATAGGACAACGTAATAAAATAAATAACTGGAAGTACTGGAACCATTACTATCTACTAATATTGCTTGATGGTTGGTCATCATCTATATATATGTAATTATGTATAGTTGTATGCTTATTTAATCAGCATTAGGAGTTAGGTTACGTATTTAATACTTAGACGCATGTTTTAGTTTATGGTTATAGCTTGCAAATATTTTTGGATCTGTTAATGAACCTGATGAAATATAAAATAATAATAAATATCTAATTCTTATTTTATTAGACGTTACGCGCTGCAAATAGCTGCAAAGCCCTTCATACCACTAATCCGTAGAATTTTCTCCGTTTCCCATAAATATTTGTCCTTACTCTTTCTCGTTTCAGTTTGTTTTTAAATTCTCTGTTTATACATATACAGTTTGCATTATTTTATAAATTAAATTATCTAATGTATTTATAAGATGTTAATAATTTTATTGATCGTGGTTGCCATGTTCTACAATATCGAGCATGTTATATATTTATCTATTTATCGTTCGCCTTTTGCGTGTTAATCCTGATCCTGAGCCAAACCTTTAAAAATGCGTTATTGGTTTTCCTTAACGTGGATCATTTTATCAATTTGTGACTTTTCTTGTTTCCTATCACATGCATCTTCTATCTTCAGTTTAACATTTAGACAAATGGCAATACCTGAATTGAATAATGACACAAGAAAGCAAGAATTTTGAACTCGTGTAGAGTTCAAAATTCTGTATTAGCATCATTAATCACATTACTCATTACCCTTTGTACTGTAATATCGTTTGTTATGTAATGCTCACTCGTCAAGTGTCTCAGCACATTGGGGGAACCATCAGATGACATAATTGTTTCGAGTACGATTACCTAACCCCAGTTTTAATTGACTCAACAAGTTTAGAACCCTTCAATTTGGGGTGCGACAAGGGATTACAGAATGGGATTGCCCTACATTATAATAGGCGTGATGTTATTTTTGTATGATGTGATTATGGGTGCTATGTGGTCCTTCACGTGATTAGCGTCAATTGTCGTGTTTGGTTTATGTTGATGTTGTGTTGTGTGAATATGCTATTGTGTAGTGTGTGGGGTGAAACTAGTACCACTAATTGTGAATGAGTCATCGCTAATAATAAAAGCTTTTTCAGTAGATGCCGCTTCAATGACGTCGCCAATTAAGTTCTGAATGAAATGAAAATAGAAAGCAATAGTGTGAATACAGTAACAATGACTCTAGTACAAAGGAAATCAAAACCTTTTGGAGAATATAAAACAACACTGATAGTTAAAGAAATTAATCGGATACAACACCCGAGCGAGGCATGAAATTGTCTGCAATTAGTTTTGTGTAAAGCTTGTTTTCAACGCACAACATTTTATCTCCTGAACATCAACGACAATGTCTCAGTGATGCATTGCAGTCTGAACAAAGTTCGCGTGCTACAGCCTACTTTCCGCTACACTTACGAACTTTAGAATCCTCCACCTGACTATGAATAATATAGATGTCTAAGAATATGGATGTTAAATGGCGAAGATATAATATTAAACGAGTCGGTAACTACTCCATCCATTTTACTAATGAGTATGTCTCGTAAAGCGGCCTCTGAAAGGAAACTCGACAGTGCATTGAATTTAATACCACTCTTGCCTGCATGTCTGAATCACACTACCACCGCATTTGCCTCGCGTTTAAAACTTTAAAATACACTTATGCTTGTCCCGGAGGTAGTAAATTCGCTTTCAGCTCCCCCTTCAGGGCTTACAGGCGGCATTTAAATATTTTATCAGTTTTCCATGTTGTAACGTGTGGCGCCGAAGGGGCGCTGACTACGTTTCCACGAAATGCCCCGTTTGTATTCAATTACCAGGTTTTTCATTTCATTGTTTTGTAAGTTTCAAGCTTCTGTTCTTTATGTGAACTCGAATAAATATTTATGTTTCTGATCGTGAAGTATTTATAGGATTCGAATAACCAAAATCGGAATATTTCATTACCGAAAATGTGAAAGCATATGAGAAGTATAAAGCTTGTTTACATTACGCTTGAAGTCAAGTCTCAGATATTATTAGTGCATAGCATCGCACAGTGTCAGTGTCATCGCGTAGCATCTCACATCTCATGGTGTTGCCGTGTGGGGTTAGACATATTTTGAGGGCAAAAATTCCGCAGCTCTACCATTCCCGTCACGTACCCGAGTCTCATCTCGTCGTCGTGTCGTCGCGTTATTACCTTCCAACTCACCCCAGCTGTCCTTGCCGAAGTCGAAATACCAAACCTGAGAGACAATATCCGTTGTGTCTCTTCAATACAATTGTTATTTGATGAGAAATGACATACTGGTGGATTTACGGGATAAATATCTAAGAATCGTATGGGGAATTATCAATATCTAGTTATTAACGCCCAATAACTTCTTTTAAATAGCTAATGATACATACTTTGGCTTCGGCTTAATATCATGTGCATAATGAGATGTAGAATGTAGATATCTGATATTTTTCGTTATATGAGATGGATTTTTTAATATTTTGTAGACGGAACACGTCAATAATAGCTTTGACATGCACAGCTATTTAAATATCGATGCTTATCTAGTTTATAGCCATCATTTCTCGTGTCATCACGTACACAGAACGTAGCAATCGCTGCGACATTACCGAATTTCGATTCGAATGTACCTTCTGTCGTTTACGAATCGATACTTTCAGGGCGAACATCGATTGCCGATTCATTAGGAAACCGAATACTCTTCAAACAAACATTAGCCCGTTGGAAGTGACCGCTCGTAATCGTTTTTGGATTGCGCCCGTCCTTATTCGCCAGTTTGACTGTTATGATGTTCGACTATTTGGTGAGGAAACCTAGCTGTATTATAACAAATTACTTAATGATATTTATCATATTATTTTATAAGTATGTATAATTATTTATCCTACCTTCTGACTTCGTACACCTATCACGTGTGGAGAATCTACGACCGGATCTGTCGCTGTCGTTCTTATTAGCCATTTAATCAAAGTTCGCCATGTACGGTAGTTTCGTACTGTTCACTTTGACGCTGCCTGTTACATCTTTGATACACGTAAGAGGTCTGATGATGCTAATTACATAACATTTTGTGGTGAATTCAAGCTAAGGTATATTTTGTCTCCCGGCAAGTTGTAAGGCGGTGTCAGCGGTCATGTTCACCGCTGACGGCCTCCTATTTTCTTAGCTCATCGGCGGTCGGCCCCCGTCAAGAAAGCCGTCGGGAAACCGAGGACTAAGCAGCCGAAGAAAGTTAAATTCATCAGTAAGTGCAGAACGATGCTAGAATATAGCTTTGTACTGTGTTATTTGCCGCATTGGTATTTTGTAAACCGCATCGAATTAAACTAAGACAATTGCGGTTAGGACTTTCAGTTTTAATGAAGTGAAAGATAGAATAACATCAGCAGACAGTAATATCGAGAAATTGAGGCATAATTAATAGAATTTGCTCGGGATAAGTGTATTTTTCATATCGGGTATATGATATAAAAAATAGATTGAATCTATAGCCTTTTTAGATGAGTTTTCTGTGTATCGTAGAGCAAATTGATACTTTAATATTCACTAGACATACTATGTCCAAATAAAATCGTGTGCGGTGGTAATTTAGACCTTCACGAGAGCCTTTTTAGAGCCTAGGGCCTAAACAGAATAATTTTGATTTTGATCATACCTTAAGCTGCGAGACTGGAGTTGCGGAGTAATTAGGACATCCCTTCAATATGTCCTCTCTTAAGTATGGAACACCGTTACTACAAGCCAAAAACAGTATTGTTTGCTTGTCAATGGATATTGGAGGAATGGATACAGAGGCTCGATGGTCAATCAAAATATTTTCAACGAATTTCTTAACACTTACAATTTCTTAACAGCTCATGATTTTAGAGAAAATTTACCATTGTTACTCTCGATACTACCGGTGATGAAGTTTATTTTGTCCCGGGCAAAGTCTATCTTTAAATACAATAATTTTTGACTTGTACGTGTGATGCAATTAAAAATGCAACTCTTGATTCAGAGCAGCCTTTCAGAAATAGACACAGCCTCTCGCCCGGAGTGGTTTCATTGTGCGCCAAGTGACCCGCTTTCACCCCTTTTGAGTGAATTATTGTGGGCACTGCTGGTAGGCACTCTTGTTTGAGTAGATTATCTACTTCGTGACGTGCATTCTCATTGTTTCGCACTCTTCCTTACAATTACACATACGAGTGTGAGCAATGGCTTTTTGTCCTGAAGAAATAAACATATTTATGGGGTTTGGAAAACGTATCTCCATCGGTTCTGTAAGTGTATTCAGCGTGTTAATTATTAGTTGCCGATAGGTGGCACATTCCACAACTTACACATACTTCACAGTAAAGTTTCTTAACAATTTCCTGAGCTTTGTCGTTGCAATATTCTGTAACTAGCTTCTGCGCGCGACTACGTCCGCGTTGAGCTTGGAATCTCAGAGGAACCTAAAATTTTCCCGCGGTAAAACATTATCCCGGGATATAAAGTATCCTATGTGTTAATCCAGGTTATAAATTATCTGTGTTCCAAATTTCATCCTAATCCGTTAAGTAGTTTTTACGTGAAAGAGTAACAAACATCCATCCATCCATACTCACAAATTTTCGCATTTATAATATTAGTAGGATTTAATTCACAGAGATTCTTAACATAATCTAACAAGTTAAATGATAACTAAATCGCTAAAGTCACCGAAACAACACATATCATCCAGCGAAAAATCAATGAGAATTATTTATTCATTAAATTCGGTCCAACAGGCAGTCATTGCCCTCACGCAAATGCAATATCAACGTGAGTCATCCAGAATCCCTATCCTCCCCTAGACTCCCTATCCGTCCTTCTCCCTATCCCTCCTTCTCTTTCACTCCCTATAATTAAACAATGCCGAATTCCTACGAGGAAGTTTATTCGACCTTGACTATTAGGTACCGTAATTTTGGGTAACAGCGGCATACTTGCGTTTCCCAAATTCCAACGTTTAAAACACCCCGACGTAATTAAATGAGTTTACCAAATGTCTCGCAGTTAATTAGTGGATAATGAAATTTGAATGGGGTGATTTATGAGTGGAAGCGATTAAGGTAATGAACGATTTTTTTTATATTATTACTAGCGTTTGCCCGCTTTGCACGCGTGGTAAATAAAATTGAATAAGTCAACGGATTTTTATACAAACTTTCATCCCATATGCGACCCTTCTAGGGGTGGCATTTCCAAAGGTCTTGAAATATATTATCTTTATTATTAACTGAAAGGCCAAATACCAATTTTTATGGGTTAAACATAAAAAATAAAGGATTTTCATTCAATCTTTCATTATCTACTTTACCGCTTTAAGGGTGCTTTTTTTGCAAACAACCACCCTTAGTGGATGCCTACGTCATAAAAGGTACCTACTGTCAAAATTTCATGTCTCCAACCCCAGCCGTTTAGGTTGTGCGTTGCTTCTTCTGGTATAGGTATACATATACAGATACAGATACGACTTCGGTTCTTAGATTTCAATTGCTTTTTATTCTTGCAGATGTCCCAATTTATTTATTATTAGAAAAGAAACTTAGCATAAACTAAACTGAATGAAACTGAATCTAAGAACTGTACTTCTTAGTACAGTTCTTAGATTCAGTCTTAAAAAAAGGTTTTAAATTTTTTTGACATTTTCGAATACGTAAACACAACTTATTTTTGCTTGGGTTACTAGCAAGTTTCTATTTGTCCCTAGCTAGATCGTGATAGTTCACAAGTTTTCAGTTAATCAACAAACATCGCTAATGGAGTGCAAAGCAAAAGTTGTTTTATTTCAACTTTTGTGGCGCTCGAATCCATTACGCGTAGAGTGGGGAGACCTTAGGTTTTACACAAAGTTTTATGGACATTTTATTATGTAATCAGGGCAAAGAGCAGTCCTGTAGATCGTTAAAGGTGGCAGAATTGGAGACGGCAGTTTTATGGTCATGACGTGCCGTATTCGCCAAGAATTCCGATAGGATTCTAGGATACTCAATGGGTTACATAGTTGTAATGAAAATAACATTACTAGATTTGTTTGGTTTTGATATCACTATGGTGGTTAACAAGCTCATTGCCAGCGTGATGGTAAGCTGATGCTATAGCTCTTGCCATAATATACCTACATATAAAATTGAAGCCCGACTGGGGACTGTAACCCCACCTTACAGAAGACCGCAGTCAATTAACACTACTTTGATGTAGTGTTGTGTTTCGCGGTGAGTAAGGTTGCCAGTGCTCCACGAGGATACGCTGCGCTAATATTATGACATGCTGCACAGTTAGTCTTTGACAATGATAGGGTTGGCAACACGTTAGTGATCATTCTGATATTGCTAGCGTCTATCTATAGGCTACTATGGTCACTACTTACCATTAGGTGGACCGTACACTTGTGCCACCTTAGTGGTATAAAAAAACTTAGAAGAGGCGTGAGCTTTAACTTGTTATATTCAGTCAACACTGACTTCTCAAGCCTAAACCATACGACAGATGTTTTTTTCTATGCTGTTAATATTGAAAATGTTGGTAGTTTTTTTGTACATACCTAGGCCAGTTTAGCAACTGTGGTTGAGGATTTTCGTTCATTTGAAGAAGGCTCAAGCGTTATAAGGTTTTATAAGCCCATCGTCCCTTATTTGCTCACGACATGTTCCCGTAAACTTATATTTTTGCTTATGCGAGATCATCTCGTGATCCCAATTGCGGTATACTGTCCATCATAAAATGAGAAACATCTGGAACGCGGCATAAAAATATTATTGGTGGAGTTTTTAAACGACTGTGTATCACGAGCCGTTATGTAAAATGTGTGCAATGGTCCGTGGCTACAAAAGCCGTAATCTCCTTTAGGCGTAGGCAATATTCTGCTCCTACTAAATGGATGGCGAAATAGGCAACAGAATTCCTTTACGAAAGTTAATTTTGGTAAAATATATTTTACGTGTTCAAAGTAATGATTTTTAATGGGTGTAAAGCCGGTATAATATTGAATGTATAAAGAAGATAAGATAAATTCATGGATATTGTTTATTTTACAAATTAACTTATTTTCCCCGCTCTCTTGTGTCTAGCGGTTAATATACTTGACTGTTACGCTAGTGGTTGCGGGTACGATTCCCGCCGGGGCAAACATTTGTGTTTGCCTTGCGTCTGTGTGTTATAAGTATGCATTTACATAACAAAAACGTTTTTAAGTATTGTATCAGCTGCTGGTTTCCATAGTACAAGCTTGTTTAGTTTGGGGCCAGACGGCGCTATGTGATAATGTCCAAGCATTATTATTATTTTACTTTAAAAAGCAAATGTTTTTGATACTTAATTTAAAAACGTTATGGTTCATTTCCCTTTCTATATTACAAGGCGTATCCGGAAATGGCTTCCATTACTATTTATTAAATACTTTCCCCATCTATCGAAGCGTATCGTTACCTAATGAAATGTGAATAATGTGATGCTATCAGCTTACTGACGAATTCAATCATAGTTTTAAAGTAATTCCCAGTTTTTTGTTTTTCTTATAACACTAAGGTGGCACACAAGCATACGGCCCACTTGATGGTAAGTAGTCACCGTAGCCTATAGACGCTAGCAATACCAGGGATAACACTAACGGATTGCCAACCATGGTTTTTGATGAGGACTCACTGAGCTAGCAGCATTCCTACTTGCCCAGCTTATCCTCGTGGAACACTTACCTTACTTACCGCAGAAATACAACACTACATCAAGTAGTGTTATTTGACTGCGGTCTTCTGTAAGGTGGAGGTACAGTCCCCAGTCGGGCGGATCTAATTTAAATGGGAAACCTCACGGAAAATCCCAAATTGCCCTACCTCTCTTAATTATGGAAATACGTTAGACAAAAAAAAAACATGTTTGTAAATGTTATCTAGGGTCTATCAAATATTTCGTGCTCGGGTTCATTGCAAATGTCTCACCGAATACAATGACACGATGCTGCAACATCATCTGGAATCTTTAGGATACTCAACTCCTCACTAACTTACACCACATGTATCGTGTATGGGCTCATTGTAATGAGCTATACTTAGATAGATGGTGATGGGTCCGGTCCAATACGTAGATAAAATATAATTGTTTTAATTATCAAAATGTGTGTTTGTTTAGCCACTGAGATCCGGTGCCAAGAGATGTCGAAGGGCGGGCTGGCGTACGAGGTGATCCTGGCGGAACCCGTGGGGGTGCCAGCACCAGTGCCGCGCCGCGCTGACTCCCCGGAGAAGACTCCCTCCGTAGAAGAGATCCAGGAGAAACTCAAGGCGGCAGAGGAGAGGAGACGTGTGAGTACCACTTGCCTATGACAAACACAAACTGTGGAATGAGTGGTTTTCCCAAAGCAGTACAGCATAGGGTTCTTCAAGGGTGTGAAGAGATTTCTGAAGGGACGGCAACGCGCGACAGATAAACCTGGGTGTTGCAAGCGTCCATATGCTACCCGCTTACCTTTAAGCGGCTTAAGGGTAACCGCTTACCTTTAAGGGGGCTGTATGTTTGTTTGCCACCATAGTGGTATAAAAAAATGTTGATTCATATGACACAGCTTGGATGTTCGAGGTAGATTCTAATTCTAACATAAATAAAGCATTTTTATTTACACACCAAAACCTTGTGACAATAAATAGATAAATACCACCCAGAATATGTTGGACTAAACTTAAACTCTTCAAAATCAAGATCCGCTAACGTGTTTTGTATCTCCATTATATTAATTATATTTCAGTATATAATTATCTCTTTTCCATCCACTAATATTTTCTCTTGTGACTTCGTTAAACGGGTAATATCCTCGCAGAGCCTGGAAGCCAGCAAGATGGCGGCGATTGCGCAGAAGATGGCAAAGATCGAGGACGCGTCGCGCATGCGAAGTGAGCAGACAAACAACTTCATCGTCGCCACCAAAGAGGCGCTCGATGCTAAGATGGAAACGCATGAGGAGAAACGCGAGGCTTATATCAACGAGCTGCGCGCGCGCCTCAAGGATCACCTCGAGGGAGTCGAGAAGACCAGGTATGTACATTTATTGAAAGACCAGGTGACAAGACGTGGTTTTCCTAAAGGAGTACAGCATGGGGTACTTCAAGAAGGGTAGGTCCAGATATTTCTGAAGGGTGGGCAACGCGCGAGTGAGACCCCTGGTGTTGCAAACGTCCATCCGTCCAAACCATCGGGCGGGCCGTATGCGTGTTTGCCACCTTAGAGGTATAAAAAAAAATTGCGCCCACACATGCAACAGCTGCAGTTCGAAACAGGATCTTTAATCGCAAATCCGGCGTGGGTTCGATCTTATTTCATAGTTAAAAGTACCTACAGTGCATCCTCACGAAGCTTTGGCAACCTAACTCTAAGAAAATGAGGTATTTGTCAATAATCTTCCTTAAGGTAGAGGATTAAAGGTACTGTCTCAATTAGGCAGTTCCTATTTATAACTGGACTAACAGCCCGCCCCGGATTCGCACAGGTAGACATTTATCAAATATCTACCCGTGCGAAGTCGGGGCGGGCAGCTAGTATAATATATAGCCAATGTTATTCAGTGATAATGTAGCTATCTAACGGTGAAAGATTTTTTGAAATCGGTCCAGTCGTTTGGGAGCCTATTCAACACAAACATACACAAAAAAATATAAATCTACAAGTATAGATATACCGTTTACCTCTCACGTCTCTCCTATAAGTAAGGTGCTCTGGAAACCTTAAGTTCTGCCTGCAGGAACACAACACAACACTACACCACACCGGGCGGAGTAGCGTTAGGAATTAGGATAGTTAAGAATGCCTGGCGGAGGAAGTACTGTCCTAGTCGGGCAGTTCTAATTTAAACAGGAACAAAACCTCGGCTGGGTGTAAAGCGGACTACACACGTTCTGTTTTAAGTGCACAGTCGAACGGTACAGTCAAACTGTGTAGTTAAAACTGAAGGTGTGTAGGCAAAGCTGACAACTGTGCAGTTGAACTGACGATCTTAGATAGAACTGTGCAGTTAAAACTGAACGTGTGTAGCGCGCTTAAGCCAAAGCTGTTATGGTGACTCTCGTCCTGTGCCCAGGTTGACCTTGGAGCAGCAGACCGCTGAGGTGTACAAGGCGATCGAGGACAAGATGACCACAGCCGCCGACAAGCGCGATGAAAACATCAAGAAGATGCTGGAACGCCTCCGGGAACACGTGAGCTACATCCACTGTCTACTATTGGGTTTGAGCCGTAACAAAAATGGAATTGTGAAGTGATTTAGTCCAATAGAATTATCTGAGACACTAAACAAAAATAATGTTTTCTTGAGGGGATCCTTTCAAACTCAATCCAAAATGGACCAGCATATACCGAGTCCTGGACTCCTGGTCGCATGATAATATATTTGTTTTTATATCAAAACTTATTTTATTACAACACAAACATACTAGCATCTAATCTAAACATCTAGCTCACACAATATCAACGCAGCATCAGAAGTTTGAGTAACATTCTATTTACTTGTTGTCTCTTCCAGGAGGATCAAGTGCGCAAGGTGCGCGCCGGCAACCAGGAGCGCTTCCAGCAGCTGGAGAGCGCTATCCAGGACAAGCTGCAGCAGGCCGCCGGCCGCCGCCTACTGCTCGAGGCTGAGCAGAAGGAGAAGCTGCGCAACCACGTCAGTATACCAATCCATACTATGTAGGCAGGAGCTTCCAGCAGATGGGGAGCGCTATCCAGCGTAATCAGCAACCACGTCAGTATACCATACCATGTAGGCAGGAGCTTCCAGCAGATGGGGAGCGCTATGCGGCGCAAGCTGTGCAACCACGTTAGTATACCATACCATGTAGGCAGGAGCTTCCAGCAGATGGGGAGCGCTATCCGGCGCAAGCTGTGCAACCACGTCAGTATACCATACCATGTAGGCAGGAGCTTCCAGCAGATGGGGAGTGCTGTACGTTGCAAGCTGCGCAACCACGTCAGTATACCATACCATGTAGGCAGGAGCTTCCAGCAGATGGGGAGCGCTATCCGGCGCAAGCTGTGCAACCACGTTAGTATACCATACCATGTAGGCAGGAGCTTCCAGCAGATGGGGAGCGCTATCCGGCGCAAGCTGTGCAACCACGTCAGTATACCATACCATGTAGGGCAGGAGCTTCCAGCAGATGGGGAGCGCTATCCGGCGCAAGCTGTGCAACCACGTCAGTATACCATACCATGTAGGGCAGGAGCTTCCAGGAGCTGGTGAGCGCTATCCAGTGGTTACAGCTGCAATTCTCCTGGAACAGATACGTTTGGAAACCATTAAAGGGTCTACGGTGGTATCTAGAGATTGAATATGTTGTTGATTTGCATCTTCCATCGCTTTTTCCTGTGCATTATAAAACCATTATGCTTTATTATTCTTTCAATGTGCGACATTTCAAAGCAAATTTATACTCTCAATCAAGTACTTACTTGTATTAGAAAATTTTAGACAGTCTTGTTTAAACAATATTTGTTAGTTCATTACACATTGCAATTACGTGACTTGCCGGAAACTGGCAGAGATAGTGCAAATCAATACGTGTTTTGTTTATAAAGGCGATATTCTGAGTCTATACCTTAAAATCCTAAATGAATATTCCAAACATAGCGTAGCAAGTCATATTCGGTGGTGCTTCTGTAGGTAACGTTACGGTAATATAGATTATAGTATATATAAATAGATATATATATATATATATAGATATAATATATAAATAGATATATATATATATATATATATATATATATATATATATATATAATATATAAAATTCTCGTGTCACAGTTTTCGTTGCCATACTCCTCCGAAACGGCTTGACCGATTTTGATGATTTTTTTTTGTGCTTATCCGGTATCTATGAGAATCGGCCAACATATATTTTTCATCCCCCTAAATGTTAGGGGTAGTCCACCCCTAATTTTTTTTTTTTTTTTAGACCGATTTCATAAATTCTTTCACCGTTAGAAAGCTACATCATCACTGAGTAACATAGGCTATATATTATACTACCTGCCCGCCCCGGCTTTGCACGGGTAGACAAAATATTTGATATAAAAGTCTACCCGTGCGAAGCCGGAGCGGGCCGCTAGTATATATATATAAAAATACACTTACAAAGGACAGGTTACGGTTAAAAGATCACATGTTGTGATAAGGCCGCCAATTGTACCCATTTATAAATGTACTTTATGTTCTTCAGTTATTGATTTTGGTGTACAATAAAGAGTTATCTATCTGTTATTAAGTTATCGGGTTGACATTTGATCTTCACTTATATCACTACATAACATAGTTTAAAACCAAGTCGCTTCCCGCTGTCTGTCTGTCCCTATGTATGCTTAGATCTTTAAAACTACGCAACGGATTTTGATGCAGTTTTCTTAATAGATAGAGTGATTCAAGATGCAGGTTCATTTAGGCTTTGTCTAAGCCCGTGCTTAGCCGGGGCGAGTCGCTAGTACATGACATAAAAAGAAAATATTTGGTTTTCTTTTGTAATTAATAAACTCAAAAACTACTGGACCGATTTAAAAATTCTTTCACCAACAGCATGCTATATTATCTCTTAGTAAAGTAGGCTATATATTGGTGTGGAGTCTGTTGTACAAAATAACTAAACTAAACTAATTCGACAAGACTAAAAAATATCTTGCTATCCCTTTCTCTAGTGCGGGGTTAAATAAGGATGGCAATGCTTTTAGTCATATTGCTACGCATGCGAAATCGCGTGTAATTTTAAGATACAGACGCAGAATATCCTACTGAATCATGCTTTCAATGTTATAACTTTTATTGTGGTTTTTACATATTATTATTTACACCATCCATTAAGTACATCCATCATTTATATCTCCGTAAAGGCGCATGTGGTATCCATGGCATGTTTTTATTTGTGTTGTCTTTTATGTTTTTTTTCGCGCGCGTAGTACAATAAGGTGACGGAAGCGAGGTCAGCCATCAGCGCGAAGGTCGAGGAGATAACCAAGGACATTGAGACCAAACTCACCGCCGCCGAGCTCAATAGGGAGAAGGAGATACAGAAAAAACTTGACTTTGTCAAGAAGGAGGTTGGTCACAGTTGATTGAACACATTTACTGCGCTGCCGTGGTGTTGGGTGCTTTCAAAAGTACTTGTTCTAACAATTGTTTTTTTTTTAAATCCCGTTTTATTGAACACAAGGAAAACTAACGGACTTATTGTGGGGCCAAGATATTTGGTGATTTTTGACAGCTAAAAAAATATTATGTAGTGTAGAACACTAACCTACAGCAGGATAATATAAAAAAATATATTCCGTTAAGGCCCTAAGAAGGCACTTCTGAAGGTATAAATTACCACCGGTTCGGGAAAAAAGAGCCACCTGAGAAGAACCGGCAAGAAACTTAATGCTCTGTCTTTTTTTCATGTAACAATATATATGAAATTATTTAAATTTCACGTCAATTTTCTATTAAAATTTAAAAGATGGAGAGGAGAATTATATTGAAACTGTCACCCGCCTAGTGATGTGTAACGACTGCCCGCTCGCTGTCATAGGCGTGATTTCGTGAAAATTTACGGAAATGCATTACAGGAAGCCAGGGTACAGTGTTGCCATTTTTGCGAATTTGTCGCTAGAAGTGACGACAAGTAGAAAGGGGCAGCTTTATCACTGTTGTCAGATGCTACACATCTTATATGCCACTTTTGTACGCTGGTTGTTTTTTTTTTTATTCGTTTAAGTTGTAATATAAAGTAAAGTGCATGTAACGTGTTCGCAGGAGCGTCGTGCCGAGCTCGTGCGGCAGAACAAGAGCGCGCGCGCCGACGCCGAGCCCGCGACACAACCCTGAACACACACACACACACACATGCATACACACACACATGCATACACACGCCGCGCCTGCTCCCTGCGTACACGCTCTAATGCCCAATCCTAGAACGTAGCCGTTATGTTCCCATTTCAAATTCGGCATAATTCGAATGTCGAATTTTTTTACAGGCAATATTCAATTCTCTCATGCCCAATCCAGGAGCGTAAATAGCTATGTTCCTATTTCAAATTTGTGATTGAGTTTAGGTTTTTTTTAACTAGCAACATTTTTTATTTGGAAAGGTTAACTTGTTGGAGTATTTACTGAAAACTGTTAGCTTTTATTGTCATGATTAATGTTCTATCTATGGCTACCGGATGTACCTTAAAGTGGTAATTTAAAGATAACTAAGAATTGAAAACACCTAAAACACCTAAAACAAGTTAGGAATTGCAGATTGGATATAGAACGTAATTAGAATGTATGGACATGATTGAAACATAATTTTCCGACAAATTATGATGTATTCTTCAATTAACAAAAAATATCAAAATATAATAGGTACATAAAATATCTTTATGTAGCCATTATGTAATCAAAGAAATAAAACTACCCATTGACACAAGAATTATATGGTAAAAGATGTATCTATTTGATGATAATTTTTAAATTGTGCACTGTACGAGTCGTTTTTCGCTTAGCGGGCGCGCAGGCGGCACTACGCATTAATGTTGTGTTCATCTAAGTTTTACTAAACAGTTTGTATAATGATCGATTTTATTTTTATTGATCGATTGTAGAGGAAATGCGTCGATGTACTAGTCTATAACAGTTTATAAATTCACTAGTACATCGAAGTACGAAGGATGTTTGATGCGTCATAAATTACTGTAATGTAAATGGCATAAAGTATGTTCACGATCTCAAATTTCGCATCTGTGTACATTTTAAGTGATTTATGACGGTAGGTTAAGGTTGTGGCAGGTCCAGTGCAAATTTGTATGTACGTGTAAGGTGGTGGCGCCATTTTAACGCCCTCGAGCTGGTGTGGTAACATGCAAAAATTGTATCACAATAGTGTTGCCATCCCGGTTGCGCTTTCTTTACTACAACAATATTTCCGTAAGCTTTCGATTTACTTTTGCGTCATATATTAACTAACAATAATAAATGGCCTATAAAATAAGAAAATTAAAAAAAATAAGTCAAACTTTAGTATCCCAAATACACATTATCGTCTACTAGAATCTAGATCAATATTTTCACACCTCATTGTTGAGATACTGAAGATTGGCATCTTGGGAGGGTTCTGTACGTTAAGCGTCGAAATATTGGCATTGTGATTGTATTTGTCGTCTCCTTTTTCTATCTATGGTGCAGAGGCTAGTACTTAGAAATCGTACAAAATTCGCGAGTAATTTTACACAAGGCATCTATGGGCTGTCTACATTAATTTATCGAACGAGCTAAGTTGTCATGGAACCTAAAATGCATTAGGGATTCTTTTACTATAAAAAGTTTACATTCGAGCGTTCATTGAAATAGAACAAAATTTCTAATTAAAGCCACTATATTCCATGTTCTTTCGGGAAATTAGTATGTTATGGTACAGCCTATAAATGCCTGTGTAATTTTGATGACTATAAATTACATTGTACGTAACCCGAGGCGAATTAATGCGTCTAGCCGGAATAGGTATTGATAAGCGAGTGGCGTGAGGTAGCTGGGTGGTATGATTACTACCCCTACTTAGGGGAACGTACCCATATCACGTGACCGGTTTAAGAGGGGTAGGTCTTCAAAATCACAGTCACAGGACAGGCTTCGATTTTTGTTACGTAGTCGATTTCAGCGACAAAAATTTCGCACTTTTTCGACCTATGCTTGAGAATGGCGCGCAGTGTTTAGTGCTTCTTATACTACGTAAAAACTTTATGGGTTGGGGGGGGGGGGGGTCGAGAAATCTAAACAAATAAGTCACGTAGTATGGGTACGTTCCCTAGTCTGTTTTAAATATACTTAGAAGCGATTACAAATATATTTGCGTGTTGAAAACGTGGCACCACAGCTGAAAATATTGTATCACCATGCCGTTTCTGCCGTCGCGTTGTTAACGCCATGTATGAATACCGTTTCGACCGCAAGTGGAGTTGGTAATCGTGGTTAGGTATATTTGAAACATGGTTTAATTATAGTCATATATCATTACTTTTAATGTTTATCATACGCAACAGTATTTTAGGATGGTATAATCTAAATTTAAGTTCTCTTAACAAGTTCGTGTCATCCATTTGATTCATTGCCGTTGCTGTGCTACTGTCTACTCGCGATTAATATTTTCGCGATCGCGATAAACTAATTTAATTAATATTCTTTTTTTTGGTGTAAAGTCGTATTTCGGGTTGTTGTACGTTTGTTTCGCCAAGTTTATCGTTGCTTATGCTCCGACGTAATGTCGTGCTTATTGTAGCACTGCGCGGACTAGGGCAACACTCAATTACTATCCGGTTAAAGTAAAATTTTAGGTATCGCACGCTACGGACGTATGCCAAAATGCCTACTCAACTTAGCCGGGTAATAACGTCTGTGTCACGTGACATCTAGTCTACACGTTTAAATGACGATCGCGTTTAATTCAATGGTTTCCGAATCACAGTAAATAAAATTCGTTAGTTGGAAGTGCCTGAGTATATTTCTTATATTGGCTCTTGATGATATCAATAATAATAATTATGTAACATAAACAAAACTGCCTTTCATAGCGTTTTATATATTTTTAAAACTGTAGTTGGCGGGAGCGGCCGTACGGCGTGTTGGACACACCGCTCCTGCGATGTCTTGCTCTGATAGTGATAAAGATGTTGAGGCACAAATAGGATCGGTCTGCGGTGGTCGCTCGACTGTTAGTGTGAGAGTATTCCTCTATTTTATAGTATATTTTTGGCATTCATTTAGCGTCGGTCTGGTTTAACGTGGAAGATAATGTAATTGTATATAAATATTATAATGAGATGCTTGACGCGGCGGGGCGAGGCGAGTGCTTCCGGCTTCTCTACGTTACTAACGCTGGTATTTGATATGGTAAGGAACTAGGTGTAAGGAGCTTGTCTCTCGGGCTAGGAGTTAACCTCTGACCAATCGCCTACGGTATTGTGTAGCCTTTTAGAATCACGATCGAGACGAATCATGTATAGCAATGCAACGTTGTAAGCTTTCCAAATATTATATTTTATTTGTTTTGGTCGTAACATTTGCGTAATATTAGTCACTCCTATCCTATTATTATGGTGTTATTATCGTTAATTTTATATTTTATGTGAATTATTATTATTATTAATGTGCTTCAGTTTGTGAGGTATTATATGAAAATTGCTGTTTGAAGTGCAGGCAACTTTTGTAGTTTCATTGTCGTAATAAAGTCATAAATACTTATAAATATGCTGTGTTTTATTTGTAGTTAATACATATGCGTAATGCTGTTGTCCAAAAAAATGTGTTCGTATAGCTACAAAACAAGGGGAATATACCAGTGGTTTTATAGTCTGCTACAAAAGTTGGGTTTGGTATAATACATTACACTGGACCCTTTGTAGTGGTTATGTACTCTGTGGCCCTAAAATGTAGTGACTATGTACTCTGTGGACCCTTTTTTGACCTCCTCTAAAATACATACAATTATTGTATTAAGGAACACGGACCTCTAATAAACCGATATTGAATGGACTTGGTATGAACCAGTAATTATGATAAGCCTTTACCGTTAAAATACCACGCAGGGATATTAAATGTCACGTGTCATAGCGGTAAGCCATACTTACTGCCTGCACAAGGGGAAATACACATTATTAAGGGGAAACCCCTATAATAATGCTTGGACATTATCACACAGCGCCATCCGGCACCAAACTAAGCAAAGCTTGTACTATGGGAACCAGCAGCTTTTACAATACTTATATACTTTTTTTTTGTAAATACATACTTATAATACATACCAAACACCCAGACGCAAGGCAAACATATTTGTCACATAAATGTTTGCCCCGGCGGGAATCGAACCCGCGACCTCTAGCGCAGCCGTCAGGTATACTAACCACTAGACCAGCGGTCTCGTCATATGGTAATAATGTTGAATTTTAAGTGTATTTATGTGGCAAAACATGCTACAATTTTGTTACTGTGCTTTAAAGCTACAAGTAGAACTACTATAAAAGGACTTTCCTATATACTATACTACGGATACTACTATCCGTGACCGTCTGATTATAGACAAGTACCTATACAATCAAAACCGTGGCCTTATGAAAATGAGGTAGATTCATTAAGGTAGCCGTCCATTCCATAATGTACATTTGTCAGTATTGTTGGATTTATTTATAGTACATAATAGTTTATTATAAGCCCGCCATGGTGGTTGGTATTGATTGATTGGATAGAACATTGAGGACACATGAACGATTTTTACCCCAACTATAGACTGATTCGACTCAAAGCTAAAGAATGTGATAGGTGATCTTGTAGTATAGTTTGGGGATGAGGTAAGCCTTTACGTCTTTACGGATTATGCCAACTGGAAAAGGTAAATTATTATTTTTGCTCACATTCAAGATGTTTGATAATAATAATACTTTATGTTCTTATGTACTAGGGCAGAATCGATGATTCAATTTATTTTAGATACATAAAATGCAAACGGTTTCGGCTCAAAAGCTTAAATAACACAAGACAACAAAAACACAAATCTAGAATGTTTTTGTCTGTTGTCACTCAATACTGAACTGTCAGTCGAGTCAAGTCAAGTGTCAAACAAAAAATATGGCTGGTGCGTCGCGTTCGCGTGTCGGATGAAGTTCAAATAGAAATTAATTTTTCCCAGTAAAGTGCTTTTAACTAGACAATTACTAGGGAATCTACGTCTTCAATACAGACAGCATTGTTAATTAGTTTGAGTGAACCGAACAAAATGGAATCCAAAAAGGATAGTAAACGTAAAAAAGATACATACAGTGATGAAGATGAGAATGATAGACGAAGGGAGAAGACAAAACGGGCTAGATCGAGGTCTCGATCCCGGTCTCCAAACGAGAAACGCGATAAAGAATATCGACGCAAACGAAGACATTCAAAATCTAAATCACCTCAGAAACAGGAAAATGGCAGCAAGAATAATCAAAAGGAGTCTGCAAGTAAAAAAAGTATGCCAGAGAGGAAGGCGAAGGAGACAGACATGTTGAACACGCGCACTGGCGGTGCTTACATACCTCCCGCCCGGCTGAGGATGATGCAAGCTCAAATAACAGACAAATCGTCTGTAGCTTACCAACGCCTAGCTTGGGAAGCTCTCAAGAAGTCTATTCACGGTCATATCAACAAGATCAACGTTGGCAACATTGGGATCATCATCAAGGAACTGTTGAAAGAAAATATTGTCCGTGGTAGAGGTCTGCTCTGCCGTTCTGTGATCCAGGCACAGGCGGCGTCCCCTACTTTCACTAATGTGTATGCTGCTTTAGTTTCTGCAGTGAACTCCCGTTTCCCTAACATAGGAGAATTGTTACTGAAGCGATTGGTTATTCAGTTCAAGAGAGGCTTCAAACGTAACGACAAGCCCATATGTATATCGTCCGCATCATTCATTGCCCATCTCGTTAATCAGAGAGTTGCACACGAAATCCTTGCTCTAGAACTGCTAACTTTACTTGTGGAAACACCTACGGATGACTCGGTAGAAGTAGCTATAGCATTCTTGAAGGAATGCGGTCAGAAGCTCACAGAGGTGTCATCTAAGGGTGTAAATGCTATATTTGAGATGCTGAGGAACATTCTTCATGAAGGTCAGCTGGATAAAAGGGTTCAGTACATGATAGAAGTGATGTTCCAAGTGTGGAAGGACGGGTTTAAGGACCATCCTGCTTTGATTGAAGAGTTGGAGCTGGTGCCCGAGGAGGAGCAATTCACACATTTACTTATGTTGGATGACGCTACAGATTCACAAGACATCCTGAGTAAGTGTCATTTTAAGAAAAGTGTAGACTTGGGATCAGTCAAAGCCATTTGTGTTTGTGGCAGTACTATTTATTATATTGCCTACTGCCTGCCTGACAGGTCTAACAATATTGCCATCCTTATTTAACCCCGTGCATGAGAAAAGGATAGCAAGACTTTTAGACCTGTCAAATTAGTAAAGTTACAATTTGGAACAACAGAATCATCAACACCAATATGTACTTTATATGTGTAACAATGTGACGTTTTGTATTGATGTAAGTATATCAATTGCTAATCTAATGGCTGAATACTGAAACACCAATAAAATATAAATAATAAAAAAATAATTGAGTGTACTCTGATTTTAGATGGATGTGAAATAGCATTTTGACTGCAGGCAGTTGTGGGGCCTTCAAACTTCGAATGTTGTCACTAATTTAAGAATAAACCTTCATAAATAAATCTGAATATATTTGTGCAAGGGGTTGTAATAATGCATATTTCTTATTTATTTATGCTCCAGCATGATCTCATGGGATTTTCGTCCACTATCATATTCACTCTATTTCAGATGTATTCAAGTTTGATGATAAGTACGAAGAAAATGAGCAGAAATACAAAACATTGAGCAAAGAGATACTTGGCTCTGATGCTGAATCCGGGGAAGACGGGTCTGGGGAAAGCGGCAGTGAAGAATCTGATGACGAGGAAGAAGATGGGGAGGAGAAGAAAGAAGGAGTCACAATCATAGACAATACTGAGACTAATCTGGTGGCTTTGCGGCGTACCATCTATTTGACTATCAATTCAAGTTTGGACTTCGAGGAATGTGCCCACAAACTTATGAAAATGCAGCTGAAACCAGGTCAGGAAGTGGAGCTGTGCCACATGTTCTTGGACTGCTGTGCTGAGCAGAGGACTTATGAAAAATTCTATGGATTACTAGCACAACGCTTTTGCAACATCAACCGAATCTACATTGGACCTTTTGAGGATATCTTCAAGGATTCTTATTCAACAGCTCACAGACTAGACACTAATAGACTGAGAAATGTTAGTAAATTCTTTGCTCATCTCCTATTCACTGATTCAATAAGCTGGGAGGCTTTGGAATGTGTTAAGTTGAATGAGGAAGACACTACCAGCTCCAGTCGTATTTACATCAAGATCCTGTTCCAAGAATTAGCCGAATACATGGGCTTGAAGAAACTGAATGATCGTTTGAGGGACCCGTAAGTTCCATGAACTATTCACCTGTGGTATTGTGTAGCGAAGCCTATCTTATGGTGTCTTTTTTCTTTCAGGACTCTCCAGGGGGCTTTTGCCGGTATATTCCCGCGTGATAACCCCAAGAACACAAGGTTTTCGATCAATTTCTTCACATCAATTGGGTTGGGTGGTTTGACTGATGAGTTGCGAGAACATTTGAAACAGATGCCAAAGGTAAACATTATTTATTGAAGTCCGTGTGACTTATAAGAGTGGTATAATCTGTCATATAAAAATATTAAAGTAATGCAGTGATATTGGAGAATAGATGACTTTACAGGCCCCTTCGCGCCATTCGGCGAAGGAGCGATACAAAACACGTTGCTACTCGTAGAAACAGCATCCCAGACTATATATATTTATAAAAGAAATATGTAGTCACCATTCAGGATAGGCATGCAATACTTTCAAAAGAGTAAGTTTTTATTTTATCTTGTAGAATGTACCACCACTGATGACGGAGATCAACGTGGCTTCAAGCTCCGACTCCAGTTCCAGCAGTAGCAGTTCTGATTCCTCTTCGAGTGATTCCAGTTCAGGTAATATGGCGTTACAGTAATAAATATGTATGAATTGTATGATCTTTAATGATTCTGCCTTGAAATATTGTTCAACCCCAAATGATAAGATGAATATTTCGAGGATAAATGTTAAGGATTGCTGTAACACTTGACTGCATCATCGAAAAGAATAGTTTCCATATGTCTGGGTGTATATGAAAAAAGGATATAAGTAATCTGTTGTCAGGTACTAGTACTAATTTCCGAATATGACAATTATAAAATTCTAATAATTATTTGTTTCCAACAACCCCATCTAACAGATTGTATTCCAAATTATTCATGGTTTTAACAGAATATGAAGATTTAACAGAAGATGAGAAGATATGTTGTGTTGTGTTTTAGTTGGAATAACTAAAACACAACACAACATATCTTATGGTGTACTGGAAATTATTAAATGATGTTTTTATTTATTTAAATAAATATTAATGAAATTTTCCAGATTCAGAGTCAGAAGGTGACAAAAGCAAAAAGAAGAAGGACAAATCAAGCAAAAATAAGAAAGACAAAGCTCCGGAAACTCCACAGGAACCTGTTCCTGATAAAGCCAAGGATGGTGAAAGATGGGGGCACGATGGCTTTTACGACACCTATGGTAAAGACGCTAGGCGGCCAGACAGGCCGGATCCGGAAAAAGACGTATTTGCCAGACCAAGAGATGTAAGGAGAGGCAGAGGCAATGATATTGGAAATGGCAATGGCAGAAGATATGAGAGCCGTGATAGGGAAGAACAGGACCCTATGAACAGGCGTGATCATGAAAGAAACGACGATAGTAGACGATATGAAAAAGATCGAAGAGTAGACGATCATAGGAATGAGGAAAATGAGAAAAGATATGAGAGAGACAGTGATAGACACATTGATGATCATAGAAGTAACAGGGATAGAAAAAAATATGATAATAGAAATGACAGAGAAAAAGATGGGGATCATAGAGGTGAAAAGAGATACGAAAGAGATGCTGTCAGACGGAATAACGAACGTAGTAGTGACAGGAACAGAGGAGATGAAGATAGGGAAGTTGATAAACGAGGCGATAATGGTAGACGTGAGAAAAGATACGATAAAGATGATGATAGGTGGAATAGCAGAGATAAAAGAATAGATGAAGATGATGACAGGCAAGACGTCGACCATAAGCGCGAAAAAAGAAGAAATTCAAATGATGATAGACGCGATGAAAACTATAGACACGAAAAGAGATACGATAAAGATGGTGGCAAGCAGGATAGCAGAGACAAAAGAAGAGATGACGATGAAGACAGGCGGAATGGCAGAGATAAAAGAAAATATGATGAAGAAGACAGACGAGATGATAACCCTAGACGCGAAAAGGGAAGAGATTCGAATGATGACAATCATAGACGCGAAAAGAGAAGAGATGATGAAGATGACAAGCGAGAAGAGAATTATAGACGCGAAAAGAGAAATGTCAAAGATGACGACAGGCAGGAAGGCAAAGACAAAAGAAGAGGTGAAGACGATAACAGGCGAGATGATAACCTTAGACGCGAAAAGAGAAGAGATGATGAAGATGATAGACGAGATGAGAACTATAGACGCGAGAAGAGAAATGACAAAGATGACGACAGGCAGGATGCTAGAGAGAACAGAAGAGATGAAGACGGTGACAGGCGAGATGACAAATATAGACGCGAAAAAAGATATGATAAAGGCGATGCCAGGCAGGAAACAAGAGACAAAAGACGTGACGAAGATGATGACAAATATAGACGCGAAAAGAGATATGATAAAGATGATGACAGATGCGAACGCAGAGATAAAAGGAAAGATGAAGATGATGAAAGTAAAGAAAAGCGTCGCAAAGATAAAAGAAAGGACACGAATCCTGATGACTGGGATATTCATCGAGCCAGCAGCATAAGAAGGGAAACAAACACTCGATATTGGGACATCAAAAAAGTCAGTTCTGATGAAGAAGGGACTCCGGAGATAATCGATAGAAGACAGGAACATTAATTTACTCATTTGATTGTAAATAATTGTTGCAACACATTTAATTTAAGTACATGTAGAATAAATATATTGTAAGGTAATAACTTTGTGTTGTATATAATTATTTAACAGAGATAATTTAAACCTTTTTTCCTATAAGTAACACATACTTTTTTCCTATAAGTAGTCATACTGTGACATTTCTGTGCACGTCATAAACGACATTTTCCCACTAGTTTGTGGACAAACAAGTTGAAATTGAGAACCGTTGAGAACCTCAGAAGTTAGTTAAATAAGGAACTAAAGTAGTCTATAATTGTAAATAGACGACTATAAAAGCAGTACCAAACCCAAAAAGCGACACTACGATGGAAGAAGCTAGTGTGGTCCAGTTAAAGACGTCGTCTGCTCCGGCCGTGCAAGTCATCGTCCCAGCTAAACCACCAGTGGACCAACCAGTGTTAAAAGTCCAGATATCTGCGCCGTCCTACTTTTTCTCCCTGAAGGAAAATGATGCGCCGCCCTTTCAGAAACCGGACAGAGAGGCCCAGCCCAAGTTACTAATAGGTACAGTCATGAGTGAGGAGGACGCGGTCCTCATGGTGGCAGCTCATGATGTCGACAAAGTAAACGGCATGCGGAAATATTTAGGTAAGCGAACTATGGTATTTTATGGTTTGAAACAATCCTAATTCTCTATGACCATTCAATAACGAATGTCTGATCCTTCTTTAGGATATTGAGACTGGTAACGCGTTAGTGATACCCCTGGTGTTGCTAGCGGCTATGGGTTACGGTGACTGCTTACCATCATGAGGGCTGTACGCCTGTGAGCCACCTTAATGGTATAAAAAAAATAGATTCTATGTCCAGTGCATGTTCTGTGATTGATCGTGCCTAGTATATATTCCGATTTAGTTATCTGGATTATATAATTTAACTAATTATTTATTATGACGAGACGGATGGTCTAGTGGTTGTATACTGACTGCTATATTGGAGGTCGCGGGTTCGAATCCCGCTGGGGCATACATTTATGTGACAAACATGTTTGCCTTGCGTCAGGGTTTTTGGTATGTATTTAGTATTTACATACAAAATGTATTTTTTTTACGACCCCCCTGGTCTAGTCGTTAGTACACCTGACTGCTACTTAAGAGGTCGTGGGTTCGATTCCCGCCGGGGCATACATGTGACAAATATGTTTGTCTTGCGTCTGGGTGTTTGGTATGTATTATAAGTATGTATTTACAAAAAAAAAGTATATAAGTATTATATCAGCTACTGGTTCCCATAGTACAAGCTTTGCTTAGTTTGGGGCCAGATGGCGTTGTGTGATAATGTCCAGACATTATTATTATTATTTTATATCAGCTGATGGTTCCCATAGTACAAGCTTTGCTTAGTTTAAGACCAGACAGCGCTGTGTGATCATGTTTAATGTTAATTATTATTTATTTATTAATTACTGCAGATAAGTATTTTGAGTGAGTTCTGTGTTGTGACTCATTCTATCATCTGAATATGAAAAGCATTCATCAAAGATTAAATCGAACCAATAGTATATATTTTGTTAAGTCCACAGCGAGTCACTCATCTACGGAGTCCAGTGTCATTGCACTCCCTACTGATGGTAAATACAGATCATTTTTTCCAAAGGTGACTTCCTAGTGGAGAAGAACATAATAGTGAACTACAATATCACGGAGAAGAACTTCCTCATTAGCCTTCTCACAGAAACAATCGAGTATGCAGCGCAGCGCGATTTCAATGCGTTCAAACTGTCAGTTCTCCTTACCATCTACTTGAGCACTCACATGTATTTCAAGTGGTACTACTGGCTGCCCCCTACATCGGTGTGGCTTTATTTCAAGGAGAGTATGATACGCCATACTATTGAGGTTTGCTATATTTATGTACAAAAAAATAGGCTGAAAGAAGCACAGCTATGGGAAATGGCGGTTGAATGTTCATTTTTTGTAGTCTCTCTATCTTATGGTAAGCGGTCACCGTAGCGTATAGCCGCTAGCAATACCAGGGGTATAACTAGCGGGTTGCCAATCATGTTGTTGATGAGGACTCACTGTGCTAGCAGCATTACTACTAGCCCAGCGTATCCTCGTGGAGCACTTACTTACCGCGAGAACACAACACTACATCAATTAGTGTTATTTCACTGCGGTCTTCTGTAAGGTGGAGGTACAGTCCCCAGTCGGGCGGCTCCAATTTTAAATGGTAAAACCCACGGAAAATCCCCAATCGCCCTACCTCTCTTTTTCTACTACTTTTATACTTTCTCAGTGGTCCTATTCTTTGCAGGACTCCCCTGACGGCCAAGAGGTGTTCGAGCCTGAAGAATGCTACGACATAATTAGTCATTTCCACACTGTGTACGTGGCCAACTTGCCTCTTGTACATATACTCACGTTCGGGGCGTACAAACTCAAGTTGAAGTGGCCTTTTAATTATAATACGCAGCCGAAACATTAACCTATATCTTAGTCCAGTTGAATATGATAATAATTACCAGCTTTATTTGCGATCAAATAACACATCCTATCAATATTATATGTAAAAACTTATAATATAATTGCATGCTACCCAACAAGATTGAAAGTAACGCGGCAGCATAAACGGCGTGGTAAAACAAAGCTGTTTTTCGTCGTGGATATAAATCTGTCTTACCTTTTAACTCAATTAATGGTAGATCAACTTAACAAAAAAATTCCATCTTTAAAATGTAGGCCCGTGTTTGTTATAAGAGCGCAAATAAACTAGTAGTGGTTTAAAAAAATATGCAAGCTTTTGTTCGCTCATCAAACTCCTTTCATTTGAAACCCATAACATAGGGTTTATTGTGTAAATGGTAATTCTCCATTTTGTGACGTCCGCCATATTAAATTTAAAATGGCGGCATTTAGTTAAGTTTGCACATGGGACGTGTATGCCAAATATCAGTTCAATCAGACTGGGAAATGATCAAATTTAACTTGCAAAATTGGATTACACACACCCACACACCAGACAGGTGAAACTAATATATAACTGGCCTTATATACAACTGTAACAAAGTTTATATACCTATCTACCTAGTTTCTTTTTGAATGATTCTTAATAACAGTAAAAAGCAAAATAATTGCCATTTATCATCATTAGTTAAAATTCAATTAAAAGCACAATTGAAAGAAAAAACATTTAATGACTACTGACAGAGTTCAGGATCTGCTCTTGAAAATTCACAGACAATTTCTTTTTTTTCCTTTTTTTCTTAACTTTACCCTCACTCACACTATCTTTCTTTACCTCCTTTGAACCTGATTTCTTTTTTTTCTTCTTACAAGATAAAGGGTTGGGGTTATGAGGCTTTTTCCTTTTCATTGGCATTTTAGGTGGCTCCGCCTTCTCTTCCAATCCCAAAGCCTTCTTCATGTGTTTCAATGCTTCATTCTGAGTTTCGGATATAAACACAAATGGGGTTTCAAGTTTTTGTCCAGCTTTGTCGTAGCTGGCTTTTGAAGGTTTTTCTAAAGTTGGTGATTTATTATGAAGGTACAGAAGTGGCATACCTGCTCTTTCCCTCAATTTGTCTTGCAAGTCTCTGTCCTGTGAGGCGAGAATATAATGCTTCTCATTTTTCTTGCCAATCATAGATAATATACAATTTGATCCAGTGATCGGCTCCTTGTGACCGCACTCATGAATGCCAAATTGTTTTAGTATAGTGAGAGCTCCGTGGGTTTTCTTAGATACTTTCTCAGTTTCAATGATGATGCATCTAGTTGTCAATAGCTTTGCCTGGCCGTTGAGATATTTTGGGAGCTGATCTCTGATGTTTATTTGTTCCTGAAACAAGATACACATTTATAGGAATTTGTAAGTTGGTTAATGTAACTGTTACTGACAGCTCAGTTTTTTTATTATTATAATTCCTATAATTAATGAGTTAATGGTGTCGATTCTGTTGTTCAAAATTACTAAACATAACTAATTTCATAGGTCTAAAATGTCGTAATATACCTTTCTCATGTGCAGGGTTAAATAAAGGATGGCAATATTATTAGAATTGTCAAATGAGTTTAGTTTTGTGATTTTTTACAACAGAATCAACACCATTGTAATTGTCTTAATTTAAGGTTTTAGTCACAAAATTTATAAACTTAAAAAATACACTTAACCTAGTGAGCCACTGGGAATGAGGTGCAAGTACAAGTTGTTGTTGTAATTATTATTTAATAATAATATAATATTAATTTTATAATATTCTATTCTAATGACATTTAACAATAATTAGCAAGATGAAGGACAAAGGGAACCTAATCCTAATCTTATACTTAAGACATCTAGTCTGACCTAACCACATGATAGGTTGAATTGCATGCTAAAGTGAGATGGCACTACTGATGATCAATGGTTGATGCTGGTTTTAGTATTCCAATAATCTCAATGCCCACTGTCTAACCTACAATGTAAAATCTCATTAACATATTATATTTAGAGAATACCTAGTTTTGATTACTGCTTGCTGGCTCAGGGAAGTTCTCTTGCCAGCGCAAACTTTGTTCCTTAAGTGTGAGGTGTGAGTCTGCACTGTCCGCCTCTGGGTCAGGCAGCTCCTCGAGTGGGACCTGCACGTCTTCGTGCGGCAGTTGCTCCGCCCGCCACTCCTCATCCACCACGTCTATCAAGCGACCGTTACGTCGGTACTTGCTGTCCATTCTGTGATTCATTATTTTCAGTTATATTAATTAAAACTTCAAGTAGGCTACCTGGGCAGTAATCAAAACTAAGTCTTCTCCATACACAAGACACAGATGACGACGGCTACAGAATGTGGAATATAGTATAATCCAAGAGTAACTAACATTTATTTTAGTTATTCTTTGTCTAAGATTCGGCATCTGCATCCATGATAATGAAAAGACTTACTTTGAAAGCGGCAAAACAAAATGTTCCATCCAGTAGAACTTGGTAAGGCTGATGAAAACCAAAGTTGTTATAATAGAACTTCAAATACTTCTGGACCTTCTTGTATCTTGTTATTTTCATTTTAAAAAGCTAGCTAACTGCTTATCTTATTTTCAAAATTATTATTTACAAACCTTTTATGGTACTTTTTTTAAATTGGCTTTTATAGCTACACAATACCTACATACCACATGCATGCATTATTAAACAAGTTCTGACATTGACAACATAAGTGTCACTGACGTCTTCTTCGTAACTATGGCAATCAATCCTCGTTAGGGACTACATTTGCCAGTGTCGAGTGTTTGCGAATGGACTAGATTCTAAATTTTTCGTAAAGTGTGTAAACGAAAAAAGTTTCTTACATTCTAATGCTTATTGGAGTTTCTGGAAACAATCCACGGCATTAGAAGTTAGAGACACAGCACGGCAGAGGTAACCTATTGACCAAAATGATAACCAAAAGTGAAAAAATACACATTAAAGATCGCTAAAACAAAATTTACGAGACTTCAAAAAAATCTCAACCACTTTGCCTAATTTCCACCAAAAACTCTTCAATGACGTCAAGCGAGATTATCTACCTGCGGATCCTGTAAAGGTAGGTACGTAAGGTACGGTAGTACAGTGTATTAAGTAGCTACTGAGCTCTGACTCATCCATCAGACCCCATTACTACGATTCAAAATGAAAACAAAAGCTCTTCATGCGATTATTTAATTATTAATTATCAAACAAGAAACAGGATAAGAACTATTACTAGTTGATGAGACCGAAACCTGATTGCCATGGTAGGGGTCGCGGAGTCGATTCCCGCCAGGGCTAACATTTATGTGATATGTTTGATTAGCCGCCAGACTACCAACACCCAGGCGTTAGACTCTAGCGTCTGAGTGTCGGTATGTCTTATGTCTGTATTTATTTCACTAAGGTATTTACAAAAATTATAAATGTCGTACCATAGAGTACCGGTATTATTTTTTTCGGCCTTTTCCGGCCCTTTCGTAAATATGACGTATACAGGGCCATAGACAAATATTTTTATTTTTGTTAACGAAACGTCGTGCTCGCTCGCTCTCTCGCTTCCATGTTTGTTCGTGGTCATTTTGGATTACTACGCTAGATTTTCCAGTTTACCTAGTTAAATTAATGTTTCTTTTCATGAAAGTGTGTAATTAATGATATTTTCAGTGACACGGCGACCTCTTGAGGATTTGTCGCCCGAGGAAAAGTTCTTCTCGACTGTATAATAACAGGGAGGGTACGTCTTTCATATCCTTTTAGCAAAGTAAATGCGTCATTTTTATCGAATATTGTTGAGAGTGTACGTAAAATAAGAGGATTAGACGTAGTGTGCGGCACTCGGGGTGTCTGGCTAAGTAATTCATCGCGCAAGTGGTAAAATGAAGTGATTTCGTGACATCCAGCTGATTTGTACGAGGGCGTATATCGGATATTTTTTTGTTGTCTGACACGGAGGAAACGTTGTGATACGGCTGTGAACGGTTAGTCATCCTCACAACAGACGCTTTAAATGTTAGATTGATAGGCAAATTGTATCCGTAGCTCTTTATGAACTGCGCTACAATGGTAGGTATCAGATCAGTGTCAGTATAGAATCTTTTGTCTTCGCAACTTCGCAATGATACGTCGCAGAGATAACAAGTTCTTGTTTACCGTTCTTGGTGGAACTGTATTACAGTCGCTTTTGTCATTCCGACTTCAAGGTTCATTAGCTGCATGGATTGAATGTAAAAAAAATACTACTGGTGTTTTTTTATGAATATTTATTGTCAATGGTGTCGAATTGTGTTTTTGTGGGGTTGTTAGCTGGTAAGTGTTTTGAAAATGCAATTTGTCCACATTTTTTTAATATCTAAATTTTAAGGTTGTACCTAAATTTTGTGCACACTAAAAGAATTATCTAGAATACCAAACTCATATACTTAGAACAATATTCTCTACAAATGCTCATACAGACAGTGTTTTTATTTCAATCAATCATATGATTTGTCAAAGTGACTCATTACTTTAACATTTTCACTATAATTATGTCAATATATACCATAGCTGATTGACAAAGTGATGGTTTTGCTATTATTTATAATATTCTTGCTTTACCTGTGATTCTATAGATATCTACTTCTGCAGAATATTGTGTAATGTAATCATTAATCACTATACACTTAGGTATTTGCTACATCCTGTTCCTCAAGATATGTAAGCTAATTGTTAAATTAATTCATTAATTAGTTAGTCTTCCAATGTCCAAAAAAATTGCAGTTTGAAATAATTCAAAATTGTGTTTTAAAATACCTACTTGAATGTTCCAGATACCTATTTACACTATCTCTCTATTCAGACTGGCTTTCCAATTTGTCTTATCAGAATAATCTTTTCTTTATTACAATTAATTATCAGTTGTGTATGTGAATGATTACAATTGAATTTTTTTAAAGAATATTTAACACCACATATTTTTTTTGTGTAAATGGATTAGTATAGGTACAAGACATAATTTTCTTTAAAACATTCTTTACATCATCTTACAAAACTTTGATAAAGAATCATACTTTACTAGTTTACAGTATTATTGTCTTTGCTTCTTAGTTTTCTTTATTGATCACAAAAGATTGCCAATCTTATCACACAGTTGGTATAAAATTGATAGAAACAGCCAGTATTGTATAGATTTTTACTTTATTTATACAGGATAAACCCTGATTAAACAGATTCTAAGCTTTAAATAAAATAGTTGATATCATATCTACCTGCTTTGTATCTAGTTATCTCCAGCATCATAAATAATACATTGTATACCATGCAAAGGGCAAACATGATAGACTGCTGTTCTCAAAGACTGGAGTGGCTTGAATACTGTACTATTCATAATTAAAGTTCAAGAAATGTTGTCTTACTGAAATAACAAGGGCATACAATATTCTCTTTATAATTCTAAAGTGTGACAATTTCATATTTCACAATTATTGCACTTAAAATATTTCTTTTTATAAATCAATATTTATAATACATTCCAAACACCTATAATACAAACTTAAGAATTCATCTCATGTTTGCCCTGATACATGATACTAATCTAGACCGGAATTAATTAACAGTATCACATATCACATAATCAGCAAGCCATGCTAAGTCCCTTTTTGGCTAGCCAGAGATTAAAGAGCACCATTTCACTACAGCTCCTGACTTTCACACTTCATTTGCTCCTTTTATATTAATAATCAATCTCTTCATACATGCCCATTAGTCATATTGTTCCATTGTTTATATATTTTGTTTCAACAAGGGGATGGCATCCACTGCTCAGTGGGGCAATCAGATAGAATAATATAAAGGCTTATCACTCTGATTATTAAGTACAATGAATGATAATAGTATTCATGATATACAATGTAGGTACATTCCCTATATTCAATGTTGTTGTCTATGTATTTACTATATGATATAAAAGAAAAGAAGTTTTAATGTGATATCAAAGTGGATGTCTTCTTTCAAAGTGTTTGGTCCAAGATTTCACTTGTGCAATCCATATCATTAATCTATATTCAAGTACATATGCTTTAACGGTAGGCATGTTGATTTTATTGGTTAGTGTGTATTAACGTGTTGACCTTAAGTTAGTTTGAAAATTTTCATGGAAAAGTTATCAAACAAACAGAGTTTCTTTTGCATTTATAATATCAGTATGTCATGTTAACAAGTGGTATCCTGTTTTGCCGTAATTTGCCATGTATATCGATTACTTTCCTCATAGGACAGGCTATGCCTAGTGTGAGGAATAGAAATATTGTGTAATGTAAGGCTCATTTAAATAAATATTTTTTATTTTATTTATTTATTTATTATTTTATGTTTAATGTAATATTGTGTTGCAGGCGATGGCAACAAACAGGAGCGGCGGTGGTCAGCGGGCGAACGGCGCGCCTCAGACGAAGGTGTGTCAGTTCAAACTGGTGCTGCTGGGCGAGTCGGCCGTGGGCAAGTCCTCGCTGGTGCTGCGCTTCGTGAAGGGCCAGTTCCACGAGTACCAGGAGAGCACCATCGGCGCCGCCTTCCTCACGCAGACGGTCTGCCTCGATGACACCACTGTCAAGTTCGAGATCTGGGACACCGCTGGCCAAGAGAGGTGAGACAATTGTGGTGAAAGGACTTATTGCCGAATACTGGATCGACATTCAAAGATAAAAGGCCCATGTTACTGTCTGTTGTAGATACAATTTCGGATGTAAAATCGGAGGCCACATAGACTTTATGTCATCAGAATTGACAGGCGTTTCGGTATTCGGCCGTATTCGGTATTCAACGTAGGGCCTCATGTGTTTCCTATTAATTTGCAAACCCAGTCGGGTTAGTACCAAAAACAAAACCTAAAATTGCTATACTCACGTTTCGAAAAACAAAGCCAACTGAGAACCTACCTCCACCTTACAGGTTAAATGAAATACCTGTAGAATTTACTCATGTGATACCACTAAGGTGATACTACTAAGGTGGCAAGCAAGCATACGGCCCGCCTGATGGTAAGCGGTTACCGTAGCCTATGGATGCTTGCAACACCATGTTTCAATTCAATTCAGGTCAATGCAGGTATTGCCTGTCTGCATTGTATAAAATTTACATTATTATAACTAATAGTGAAAATGATGGAAATGGTAATGAGTAACGAGGACTACGGGGTATGATGTTGAAGGAAAGCGGATATTTCACAGCGCTCAACGCACAATTTATTACGCTCACTTCGACGACAGCAAAAATAATGAGTCAGAAAACAATAAGTATGTAAAAAAATATATATAAAAATGTCACGAATAATTTTGTATTTGAATAATATTAAACCAATGAATTCCAAAAAGTATTTGCTGGTCGCCAACGATCAGAAAATGAAACGCTGCAATCGATCATACATTCGCTAACAAGTCAACTGTAAAATAAAAAACACTGAACAATGGAAAAGAGACTGAATGACAATGTCCTATAGTTAATTATCTCTTGTAGACCTAATGAGTAACAGGTTATAAGAACTAATTACTCTTATTTAGATGACCATTCACAATTTATCTGTTGTCACAAAAGAATGTGTGTAAAGCCTATAAATTAGAGTCTTTTTTCGCTTACAATGTCAGAGATGATTAATCTTTTCAGTAACATTATCAAGGTTGATCTTAATTTGTACCGTGTGATACGTTATAAACTCTTGTTATATATATTTCTTTGTATATTAATGTGTATACAGGATGTACCTGGTATTTTTGTTATGTCCAGAGCTATAGATAATATCAGAGGTCTGTGGCATATGGGTATCGAGTTATGACCAGTTGAAGTTCCTTAAAGAAACTGTAATTTCAACCCTAAGTCCTTGTTAAAAACACGACTCATGTATTATACCATGAAATATTACATACATATCTAGTGGTTATATTGTTTTTAGATACAAGTACCTCCTCTAAAAGGATAGGCAGAGAGTACATAGCGTCATTTCACTTTTGACTTACACACCTCTTTTGATTTACAAATTTCTCTTAATTTTATTTAAAAAGAGAGGTAGGGCGATTCGGGATGTCCCGTGGGTTATCACATTTAAATTGGAGCCGCCCGACTGGGGACTGTACCTCCGCCTTACAGAAGACCGCAGTGAAATAACACTACTTGATGTAGTGTTGTGTTTCTGCGGTAAGTAAGGTTGCCAGTGCTCCATGAGGATACTCTGGGCTAGTAGTATTGCTGCTAGCACAGTGAGTCCTCATCAACAACATGGTTGGCACCCCGTTAGTGATACCCCTGGTGTTGCTAGCCGGCTATAGGCTGACGGTGACGGTGACTGCTTACCATCAGGTGGGCCGTATGCTTGTGTGCCACCGAAGTGGTAAATAAAAAATAAAAAATGACATGATTATTTCTCATCTCAATACAAATTTCTTCAGGATTAATTATTACCTCTTACCTCTCATTAATGGTAATGATTCCAATTGGAGCAACCTGTATAGTGTTGTTATTGAAACTGGTGCACGGATGGATACGTCACAAGTGCAGGACCGGTGTATTGTGCCGATGACCTTATTTCTATAGAGATAAGGTCGACGGTTGCGCTTTCATAAAGATAACTTCCCACTGAGAACATGCGGGCATTGTACTTGCTTTGAGACTTGACTTGATTGGGATTTTTTATTGTGCAACGGTGGTGAGAAAATACTGCGCGGCTGGTGGAAAGCGGTCATCGTAGCCTATAGACGTTTGAAATATCAGGGATATCACTAACATGTTGCCAAACTTATTGTTGATGAGAAGGGTCACTGTCAAGAGTCACACAATAATATAAATTAAATGAATTTTTTTTTTTCTTCATTGTTATATGTATGTCTACACATATGCGACTACCGTAAAGCTCGCTCAATTTTTTAATAAATAATAATAAAAATAATAAAACTGAAATATTTAAAGTATGCATTCTCTTCGTGTGATAGTAAGCGGTCACCGTTGCCTGCAATACCAGGGCCGCAGGGGTGCCTTGCACGCTACCGGCATTCTGTTAATAAAAATAACACCGCGACTGGTTTTAGAACCGTGACCTTCCAAGATCAGGCGGGCGGAAGAGCGCTTGCCACTTTTGTGACGTCATGAAATGGATCGATGTGATATATATACCTACTTTGAATACGTTGGTCCTTGACCGCTGTCATTGCCGTTATGTTGAAGCATTCGCGAAATTAAACTCTAACTTGAATTGGGTAAAATAGTTTATCCCATAAAAGGTATAATTCTTTATACTACCTACATCAAAGTAGTGTTATTTGATTGCGGTAAGCTTTCGATTGCTTCTGTAAGGTGGAGGGATAGTCCCCACTCCCCAGCCTTAATGAGAAAACCCCCGGAAGATCTCCCTCTCTCTTTTTTTTTAGCACAAGGTGTGAATAGAAAACTTAGAAAAACTCATTGGTATAAACAGGGATTTGAACCAGGACTCATCAGATGACAGGTCGTTGCTTTAACCACAGGCCACCACGGCTTCAAGATGGCTTGCAAGTGTAAAGACCGCATGACGATAAGCGGTCACCGTAGCCTATAGAGTCGCGACCACTAGCGCGTTACTAACCACATTATGTATGAGGATTCACTTTGATGGCAGCACAGTATGCTTCAAATTAAAAATTCATTTATTCAGTTTAGGCCCTAATAAGGCACTTATGAAGGTCTTACCACTGGTTCGGAGAAAAGCCACCTGAGTAGAACCGGCAAGAAACTCAGTGCTCTGTGTTTTTTCATGTAACCATCATGATAATAACAATTGGTAACAACACAGCAATAATTTGTTTGTCAGAAGGTCTTTTAAACTTACCGCTGAAACAACACTACATTAGAGTAGCTATATTTTGGTCTAAGATCCTTTGAAAAACGTCCTTCACCCATTAGCTTACCGATTAAAATTATATTTTGTCAAAAAACGAATAAATATGTTTCTCAACTTATACCTATAGGGATGCCGTAAAAATGGTCATGGCTATAATGATACCCCTGTTGTTGTAAGCGTCCATATGCTATGGTAACCGCTTACCATCAGGCGGGTAGTGTGCTTGTTTGCCACCGTAGTTGTATAAAAAAACATAAATTCAAACACCCACACAAAAATCAACCGGGTTTCAACAGTTATTTTATTTCAAAAATTCTGATTAAATTCGATGTTAGGTATATTGCAACCTTTTGTTTGACTCTACGATGACTCTCCTTGGTACATACTTACATACAGACCGATATTAATATGTTTCTTGTACTACCGCAGGTACCACAGCCTAGCGCCCATGTACTACAGGGGAGCGCAGGCGGCGATCGTAGTCTACGACATCACTAATCAGGTATGTTGCTAGAGTTACTTATTTATTTATACTATCTTATTTTTGTGATCTAAACATAATAGCAACTTAAAATATACAAAACTTAATACCTACACGTGAAATAAATGTCCCGAACCACTGTCACGGGGAAGTGTGCCAAGAAGGCTGGCGGCATTGCCACGCTGTATTGCAATGCTTAGTGCCCTTAATGCCCTTTTGGGCCAAATATTCGCCAGCCCGGGAGGCCTCGCATAATTTATTTGAGGTCTCCTTATGTCATTTATTTTTTAACCCCCACCCCATGGAGGGGTGTTATAAGTTTCACGTGTGTATCTGTGTACATCGTACTACCTAAATAGATAAACTGATTTTGATTGAGTTTTTTTTTAATGACGGCTTATAGATAGCAAGAGGAATACATATTGCGCCGACCCCAAATTACATAGGATAAGGGCAAGAGGGTGATTTATTTTTTATCTCATAAATATATTAAACTAGCTGTGTCCGCGACTTCGTACGCGTGAAATCGAATTTGTCACAATATTATATGGGTATTATTACTTAAATTTTTCTGTGCGGTACCCTATTTTTTTGCTTTCATAAGAACCTTTTCTTGACAAGAAAAACCGAAAAAAAAATGGCGATGTCAATTTTTTATCTATACTAATCTATACATCTACACTAATATTATAAAGAGGAAAGATTTGTATTTTTGTGGGTTTGTATTGAATAGGCTCCGAAACTACTGGGTCGATTTCAAAAACTCTTTCACCGTTAGAAAGCTACATTATCACTGAGTAACATAGGCTATATGTTATACTAGCTGCCCGCCCCGGCTTCGCTCGGGTAGACAAAATATTTGATAAATATCTATAGGCTCCGAAACTACAGGACCGATTTCAAAAATTATTTCACCGTTAGAAAGCTACATTATCACTGAGTGTCAGAGGCTATATATTATACTAGCTGCCCGCATCGGCGTCGCACGGGCAAACAAGATATTTGATAAATCATAATGTCTACCTGTGCGAAGCCGGGGCGGGCCGCTAGTATACATATAAATTACTAAATTAAATTAGAAAATATTATCAATGATCGGACTGTAGACATTCGATACCAACTCAAACATATGTGCGTTGTAATTAAACCACGATCTTTAAAGATTATTCAAATCGAAAAATACTTTACCGCTCACAATGTTTATTTATATGTGATTTTGTAACTATTTGTAGTTGCATAGTAAATAGGCGGCGAAGGTCAAGCAACTCGCGCCGGTCATGACCCAGATGGGTAGCCGATTAGTATTGTAACCGTGTGTCGGTTCTTCCTCAAGCTGAAAGTCTTGGAGGGATGGCATTGATCAATACAGTTTGTTGAAAAAAAAAAAGTTTTTAATAAAACGACTGTTTCACTCATCATGACCTTGTCGACCTTTCATTTAATACCCACTTTATAGGGCTTAATGAGGAAATTATAAATAGCCATCATACAGCGGGCGCCATATTGGATTAGTAATGGCGGCATTTACATAATCTTGCATTTGTTACGGGAATCCAACGTGAATGCCTAATTTCAGCTCAATCGGACACTGGGTAATCGGGTCAAATTTAACTTGCAAGAATTGATTTCGATTATATACACACACCGGAAAGGTAAAACTAAATAAAAGCTTATAACCGTGAAAAAAACACGCATAAAATGTATTAATGCGAATTTACTAAAAATATTCCTTGTGTAGTTGTCGCGCTGTTGAGAGTCACCGACGACTCATTTGAAGTTCACCTACTTTTAACCTTACCTACAAGTGTGTACGGAACCCTCGGTGCGCGAGTCCGACTCGCACTTGGCCGGTTTTTTTCTGATGTTCCTGGTCAGGACACTGGGACAAAGTTTTTTAATCGCCCCTAAATTTAAATAACAATCCCAGCCCCGAACACCTCCCTAGCTTGCCCCCCAGCAACGCTCTAAGCCGAGGTCCGAGCCCACTATGGGGCGCCCTTGGCTGTGTTGCTTAGCATCTAATAGTGCCTGGCTGGAGGCCACCTTGGTCTCGCCTTTGTCCGGTTAAGTAGCATAGAAGTCAGTTGGTGAAAGTAAGGTTAAAGATTCCATTTCATTAATACATACGTAATATACATGCAGGTGAAGCTAATAAAAAAGTCTTAAAAAAAGAATTGTTATATGGTCAATGTCCTATTTAGTGATTTTGTGAAATATCTTATGTATTTCTGCTTATTTAATTCAAACCCTATGGTAACTGCACAAAGTTCATATTTGGGTGTATCGAGTAACACTAAAACACCAGGTATCAGGCGAAATTGTTTTTTTAGCACAGCAAATATCGATCTTATCCACTTAGGCGTAAAGTGTATTCTGGGTTGTTTGTGCACTTTGTACGCATTGGATTGGGATTCGAAATATCTCATTTTAAATCCCGTGGGTATCCATTTATTCTTTCGAGTTGAAATATTCTTGATTCTACAAAAATCCTCAAATTTTCAGTAATGGCCCCGTTAAAATCGTTTCACCTATTGCAAATTAGAGTGGACAACCATACAGACAGGCAGATAAAGAACGCTTGTGTAGACTTTATTTCGTATTGTACCCCGAATTTCACTTTCAAAAATAAGGCTACATAACACACCATACAAAAATGATATTATTTTTCTAAACAACAACCAAACGGCCCGGCTTAAGGTAAGCGGTTACCGTGGTCTATGTCAAATATCAAGGCCGATCAAACGTGGGTAAAGTTATACGTTCCAGTTTTGGCAGCACGTGACGTCGCACGCGATGCTACCTCAACCGAGACGCATGCAAATATGTAGTTCAATGACGGATTTACATTACGTCACAAAGCCTTGGGCATATGAAAACGTAGCCACCGGTTCACTGAAACCATTTTATATAATCATGAGTGGTGTTATATGCGCATGCACATAATACATGATTAACATACATACATATTGGTGCCAATTCTGTTGTTCAAAATTACTAAACGTAACTAATTTGACAGGTCTAAAATTCTTGCTATCCCTTTCTCGTGTGCGGGGTTGAATAAGGATGGCAGTATTTTAGACCTGTCAAATTAGTTAAGTTTAGTAATTTTGAACAACAGAATTGGCACCAGTATCATCACGTCGTGTGCTTTTCAGAGTGGACAGAGTATAGCGGGTAGACCGCCATTCTATCAATCGCTTTGGGTAATATTAATTTGAACATGTTTAAAAAAATAGGTCTGTTTAAATCGACACCTTACCAAAGGAGTACATCAAGAAAGGTGTTATGATCGTAATGAATTTAGCAAGGACATAGATTATATCCTGGGATTGACATAGGCATCCTTGTCCCAGAATATAATCTTGAAGCGGTGAAATATCTCCTTACATTATTGAAGCCGTGGTGGCCTTGTGGTTGAAGCAACGGCGGGGTGATATCCCCGGTATTTCTAGCGGCTATAGGCTACGGTGACTGCTTACCACCAGGTGGGCCGTATGCTTGTGTGCCACCATAGATAGTGGTATAAAAAAAACATAATTATTTCCATTATCTAGAACCATAGTCGCTAGTATAAGCTAGTTTCTTATAAACACGGTGTCACGGTAGTAAAGTTGTTTATGATAAGCAATGCTCAGTATTTGCTGATAGCTTCACGTACGTACGACACTTAGGTATCACTTACTAAGTATAGGAAGCTAATAAAGAATGGGCCGTTATCTAGCGCACTCCTCTGATAATTTTAATTACGAGTGCTGCATTGCTTGCTTTCACCGTAGCTGTGGTTATTTTATCGGCTCTGACGTCACGGACAATTCAATTGTTGGATGTATTCGCCAGACAATTACTGTTTTATCAGACTTTTTCAGAGATTGGGCGAATTGGGATCTCCCATGGGTGTTCTCATTTAAATTGAAGCCGCTCGGCTGGAGACTGTACCTCCACCTATGTTTTTTTTATACCACTAAGTTGGCAAAAGCATACGGCCCGCCTGATGGTAAGCGGCTAAGCTTGCCTAAAACAGTTCCTAGCGTCTACCTAGAGAAAGTAAAAGTAAAGATAGCTATGTCAAAATGTAAGTAAATTTCAAAATTTATGGGTTTGAATCCCCCTTCCCATCGTCCTTGTCACAGCTGGTCACATTAGTGACTACCCTTTCCCTAGTGTGACGACAACGTTTTTTGCTATTTTGAAACAAAACAAAAAACCGTTTTTTGAAGTTTTTCATTGTTTTAATAACTTAGAAATATTACATTTTGAAATGTGATGTCATGAAACTTAGCAACCCCTCCACCCCTTGTCACACGTCGACCCGCTCCCCGACCCCTTTTCAACCGACTTAAAAAAAAGGAGTAGGTTCTCAATTCGACTGTATGCTTTCTTTTTTGGGTGACGTTATTTACGGATGGACCCTTATAAGTCCAATTGCTATGGTTTGACAAGACACCAATGTCCAATAGTGTGGTCGAACAAAATAGTGTTAGACGCGCGTAGGTCTTCCCGGGTTCAAGGGCGGCGCGGACCGACGCCGGCGCTGATAGCTCGTATCTGCTCCATTTTATTTACATTTTGTATACTCTGATGTAGTGTTGTGTTCCTACTCGGTAAGGTTGCCAAGGATCGCGAGGCTAAGCTTTGCAGGCAATGGAATATGATCCATATCATCGTACAGTCCTGTCAACAATTAGGTTGGCAAGCTAGTGATACCCCTAGTGTTGCAAGCGTCCATAGGCTACGGTGACGGCTTACATTCAAGCGGGCCGTATGCTTGTTTGCCACCTTAGTGGTATAAAAAAATAGACATACAGTATAGACAAGGTTTAGAGTAGCTTAGACGTTATTATACAGAGACATGTAATTATTAATCAAAGGATGGAATACATCATTCTCTTGCCCTTATCCCATATTATTTGGGGTCGGCGCAATATGTATTTCTCTTCCATACTTCTCTATCAGCCGTCATCTCTGTATTCACTTCCTTTCTGGCCATGTCATCTTTCACACAGTCCATCCATCTTTTCTTAGGTCTACCTCGACCCCTGTACCTGTCCACATTCATACATAAAACCTTTCTTACTACGTTATCTTCATTCCTCCGCATTACATGCCCATAATCAAAGGATGGAATACATAAATACTAAATGACTTATATGTATTTTGACGGGCTCTATCACGGTATTTTGTGTTCACACTTTACTTTGCTACATGCATTCTTGTATTGTGTGCAGAGCTTCATAACGTTATTTTAAAAATAACAAAATATATTGTTATATAACGTTATCGAGTATTTCGTTATGTTATTTATGTATCATTTTTAACGAAAAGACGAATAACGTTATCAAAAAATTACGTTAAACTATACCGCAATAAAATAACAATATCAAAATAACGTTATAATATCGTTATTGTATCGGGTTACCCGACCCGAGCGGCAAACGACGTAATTAATATCGTTATTTTGTAAATATCGTTTACTGATATAACGTTATTCTGATATATCAAATAACGTTATGTTGCGCATAAAGTTATAGACACCAACATGAGATAACGTTATAATTTTATAACGATATTTGAAGCTATGGTAGTGCGTGTTTTACGAATACTTGAGCAAAGTAATTTCAGTAGCGTACGCCCTTCAAACCGAAACAGTAAGTCTAGACAGATACATTCAAATTGATTACACAGTGGGGTGCGGCTGCCTTATATACGGACACACTACTATGAATGGTAATAATTAAATTGCATGTTTATGAACGCTACTTTTGTGTTGTTTCTGATCATTTCCAATGCGTTCAGTAATCGAATTGCATGCAGCACGAATCACGATTAAATTGTGGGATGACCTCCGCGCCAGCATACGGCCCACCTGATGGTGAGCAGTCACCGTAGCCTATAGCTGCTAGCAATACCAGGGGTATCACTAACGTGTTGCCAACCATATTGTTGATGAGGACTCACTGTGCTAGCAGCATTACTACTAGCCCAGCGTATCCTCGTGGAGCACTGGCAACCTTACATACCGCAGAAACACAACACTACATCAAGTAGTGTTATTTAACTGCGGTCTTCTGTTAGGTGGAGGTACAGTCCCCAGTCGTCGTCTCCAATTTAAATGGGAAAACCCACGGGAAATCCCAAATCGACCTACCTCTCTTAGGTATCACTAGGTGGTTTAGTAATCCCACATGTAACAGATGCAGTCCGACTCGGGACCTTTAATCTTGTCCCTTGTGGCACTGCACTGCCCTCGTCACCTCGAGACCTCGGTTCATAAATTATTTATTTTCTAGTTACAGTGCCCTGCAGACCGGCACGATGTAACGCATACACTGCTATCTAGAGTTCTAAATAAAGACCACAGTCCATTAACATGCACAAAGCCGTCAACGGTTATCATATTATATTAAATAGGACACACATTTCAAATATTAAGCTGACCTTCGTCCCGCCTTTAATTAATAGAAAATTACTTTAATTCTGTGTATAATTTTCTAAATAAGTAGGTATTTTCTATACAACTTTTTTTTCGCACTTTTATTTGATACCCATATCATAGATAATTCTTAATTTTGTGACATCCGCCATATTGGATTTAAAATGGCGGCATTTAGAAAATCGTGCAATGCCCAAACGTGTATGCCAAATTTCAGCTCAATCGGACCCTGGGAAGTGGGTCTTAAACTAGCAATTAAACACACACACACAATAAATAAGAGCTTTTAGTAAGTTGGTTGCACTGAAAGTAGACTCGTTTGTTCGTTATGATGTTGCAGCTCTGCAACCATTCCTGTCAAAACAAAAACAATGTGTTAGTGCAGGCATCCAATGGGCTAAGTTACTTTGAACAGATTGATGGATGGATAAAAGTAGTAAATAGGTGCTTAAAGCAAAAGTTAATAGCGCTTTATATTATGCCTACCACGAATGGGACTTGGCTAAATGATAGGACTGTCGTGTATAATAAAACAAGGTGTACGATAGTAGAACAAGATGATGGTGATATGTATGGCCATAGAGGATGTTGGTGACGCGTATGTGTTGTTGTTCCAGGACACATTCGGGCGCGCCAAGAACTGGGTGAAGGAGCTCCAGCGGCAGGCGTCGCCGTCGATAGTGATCGCGCTCGCCGGGAACAAGTCCGACCTGGCCGCCAAGCGCATGGTCGAGTTCGACGAGGCACAGGTCACCACACACACACTAACACACACACACGCACTCTCTCGCACACACAAACACACTCAAACACAAACACATACAACACAGTAACGCACTCACACTTTTTTTTTCTAACACCCTACATATACATTTTAGTTGTTACTAGCGCAGCGTTGCCGTAGGGGATATATTCACTTTGAAAGTGTGTATGTTATAGATTAGATACAACTATCAATAATATATCGTTATTGCAATACTATAGATAGTCGACTATCGACTGGCAACACTACTTATAATAAGACAATTTTTGAGATTTGAGCATGGATGGCCAAGGGTAGCCAAGATGATGATGATGACAATGTAATGTCCCGTTACTACTCTTGTAGTCTGTCAATTATGTCAAAGCAATATATTATAATAGTGTGGTTGGTTGCGTGTGCGCAGGCGTACGCGGACGAGAACGGGCTGCTGTTCATGGAGACGAGCGCCAAGACCGCCATGAATGTCAACGACATATTCCTAGCTATCGGTGAGTGATGCACTGAGATTGTAGTTACACGCATTTCAATATCGCCTCCACTTGTAGCGGTCATACGCTTGTCCTGAGATGTTGAAGCCCAGTTGTGGGTTTGGTTTATTTTTCATGTATAAAATGATCCTGTCAGCTGTGGTCGACTGGTAGAAAATGCTCTAGCATTAAGTCCACCATTGTACTGAAAGTTGCATAAAGTTTAAAAAAAGTTAAAATGTACCTACTGAGTTATGACTCGGGTCAAAATGCGCCCGAAGAACGGTGATGCGACTGATGGCTTCACCGCCTGTCACGCTATGACCCTGAAACGCGAATAGTGCTATCTTGCTTGCACTTGGGGAAGCAGTGGTTTTCTCTTTCATTTGTATTCAAATAACATAGATCTACTTGAAGTGCTTGTCATAAGCCGGATAAAAAATTGCTTTGACTGTATGTTCTGAACTTCCCTTAGTATGTTGTGGAACAGAGATGAATGCTGGAGAGGTGAGCCATGTGTTTAAAGTGAGCCAATGTTTGTATTACAGCGAACAAGTTACCAAAGAGCGAAGGCGGCGCCGCGACGGGCGGCGGGACGCGACGCTTGGCCGACACCGACGCACCGCGCTCCTCCTCATGCTGCAAGTGATACTACCGCACGGTGAGTACCACCCTGCTGCAAGTGATACTACCGCAAGGTGAGTACCACCCTGCTGCAAGTGATACTACCGCACGGTGAGTACCACCCTGCTGCAAGTGATACTACCGCACGGTGAGTACCACCCTGCTGCAAGTGATACTACCGCACGGTGAGTACCACCCTGCTGCAAGTGATACTACCGCACGGTGAGTACCACCCTGCTGCAAGTGATACTACCGCAAGGTGAGTACCACCCTGCTGCAAGTGATACTACCGCACGGTGAGTACCACCCTGCTGCAAGTGATACTACCGCACGGTGAGTACCACCCTGCTGCAAGTGATACTACCGCAAGGTGAGTACCACCCTGCTGCAAGTGATACTACCGCACGGTGAGTACCACCCTGCTGCAAGTGATACTACCGCACGGTGAGTACCACCCTGCTGCAAGTGATACTACCGCACGGTGAGTACCACCCTGCTGCAAGTGATACTACCGCACGGTGAGTACCACCCTGCTGCAAGTGATTCTACCGCACGGTGAGTACCACCCTGCTGCAAGTGATACTACCGCACGGTGAGTACCACCCTGCTGCAAGTGATACTACCGCACGGTGAGTACCACCCTGCTGCAAGTGATACTACCGCACGGTGAGTACCACCCTGCTGCAAGTGATTCTACCGCACGGTGAGTACCACCCTGCTGCAAGTGATACTACCGCACGGTGAGTACCACCCTGCTGCAAGTGATACTACCGCACGGTGAGTACCACCCTGCTGCAAGTGATACTACCGCACGGTGAGTACCACCCTGCTGCAAGTGATACTTCCGCACGGTGAGTACCACCCTGCTGCAAGTGATACTACCGCACGGTGAGTACCACCCTGCTGCAAGTGATACTACCGCACGGTGAGTACCACCCTGCTGCAAGTGATACTACCGCACGGTAAGTACCTCCCCGGCTACATAATGGCTTGTTTCAAAATATAAGTGATTCGTTTCACGAACTTTACGATGAATGAAAATATCGTGAGGAAACCTGCATTCGTCTGATAAAGAAAGACGATCAATAATTACGTTACTCATTCCTTATACATAATCAGGATATATACACTTTGTAGTGTGTTTTTTAGTTATTTAAACTACTAATTTATTATGAACACTAAAATAAGACATATATAATTTCTTGCAGATAACTCCTTATGCGGGTGTGGGCGCGAGGTACTGGAGGTATGTAGTAGGCTATCATAACACCACGAGGCCAGCCGGGCTTGGACTTAGAACAACTGTACGGGAATATACTGAAATATCTATACCTAAATTGCCTATCACATTGGAACGCGACACACAACGTATTTCATCATGAATAATGTATATTCTAAACAAGACTCTTAGAGATTTGTAAAATATTCTAAGGCCAACCCCCGTTTCGTAGTCCGCGTTCGATAATATTATAAACTAAAAAAAAAACTAATTATAAACAGATAACTAGGTATAAACTTTGTAATTTTAATGAGATGTAATAATTGTTACGTATATACGGAAAGGATAAATTTCGCATTGTCATGTCGTAAGGCAGATTGCACAGTCGCCCGCGCAGTTTGAACGCGGACCCCGCCGCGAGATAAGCTGACTCAAAATTATCGGAACATAGCCGATCTTTTCATAACGAATTAAAATGTCTAACCAGGCGAAAGATATGAACTGAATGCGCGAATTAATATGGAAAATGTAAACTAGATCCTCTATCACTCGCTCGGGAGCCCAAACCGAAACATATCGATGGTGGAAAGAAAAATATATTAGCGCCATTTGATTCCTATTCTTCAACAGAGCTAATTTTAAAATTTCAATAAAATATATATAAATATATATTTTTCCATGTTTACAAGGATTTATTGAAATTTTGTGAAATTCCGATTGTCTTCTAACCTAGACACATCGATAGAGGATTCAAAACTATATTGAACTGTATATAAAACTCATTTTCGACCAAAGTGGCGTTTCATTTGTTTTTCCTTTCCACTGTCGGTATGTTTCAGTTCCCATTGGATAGTTGGAAAACATCTGTTTTCAATATCTTCAATTTGTTGCCGACGAGTAAAACTCTTAACACGAGCGAGAAAGATATACTCTTTAGAGAGAGATAACAATAATTGGTCTTCGATAGCTTACTAAGGTAATTATAAGATTCAAACTGGCTTAGTTTGCGGTGGGGTCTGTGTTCTATCAGAGTTAGCCTCATGTATTCTTGTTTTAATTATACTGATAGCCGCATTGCTCGGACGCGATGCTTAATTTTAAACAAGTAATAAACTTCAGTTGGGCGAAAAAAAATTAATAAAATTAATTCTTATGGCAATACTATAAATTCTAACATAGACTTTGTCCAACTAAAGTGTATTAGTGCAGTTGGAAAGCGTAGGGAGTAATGTTAATGTCGAAAATTTACGGTGAAGGTGCATTTACAGTCGCGTAACATAACACACACACACACATACATACATACATCACTTGGAACTAACTCCGTGCAGTCTATATTGTCTATTATAAACTCAACTTGCGAGCTGGGCTCCCTTCTTTTTACTTAGACCCTTTTCTTTGTATTTTATTTATGGTAAAAGAAATAATAGTATAAGCCGATATTGGTGCCAATTCTGTTGTTCAAAATTACTAAGCTTAACTAATTTGACAGGTCTAAAAGTCTTGCTATCTCTTTCTCATGTACGGGGTTAAACAAGGATGGCAATATTTTTTAGACCTGTCAAATTAGTTAGGTTTAGTAATTTTGAACAAAAGAATTGTAAAAGTAAATTGTAATCTCTTTCATACATTTCATTCTCGTATATTGTTTCACCTTGCATTGAGATATTTACAAACCGGAGATTGAAGACCGGGTTTATTTTACTTCATAGTAATGTAAATTACAGCGTCATTATATTATTGTTTTAGATAAAAATAATAATACGGTATAGATACACTTCTCAATTGAAGAAGTTATAGTTACTTTTTAAATCCTAATTATTAGATGGACAAATTGTTCTTTATTATATCATCATGTTATTTTATGTTGTATTTAATATATAATGGTATATATACATTATTTATATGTTGTAAGCAAAGTGTATCTCAGTGGGTCACCTTACTAGGTCAGTTTACAATATTTGTTGTCGCATTCCATACAGGTGAGATCACACGCATGAAATTGGTGTTTTTGTAAATTAATTATATTTTATCAACCGGTAACCTGTAGAGTTAGTGAAGCCTGACCTTTAAAATAATAGGTTTTTGGGTCAAATTCCTAAACTTATTTGTTGTATTGTGTTTGTATGGTCGGCAATGCGCGAGTGATACCCGTGGTGTTGCAAGCGTCCATAGGCTGCGGTAACCGCTTACCATCAGGCGGGCCGTATGCTTGTTTGCCACCTTATTGGTATAAAAAAAAACTAACGATAGTTTATAACAAAAACCTGATTCGTAATATAAGATAGCCCCTTTAGCTATTATATTAGCGGTCAGGCTTTCTAAATGTTCACAATATCTTCGTAATAAAGCTTTGTTCTATTTCCACTCATTTGTCGCGGAATATTTTAAGTTTCTGATTATAATACTTGTCCCTATAATAGTAGTTGTATAATTTAACTTGTACAAAATATTTAATCTGTTTCGAACGCTTTTAAATTCATTATAGGTGACGAAAACACGCAGTTTTTGTGTATGACACCTGTGTTTGTATGTATTTGAATGGTTAGCGTCTTTCGGTTCAATGTTTAGGAACGAGGTGGAATGTGATAACGCGCGAAGGGCTCTACCGCTTACAAAGCAAATTGTACTCTAATACCAAGTTGTCAATATAACATGTCCCAAATCATGGTATGGTTTTATTTCATGGTAGAACATTTCCTTTAAAAATATTGCCCACTTTAATTGGCAGACAATCGAAATGTTGTATACACTATTAGGTCTATTAGCGACCTTATGGTTCTTTCGATAAAATAACACTGAAGCGACATTTTATCCTATTTGGGTTTCTCTGTCTCGCACGATGTGGATTGCAAAGTGTCCGAGGTAACTCTAAGCCGGCTTTATTACCCATAAAGATGTACGATCTATTTTTATTAGAATCAATTTTAAAACAATGAAATAAAACTACCAAATTAAATAGCCGATTTAAGATGTGCTATATTATTAATTTGGTGTTAAATAATGATTGTCAATGTTTGTAATCCCATCCAGCATTTCTTGTAGTGTTATCATAATGCATAGTTATATAGTCTGTTTCAAATATACGTAGAAGCGATTACAAATTTATTTTCACTTCACTGGACGCACCTTGCTGCATGAAATCGTGGTGCGACAGCCAAAACAACTTGGTATCACCAAGCTGTTTTTGCCGTCCCATTGCTTTCGCAGTCTGTGGATGGCGTGATTTTGGCCCGCAAAATAAAATTGGTAATCGTTGTCTATTTGGAACATGGTTTACATACAATATATGTAGAATATATACAGTATATGGAATAAATAAAATAATTACTTTACGTAATGCTTTTGTTAAACTTGATAGTGAATTTAATCTGACGGCATGTCAGCCATTTAATGTATTCAGTTGGTACGCAGTCTGAAGCTAGCAAAATTGTTTTCAAACTAAATAGTAATGGCGAGCGATTTTGAACTATACACGTTGATCAATAGAGTAGATGTTGCCGAGTACGTTAGTGCAGCGATAGAGTACCACGCCGGCTAGCGAGAGGACGCTACTCGAGGGCATATTGTATGTTTTTGTATCGTGTAAATATTTTGGATTTATTAAGATTATTATATTGAGTAAAAAAATATTGTAAATGGACATTTGGAGTTTTATTTGATACCATAATCCCGGACAAATACTCTTCACTATCTAGCTAATTGTCGATGTACCTAGTGACCATAATACTTTGCTACGAAAAATATTTATGTAACAGTTTATTAAATACTACAGATTGATTAAGGCTATCGAGTGGGCAATCGAAACCCCGGCCACGGCAAAGCAAAGGAGGGTTATGATTTTGACCGCTATGTAGGTATGTGTGCATCTGTTCTGTTCCCTCATTACTTCTAAACTATTATGATTCTCTTTCGTTTCACTTCTACATTAAAATACAGATCATTTTTAATCATCGCATGTATTTACAAGTAAATGATGTTATTTTACTATAATATTAGGACTAGGTTACTACACTAACTACATGTATTATATTTTGTAGAACAATATGAAAATAATTAATTTAAAGTAAATGAATACATACAAATAGCTTATTATGAATTTTACCAACACAATATAAAAAAAATATTTATTAAAAGAAATTTCATAGAGTATGTGATAATAATAATAATGCTTGGACATTATCACACAGCGCCATCTGGCACCAAACCAAGCAAGGCTTGTACTATGGGAACCAGCAGCTGATATAATACTTATATACTTTTTTTGTAAATACATACTTATAATACATACCAAACACCCAAACGCAAGGCAAACACATGTTTGCCCCGGCGGAATCGACCCGCGACCTCTGGCGTAGCAGGCAGGTACAATAATCACTAGACCAGCGGTCTCGCAAATATTATAACATCACACATTATTGAAACACAGTTTTTTTAACTAAACTAACATCTAAACATATGTTTTATGTACAGTGCAGTGCCGGTAGCAGGAACATTGTCGAAAACGTAACTCGCGAAATGTCAAAATTGTCATACTAATTTTTAGTTCCACTTACAAAAATAGGCGATACAAAAACGTTGTCGACAATGTTCCTGCTACCGGCACAGGTGTACATAATGACGTACCAGCTCCGGTAAGTAAGAAAGTATGTTTTAGATAAATATAAAACCCCTCTTTTTGCGTCGGGGGATAAATATGTGACATTACACGTACCTGTGTCTTACCAGAGGAAAAAACAAATGGTAAGTTAGCCTAACTTCAGCCTCCAAATATCTTCATTCTTTATATTATGGAAATGATATTTTATCCTGGTATCCTTATGGTAGGTAATTATCTCATTTGACACGAGGTTTCATACATGTTAAGATATACGAATAAATTAGTTTACGCACTAAAAACAATACTAACGAGATTTGTATGAAACTTAACCTACAGCGAGAGATAAGTAGACTTATGTATAAAAAGTACTGGGCTTTCACATAAATTATTATAAAAATAAAATGCCACACACAGACGGACGATAGACATGAATAATTTGACGTACAACAAAATATTATATTGATTTGCCATCCCACACGGCGGTAGTGCCTCTTATAGCCCATTATTTAGTCTTTCTAAATCACGATGTGATATTTACGACAAAGTACAACATATTTCAATCTCATAAGAGACGAACACACATTATTTATTCTTAGTTGTTAGTTACCTCGAGATTAGAGTGCTTAGGTACTCTGATTCAACATGCAGCGATGTGGTCTAGTGATGTATGTATCGATATGTTAAACAGGCCAGGACAGGTAGGGGCTGGGGGACACTGTCTCCCCTAGGGACCCTATTTGCCCCCCGCAGGAATATCCCAAGGTGATAAGCCGCCGGCTGACATTTATTCAAGCAAAATAAATAATAATTAAATAGTTTGGTTTGTCGTCATGTCAGGCTGGGCCCTACTATGCTCCCGATTGCCCCCCCCCCTATAGCAAAATCCTTGCTACACCTATGACCATGAATACTTATTAAATTTATAATTAACATGGCAACATTATATCTATCATACTAATGTCAAAGTCATGTGTGTGTTATTAAAAAATCAAATAGAGCTACAATATACATCCCACTCGAATATTCCTCATCAAATTACACCATTGAGGTAAAACTACCTGCTTTTTTTTTATACCACTAAGGTGGCAAACAAGCATACGGCCCGCCTGATGTTAAGCGGTTACCGCAGCCTATGGACGCTTGCAACATCAGGGGTATCACTCGCGCGTTGCCGACCCTAAACCTCCTGGTTAACCTGAAGGCAAGGTACCAACTAAGAATGTGAGTGTCAGTAGCTGATGTGTTTTGCTGGCAATTGTGATGCCTACATCAGAAACATCAAATTCATTCCGCTTCTTTGTTAAGACATATACGCGTCCGAGGCCCGTTGTGAAAGCAGTGTAAACGCACACATACATTGGTGGCGGACTGGCAGTGATGTCTTTACATTTCCATCGTCTGTGGTAGGACAACTCTTGTATCTTGCAAGAAAGAGAAGAGCTGGTGAGTTTCTTGCCTGTTCTTCTCAGGTGGCAGAGAAGAGCTGGTGAGTTTCTTGCCGGTTCTTCTCAGGTGGCTTTTTTTCCGAACCGGTAATAATTAGACCTTCATAAGTGCCTTATTAGGGCCTAAGGTGAATAAATGTTGTTTGGCTGGTGTTATTCTGTTACAGTTCATCATCGAAGTGATCGCCGAGTATGTCGTTGGCGTAGTCCATGGCCTCGCTGCCCACGAACACGTCGTGGTGGTTCAGTATCTCCTCGTACGAGAGCTGGTCGTCTTGGTCGTCGTCCGCTGAAGCGAACAGGTGGTCCACTTCCTCCTCGGCTATTTCTCTGAAATTGATAAGACAAAAACATCAGTCATCAGTTTTTACTTTGTTTTTATACCACTAAGGTGGCACTCACGCATACGGCCCACCTGATGGTAAGCAGTCACCGTAGCCTATAGCCGCTAGCAATACCAGGGGTATCACTAACAGGCTGCCAAACCCTGTTGTTGATGAGGAGTCACTGCTAGCAGCATTACTACTAGCCCAGCGTATCCTCGTGGAGCACTGGCAACCTTACTTACCGCAGAAACACAACACTACATTAAGTAGTGTTATTTCACTGCGGTCTTCTGTAAGGTGGAGGTACAGTCCCCAGTCCTCCAATTTTAATTAACTTATAATGTACAAGGTCATAAAAAATATTATTATTATTTCCCTGTGCAGTAAATAGCCTTAGCAAGTACAACATCCGACTACGTATTCGAAAACGTTGTCGTGAAGATACGCTGCGACCATCACGACTCGTGCGGCGTGCTTCTTGAAATAAGCATCATGAAATCGTTTAAATATGGCTACTTCTATTTCATTTCTCGAATTGTAGTCCAAGTTTTATGTAGCCTAGTAAAACTACGAAAAATAAATAATTCCACGGTGAAAAGAAAAAACACACAAAGCGTCAATTGTTCAGCAGAGCTGCTCAAAGCTTAAACTATCAATAAATTTATTATACTGTCAGAAATACTAAAACACCAATAGAATGATTAAAGATACATTTATAGGTCGGTAGGCTAAACAAATTATAAGAATTATAATCGCGAGGTATTCGGGAATGACGGCCGCTGGGTTGCCATCGGTGGGAGTTAGCTTAGTTTTGTAACATTTCGGTGACAATATCTTTTATTTAATGTTTTATTTTTATTTTGTAAGCTTCCGATTGGCTTCTGACCACCAGATCGATAGAGAATCCAAAACTCTATCGATCTGCATACAAAACTAATTTTCGAGCGAATTGGCTGATTTTGAGTTACATTTGTTTCTCCTTTCCACCGTCGATATGAATAGTTATGAAGGAAACTGATTGCGGCAAAAAGTGGTAGACAAAACTGGAGGAAGAATACTGACTGGTTATCGGGGACTACCCAGGTGTGCACTTCGGAGGCGTCGAGCACTCCATCACGGTTGGAGTCCAGGTCTGCGTCGAACTTGTCCTTCTCGGCCACCAGCCACGCCTTGTCTTGCTGACCGCCTGGCATACAATTTGTAGTGAGTAGCATGAGCATTCATCTTAAGCGGGCTACACACGTTCAGTTTTAACTGTACAGTCGAACTGTGCAGTTCAGATGCCCCTGGTGTGTACACACCTTCAGTTTTAACTGTATCAAACAGAACTGATAACTGCACAGTTTTGCTTAAGCGCGCTACACACGTTCAGTTTTAACTGCACAGTTTTGACTGTACAGTTCTATCTAAGATCGTCAGTTCAACTGCACAGTTGTCAGCTTTGCCTACACACGTTCAGTTTTAACTGCACAGTTTTGACTGTACAGTTCTATCTAAGATCGTCAGTTCAACTGCACAGTTGTCAGCTTTGCCTACACACCTTCAGTTTTAACTGCACAGTTCGACTGTACAGTTAAAACTGAACGTGTGTAGCGCGCTTTGTACATAGTAGCACGTACATCCCTATCCACAGTTATTGCATTTGTAACATGTACTAGCCGATGTGCTGTCTTTTATAATTTCTAAGTCTTTCTTAATATTCTTAACTACTGCCATATTGTTTTTTTTTTTATTTTATTGTTTCCTTCCTGTTGTGACAATTATATATGACACTAGTGACGTCACGGGCTGGTCCCAACGGAAGACAAGTGCTGGCCATCTAGCACATGCTGAGTTGGGACCGTTTCATAACGACACTATATTAGTTTTCTACTCTTGTCTTCCTCAGCGTTATCATCAGAAAGTTTATTTTTTTTATACCACTAAGGTGGCACACAAGCATACGGCCCGCCTGATAGTAAGCAGTCACCGTAGCCTATAGCCGCTAGCAATACCAGGGGTATCACTAACGAGTTGCCAACCATTGTTGTTTGATGAGGACTCGCTGTGCTAGCAGCATTACTACTAGCCCAGCGTATCCTCGTGGAGCACTGGCAACCTTACTTACCGCAGAAACACAACACTACATCTGGTAGTGTTATTTCACTGCGGTCTTCTGTAAGGTGGAGGTACAGTCCCCAGTCGGGCGGCTCCAATTTAAATGGGAAAACGCAAATCGCCCTACCTCTCTTTAAAAAAAGAATATAGAGCGTAATTACTCTAGCCTAGCACACCTTTCTCACATCTTCTACATTCATCAATCTCCTCCTCCTAGGACGTACCTCTATCGCCGACGTACTCCGTGAAGTCGATGACGCCATCTTTGTTGGTGTCCTTCTCTCGCATGGTCTGGTTCACCAGGAAGCTGTGCATCTGCTCGTGGTCCTCGGGGCTCGTGAACACCTGCACCGTTACGCATTAAAGTTTATGTTACCTGCTTACAAAAAAACAAACAAACAATAACCTTATATAAATACTAGTAATGCTGCTAGCACAGTGAGTCCTCATCAACATTCAAGAGAGGTAGGGCGAATTGGGATCTCCCGTGGGTTTTCCCATTAAAACTGGAGCCGCCCGACTGGGGACTGTACCTCCACCTCACAGAAGATCGCAGTCAAATAACACTACTTTGATGTAGTGTTGTGTTTCTGCGGTAAATAAGGTTGCCAGTGCTCCACGAGGATACGTTGCGCTAGTAGTAATGCTTGTGCTGCTAGCACAGTGAGTCCTCATCAACAACATGGTTGGCAACTCGTTAGTTATATCCCTGGTATTGCTAGCGGCTATAAGTATAGTATAGTTTGTTAGTGTGCCGTACCACATTAGTTCGTATAAAAAAAACCGGCCAAGTGTGAGTCGGATTCGCGCATCGAGGGTTCCGTATACACTTGTACGTAAGTTTAAAAGTAGGCGAACTTTAAATGAGGTCATCATTCGTCGGTGACTCACATCAGCGCGAAACAGGAATATTTTTTAGGCAATTCGCATTAAAAAATTGAACTACATATTTACAGTTTTCAGATTTTTCCCTTTACATGTGCTGTAAGACACTGCTTCCTGCCAAGTTTCATGGTTCTAGGTCAACGGGAAGTACCCTGTAGGTTTTGATTCCCTTGTGAAATCGCAAAATATGCGAAATTTTGCGACATAAACGGTCATATCTTTTCTTCATATTGAGTTACAGGTTTGATTGTTTTACAGCCGAAAGGGACCATAGACCCGGGTATTTTGTATTAATTTCAATTTAATAGTTCCACGCGTTCATGAGATTTCTTTACACAAAGTAAGTCGTAAGGCATTCCAAACTTTGTTAAATATCAAGTTTTTTTATTAAAAAGTACCTACAGTACGGTAGAGTGTTTACAAAAAGCAGTGTTACGAATGACGTTATAATGTCCTTTTCCTTATAGACTCAGGTAGAATAAAATAAATACCTTACCGCAAATTCAGTAAGGTCCAATTTGCCATCGCCATTCTTGTCCGCAGCGGCCCACATGAGCTTCTCTTCATGTATCAGCTAAAAATATGATTTGCCTTTATTATTAATTATTTATACCATATTATAAACTAGCGGCCCGTCCCGGATTCGCACGGGTAGACATTTATGAAATATTTTGTCTATCGGTGTGGGCAGCTAGTACAATATATAACCTATGTTACTCAGTGAGAATGTAGCTTTCTAACGGTGAAAGAATTTTTGAAATCGGTCCATTAGTCTCGGAGGCTATTCAATACAAAAATACAAATCTTTCCTCTATTATATTAGTATAGAAATTTCTTTAAAATACGCCATTGTAATTGGTACCATGCCGGAGTCGCCGGTGTCCTCGGGCCCGACGTCCTCCTCGTGGTCGACGCCGAACGCGTCCTGCAGGTACTCCGCCCACGAGACCAGCCCGTCGCGGTTGTCGTCCGTCTCCGACATGCGCTCCTCGGCCTCTTCCTTCGCCAGGTTACTGTTCCAATTCATCATTACATACATCATATTGATTAAAGCTTTCGTTGTTATGATCTAAAAGTATAAAATTCAATTTGACGGGTTCTTACCATGGTATTTTTATTTAATTAGTTTCCCGATATTTGGATGCTGTTACTGTTGCAAGCACCATAATCACGGAAAGAACTGACAGCATCGAAATATCGGGAAACTAAACTTAACTAATTAGTTTAAGGATTATTCTGTATTCAGAATTCCAAAACTAAGTAATTGTTTTTCATATCCACTCTTGTTTTATTTATGGATATATAAAATGTAATCTTTCACACTGCAGTAAACAAACATGGTTCATGAATTTTAATATAAACTGTTATACTAAAGATAAATATTATCATTCCATGCCAGCATTATGTTGAGACACAACAGGTTGTCTGTTGACAGAACTAGGCCACGCTAAAACGGCAGTGAGGCCCAGTGGGGATTTGACTGACTGCACAAACATTTGCAACAATCCTACAACCAAAAAATGTTTATACCCCTGGTGTTGCAAGCGTCCATAGACTATGGTTACTGCTAACCATCAGGCGGGCCATATGCTTGTTTGCCCTATTAGTGGTATAGAAAAAAATGCTTTCCTAACTGGCAAATTCATCTAAGTCAAAATCAAAAATAATTTATCCAATTCAGGCCCTAATAAGGAATGTGTGAAGGTCTAAATTACAATTTATGATAATAATACCTTCAAATTGTTGATCTTATTGATGCACCCTCACTACAAATTCATTAACATTAAGAAATAATGTGACTTAAAACAAAGCATATTAAGTTTAATTTCATAAACCGTTCAACAATACATGCAAAATAGGCACATAATGTTATCAGGCCCTTGCAACATAATCTCAAATTTGACCAGTTTACTTGAACTAATACAATTTCTTTACAATAGAAACATGGAAATTCCTTACACAATATTGTGAACTAGCTGTTTTCCCCGTGACTTTGCTCGCATATCAATACAGTATAATTAATATAATTTTTTAAATCATCAGTGTAGTAGTTTTCAAGTTTATTTGTTACATACAAATCTTTCCTCTCTATTTTATTAGTGAAGCTATAGATTATTGGGTATCTTTTAGTCATTTAAGGTTAAAACAGAAAGCTTTATAACATGACATTTCATCTGTACATAATAAAAGAGATAATTACAATGACATAAGCAAACGCTGAAGTGCTGGGATATAGGAACATCTACCACAGCTGGCTTTCGGATCTGCACAAACAAGAAAATTTTGTGTTACAGAATGTTGATAGGTTTAAAAATAGAATTTACCTAAATGAGTTGAGGATCCACTTCTTCAGCTCCTGGCGGTCAACAACCTTGTCAGCATTGAGGTCCATTTTGGGCAGCAGCATCGAGAGGCGGCGCTGCGCCTCCGCCGGAGTCAGCCGGTCGTACTCCTCAGCTTCCCGTACACTGCCTATAGTAAAATAATAAGTAACTCCAAGAAACACAGGCGTCATTAGCAACAACGCGCCTCTCAGAGACATCGCGTCACACTTATCGTATTCCTTATCAACGACTAACACTAACAGCCGCAGCGCGGCCGGGCGCTCCACGATTTCAAAATCTCACTTCTACGATCGACGTCACGCAAAGAATGTAGTAAAAAAATATAGGGCACCTAAAATGGCTTCGTGGTCGAACTCCGTGTTGTGGCCCGCATCGCTGAAGTGCTCGTGGTCCCTCGCACGGTAGCTCCCATCTGATTCCCGCTCCAAATTATCCACGCTATGGCTGTGAACCGCCGCCGAAGCACAATACAACAACACATTTTGCGTTATAAGCAAAATCATAATATATCTCGACGCCATCTTAATGCACATCCGTTGTAGAAGTTAATAATTCGTTCTCAGATTCAATCTTTTTATCATGCAAATCTCAATAAAATCCTTGTTTATTTTCATTTAATAGCATTGGGCGAGCGGTCCATGAAAGAAAAACTGACTGATTGAATACGATAATTGACAGAGGTCAAAAGTGAGCGACACTTGACAGTGACAGCCCAGCACTAATGTATTTTTTAATTCTACCAGTTATGGAAAGATAAAAGGAACTTTGGTCATTACAGTCTGCAAGATTATTTTTATATTTCTACAAAGCCTACACCACATAATATCATTGTCCTACACTGACAAATCAATTCTGTCATTCGATAGTTACAATTAAAACCATATCCTAGCATAGCGTTTGTATTATCTTGGAACCATAACATGTAATATGTCACCTTCGTACACTGACCATTCTTTTAAAGTTTTTAAACGGTTGATAATTCCTTGGACCAATTTATTTGTGCAGAGAAAATCTATTTATTCATTTGGGAAGTCCTCTTATATCAGATGCCATAAAATTAAGTCCTATAAAAACATATTTATTATTTTTCACTCTTCTTTATTTGAACAAATATATAGTGATATATAAAAAAAATACAACCATGCGTTAAGTTAAATAAATGATTATTTAAGTAAATTATCAGCAGCCATGACGATCAGAGATATTCTCCGGTTGGCGACATGGCTTGGGTAGGAAGTCAGAAATCTTGAAAGATGTTTGCGTAGTTCTCCAACGACCAGCGGGAGATGAGGTTGAATTTCTGTCTTCGAGCTGTTTAGACTTATGATGGCGTCTTCTAAATATCTAAAAATAAAGCAGAGTATCACTTATAAATTCATAACACACTTAACGGTTTTTTAAATACAACATTCACCCTTACCTGCATTTCAATTGAGTTTCATGCACCATATCTGTGGCAAGTTGTTGTACTAGCGACAGAACAACAGGCAGTTCCAAGCAGCAGGGGGGAGCAAAGACCTTGACCGGCTCGGCAGCACGACACGCTGCCATCACCAGGGATAGATCCGACGCGGAGAGCGCTTTGGCAAATGATCCATTTATGTCGCCATCTTGGATTTTCTTGTTGATTTCCGCAGTCCTCATCTATGAAAGTATTGGAGGTAGTATGATTATGTGAACTAGAAATTTCAACCTAGAGCTAGGGGCTGTTAAAGTATTTAGGTGGTTACGAAGTAAGTACTTGAATAACATCCGGCAGTTTCATTAGGCGATTTTTTATGGTAATCGAGCTTTACGGTGAAGGAAAACATCGTGAGGAAACCTGCGTTCGTCTGAGAAGCAATTCAAAGACGTATATAGTGCCTAAGAGACGACGACGGGTTCGCCATCTGTCATCACAATTAATTATCTGTTGCGGAAAATGGGTGCTGTAACACCTCTTCCTACCTCTTCGGGGACCCTTGTGGGAAGGCGTAAAGATATATTATTAGAGTTGGTATAAGTTACCATTTGATCAATGATAGTAGTGTCGGCGCCGGGTGGCTGCAAGGGGCTGACGGGCGTATACTCCAGCGGAGAGATCTGCCCCTCTGTCTCAACTAAAGGTTCAGGGTGCAGCTCAAAAGAGAACATGTCCAGAACTTTCTCTCGCCATTGTTTTAGCTCTTTGTGCAATAACCTGCAATACAAAGAAATGTTTGTTTCACATGTTTCTCCCGACTGGAATCGAACCCGGGATCCCTACATAGCTAATACACAAGCGGTATCTTAATAAAATACATACTTACATAATAATAGATACGATACTTAACACTCAGACCTAAGGAACACACAAATGGTACTAATCATAACACATTTTCCTCTAATACGGGGGAGCCCAAGACACCTAGCGTTGCCACAAAACTTTACTAATGGTAGTCAGTCAACTATTTTTATGTGAGACAAGATTCGACATGTTCTAGGCGTAAGGCAGGCAGTATTAACTTAAAGGTACAACGTACTCCTCAACAGCACATTGCAGTGTGTTAATGTGGTTCTTGCCGGGGTCTGCTGTGGCCGCCATGAGGCACTGGTGCCGGTCCAGCGCACGGCGCAGCGTCCGCGATGCATTGTACACTGACTTCGATAGCAGGGCTGAGTTTTCTTCCACTGGAAATAAATCACCAACGAACGTCACATAAAGACATCGCATCGTTAATACTGTTTCGCTTGAGCGGGAGAGCCGCGCGCTTTTTCGATACAGCGTAACCGCTTTCGGTCGGTAGGTACTAGAGGATTTTGTATGAAAGGTCAGTGGTACATAAGCACTGTTTATTGAAAAAAAGTTTTTATATTATTTAAATGTAGATTTTATCGTTAAAGATCGTCTCACCCTGTGGAACTCATTACAAACTAACTCGCAGTCGCCGTCCTGGGCATGTCAACAGTCGATTGCTGTTTTTAAGTATCGACTATCGCCGCTGGCTTACAGACTTTGATTATATAAAGCTTGCAGATGTATGAGCCAGGGCCGTAGCTGGACTTGAATGTAAGGTAGGGTAGCTGTTGTTACGGGCATGGTGCCTATATGAGTCGGCGACCACAACGTACCTAATTCTTCTCAACTGGCTTTTTCCAAACCGGTGGTGAAATACGACATTCAATCCATTCACAAGTGCCTTAAGGCCTAAGCTGCATAAATCATTGAACATTTTTTACTAAATTGAGTAGCTCACGTTCAATAAAAGCCTCCTCGACAACTCTGGAGATGTGTCGTACAAGGCGGCGGTGGGACCGCTCCAGGATGGGGAGGTACAGACTGGACACGTCACGGGAGACCGTCCCCTCGATCACCTCGAACACCGAATCCGCCGTGGCTTGCACCATTTGATCCTTCAGCTCCTGCGGGACATTTCTCATCTTGTTGGTTGCCTGATGTGTCCTAAATGTACTTAAATAAGGTTCAGAGTAGTTTGTTTTTTATTTAGTACTAAGGTGTCATACAAGCATTAAGAAATCTCTTCACTCCTTTCTTAAAGAACTCCATTTATTTATTTATTTATTTTTTATACCACTAAGTTGGCACACAAGCATACGGCCCACCTGATGGTAAGCTGTCGCCGTAGCCTATAGCCGCTAGCAATACCAGGGGTATCACTACGGGGTGCCACACATGTTTCTGATGAGGACTCACTGTGCTAGCGGCAATACTACTAGCCCAGCGTATCCTCGTGGAGCACTGGCAGCCTTACTTACCGCAGAAACACAACACTACATCAAGTAGTGTTATTTCACTGCGGTCTTCTGTAAGGCGGAGGTACAATCCCCAGTCGGGCGGCTCCAATTTAAATGGGATAACCCACGGGAAATCCCAAATCGCCCTACCTCTCTTTTTAAAAGCTCATGATGTGATTAATCACTGTACTTAAGCTTAGAAAAACTCATTGGTACAGGCCGGGACTCGAACCTGGGCCCATCAGATGACAGGCCTGTTACTTCAACCACAAGGCCACCACGGCTTTTATGCATATATATCCACGCTGTACTCCTTAGGAAAAACCACGGCGGGGAGCTTTTTCCACAGTTTAATCGTGCGGGAGAAGCGCTCCTTTGGAACCGATCAGTGCGGTACCATTCTGGCTCTAATGTGTGGGGATGAATTGCCGGTGGCGTGCGGTGCGAAGGTAATATGTTGTGGGCATCATATCGAATAATTCCTCGGAACACTATCAACTGTACAAGCGGTAGAACACACAGGGAGGCAACATGTAAATTCACGCCTTCTTGAAAGAGTTTCCTGAGGGGTTGGAAAAGTCGGCTCAAGACTCAAGGCTCAAGTCAAAGCTGAGCTCATGATTAGATTCATCTGATTGAGGTGCCAGCAGAATGCTTCTACAAGAAAGCTTTCGGGCTTTAAAAATACGTACCTCGCTCTGCAAGAATTTAGTAAGTGCTTCCTTAATCTCCCCATCAAGAGAAAAGGCTTTCTTGAACTCAATGGCGTCGAGCAGGCTCTGAGCACGACTGTTCCGACTCTTTGACATGTCTGCGGCTCCTGATTCTGCCACCTTCTCCAACTCTTGTATTCTATTTCAGAGAAAAAGTTATACCCCTTAGGTAGCAAACCAGAATACGGCCCGCCTGATCGTTACCCAAGCGCTTGTAACACGGGTTATCAATGATAAATGATATCAAGGCGTTTGTAGCTGCTGATGATTATGAATGAAGTGATTGATGAATGTACGCAGAAATATAGGCGTGCTAGTTACGAGTAAAATGGCGCTCTGCCTAATCCGACAGGGACTTAGCGTGATATATGAATGTAAAAAAATAGGCAGCTGGATTCTGTTTTTTTTATACATCTAAGGTGCGACACAAGCATACGGGACACCTGATGGTAAGCAGTCACCGTAGCCTATAACGATTTGCCAACCTTGTTGTTTATGAGGTGTCACTGTGCGATCAGCATCACTACTCGCGCAGCGTGTCCTCGTGTTGTGGAGCACTGGCAACCTTACTTGCCGCAGAAGCACAACACTAAATTAAAGTAGTGATATTTCACTGCGGTCTTCTGTACGGTGGACATACAGTCCCCAGTCGGGCGGCTCCAATATTAGTGGGAAAACCCACGGGAGCTACCAAATCACCCTACTTCCCTTTCTAAAATGTGTGCAGTTCGTGTAGTGACTATATGTTTTATCTTACACACCTCTGAGTGATGGCTGTCTTCATCGTTTCGGTGAGCAGTTGGTTGTGTGTGTACTCTGACCGCTCCATGACCATCTTGGAGTTGTGTATCTCTTCCTTGAGCGTCGTCAGCTGCCGGCATTGTTCCACGAACATATCTAAAATGTACGCTTATACAGTTTATATGATGTACTAGCTGTGCCTGCGACTTCGTACGCGTGGAATTACTTTTTTCATTGGTTTAATTTTTTTGCGCGAGGCCATAACTATTTTCCAAGCTAAAAGTAACCTAATAAGTGCCGCCTTATACCATCAGTTATCTGCCTGTGCAAAAAACCAATATTTTTAGATTCTGGGGGATTACTTTGAAGGGCCGTATGATCATGTATGAAAGCGGATAAGTAATGGAAAAGCAACAAAAAAAATCACAATATCGGCAGTTTAATTACTTGCATACTTAGATTAGAAATTAGAACTATTTTTGCAAAAAAAAAAACACACATTTAGTCTCAAATTAAGACCAGACATATCAGGCTATCTGTAAACTGTTTAAATAAAAAAATCAAGCATTAAAAGGCAGCGAAGCGATTTTTATGTATCCAGACCAATGGTATTACAGTGCAACCTTAATATAACGTACCTCAATATAACGACTTCCTCGATTTAACTAATTCTTCGTAATCCCCTTGAATTGCCCATAAGAGTCAATATAAAATATACCTTTTCATTGCGAACATTCTTTGCGTACAACCTCTTTATAACGAATTTTAAATTATCAAGAAAAAGTATTCATACCTCTAATTAACGAATTTTGCCAACCCAAAACCCTTATATAAAGTTTCCACCAATAATATAACTCTTAATCTTATAATGTGATTCATGTCTCGACATGTTTCGACACGCTTTTGTTTGTACAGTAATCATTGTTGTTTTGATGGAAAGTAATGTAAACACCTCTGCTCGTCACTATTGTTAAAGATTTAAGTTAAAATGGCTCAGAAACGTAAAAGGTGTTCCTTATCGGTCGCAGAAAAGCGAAACATCATTAATTATGTTGACCAAAATCCCATGACGAAAAAATTCGCTATAACAAGATAAGTACGTAATATTGAGGTGAATAAAACTATTCTTTTACCTCTTTATAACGAATTTTAGACCAATCTAACCTCAACATAACAAACCTCAGTTCAACGAATTACTTGATATTACGAATATTTTCTTGTTCCCCTCCGATTTGTTATATCGAGGTTGCACTGTATTATGTGTAAAAAGGTTACTTAAAATAACATTGATGCAGTTTGAGCAACGCTAGTGGGGAAACTAGATACATTGTAAATGCCAACCATTCAGCTTGTCGATCTTCTGTTCCAGCAAGGACAGTACATCACCATCTTGTTTGTCATCAATCCCGCTGTCTCCCAGCCTCCTGCCCCGGTCTTCATCAGAATCAGACTCGTTGACACACACTTCCACGGACGACACACTCAGGGTACGACTATGTCTTCTAATCTTGAAGAACTTAACTTCATTGTCGGAAATAGAACATAAAGATTTCCATTTCTTCAAAGTTTGCAGCGAAGGAAAGGTGGTCATTTTGGAAACAGAATTCGAATGACGAATAGAGGTCGATGGAGTTGGGTCTACCCTCATGTTTTTAATATTTATGGCGAGTTTATATGGAACTGCGGCGTCAACGTCATGTCATCACTTGGCGATATTAAACTGACATACTTAATAGTAATTTATTTGAAATTTCTTTGCTGTCTTTAATAAAATATTTTTTATACCACTAAGGTGGCACACACGCATACAGTCCACCTGATGGTAAGCAGTCACCGTAGCCTATAACGATTTGCCAACCTTAGTGTTTATGAGGTGTCACTGTGCGATCAGCATCACTACTCGCGCAGCGTGTCCTCGTGTTGTGGAGCACTGGCAACCTTACTTGCCGCAGAAGCACAACACTAAATTAAAGTAGTGATATTTCACTGCGGTCTTCTGTACGGTGGACATACAGTCCCCAGTCGGGCGGCTCCAATATTAGTGGGAAAACCCACGGGAGATACCAAATCACCCTACTTCCCTTTCTAAAATGTGTGCAGTTCGTGTAGTGACTATATGTTTTATCTTACACACCTCTGAGTGATGGCTGTCTTCATCATTTCGGTGAGCAGTTGGTTGTGTGTGTACTCTGACCGCTCCATAACCATCTTAGAATAGTGTGAGATACACAACTCCAAGATGGTCATGGAGCGGTCAGAGTTCCTTGAGCGTCGTCAGCTGCCGGCATTGTTCCACGAACATATCTAAAATGTACGCTTATACAGTTTATATGATGTACTAGCTGTGCCTGCGACTTCGTACGCGTGGAATTACTTTTTTCATTGGTTTAATTTTTTTGCGCGAGGCCATAACTATTTTCCAAGCTAAAAGTAACCTAATAAGTGCCGCCTTATACCATCAGTTATCTGCCTGTGCAAAAAACCAATATTTTTAGATTCTGGGGGATTACTTTGAAGGGCCGTATGATCATGTATAAAAGCGGATAAGTAATGGAAAAGCAACAAAAAAAACACAATATCGGCAGTTTAATTACTTGCATACTTAGATTAGAAATTAGAACTATTTTTGCAAAAAAAAAATCACACAATTAGTCTCAAATTAAGACCAGACATATCAGGTTATCTGTAAACTGTTTAAATAAAGAAATCAAGCATTAAAAGGCAGGGAAGCGATTTTTATGTATCCAGAGCAATGATATTAGTATGTGTAAAAAGGTTACTTAAAATAACATTGATGCAGTTTGAGCAACGCTAGTGGGGAAACTAGATACATTGTAAATGCCAACCATTCAGCTTGTCGATCTTCTGTTCCAGCAAGGACAGTACATCACCATCTTGTTTGTCATCAATCCCGCTGTCTCCCAGCCTCCTGCCCCGGTCTTCATCAGAATCAGACTCGTTGACACACACTTCCACGGACGACACACTCAGGGTACGACTATGTCTTCTAATCTTGAAGAACTTAACTTCATTGTCGGAAATAGAACATAAAGATTTCCATTTCTTCAAAGTTTGCAGCGAAGGAAAGCTGGTCATTTTGGAAACAGAATTCGAATGACGAATAGAGGTCGATGGAGTTGGGTCTACCCTCATGTTTTTAATATTTATGGCGAGTTTATATGGAACTGCGGCGTCAACGTCATGTCATCACTTGGCGATATTAAACTGACATACTTAATAGTAATTTATTTGAAATTTCTTTGCTGTCTTTAATAAAATATTTTTTATACCACTAAGGTGGCACACACGCATACAGTCCACCTGATGGTAAGCAGTCACCGTAGCCTATAGCCGCTCGCAATACCAGGGGTATCACTAACGCGTTACCAACCCGGGTGTAGATGAAAAAGAAAGAAAGAAAATCATTTATTTATAACAACACAAGCATATACAAAAGGAATACAATGAGCACTCATTGTGCTAGCTCTCATCTCATCCATTGGACATTCAGGCAAAATGCATACCTATTATTTTATTTAAGAGATTGTCGACGAGTATAAACTAGCCTTAATTTTGAAAGTACATAGTTATTGGATGCGGGTAGTTTAAAAAATCTCAGTAAATAGTGACTTCAATTGTACGTACTATATTATCTACTCTGAGTTTCAATGATAGAAGTTGCCAATTCGGATAATTATAAAGATGCAAAATATCTGAGAACAATGACACCTAATGAACAATTTTGATATTTTGAATTGATTCAGGTTTTACTTTGCGGAAATTCATATTTATAGAATACAAAATATATAATTTGCTTTGTCCGCTTAATGAGTGTGATACGGTCGAACGGCCTGCGCCCAGGTGAGCTCAGGCGTGGTTTCTTCCGACACGTGTTTCAGGACTTCCACGTCCCATCATCAGGGTGCCGCCGCGTTGGTCGAGCAGCGTGATGTCACATCGAGGTCTGGATGCTGGAGCAGCGCCGCAGCACGATGGTCGGACGCTGGAGCAGCGTCACAGGATGCTGGACCAGCGTCGCAGGATGCTGGAGCAGCGTCACAGGATGCTGGAGCAGCGTCACAGCATGATGGTGGCGTGAGACGCCACGACAGCACGTAGACCCTTCTGTAACTAAAGCTGAGTGACCTTTTCTGTAACTAAAGCTGAGAAATGAGTGACATACGTAATAGAGGGGAATGTGTAACGTCGGTTTGTTCATTCAACAATGATTCATTATTTATATGTTTGATTATTTCTAAACCCTCCAAAACACATAATTTTTGGCCTTTATTACAGGTGTGTAAAATATTAAATGTGTGACTATCGTTTAGGCTGTGTCCTGTCTCTAAGAGATGTTTGGCGAAATTTGATTTTTCGGGATATTTGTTTTTATAGGCTGATATGTGTTCTTTATAACGAGTATTGAAGTTACGTCCTGTCTGTCCTACGTAAAAGCTATCGCATTCCTGACATGATAATTTATATACACCGGATTTTTGGCCGCGATCTATTTTTTCTTTAGCATTACAAATTTGACCTAGTTTATTTCGCGTCTTATAGGCAACATGTATATCATATTTACGTAGTGTTTTAGATATTTGTTCCGTGATTGGACCTATATGTCACTCATTTCTCAGCTTTAGTTACAGAAGGGTCTACGTGCTGTCGTGGCGTCTCACGCCACCATCATGCTGTGACGCTGCTCCAGCATCCTGTGACGCTGCTCCAGCATCCTGCGACGCTGGTCCAGCATCCTGTGACGCTGCTCCAGCGTCCGACCATCGTGCTGCGCCGCTGCTCCAGCATCCAGACCTCGATGTGACATCACGCTGCTCGACCAACGCGGCGGCACCCTGATGATGGGACGTGGAAGTCCTGAAACACGTGTCGGAAGAAACCACGGCTGAGCTCACCTGGGCATGTATTTCTCTTCCATACTTCTCTATCAGCCGTCATCTCTGTATTCACTTCCTTTCTGGCCATGTCATCTTTCACACAGTCCATCCATCTTTTTTTAGGTCTACCTCGACCCCTGTACCCATCCACATTCATACATAAAACCTTTCTTACCACGTTATCTTCATTCCTCCGCATTACATGTCCATACCATGACAAACGCTTGCTCCTCAACTTATCTATCACTGGAGCTACTTTCAAACTTCCTCTAATGTACTCATTTCTTATCTTGTCCATTCTCGTTACGCCACACATCCATCTCAACATTCGCATCTCAGTTGCATGCAGTCTTCTTTCATCCGTCGCCTTAGTGGCCCAACACTCTGATCCATACATGACAGCAGGCCTTATCATGGTTTTATAAATTTTCCCTTTAAGTTTTAAAGGGAATCGGGAGTTACATGTAGTTCCCGTGACCTGCCGCCATTTCATCCATCCTGTGTTAATTCTGTGCTGCACGGCCCTGTCCACATCGCCATCACCTTGCATGAGCGAGCCGAGGTACCGGAAGTCGGAGCAAACTGGTATAGGTGTTCCGTCTAGTGTTATGACCGAAGGATTGGAGATACCACCGAAATCGCAGAACATGTATTCAGACTTGGTTCTGCTGATTTTCAAGCCAACACTCTCCAATTTGTGTTGCCATTGTACCAGTCTGCTCTGGACTTCGAGCCCATCTTCACCGACCAGCACAATGTCATCGGCAAATAGCATGCACCAGGGTGCCTCCTCCTGTATCACCGATGTTAAGGCATCCATGATCAACAGGAAGAGGTACGGACTTAGAGCCGACCCTTGGTGCAGGCCTACCATGACACTGAACTCGTCGGTGATTCCCGCAGCCGAGCGGACATGCGTAGTTGATCGCTCGTACATAGCACGAATTAACTCCACATACTTCACAGGCACACCTTTCTCTTTCAGAGCCCACCACAAAACCGTTCGGGGTACTCTATCATAGGCCTTCTCTAGGTCAACAAACACCATGTGCAAGTTCTTATGCGCACGTCTATACTTCTCGCACATTTGGCGGAGAACAAATATGGCGTCCGTTGTCCCGCGCCCCGGCATGAATCTTTATCCTTGACACTAAATGGTAAGGTCAAACAGCGAGTCAGGATAAAGTCAAACACAGACATATAAATCAATCATTTATTATCATTTACACATTTCTTATAGATAGGTAATATTTCAAATGACACAAGTACATATCTAAAGCGTTGAGATACTTAATAAACGAAAACAAAATGTCGGCTCCTTACTAAAATTACTGTCTAGAATTAATCAGCATAAAAGTATCAACAGTTGACGAATAATTTAAAATCTAAAGGACATACATCAGAAATCGATTAACTGGACTAATTGTTCGTAAAACGATTATTGGTGCCAATTTTGTTGTTCAAAATAACTAAACTTAACTAATTTGACAGGTCTAAAAATATTGCCATCCTTATTAAACCTCGCACATGAGAAAGGGATAGCAAGACTTTTAGACCGAGAAATTAGTTAAGTTTAGTAATTTTGAACAACAGAATCGATACCAATGTATGAAGAAAAGCGACTCTTTTACGCTTTGACATTTTAAAAAACAACGTGACACGACTCAGCAGCGTTACAATTGATAACTAACTCAAACAATAAAATGTGTAGGGCAGAGCGTAGGGTAAGCGGTTACCGTAGCCTATGGACGCTTGCAACACCAAAATTATCACTCGCGCGTTGCCGACCCTAACCCTAAGGCCACCGTATGGCTGAGGTCCGGATATTAGTTTCTGCTGTAATTAAATTATCTTGTCCTCATGTTATTGCGTGGCCACTAGCTTTAGTAAGGCGCCAACAATAAAGCTATGTTCTATAGAACACAAAGAATAACAATTATTAACAAAGCTATTAGACATATCTCATGAGACAGCACAGCAGAGTTATGTCCGTGAGTTTAATGACATAGTAAAACTATTTATATGTGTATACCTACCTAAATGAATGGATGAAATCAGGTGCTCATAAAAGATCTGTCTGAAAAGCCATGAACAACTCTAGTCTGCGGATTTGATTTCGTATCACTTTCGACTATTTTTGCATGGTAAAGTGAACAGCGGCGGCGAAATGTGGAACTAAAAATGCGTATGAAAGTTTTAATATTTCGATAGATACGTTTACGAATACGTATTCGACAGTTGTTCTTGCTAATGCTACTGATAATCATTGACAATGCAGCCAGAATACTTAGATCACCAGTCCTTGTAAAATTTGCAACTTTCACCTTTTTAATTTAACTCCCGACACAGAAGCCTGTTATAAGTATAGCGTGTGTATTTGTATCTGTGGCATCGTACCTCGTAAACGGATGAACCGATTTTGATTTAGTTTTTTTTATTTCAAAGGTGACTTAATCGAGATTGCTCTTAGCTGTGATTTTAATTTAGTTTATTCTTAAATGGTCAGTAGCTTACATCTATAAAACAAGCTCTTAATTTAGTCATAATACTGTTTCTGCCGACAATAAGTATGTAACAGATAATATATTGTTCATGGTTGTCTTTGATCAAAGGGCGTTGTTTATCTGTATTGCAAACTCACGGACAAATGAACCAACCCCATGCAAGTAATAAATAGGTACGGTAATACGTATAATAACAAATCTCTATAGGTTACGATGTGTACAAACTTACATCTACTCTATACAATGCAGGGTGTCCGTTGAACATCATATTTATAGGGACCTGGCCTGCATTCAGTTCTAAACTCTCAAATCCGTCCAATATATCCATAGTAATAGTAACTCTGTTTGTCTATTTGCTACCTTTTTCACGACTAAACGGCTGAACGGATTGTAATGACATTTGGCAATGAGATAGATAATAATCTTGGGAAGGATATAGAAAGCTAGTTTAAATATATTTATGCATTACTGTGTTGTACCCACTGACCTAACAAAACGTGGACTTTGGGGTCTGTGTTCCAAGTGCCTGAGCGAAAACACAACAAAGTGCGAATACAACAACTCTGATTAGTCGACTGTCTTAAGCCGATAAATTGTTCCAACCTTTACGGTGATAAGATTAAATTGAAGTCAAATTGCTGAGCTGGTATCTCAAAACGACGCTCAGTCACAAATCTCGACTTAAAACTAGATTTGAGTGGAGATTCTTTTTAGAAATAAACTCCAGTCAATATTCTTTATACACTTGAAACATGGATTCTATCCTCAAGTAATAATCAGGTGAACTGTGATAAAATACTCGAGTCTTGTTTTAGAATACTGGCCATAGAGACTGAATGCAGAACCCACAAGCCCAATGTAGCCGTCCAGTAACAGTCAAACATAACAGCTATGAATGTGAACTCACACCACAGTCTTCGTTACACTTTTATCGAAACTAGTTTGTTTAATTTATTACAAGTTCAAGGAACGGAGTGAGATAGAAGTATATTTGTGTTGTATTCATGTAATGTACATGTATTCGACATCCACATTTTAAGTTTGAAATATTCCTGTGACTTAATGTTTAAAAAATACTATATCCCATTCCATCCCTTGCTCAACTCAATAGCCATCTCACTCACTCACTCACAATTGCAAACTCTCCGGGTCCACATGAGCAAAATAATATTACAATAAAAACGATCTACTAAATTAATAGCAATATCACATTCGTAGAAAATAATATAATCGGTTGCAAAGATCGGACACATTTTCAATATATAAATTAAAGTGAGATTACACATTAATTACAAAATAATAGCACAAATAGATGAAAAACTAGTGAGCCTAACAGTAGTCGCGTACGATGCGTAACATCTGACATCTGACGGCCAACTCTACCTCATTGGTCAAATCAAATAGCACGCGCTTATCCGGCTGCCCGTTACACACTTCCGTCCCTTTTCACTAAAACACTCCGACAGATTGAAGGTCAATCATAAATCATCAATAAATAGTGGAACCTTTTACTATCAATAATAATAATAATAGTTCATAGTAATGACATGAAAACTGGTCTTATACGCGATATTAAATTGTTTATTTACCTCCCGACGTTTCGACCGAGTTGCATCGGCCGTGGTCACGGGCTGACAGTCAGTCAACCCGTGACAGTGTGCAGCAATTTAATATCGCGTATAAGACCCGTTTTCAGGTCATTACTATGTGTTTAAATCTCGAAAGTTTAAAAAACAGTAATAATAATAATTGAATGTAATTCTATTAGTTATGGAAGTGTCACTGCATCAAATATCCTACGTCTATGTTTAATTTGGCATGTCTTATGTGAACAAAATTAAATAATATGATTTGTCAGATATTAGGGCAGCATGTGCATGTAATATAATATTATTCAACACTTACACAGTTGAGTTGGATATAATTTACCTTGACAACCGCTGCAATCAGCACAAAGTTTCACACAACACTCACTGTTAACAGTCCAACACACTATTCACTGTATGTACTAGGTTAATTTATATGTTTTTGAGGCACCGAGCGCACAGGGGACGTGGTCAGGCGGCCGCCTTGGCCAGCGAGTCGGTGGCCATGAGCAGCATGCGGAACTGGCGCGCCAGCGCGTGCTGCGGGTTGGCGGCCAGGAACGACATCACCTGCTTCTGCAGCTCGCGCACCACGCCCGGCAAGTGCTCGCGGGTCACCGGGTTGCTCGTGTCTAGGTTCATCACCGCTTCTTCTAGGTACCTGGGGGGGGGACATTTATCAGATTCAAGTGCGGTCAGTTTTAGGAATAGCAACCTTATAGTCATTTAGACCTCTATAAGCGCCTTATTAGGGCCTAAACTGAATAAATGATTTTTTGATTTGACTTGTGTTTGCCTAGTAGTTGGGTCACCCATACTATAACGGCTGAGGCTTCCTCTTGCCTGAGGGAGTAAATTAAGCCATCTCTCCTAGTTGTCAATTAGTATTTTTGACAAACACTAGAGAACTGCCAGAAGCAGAAAGACTGATTGTTTTAAAACTCATGCTCCCACCAATAAAATATTGAAACACTTGACTGAAAATAACTGTGCTATAGGTGCGTGTGCCTGTGCTATCGACGCGTGTGCCTGTAGTATAGGTGCGTGTACCTGTGCTATCGACGCGTGTGCCTGTAGTATAGGTGCGTGTACCTGTGCTATCGACGCGTGTGCCTGTAGTATAGGTGCGTGTACCTGTGCTATCGACGCGTGTGCCTGTAGTATAGGTGCGTGTACCTGTGCTATCGACGCGTGTGCCTGTAGTATATGTGCGTGTGCCTGTAGTAATGGTGCGTGTGCCTGTAGTATGGGTGCGTGTGCCTGTAGAATGGGTGCGTGTGCCTGTAGTATGGGTGCGTGTGCCGGTAGTATGGGTGCGTGTACCTGTGGTCTCAGTGCGTGTCCCTGCAGTATGGGTGTGTGTGCCTGGAGTATATGTGCGTGTAGCTGTGGTTGGGGCTGGTGTACCTGTGCTTGAGGTGCGTGTCCTTGGCCATGTCGGCGGCGAGCTGCTGCACGAGCGAGAGCAGCACGTGCTGCTTGAGCTGGCAGGGCGGACCGAACACGTGCTGCGGCTCGGCGGCGCGGCAGGCGCACATCACCAGCGCCAGGTCGGACGCCGACAGCGCGCACTGGAACGCGCCGTTCACGTCGCCCGCGCTCACCAGCGACTGCACCTGCGCCACCTGCATCTACACAACCACACACCACACATCACACAGGGTTTGTGATGACACACATACTTTAGGACACCGTTGCCACTCGATACACGAGTATTGAGAGACCGCCAATAGTATATTATCGATAATATAGATAAATTAAATGTGGCAATGATGCCAATTCTATTGTACAAAATTACTAAACTTAACTAATTTGACAGGTCTTAAAGTCTTGTCTTGCTATCACTTTCTTATGTGCGGGGTTAAATAAGGAAGGCAATATTTTTAGACCTGTCAAATTAGTTAAGTTTAGTAATTTTGAACAACAGAATTGGCAACAATGTCGATAGTATTTCATTACAAAAAGGTGGTAAAGTAAGTGCCTAAATTTAATCTATTGATTGACGTCACATTAATATATCCGTCCAAGCCAAAAAAGGGCGGATCGCTAGTTATTAAAATTAACACTAATTATAATGCATAGTAAAATTTTAGGGTCGGCAACGCGCGAGTGATACCCCTGGTTTTGCAAGCGTCCATAGGCTACGGTGACCGCTTACCATCAGATGGGCTGTATGCTTGTATAAAAAAAAAAGTAGACATGAACAAAGATTGATAATACATGGAAATAACAAGAAAATTATTTTACTAGATGGATTAAAAACTATACAAACATAAGAAACTATGATTCTCAACCAATACGTCACAACTAGAGTAAAAAATTATTAGTATTGAGTGAGTTACGAATGTGTCAACCTACTGCTCGTACATGTGATGGGAGCGAACTATAATATCTGATCATTATGCAGTATTTACTTGTAAAAGGAAAGGCAAAGACTCTTGCACACAGTTCCTCGACGCACTACGGTGAGGTCTCTGGAAACGGTGCTAGTTTGAAATATAGGAGTTAGTGGGATTAAAAAATTAAAAAGATTAAGCTGTACAATAGTCGCATGGTCCTCTTTTTTTGTCCCTAAGACTTAATAGTCGTCACTTCTAGCTAGACAAAATAGTTAAATTAGCCACACTGTATATCGGCTTCCTGTGATGCATTTTCGTCTCTTTTCACTACCAGGAAAGCGAGAGAAAAAGTTACACAAAAAAAAACATTTTCGGTGCTACATAATTGACTAACAAAACCCAGCATTTACGAGTCCCGTTCATTTGTGGTGTGGTTTCCTGTCGGGGATTATTAGAGCGCACAAAAGCTACTTAAACCGTTTTTTAGCTGAGTAAAGAGACAGTACTAGTAGTGTAGTGTGGCGTAGTGTTACCTGTCTGTCGATGGCGTTGTGCGCGTGCGGCGTGGCGGGCGAGTGCGCGCGCGACATGTGCGCGGCCACGCTGCGCGCCTGCTCGCGCCACCAGCACATCTCCTTCTCCAGCACGCTGCGGACATCACACACCTCGGTCACCATCTAACACTACTCCAGCCACGGTGGACTTTGTGAATATAGAAAAAAAAGAAACACCCTCCACACATCTCCTTCTAAAACACGCTGGGACAAACATTCGTCTGTCGCTATCAAAGACTAATCCAGTAATAGCGGAATAATAGAACCCCCGCAAACAACGCATTTCCTTTTAAAACACGCTAGCATAAACACATCATCCGTCTCTCCCAAGCTCCAATTTAAATGGGAAAACTGATGTGTATTTAAGTTATTGTTATGGGGGTGGCAATACTAAGAGATGTCGAGACGTCAGAGATTTGTCAACTGGAAAAACATGGCCAATAAATAGTGATTAATTGTGAACAGCGTTATTTATTTAATTTTGCATACATATCAAAAACCCACGGGAGATCCCAATTTGCCCCACCTCTCTTGATAAGTGTAGTTTAGATACGTGTGCGTGGCCTCCCGGATGGTGGAGGTGAGGAGGTGCGCGGGGGGCGGGGGCGAGGTGTAGTGTACATACGAGTGCGTGGCCTCCCGGATGGTGGAGGTGAGGAGGTGCGCGGGGGGCGGGGGCGAGGTGTAGTGTACATACGAGTGCGTGGCCTCCCGGATGGTGGAGGTGAGGAGGTGCGCGGGGGGCGGGGGCGAGGTGTAGTGTACATACGAGTGCGTGGCCTCCCGGATGGTGGAGGTGAGGAGGTGCGCGGGGGGCGGGGGCGAGGTGTAGTGTACATACGAGTGCGTGGCCTCCCGGATGGTGGAGGTGAGGAGGTGCGCGGGGGGCGGGGGCGAGGTGTAGTGTACATACGAGTGCGTGGCCTCCCGGATGGTGGAGGTGAGGAGGTGCGCGGGGGGCGGGGGCGAGGTGTAGTGTACATACGAGTGCGTGGCCTCCCGGATGGTGGAGGTGAGGAGGTGCGCGGGGGGCGGGGGCGAGGTGTAGTGTACATACGAGTGCGTGGCCTCCCGGATGGTGGAGGTGAGGAGGTGCGCGGGGGGCGCGGCGGCGGCGAGGGCCTCCGCGTGTCGGTCGAGCGCGGCGCGCAGGCTGGCGGTGGCCGCCGCCCCGCCGCGCTCGGCCGCCGCACGCGCCGCCGCCTCCGTGTTAGCTGCGACTACACACACACCACACACAATACTACACTGTTATACAAGGTGCTAAAGTGACCCATTGTATACGAGGTAGTTTCACTCCCGAGCTTTAGTGAGAAAGCTAATAGAAACTGAGTAGCAATGGGTTTTAGCGCCGTGTTTAACGTTTCTTGAATCATCCATCGTTGTTGTACTCATATTGCAAATGATTCTTGGGGATGTGAAAAAGACAATAAAAGAGAAATTATTTTTTTCATTACTTATTACTTATACTCTTATGATATACTAATTGCATTACTCACGTAAATTTCTAAGAACTATGTTTTTCACCATTCAAATAAATTGTAACAAAGCGGAGGTTCTAGATCGCTTTGTCACTATCTATGATATAAAAATGAATCGCTGAATGTGTTACTAAGCACAAATCTCGAGAGCAGCTGAACCAATTTCACCAATTCTTTATTTAGAATATTCCCTGAGGTACGAGGATGGTTCTTACGTAGAGAAAATTTGCCTGAAAAAGTCTAAAAACGGGTAGACAACATATATGAGATTAATGCCTACCCGTGCGAAGCCAGGGCCGCTAGTTTATAGTAAAAATAAACAGGTACTGACACTCCTTGGTGCCGTTCTGGAACGCCTGGTTGACCTGGCGGAAGATCTGCGCGTGCGCCTTCTCCATGACGGGCACCACACTCTCCGTCAGCGCCTCGCGGAACGATTCCCGCACCATGCCCGACAGCGCGCTGGCTATCGACGTGCTCAGACGATCCATTAGCGTCTAAACACATATCAATATATAATAATAATAATAATAATAAACACGTTTATTGCTTTTTAAATACATTAAACATTAAAGTAATTAGAAAACATAATATTGCTGACTAAATTCTAATTTATAGCTAAATTAATGCGAAATAATTAAAAGCAAAGGGGTATGGCTCAGCTTCTGCTGCCCGGAATGTGAACTCCTGGTAGCGCTGATTTTCAGCCACTCCCATACCCTTCAGATGTTGTGTGGTAATATTAGGTCCTTACATATGAAATTGGCGTTTTTCGTACTGGCCACTTTAATCACGAATTTCTCCTCTTTGGTAAGGAATTCCAAATTCAAATTTGTACAGCTATAGACTCATGTATTTGTGCTTCGATGATCGTCATTCATTTGTTTTTTTTCTTCTGTTTTTTTCTGTTTGCGTCACTCATTTTACAAAATGGAAAACCTTAAATATCGCATTATTTACGAGTACGAGTTCCGCCGTGGCACTAGTGCTGCGGAAACAACTCGAAGGGTGAATGATGTGTATGGCGGTCGTGTTGCAAAAGAAAACACAGTTCGTTTTTGGTTCCAACGTTTTCGTTCTGGAAATTTCGACCTGCAGAACAAGCCCCGTGGACGGCCTGAGACTCAAGTTGATAATGAAGAGTTGAAGGCTATTGTGGAAGCGGATACATCGCAAACCACGTCCGAGTTAGCTGCAGGCTGCAATGTTAGTGATAAAACTGTTTTAATTCACTTGAAGCAAATTGGGAAAATTAAAAAGCTTGAAAGGTGGGTACCTCACGAATTGACTGAAACAAACCGGCAAACGCGCGTCGACTGCTGCGTTACATTACTAAACCGGCACAATAATGAAGGTATTTTAAACCGAATCATTACCTGTGATGAAAAATGGGTTCTTTACGATAATCGGAAGCGCTCAGCGCAATGGTTAGATCCTGGCCAGCCAGCCAAATCCTGCCCCAAGCAAAAATTAACCCCAAAAAAGTTACTTGTAAGCGTTTGGTGGACTAGTGCCGGTATTGTTCATTACAGTTTTTTCAAATCTGGCCAGACTATTACGGCTGATGTCTATTGTCAGGAATTGCAAACCATGATGGAAAAGCTAGCGGCTAAACAACCTAGGCTGGTCAATCGCTCCACGCCACTGCTGCTTCACGACAACGCTAGACCACACACTGCGCTACAGACGGCTACTAAATTAGAAGAGCTTCAATTGGAAAGTCTAAGACATCCTCCGTACTCCCCGGACCTTGCTCCAACAGATTACCATTTTTTTCGAAATTTGGATAACTTCTTGCAAGGGAAAAAATTCAACTCCGATGGGGCAGTCCAAATCGCCTTCAAAGATTTTATTGATTCCCGTCCGACTGGTTTTTTTAGTAAAGGGATCAATGAACTACCTATGAGATGGCAAAAGTGCATAGAAAATAATGGTTCATACTTTGATTAATTAAATATATTATATTAAAAAATATTCGACTTTTTGTTCCTCCCATACAAAACGCCAATTTCATATGTAAGGACCTAATATATATAGGTTTTTTTTTTGCTGTTTACCCTAGGAACTAGAAAATTTATAGAATGTAAACCTCTTATTGGCAATATGTTAAGTATACAAGATCTGATGTAATGTTTGTTGGCTGTGGCTCTAATTTAGACCTTCATAAGAGCCTTATTAGGGCCTAAACTGAATAAATGATTTTTGATTTGATTTGATTTGATTTGTGGGTTTTGTAAATAAATAAACAATATACATTATTAGTGTATTTATACAACTAGCTTTTACCCTTGGCTTCGTCCGCGTGGTACTAAATAAAGATACCCCATTTCCTTCCCCAGGATATAATGTATCTCATTGGCCAATTTAATTACGATCCGTTCAGCCGTTTAGTCGTGAGAAGGTAACAAACAAACAGACTCACTTTTACTTAGAAAAACTAATTGTAACAGGCTGGCGTTTGAACCTAGGCCCATCCGTCCCAGTCCGTTGCTCAACTACAAGGCCACCATGGCTTTATGATTGGGATTGGTTCTAAATAAATAATTCAGGGGTAGCCTTGCTGGTGAGCAGCTCGTGCTGCAGGGGAGCCGCGGGGTGATGTTTGCGGGGCTGTGTACTACAGTAGCCCTATCATGAATTATTTGCGACTATGTATTCGTATCGAGTTCGACGATTTCAAGTATGAGAAAATGAACAGGGCTGCGGCGGTGAAAAGTGGAACTAAAACATAGTATGTTTTTTTTAACATTTCGCGAGTTACGCTTCCGAATACGTAGTCGCAAATTATTGTTGATCAGGGTATAGAGTCGACAACGCGCGAGCGATACCCCTGGTGTTGCAAGCGTCAATAGGCTACAATGAACGCTTACCATCAGTCAGTTGGGTCGTATGCTTGTTAGCCACCACCCACAAAGGATAAGTCTCACCTTTTTAAAAGCCGTGGTGGCCTTGTGGTTAAAGCAACAGGCCTGTCATCTGATGGGCCCAGGTTCGAATCCCAGCCTGTACCAATGAGTTTTTCTAAGCTTAAGTACAGTGATTAATCACACCATGAGCTTTTAAAAAGAGAGGTAGGGCGATTTGGGATATCCCGTGGGTTGCCAGTGCTCCACGAGGATACGCTGACCTAGTAGTATTGCTGCTAGCACAGTGAGTCCTCATCAACAACATGGTTGGCACCCCGTTAGTGATACCCCCCTGGTATTGCTAGCGGCTATAGGCTACGGTGACTGCTTACCATCAGGTGGGCCGTATGCTTGTGTGCCACCTTTTTTTTTTTATCTATTTAAGAGTTTTACTCTTGTCGGTGCAGCCGATGTATTCCCTTCCACTTCTGCCTGTCCAGTGCTACTTCTTTGACCTCCCTATACGACGTGACAGCTATCTTATCCTTAACTTGCTTTATGTAACTTATCCTTGGTCGTCCCCTGCCACGGCTTCCTTCTATTTTACCTTCCATAATTGTATTTATAAAACCGTCATGTCGTACCGTCGTGTGCTACCTTAGCGGTATAAAAAAGAAAACCTTGCTGGTGGCGAGTTTTTCAATGTTGTCTCGCAGCAGGTGGTCGGTGGCGCCGAGCTTGGCGGCCAGCTCGTGCTGCAGCGCGGCGGCCAGCGGCTCCAGCGCGCGCGCCGCGCCCCGCCCCGCCGCCTGCGCCGCGCGCGCGCTCGCCGCCTCGCCCGCCGCCGCCCACCGCTCCCATCTACATCACACATGCACTTAACGGGATCTCCAACCTGCCGTGCCAGGAACATTGTCGACAACGTATTCGCAAACGTAACTCGCGAAATGTTGCACTTATCACCGCCGCAGCGTTGTTCATTTTTCAATACAAAAATAGTCGAACGCGATACGAAAACGTTCATGCTGCCGGCACTGATCTATTTATACATGAACTTCGAGTCTGCGCTCAAAAGTGTCCGCGACAAATAACTTGGAAAACGCGCGAAGATAGTAGAAGAAAAGTCGACTGTCAAAAGTCACACCAACAATGACGTCCTGTATGGTGAAAACTTGTAAAAACTACATAAAGAAAGTGAAAAATGCCGTTAGTGTATCATATTTTGTGCAAGTAGATATTTATTTATGATATTATGTGTAAAATGGGATATAATTGTATTTTTACGCTCTGGAAATCCGTAGGTAATTTATATAAAATTTAATTAATTGTTAGAACAATCACCATATCAAGCAAAACAGTATTTCCTTTTCTTACAACGCTACGTACACAATAAACAGAAAGAGTGCAGTATACGTCAGACCATATTTTCTTGCATGTGTAGCGACCTCACGGCTACATAAACCAACGTTAGAAATCGACTAACTAGCAGGACAACATTCAACGAATGACGTCACAATTCTGCCACGCGCTAGCGAAGTTTTCTACGCAATTCAACATATATACAAGTTTCCGACTAGAACAGTCGGAGCCGCGGTTCCCCAGGCACAACACCCGCCTGGCTGGAAGATCTTCCCTTTGCGGTGGCTGAGCATGATCACCTCGCTCGCCCCACACATGCAAAATTGAACCATGTTAGCTTTGTATAATAATACGCATGAATCCAAAAGTTCATTTAGGTGAGCTTCGGACGTTTTTTAGAATTTTGTACTACACTCGATATCCATGTACATAAGTAGATCAGTAATTATGACCAATACATAATACTTGGTGTGTTATTTATAAATACCATACAATAAAATAATGTAGACAGAATATGCAGCCATGAAAAAAAAATCTCAGTCATAAATGGCGATCCTAAGAAACTCAACAAATTTTAATTCGTCTGCCGCTAGTAACAAGCTAACAGTGTACGTGTCACCACTACTTATACTTATGAGCACTGGTCGTGACCTGGTGTGTGTGTGTGTGTGTGTGTGTGTGTGTGTGTTTGTGTGTGTGTGTGTGTTACCCTTGTGCGAGCGCGGCGTCGATGGCGGCGGCGGTGCGTTGGTCGTGTCTGTGTAACGCGTCCTGTAGCATCGTCCCGTCGCACGCGCCGCGCAGTGACGCCACCTCGCGGTGAGCGCTTGCCACCAGCTCTGTACACCACACACACTCATGGCTTGAGGGGGTACAGCAGGTAGTAGGGACATCTTTCGACTACGATTCCAAAACATTACTATTGGAAATTCCTGATTTCCCCATTAAAATTGTCCAAGTTACATTAAAACATTTCGTTGACAAAAAATGTTTTGTGTGTGTTAAATCATTGCGAATACAGTGTAGTGTCTCTGTGTCTAGTAGTGCTCAAAAGAATCAAGGACTGGATAGTGATGAAAACTAAAACTGCATCATTGGATTATTGTGAAATCTATATTCCTAACCAGGAATCGAACCGGTAGTATTACATAATTATGGCATACGGCAAACTTAGGGAGCCGAGAGAGAGAGAAACTCTTGAAGCCGTGGTGGCCTTGTGGTTGAAGCAACAGGCCTGTCATCTGATGGGCCCAGGTTCGAATCCCAGCCTGTACCAATGAGTGTTCCTAAGCTTAAGTACAGTGATTAATCACACCATGAGCTTTTAAAAAGAGAGGTAGGGCGAATTCGGTTCACCCGTAGGTTTCCCATTAATATTGCAGCCGCCCGACTGGGGAGTGTACCTCCGCCTTACAGAAGACCGCAGTGAAATAACACTACTTGATGTAGTGTTGTGTTTCTGCGGTGAGTAAGGTTGCCAGTGCTTCACGAAGATAGGCCGCTATTAGTAATGCTGCCAATGAGTCCTCATCAGCAACATGGTTGGCAACCCGTTAGTGATACCCCTAGTATTGCTAGCGGCTATAGGCTAGGGAAAGAGCTTATTTCCTCTAAGTTAATGTGTGTGTGTGTGTGTGTGTGTGTGTGTGTGTGTGTGTGTGTGTGTGTGTGTGTGTGTGTGTGTGTGTGTGTGGTATAGTGTAGTGTGAGTGTAGTGACCGGTGAGTTTGTCGAGCTTGTGGTCGATGATGTCTATCCGGTGCTGGTCGGCGAGGCGCTCGGCGGGCGCGGGAGCGGCGCCGGCCTCGGGCACCGGCGGCACCGAGATCTGCGCCCACGCAGGCTCGCCACCTACACACAAACACATCATCCTATACTCACTGTTCAACGTGCTTCGTATCGCTTTCGACTATTTTTGTGTGGGAAAATTAACAGCGCCGGTGAAAAGTGGAACAAAAAGTGGAAAAAAAAACACTCAGTTTAGGCCCTAATAAGGCACTCTAAATTACGACCGGTTCAGAAAAAAGATGCCAACTGAAAAGCACCGGCAAGTAACTAAATATACATATAGTTTTCGGATACGTAGTCGTACGTTATTCTAAGGTTACAGACAACACAATCACGACGTTCACGACACCGATTTTACTCATTCTACTTCCTTGGGAACGTTACAAACGAAAATTTAAATAGAACGGACTATGGAGCGTTTTACGACACCGCTGTTCAGACGGGACGTTGTGAGCTAGCAACCGTGATCGTTAGTATACTCAGAGAGTATAGTGACGTCATTTAAAATCTAAAATGGCGGCCGTCGCAAGTTGGCGACGTGTAAATTCCACATCAATCGCTATGATATGTGTATTATATGAAAGGGCTTGTTGAACAATAAAAGCTTGTTTTTAAACGATATTTCTTCTCCTCGGGCAAGGTTGCCAGTGCTCCACGAGGATACGCTGGGCTAGTAGTAATGCTGCTAGCACAGTGACTCCTCATCAACAACAACATGGTTGGCAACCCGATAGTGATACCCCTGGTATTGCTAGCGGCTATAGGCTACGGTGACTGCTTACCATCAGGTGGGCCGCATGCTTGTGTGCTACCTTGGTGGTTTAAATAAAAAAGCCAATAACTAACCGGTGTGTGTGATCTTGGGCTCAGGTGGCGGGAAGTCCCCGGGCGGCGTGTTGAACACGTCCGGGGCGGGGAACAGGTCCCCATCGGGCTCCCCCTCCACCTCCGCCACGGGCGACTGACTCGCCTCCTCCTCCTCCTAAACAAATACAACAATACACTTTTCACTCCTCATGCTCAAAAAGTTCGTCATTGTAACGTTCCATAGCAGGGAAAAAATAGAATATCCTGGTCTGCGACTAGACTTCACAGATAAGTACTTTCAAATCATCAGTCTGCGCAGTCTAAGTAGACTTTATAGATATAATTTTATAGTGTGGTGTGTACTGTGGGGCTGATCTCATGTGTGTAGTGTGTGTACTGACGGCGTCCTTGTAGTAGGGCTGGTCTCGTGTGTGTATAGTGTGTGTAGTGTGTGTAGTGTGTGTACTGACGGCGTCCTTGTAGTAGGGCTGGTCTCGTGTGTGTATAGTGTGTGTAGTGTGTGTACTGACGGCGTCCTTGTAGTAGGGCTGGTCTCGTGTGTGTATAGTGTGTGTAGTGTGTGTAGTGTGTGTAGTGTGTGTACTGACAGCGTCCTTGTAGTAGGGCTGGTCTCGTGTGTGTATAGTGTGTGTACTGACGGCGTCCTTGTAGTAGGGCTGGTCTCGTGTGTGTATAGTGTGTGTAGTGTGTGTAGTGTGTGTACTGACAGCGTCCTTGTAGTAGGGCTGGTCTCGTGTGTGTATAGTGTGTGTACTGACGGCGTCCTTGTAGTAGGGCTGGTCTCGTGTGTGTATAGTGTGTGTAGTGTGTGTACTGACGGCGTCCTTGTAGTAGGGCTGGTCTCGTGTGTGTATAGTGTGTGTAGTGTGTGTACTGACGGCGTCCTTGTAGTAGGGCTGGTCTCGTGTGTGTATAGTGTGTGTAGTGTGTGTACTGACGGCGTCCTTGTAGTAGGGCTGGTCTCGTGTGTGTATAGTGTGTGTACTGTGTGTACTGACGGCGTCCTTGTAGTAGGGCTGGTCTCGTGTGTGTATAGTGTGTGTACTGTGTGTACTGACGGCGTCCTTGTAGTAGGGCTGGTCGTTGTGCGCCATGATCTGCTGCACCTCGCGGCTGGGGCTGGAGCCGCCCGACGTCAGCTTGCCCGCGCACTCCGACACCTCCTCGCTCACCACACCTAGATATACAGAACATACAACAATGGCATACGCTGTCGCTACACTATGTATTTTAGATTCCCATTGAAAAACAAAATTGACGGGACAGTAGTCCCAGACTTAATGCATACATATAACAAGACAGAAAATTAACCTCTTCATAATATTAGTACTTAAGGATTCAAGTCAAGAGTGAAATGTAGTTATGTATGAATGTATATTATTACTAGCTCTGCCCCCCACCGTTTCAACCGCCCATACACACTTACAACCCCTTTTCATCCACTTTGCTACCCTAAGGAAATCTGCCAAAGTAAATCGGGCTTATAGTTTTAGAGATCTCGTAATGAGTTAGGTATACGGTTTATGTATAAAAGATATAACGGTGTCAATTCTGTTGTTCAAAATTACTAAACTTAACTCTAAACTCAGGTCTAAAATTATTGCCATCCTTATTTAACCCCGCACATGAGAAAGGGATAGCAAGACTTTTTAGACCTGACACCAATGTATACTAAACTATAGTGTTGTATTGTTCGCGCCTACGTCGCTCCTGATATAAATACTTTTTTCTATATTAAATTTCTTTTTAATGCAAATGTCATTCAATATATAGTATGTCTCGTTTTATAAAAGAGGCTCGAGTTTTTGGCGGGAATCAGGCGGAGCGGTTGTGATTTTTTCCAGTGTGTCGTAAATTGTGTTATAGTGATCTTTAATGTGTATTTTTGGTGTCGATATGTGCAGTAAAGTTTCATTTAGTGATTGATTTATAGGAGCATTGGAAATAATGCCATAATACGTCTTTTGGGTTAAGTGATTTATCATTTTGGTCAATAGGTTACCTCTAATCTAAAGGCGTGTTACGATCTGCTACTGCCGTGGGTTGTCTCCAGAAACTCCATTGGGCGTTAGAATGCATGACACTAGGCATTTTAATGCGGCAAACACGAGAAATTTTGCAACATGAAAATTCTCTAACACTCGACACTGGCAAAAATAGTCCCTGAAGGGATTGATTGCCATACTTAGGAAGAAGAAGAAGAAGAAAAGAGGCTCACAGAGCTATTTCACAAGCTTGATCACTTTCACGCAAGTCAGCTTCAGATTATTATTCACTTTATACTTCAATAAGCGTACTGTAGTCTGTAACATCCTTTTAATACTTTATTTTCTCACTTTATATATTATGTTGCTTTTTAGCTGTGTATTCTATAGCTTAAGTTATTGTTGTGCTTTATATTTTTAGCGTTGTACGCACCTGTAAATGACTGGTACATATAGTTGAATACCCTATACTAAGCAATCCATTCATGTTCTGTGAATTGTACGTTGGTGTGTCTAAATAAATAAATAAATATCTTCTTCTCATTATAACTATTACAAATTACTATATTAAAAACACAAGAGAATTCAACCGCTACGCTACCGGAATATTATTCTCACCGCGCCGCTAACATTATAAACTCAAAGGATTGTGCAGTGCCGGAAGCAACTGAGGAGCTGAAATAAGGTAAGGGCTATGAGTTGTTTTCATGGAAAGTCAATGTGCTTTAGAAGTGCTGCACATGCCCGCCGCCGCATCTTTTTGAAACGAGGATTAAAGAAGAGTGTGTTGAAGCCCTAGCTACAAATACAGTCCACTAGATATTTCGCCCCATACACACCAATGGATAATACGAGAAAATCTATAATTATTTACTTGACATAATTTAAAGTGTAAATAATAATAATAATGTTTTGGACATTATCACACAGCGCCATCTGGCCCCAAACTAAGCAAAGCTTGTACTATGAGAACCAGTAGCTGATACAATACTTATATACTTTTTTTTTTTTTTTGTAAATACATACTTATAATACATACCAAACACCCAGACGCAAGACAAACATATTTGTCACATAAATGTTTGCCCCGGCGGGAATCGAACCCGCGACCTCTAGCGTAGCAGTCAGGTGTACTAACCACTAGACCAGCGGTCTCGTCAAAATTACGAGACAAGTTTACATTGTTATAACAACAATATTAAAACGAGTGTATGCATACCACTAATGGAGGTTCGTGACTTGCCGCTCACGTCGGGCGTGGCCGACAGCGGCGGGTCGTCTTCTTCCCGCTTGCCGGGCGAGCTGGAAAAGTAATAATAAAAAATGTCTGAAAAACTGGAACCTGCTTACGATAATAAATGTTTTTGGTTTAAAAATCAAGGATCGGTTATGCCCCTCTTCAGTCAGGTAAGCGTCTGTGTATTCAGACATAACTATTATCACAAGAGGCAGTCCCAACAGCTTAAAGGCTAAATTTAAATGTCAAAGGAATACATAATGCTATAGATTCTGTTATATAAAATCACTAAGCTAAACAAATTTGACAGAACTAAAAGTCTTACAATCCCTTTCTCATGTGCGGGATTAAATAAGGATGGCAATATTGTGTCTGTCAAATTAGTTGAGTTTAGTGATTTTGGACCATAGGATCGACACCATTCTTTTATTATCTGCCTTATTTACTAATTACAGGTGTGAGGCAGCAGTACTAGCATATAATATGTACCTTACAGTACTGGCATATAATATGTACCTTACAGTACTGGAATATAATATGTACCTTACAGTACTGGCATATAATATGTACCTTACAGTACTGGCATATAATATGTACCTTACAGTACTGGAATATAATATGTACCTTACAGTACTGGCATATAATATGTACCTTACAGTACTGGCATATAATATGTACCTTACAGTACTGGCATATAATATGTACCTTACAGTACTGGCATATAATATGTACCTTACAGTACTGGCATATAATATGTACCTTACAGTACTGGCATATAATATGTACCTTACAGTACTGGAATATAATATGTACCTTACAGTACTGGAATATAATATGTACCTTACAGTACTGGCATATAATATGTACCTTACAGTACTGGCATATAATATGTACCTTACAGTACTGGAATATAATATGTACCTTACAGTACTGGCATATAATATGTACCTTACAGTACTGGCATATAATATGTACCTTACAGTACTGGCATATAATATGTACCTTACAGTACTGGCATATAATATGTACCTTACAGTACTGGCATATAATATGTACCTTACAGTACTGGAATATAATATGTACCTTACAGTACTGGCATATAATATGTACCTTACAGTACTGGCATATAATATGTACCTTACAGTACTGGCATATAATATGTACCTTACAGTACTGGACAAGAATTTGACAAAGCATTACAAAACATACAAAATGGAAAAGCCGCAGGGGACGATGGTATATATATAGAAATGATTAAATATGCAGAATGTGAACAGTTATTAACAGAACTATTTAATTTAACAAGGGATATGTACAGGACAGGAAAGATACCAATGGATTTCAAAACAACCAAAACAATAACATTACCCAAAAAACCTAACTCATTGAAATGTGAAGAGCATAGAACCTTAAGTCTCATATCACAGGCATCTAAGATATTACTCAAAATTATACAAAATAGAATTCGTCAAAAAATAGAAGAATGTTTGAGCGACGATCAGTATGGATTCCGAAAAGACAAAGGCACAAGAGAGGCAATTCTGGCACTGCGTATGATAACTGACAGACGTCTGGAACTAGGACTTAACACTCACATTGCTTTTATAGACCTAGAAAAAGCATTTGACAAAATCAACTGGAAAATAATGATGAAAGCTCTAAAGACAGCTGGTGTGGATTACAGAGAAAGGAGAATCATATATGAGCTTTATAGAGAACAAGAAACTGTGATAGAGTTAGGAGAAGAAAAAAGAAAAGCAAAGATAAGACAAGGCGTAAGACAGGGGTGTCCACTTTCACCATTAATATTCAATTTATTTATAGAGTTAGCAATAAGGAAGATAACAGAATCAGAACAAGGAGGTATAAAAATTAACGGTAAAAGAATACACTTTATAAGATTTGCAGACGACATTGCGGCATTCGCAGAAAACAGGGAAAAACTAGAAAAATTTATGGGCATCATGGATACGATATTTAAAGAATTTCACTTAAAAATAAATATAAATAAAACCAAAACACTAACGACATCCAAAATACCTTACAGACATACACCTATCAAACTTAACAATAATGCAATAGAACAAGTAAATAACTTTAAATATTTAGGTAGTATTATTAGCAGTGATTCCAGATGTAATCACGATATTAAAGCCAGAATTGCAATAGCAAAACAAGCTTTTAATAATAAAAAAAGGCTTTTTGGATCTGGTATGAATAGAAAAGTTAAAAAAAGGCTTATCAAGACATACGTATGGAGTATCGTACTGTATGGATGTGAAACGTGGACACTGACGCAAAGAGACAGAGAAAGGTTGGAAGCATTTGAAATGTGGTGCTGGAGGAGAATGGAGAGAATAAGTTGGACAGAAATGGTAACAACAAAGGACGTTCTGAAGAAGGTAGGAGAAAAAAGAACGATTATAAGTACGATTGAAAATAGGAGGGGCAAAATGATGGGCCATTTGTTACGACATGACGCATTTATACGAAATATCATAGAGGGAAAGATCGAAGGAAAGCGTGGCAGAGGAAGGCCAAGGATAAATTACCTGCAACAGATAAAGACGAAGGCTAACGTTATGTCGTACCAAGAGGTCAAAGAGATGGCTAACGATAGAACGGCTTGGCGATTGCTCCACCGACAAGAGCCTAGCTCTTAAATATATGATGATGACAGTACTGGAATATAATATGTACCTTACAGTACTGGCATATAATATGTACCTTACAGTACTGGCATATAATATGTACCTTACAGTACTGGCATATAATATGTACCTTACAGTACTGGAATATAATATGTACCTTACAGTACTGGCACACAGTATGTACCTGAATGCATCTGGTGTCATCAGGTTTAACTGCGGCGCTAGTGACGGCGACTCAGGGCGCTGGCCGATCAGACTGCCTGGCTGTGTCTGTACAAAGGAATTTAAAGCTTAAACATTGCGAAAGTAGGATCATTTTGTGTATACATCATACATATGCACGGATTGAGATGAATTTATCGTACTTTAATTAAAAGTAACACTTGGGACGTCTATAGAAGACAAAGCGAACATTGCCCCGACATCCAACAACGGTTTTAAGGCCGAGGTAGAAGCAACGGCCACCTTATGGGCCCAGGTTCAAACTGATTAATCACTGTACTTAAGCTTAGAAAAACCCATTGTTACAGGCCGGGGTTTGAGCCTGAGCCCATCAGATGACAGGCCGTTGCTTCAACCGCAAGGCCACCACGGCTATAAAGTATTTGGTCATAGAACAGTCGACCAAACGGAGACTGTCGCCTGATTGTCTTGTTTTCACATTGCTAAAACACTTGTTTGAGCGCAAGCCCGAAGTCCATATATTAGTATGTAAGTGTTGAGACGTGTATATATAGTGGTGTGTGTGTGACCTGGGCCCTCATGAGTAGGTTCTTGAGCTGCTGGCTCTGCTGCTGCAGGATGGAGGACGCCAAACCCCCAGCGCCTGCGCCCTCGCCCTCCGCGCCTTCCTCCAGCGTCAGCTCCGACAGACCTGCACACACACACACACTGTCACCACCGAGCCGGCCTGTACAGCCCCGGGCTGCACGATGTGAGTGTTACCTCGTGCATGCTGCGCCCCGGGCGGGCTGTAGGCTAGCCGGCCCTGTACAGCCCCGGGCTGCACGATGTGAGTGTTAACTCGTGCATGCTGCACCCCGGGCGGGCTGTAGGCTAGCCGGCCCTGTACAGCCCCGGGCTGCACGATGTGAGTGTTACCTCGTGCATGCTGCACCCCGGGCGGGCTGTAGGCTAGCCGGCCCTGTACAGCCCCGGGCTGCACGATGTGAGTGTTACCTCGTGCATGCTGCGCCCCGGGCGGGCTGTAGGCTAGCCGGCCCTGTACAGCCCCGGGCTGCACGATGTGAGTGTTACCTCGTGCATGCTGCGCCCCGGGCGGGCTGTAGGCTAGCCGGCCCTGTACAGCCCCGGGCTGCACGATGTGAGTGTTACCTCGTGCATGCTGCGCCCCGGGCGGGCTGTAGGCTAGCCGGCCCTGTACAGCCCCGGGCTGCACGATGTGAGTGTTAACTCGTGCATGCTGCACCCCGGGCGGGCTGTAGGCTAGCCGGCCCTGTACAGCCCCGGGCTGCACGATGTGAGTGTTACCTCGTGCATGCTGCACCCCGGGCGGGCTGTAGGCTAGCCGGCCCTGTACAGCCCCGGGCTGCACGATGTGAGTGTTACCTCGTGCATGCTGCGCCCCGGGCGGGCTGTAGGCTAGCCGGCCCTGTACAGCCCCGGGCTGCACGATGTGAGTGTTACCTCGTGCATGCTGCGCCCCGGGCGGGCTGTAGGCTAGCCGGCCCTCCTGTAGAGCCTTGGGCTGCACGATGTAGAGCCGCAGCCACACTCGTCGCGCGCTCCCCGCCCCGCACCCGCTCTCCTGAGAACACACAACGTGCCTGCACTTCCTTCATACAACACGATAAGCTATCGATATCTCGACATGACGACACTGGTACTTGTGCTAAACCAATGTTCATAATATCGAGATGCAGTTGAAAATATATCCATCCAGCATATAATATACAATATAGATGATACTAATCGTTGAGGTTCCCTTCTTATTTCAAAAACCAAGGAGATTTGATCCAGACGAAAAACGATATGATAAAATCTTTTCTCAAACAAAACAAAAACGAATAATCAGTCCCACAGTCTCAGTCCAATAGAACTAAATCCCTAATTAGAGGTGTAAAGGTTCAAATTTAAAGGTCACCTCATGGTGCATCTCGAAGTCATCCGGAGGTTCTCCAACATCTCCGCTGGAGCCATTCCTATGGAAGGGATCGTCACAGCTCGACTCACACTTGGGCTGCTGCTCTTCTGCAAACAACAACACTGGTTAGGCTACTAGGCTACCAGTTTAGTATTCAATTGTATTAAAATGGTCTCAAATGGTGTCATTAATTATTGTCCCAGTCTAACAGGTGAGCAACTTTAGTATGTCTGATAATTCGCGGCGCAATATGATGCTGGAATGATAATTGTGTTGTGTTAGAATTATTTTTTAATGGTGTAGCAGAGTCACGGCGCTGGTAACTTGGTAAATTTAAAATAGATGGCTCGTAATACATAGGCGATCACCGTAGGAAAGACACTTGGAATACAAATTCGTTTAGTTTGCGAAATTTTTGTCTGCACCCACAAACATGCAATCCTATTTAGTAACAGTTAGGATATTTGATTATTATGTATGTATTATCTCGCCTATTTATTAATAAAAGACTATCAAAAGCATCTGAAACCTAGCAGCATTTATGCAGCGATTGATGATTGTATAGAAATCAAAAGAGGTGTGTCAATCGGATTGAAATGGCGCTCTATACTCTCTGCCTACCCTGCGAGGGACATGAAGTGATGATTTGTATCAAAAATCAATCAAAAATCATTTATTCAGTTTAGGCCCTAATAAGGCACTTATGAAGGTCCAAATTACCACCGGTTCGGAAAAAAAGCCACCTGAGAAGAACCGGCAAGAAACTCAGTGCTCTGTCTTTTTTTTTTCATGTAACAATCATGGTATGTATTTGAAGCTCACTCACCAACATCAACAATACAGAAACTCAACACGGAGTACGGCAGCAGAAACTCAGAGATACTCCTGCAGCAAGCGACGGTATCTTCCGAGTCGCGAGCCATGTTCAACACGTAGAGGCTGCGGGCCTTAAAGTCTGACAGCAGCAAGTACTTGGCGCTGGCGTCGAGCTGCGCCTTCAGCCCGAGGGACTCCGCCCCCGGCGTGCCCGGGGTGAAGCGCACCGTTTGGAGACAGTTCCACGACTTGCACGACCAGATCTTGATCGTCGTGTTGTTCTCAGCACCGGTCACCGCGAATTTCCAGAATTGGACGCTGTGGACAATGGAGAATGATGTTAAAATATTCGTTTTTTTCTGTACCACTAAGGTGGCACACAAGCATACGGCCCACCTGATGGTAAGTCGTCACCGTAACCTATAGCCACTAGAAATACCAGGGGTATCACTAACGGGTTGCCAACCATTTTGTTGATGAGGACACACTGTGCTAGCAGCATTACTACTATCGTCCTATCGTCCTTATCAACAACATGGTCGACAACGCGTTAGTGATACCCCTGGTATTGTTAGCGGCTATAGGCTACGGTGACTGCTTACCATCAGGTGGGCCGCATGCTAGTGCCACGTTAAAGGAAGAAAAAAAATCATATCACATACCTATGTGCACTAGTGACTAGTCAGACTTTACAAATTATCAATTACCTAATTGAAAAGATATTTTTTTTAAGAGTAATTGCTGCGTTTCTATCTGGTGTTCTCAGCAAAAAACGAACTGCCGGTGGTAGATTCTAACGATTTAAAATTACTTATTTGTAAAGTCTGGCTAGTCATACCCCGTAGTGATACCCATGGTATTGCTAGCTATAGCTACGGTGACTGCTTACCATCAGGTGGGCCGTATGCTTGTGTGCCACCTTAGTGGTATAAAAAAATAAAAAAAGTCAACTCAAAACAATTTTGAGTTTGAGTTTGAGCTTGATGGACATTTCTTTTTGCTAAAGGTAACACAGGTGGAAGCTTTGGTCGGAGATTACTAATGATTCACACACATAAAGAACTAGTTTAGTGCTAGACATAGTACTAACTCAGTGTTGTAGTTCTTGTGGTTGTCGAGGAAGAAGAGACAGCTGAGCGGCTTCCCGGCGTGCGGCTGCCACTTGTGCAGGCAGCGGGGGCTGCTCTCGTTGTGCATGTACACCTGCACACCACACCGCATCACACCACACACCGTACACAACCAGTGCCGGTACCACGCACATTTTTCAACTATGACTTCGAAAACGTAACTCGCGAAATGTCAAAATTGGTGTCGATTCTGTTGTTCCAAATTACTAAACTAATTTGACAGGTCTAAAAAGTATTGCCATCCTTATTTAACCCCGCAAATGTGAAAGGGATAGCAAGACTTAAAGATCTGTCAAATTACTAAATTGTAATACTAATTTTATTTCCACTTTTCACCGCTGCAGCGCTGTTCATTTTTCAAAACAAAAATAGCCGAAAGCAATACGATAACGTTGTCGCAAATTATTCATGCTTGCGCTACAGGACCAACGATACGGGGACCGAGAGGAAACTATACTAAACTATGCGAACGTAGTCGTAAGATATTCTTGCTTCGGCTAACAAACATTGTAGGGAGCGGAGTCCTGTACCGCAAGCATGAATAATTTGCGACAACGTTATCGTATCGCCTTCGACTATTTGGGCTCGCTTCGACTAGGCCGGCGAAAAGTGGAACTAATTTTTTATTTATTTAATTAATTAGAACGGCTTCAAGCCAATTATATTAATCAAGAATTTGTATGAACAATTTGACATAATATATGGAGTTACGTTTTCGATTATGTAATCGAAAGGTGTTCTTGCTACCGGCGCTGTACTACAGGACACTAGGACAGCAAGCTTAGGTAATTTGTTTTACAACAAAAAAAAAAAAAAAAAAAAAACATATATATACAGGCCTTCATTCATTCGCAAGTCACTGCACCGAAGGGTGAACAGTTTAAAGTAGAGCAACACTGCTCGCAGTAAGGAATTAAATTAGCGAAATGTTATTATAAAAATAAAAAGGTGGATATTAGACAGCCTTATACAGCGGGAATACCTTCTTGAAGCATAACCAGAAAAATAATGAACACTTGATTCAGCCCGCCCTCATACTACTGGAATGCCTCATACTGACTGATCAATTCGAAAACCTCAGAATGTGTGTGTAGCTTATTGTATATGTCATTCCAAGTTCCAAATCCAAAATATAAATCGTAGCTGGAGGTGATTCGGGAAGGTATTCCGGCTGCATGTGTTGGAGTAGAAGTGTGACCTGGAAGAACATGACGTATCCGTCGGCGGAGGCGGTGGCGAGCGCCGTGCCGTCCGGGGAGAAGGCCGCGTCCAGCACCGGCGCCGCGTGCTCCGCCGCCGCCAGGGCGCCGCCCCCGCCGCCCAGCGCCACCAGCGCGCCCGCCCCGCCCACGCCGCCCGGGCCCACGCGCGCCCGCACCGCGCCCATGTACCACATGCGCACTGCACCACACACACACACACACGCTATATACTCTATACAGCGCCACCAGCGCGCCCGCCCCGCCCACGCCGCCCGGGCCCACGCGCGCCCGCACCGCGCCCATGTACCACATGCGCACTGCACCACACACACACACACACACGCTATATACTCTATACAGCGCCACCAGCGCGCCCGCATGGCCCACGCCGCCCGGGCCCACGCGCGCCCGCACCGCGCCCATGTACCACATGCGCACTGCACCACACACACACACACACACGCTATATACTCTATACAGCGCCACCAGCGCGCCCGCCCCGCCCACGCCGCACGCGCAAAAAAATAACATAGAAAGAAATAATATTCAAATCGAAATGACGACGCTAGGTGTCGCGGGTTCGATGCCAGCATCAAGTCACACATTTACTTCTGGAATCTGGATATCACGTATGTTATGTATAAAGTAAGTACATACAAAAATTATAATCAATTTGATTTTTGGGTACCCATAGGGCAAGCAGAGTAATAATTTCCCAACATTATTAGAGTAGAATGGCAGCCTATACACTGAGCCTACCAAGAACGGGACTATTGTCTATGTTTGTATAAAGTGGGCTAACAACCAACTTACCAATATTAGAGTGGGTGGTGAGCAAGAGACGAGCCACATCCTCATTGGGTGTGTCGTCATCCTCATCAGGTATGTAGGGGCACCACACCACGCGGTGCGCCGTTCCTCCCACGCCGGTATCCTCGCGAATCTCCGCAAGCAGGGTGCATCTAAACACACAACATATGCGGTCTTCTGTACTAATTTTATAAGGAGGTGCTAGGATAAGTTGTCTACGCTATTGTATTAGGAATATTATATACCTGATAGTTGTAAAATAGATTAATAAATAAATAAAGGATCATCATCCATTTGGTCCAATTCTGAAAGTACAGGCCAATGCATTTTTTTTGTCTATTCTGTTAGAGCTTGCCGTCTGAACATTTTTTACAGTGGCACGAACCTTTTAGGAGCATTGTAGTTGATTTTATTTTAGTTCGAAAATCTGAATTTTCATATTTTTTGTTGAAAATAGGAATTCAAAATAACTAAAACAAATTAAATGACCTGTAATGTCCAAATTTGGTGCCATAGTAATAAATGCTCAGACATCTACACTATTATAAAAATGTAAATCGACCGTGTGTATTCAAAAACTATATCTAAAAAAAATACGCGGAATAGGGTAATATGAGGTCACTGAATTCGATTTTATGGTTTTTGAAAATCTTTTTTTAATATTATATAATCAGTCTTACACATTTTGAAATGTAAAGCAAAGCAACCTTTCCTTGGGTAGTCAGTTTCTAAAATGCTTGCTTATGACAAGGGCGTAAACATTTAAACAATACGTAAACTTTACCTGAGTCCAGAGTCATGGACTTCAATTTCATAGACATAGAAGTTGCCTTGGTCGTCGATACATGCGAGCACCACTTCTTTCTGAATGTGAGCAAAAGCCAGATCTTGTACCTGCAACCGACTTCACTTTAGACTATTGTTTTTGGTTCAAATTGCATATATTATTGCATTGCGTTACTCGATTAATGTCAAATCATCAACATGACATGTTCTAAGAAATAATAATGGTATTATTTGGTACATAGAACATTCTACCATCATTTATATGTATAAAAATCAATTGCCACATGTGTAAAAAATCATCACTGTGGAATGGCTAACTGATTTTTCAGACATGGCCCATCCATTTAATTTTATTACACACAGTACTGATGATAGATACTATTAAAATTTTCCCCAGAAATTTGTTCTCCATGTTATGCAGCCAAGTTACAGGGAAGGAAATTAGTTCTCCTTGATGTGTAGCCTAGTTAATATTTGTTATTTTCAAGTAAGTAATTTGCAAAGCTTGTCATACATTTTTTTTTTTTATATACCACTAAGGTGGCAAACAAGCATACGGCCCGTCTGATGGTAAGTGGTTACCGCAGCCTATGGACGCTTGCAACACCAGGGGTATCACTCGCGCGTTGCCGACCCTTCAAAAATCTCTTCACACCCTTCTTGAAGAACCCCAGGATGTAATCCTTTGGGATAATATACTAATATACTAAGGACTAATATACTAAGTTGCTGTATAAAAGATATACTAAAAGACATACAAACAGACTAAGATCACCATAATTCTGACATCATTGCAATTATATAATTCAATCACCATACCTCCCCTTTCAAGCCCTTAATCAGAGCTCTATTGTCACTGCTCGGGTCCGCATTGTACACAACACGGACCATGCCGATCCATGTGCCAGGGGTCACCGGGTTTGGGACTGTGTACAAAATATCATACTTAGCACAATCCTTCAGCTTTACATTGTCCTCTTATCAATCAGACAATTATGGAAAAAACAACAAAGTAGAGGAATTTCAGTAAATAAAGAGCTATTATTATGACACACAAGGTCACTGAGATATACAATAAAATGTCTTGGCTATTGCTCCACCAATGCATTGATGTACTAAATGAAGTAGTGACTATCAATTCCAAAGATGTCCAATTTAATTAACATTGTGTGCCACACCTACATTTATAGGTAAAATTATATCTATCTATACTAATATTATAGAGTTTTTATTTTTATTTTTGTTTGTAATGAATAATAATAATGTTTATAATAATAATAATAATAATAATGTTTGGACATTATCACACAACGCCATCTAGCCCCAAACAAAGCAAAGCTTGTACTATGGGAACCAGCAGCTGATATAATACTTATATACTTTGAATAAACAAAACTACTGGACTGCTTTATAAAATATTTCACCAGTAGTATGCTACATTATAACTGAGTAACATAGGCTATATATTATACTGCTATGCAGGTGATGTCGCAGGACAAAGTTAGTGTAGCTATGTATCAATTGGAAAAGTATGTACCCTTTATAGAGTAGGCAAAGTATTTCCCACTGATATGTATAGCCAGCAGCTGTCCAGGATAGTACTTGGGCTCCCAGTTATAGATGACCAGGTTCTTGAGGGTCACCTTCGAACTGCCATGGTCATGGTTGCCGGCATTGGTGGTCACCACCACATCTGTGGCAAACACTTCCTCGCTACAGACCCCATCACCTTCTGAGAAGGATCTGTGAAGCAAATATTTAGTCTAGGTGGCTTTTTTTACAAACTGGTGGTAATTTAGACCTTCATAAGTGTGTTACCAGGGCTTAAACTGAATAAACATTTTTTTATTCTACCCTATGATCTTTTTACCTCTCTGCCACAATTCTGTTAATGCCTTACATTATTTATTAGATAGTGTTGCAAGCATGTCACAGTTATAATACCTTAGTTTTCACAAGAATTATGTGTTTCTAAAGTTGGTAGATTTCTTTTGGTTGGATGTTTAAGTGAAGGATCAGTGTTATGATCGGGTTTTAAAGGTCTAGGCGCCCGTTATAACATGATCATGAGAATTGTGATGAATATGAATGGGTGACAGAAAGTATGAACGAAATGAGTAGTAAACTATTCTGAGACATGACGGTCCTTAGCAACAGGTTATGCTGCTTTTATAGTATTCTCAACACATTTTGTTAACCATAGGTCCATATAAAGTTAATACAAACTATTGACCGCTTTCCAATATTCAGTAGTAGGATGTAAGCGATAAAATATTTTTTATTAGTTGTGTCACTTACATAGTTTGAGTCGCATCCGTAAGCTTCGGGAGCATTGTCATAGGTTGCATTTCTGCTCTAATCCCCAACTTTCCTCATTAATTTCAGTCCTAATTGGCAATATCACAATAGAATCGTAATAATACAATAATTCATGTAATAAAGCAAAAATTACAAACGCGACCCGCTGAAGCCGACGGACATGAGAACGCGTTTAGTTTTCTATTCAATTAAACACGTAGGTAGACGTATCGTCTATAAAAGCGTTTATAGTTTTTTACGAAATCATGCGTGTCTATTCGAAATAATTTTCATGATTTGAAACCTTAAATTGGATGGTTTCATTTAATAAATAAGAAACATAGATTTTATTTTCTAATGCATGGTTACTTTGTGTAACGTTTATCGGTGCTGACAAGGGATGGATACGTTGATAGAACGAAACGTATTTAAAAGAAAAAGTTTAAATCAAAGAATAAGTTTTCAATTACAATGTAGGTATGTCATGTAGATTTTTTACAAGCGGATGTTCACTATTTGCTATACAGGTAAAACAGGTATTTAGTTTTCATTTTCAGTTTATATAAACGTTATAAAACGTTGCAAATTAAAATATTCCTTTGATTTTCAACTAAAACGTATGGTATAATGAATTTATTTAATTTTTTTAACTGTGTAAGTGAACACAGACCTGATTTGACATTTGTTTGACAGTTAACAGAGGAGATGATATGACAGACATGACAGGGCAGTGGCAGTAGTGAGTCGTAAAAGTCGTAGTGAACTTTAGTTAGTGAATTGATTTTTGCGAAAATGGTAAGAAATTCGTGATAAATTGGTATTTTATTGCGTTCAAAGTATTTAACAATGATTGTGGTTGTTCCAGTCGTTGGCAGACAAGATTTCAATGCTCATGGTGCGGCCGGGTGGCGACAATGCCCAGAAAGATGACGTTCCGTGGTGGATGCGCTACGCTGGTCGAGGGCTGGGAACAGTTGGCAGTTTCAGTTCGTATCCCTTTGTGCATTGTTCCTTTGTCCTTCGAGCACGGTCAACAGATTAGGGAATAAACAATCTTCCAAGACATATTTTTTTCTTATCCGTTTGATAGAATGCTGACCCTCCCTATTCTTCCAATGTATGGACGATATGGAATCAATATTGACGTTAAAAAGGTATCAAGAGTTTTGGACCTCATCTTAGGTATCAGTAGTTACATGACTAGATATCATTGAGATCTAAGGAATAATAGAATCATCATAAAAACCCTAGCAGTCATTCATTGAAGAAGACCATCAAATATCAACTTCCTTATCTAATATAGGCATCACTGATTTATGTGATACAGTTAAATAACTTCACTTTTTACTTAAAACATCTTTGGTTATCTAATAAGTAGTTATATTCATTCATAGTAGAGTGTAGATAATAATTTTAATGCTAATATTTAAACAATTATGGTTTAGTTAATGAGTTTTTAACTGTTTTGCTCTCTGTACTCAATTAAGATTTACTGTTGAATTGTAACTGTTTCATGGCAATTGACTGTGGTTAATTAAGTTTTAATTTCGTGTTTGTAACATTATATGTTAAATTAGTTTGAATTTGAACAAATGGTTAACCATAAATTGTTTGAATACTTTTGATCATTAAGCAATTAAAGATTAAATTAAATTTCAGAAAGAGAAATAAAGACTTGCTCCTTTTTTATCGTGCTGATGAATGCAATTATGAACTTAATAATTTACTTTTCTACCACAATAATAGGAATGTAAGTAATACATGCATCATTAAATTAAAGGTGACTCATAGGGATTGTAACAGCCCTACAACTAATTTGTCATTGTGTGCTGCCATTGGAAAATTTACAAGTGCCGAATTTTACAACTGACCTATAAGGTTATGTAAATACATACAGAATATGGAACATGAAGCACCATTTCTCTTTTGACTTCTACATTCAACCCGTATATGTAAAACAAGCCCAGTAATTAAGACAACTTTATAGTTGTCCTCATTTCTGGACTAAAGTCCATCATACAACAAGCGATACACACAATCATCCATCATAAAATCACCATATTGAGAATGGTATATGGTTGGTGAAAATATCATTTAGACGTTGGCTGGAAAACAATTGATAAGATTAGTACAGGTGCAAAAAAAAAGGTGAGTTCTCTTTTTAAATTGAATTGTTCTTTCCTCTTGCAGTTGCGATAGTCCTTGGTCTGCTGAACTGTACTGGCATCATAATACTGGATGTGGGGTGCCTGATCGCAGGCATCTGGCAGATGCTGGCTGGGTTCATAGTTATAGTGTGTGAGGCACCCTGCTGCTGCTTCTTCGTGGACTATGTGCAGACCCTCAGTGACAAGATGGAGACCAGGCCCTATTGGAACAAGGCCGCCCTCTATGTTGGGTCAGTAGGTTTATTTCACTTTAAGTTATTTATTGTTTTCCATAGACTGCGAGACTGTGTACAATCAGGTGGCCATAATGGTAATTTCTGTATTGTTCTTATCATGATATATAATGAGGAATTATATATTATTTTAATGAGTGATATTTTTAACATTTAGTAGTATTGATTTTTATCTATGCAATTAATTATTATAGGCTACAGTTACCCGCTTGCGGCTTAACCATTGGGCGGCCCAAAACAACATGTTAGTTATGAAGGCAGACTATGACCTACTTTTACACATAGGGACCTTTTTGTCCCAGAAACGTTCCGATGTGATTTTTTATAAATGATGCATCCACACTTTTATTATAAATGGGAAAGTAACTCTGTTTGTTTGCTACATTCCATGACTAAATGGCTGAACGGATCGTAATGAAGTTTGGCAATGAGACAGATTATAACCTGGGGCCTTCCCCAGGTTATAATCTGTCTCATTGCCAAACTTAAGGTAAGGACATAGGGTATCTTTATCTGGAACCACGCGGGCGAATCCGCGGGCAAAAGCTAGTATACATACATATCTATAAACGATTTTGTTGTTACAGGCTCGCCCTCCCGCCGTTCTTCCTGTGCTTCCTCAGCATCAGCACGTGGTTTGGCAGCGGGCTGATCTTCGCCACCGGCGTCATCTACGGCATGATGGCGCTCGGCAAGAAGTCAGTATTGTTGTAACATAACGCACATGCTACTATCCCTCCAAGGAGACATCTTACAAAATGCCCTAGCTAACTTGGTTGTCTGTGAAAATTGCGACTAAACTAACACACAACAAGATTCAGTTGATATTGTTACAGGGTTTAGTAATGCATGAGTACAAGGGAATAAATGCTGTGGTAACCGTTTACCAACAGATGGGCCGTGTGCTTGTTTTCAAGGTTGGCAAGGCACAAATGATAGATTGGTATTACACGCGTCCATAGGCTATGTTAACCGCTTACCACCAGGCGAGTTGTATGCATGAATCAGTTGGAGAGCATACTTCAATTTCTCCAACTATATTATAGCTGATCTGATACAATATTTTTCTCTAGTGGCCTAGTGGGGCGCTAAACTTGCGGTTTATTAATGATTTTTGAATGTTCGCCGGTATCATTATGGCGTACTTTAACTGTTTATGGACGTGGCATATGTATCAGATCATTGTGGGAATAAGTTTTAAATAACTAACTCTATATAATTAACATATATTTATCATTAAACACTAATTATAAAGGACACTATAACAAACATTCTATGATACTAATGACAAATGTAGTTATTGGAATTATGTGTGTTGTTGCTGTGTGTTTGTGTGGGTGCGCGTACGAAAATACTCGTATGTGCGCGTCTAGCTAGATCAATTTTCAGTGGAGGTAAACGGTAAATTACTTGTTTGAATTGGTGAACAGTATTTGCATAAAACTATTGATATGAAGAATATCTTATCACATTAAATATTACTTTTGAATACACTCAACATTCTAAATTAGATCAAAAAAAATATCAATAGATAGACTTTGGTGTGCCTCGTATTCGATGCAAATTATGAACTACGAAGATGCATAAAAAAAAATCTCTGCTGAAACTTGATGTGAAACGCGTCTCGCCAATGCGTGCTTGTAAATACGTATGTGCGTATAAGTGCGTATGTACGTAAGTGTAAGTGCGTATTTGCGTGCGTCCGTGTGCGTGCGTGTGCGTTGTTGTGCGTACTAATCCGGGTGGCAGGGGGTCACGTGACGACATGGCCGCGATGGCGGCGGGCGGGTCAACGCCCCCCGCCGCGCCTCAGGACCACACCGTCACTCTCATGGAGGACCCCGACGTGTGGCGCCCTAATTAAAGGCAAACTAAAAACAAAACATTTTTGTTACTAGCTACTTTAACAATTACACCGCTGATTTTGACTTTGGTTATGCTTGCTCGCACGGTTTTGTGAATGTTTTCAGTTGTTTTTATTTCTTTTCGACGTGTACTTTGTCTTTTTATTTTTCACTTCAATTTTAGTGGCACTGAATGCGGCTCGATGGATTTGTTTGCTCTATTCTATTCTGTATTGCATAATTTTTTATTCGTTTTAAATTATATACATTATGATGATTTTAGTACATTATTACAGCGCATTTTATTAGTTGATTTCTGAAACAGCATGCCCATAATTTTATAAATACCATAGCGTGGTAACTGTATGACTTACACGTGTTACAAAACTACATGCAATGTTCAGACATTACCCACCCAGCACCATCGGATCCCAAACTATGTAAAGCTTGTTTTATGATTACTAGATTACTCTACAATATACCAAACAAAATGTTTATCAATTTATGTGTCCCCTGATACAGGGAGTCTGCGACACAGCGTTCTGTTAGGCTTACTCATATAGCTAATTTATGACCAATTGTTTTTATTTATTCAAATTGTTATTATGAAAGTTCGTCTGTTTAGTTTCTGTCGGTTTCCAGAAGGTTATCGGCCTTCATAAGTACTGTGGGGGCGACGGGCGTGAACGCCAGCTTTACTTATAAAACGTTTATAAAGAAAACTGTATTTTAATTATTTTCCATTTATTTCGGCGCAGAATACAATTTAAGACTCCCAAATAAACAATATCGCAATTCTGCCATATTGCTGTGTATATTCAAATTATTTAATGTTGTCATACATATTTCAAATATTTACTGTATCCGAAAGATGCCTTACAGGACCGTATCAGGGCCTTAAGTTAAACAACCATAATAATTTACTTTGACAAACCAATATGTCGGTTACCAGGGCTTCAATAGACGACATGAGGACGTCGGCGGCGACGCTCGAGGCGGGTCTGGGGTCGACGACCGCGCCGCGCGCCGGCCTCGTCACCAACGAGCAGCCGGTCAGCTTCACCGGCGTTCCTCTCAAGAACTGAACACCTCACCCACATGCACTCCTGGTACTTGCTACATGTCTCGGCAATAGTGTTACCCTGGTTTGGACTATCGATAGTTTTGACCTTGACAATCTGTTGGTTTAAAGCAGCGCCGGCCCTAGTCCATGATCAGAGTAGTGCGAGATTGCTTTCGACGTCCTTTGGTCTATGCTCTAATAACTACTAAACGCTTGTTTCTTAATAAATTTGTCGCCCCTCTCAACTGACGTCAAAAGCGACCTCTGCTCTCGCTCAACCTTGGATAACTGGTTTAAAGATAAAACTATCAATACTATAAGTAATATCTCACTTGTAGTACTGTCGATAGTATCGAACATCACATCTATTGATAAAATCGATGGAGTAACGACTTACTCTATCGATATTATCGATAGTCTAACTGTTCCTGGAGTATAGATAGCCGATCAAGAGGCAACACTAACCGCCAATTTAATTTTAACATTTTTTTTGTAAGTATCAACATATTTTTTGCCACTTTCTTTTCATGGCTCATGGCCGAAACTTTGGTACATTCGTATGATTTGTGATCATCACAGTCTGGGGCAGATGGGAAAGGGACTATGGGATATAAAGTTTAATTTAGTTCCTTACTAAATTCTTCTGTCTAAATTCCAACGACATGTGATGTTATGTTTGTTAGAATTTAAAATCGGCTATTTAAGTTTGGAGAATTGTTGTAATTTTAACGGACTGTATCAAGTACTAGGAGGTGCAAAATGTAATTAATTTTCTGGACATTCATATGACGTGTGTTATAGTGGTGTTACGTGTGATTTTAATGGCTTTCCTGGTTCACGTTATAAATGGTTGGTGTTGCCAATTATCAATATACCAGTGTCCTCCTGAATAGTGTGAAAGTATTGCCAAAATACGATTTTGATTATTCCTTTTTTTATATTTTTTATTCAGCATCATTATGCTAATGTTTATGAATTATTTAAACAGTAGGCATCTTGTCTACAGAGGGTATCTATTACTTGCATACTATTTTGATAATTAGTGAACATTAATTACACAAAATAGATTAAGATATTATTTTATATTTATCTTGCATAATAATGATTTAACTTTGAGGAATACGTATGAACTCCAATTTGATTTTAGTTTTTTGTAGTGATTCCTCCGCGTCTATCCATCTATCTATGTAATATCAACTACGAAGACATTTTCCAAAAATCCCATTTGTATTTATAAAACGCATTTTATTAGTATCTAGTGTTCTAGTTAATAATCGATGAAATTATATTGATGGTAGTTACGGGCTGTTGATAGAATTTTTATTATTATTATTGAATTACAGTTTTCCAAACATTTAGGTTTTTTTCATAATACACTCTATACTTTGTTTCAAAATAATTTTGAAACGATTACCATCTTTATTTGCGCTCCAAAAACAAGCCATCAATACACTGCGAAAGCAAAGTGACAGCAAAAATGACTTGGTACGGATTTTCTATCAAGAAGTCTGTTTGGCTATGTTTGTGTATGCTTTTGCACGTTGGTTTAGTGTGCGTAAGCTAAGAAACGCTCAGTCAACGTTCACACGCACACACATAAGCGCATATCGGTACACTTCATTACTTACAGGGCTGAGCAGATTTCGTGAAATAGAACATCTGTATTACAAAGTTGTTTTTGCCGATGTGTTACTGAGGCGCAAATTGTTATAATCGCTTCTAAGTTCATTTGAAACAGTGTATATGTCACCGGAAGATAACAAGAACCGCAAATTTATAAATTTCCTAGGAAATTCTAGGAAATGTATCAACCTTCGTAGGATTCTAAACGAGAGATTAATTGTATTAATTTACGTTCACCGTTTGTAACATTGTAGTCCGACATGGCCGTGATAGGTTAGAAGGCTAAGGGGGGTGCGAAGCGTAGCGGAGCACCCACCTTAGCCGACGTTGGTTGTTTTTTTGTTCGGTAAGTTTATTAATTTGCGAAAATGTGGGCGTAAATTAATACAATTAATCTCTCGTTTAGAATCCTACGAAGGTTGATACATTTCCTAGGAAATTTATAAATTTGCGGTTCTTGCTATCTTCCGGTGACATATACATTGCATTGAGTAAAGCCCTTGATACATGTAGCATAATACTTTTTATTAACTTCCACCATTCTTAGTTTTTTTTTAACGACAGCTCCGTTTAGTAGAAAATTATTGATATCATAGTTAGCTAAATTGTTTTGACATTGATGTAAGGTGATACAATTTGAAAAGAAATCTTATGGACTACTTAATTCACGTGTATTATTTTATCATACATATCTTCAAAGACTTGGGGTTCCTTGATCTCAAATGTTAATAAAATATTGTTGCAAATTATTACTGTTACGGATCAAATTATATTTCCTTATTTTTTAAAAGGACCCCTTATTTCCGATGCATTCCAAATTGCACTGAACACATATACTTTCCAATTAAGTTTAGTTATTGTTATATTTAAATCAATGTACTTGGTTTCTCACAAACGGTTCATCAAATTGTATAGTGAACATATTTACAACAATGTCAATTTGTTATAACTGTATATGTGTTGTAAGAAACGTTAAAATATGTCGTAGTATACTCTTCATTACGCAATATAAGACCAGGTCCACACTAACATCTAAATCAGTGTTCCACAAAAGGTTTGTTCGTGTTTGTGTGCCTCAGAAATATAAAATTATCTCTTATTATTAAATCGATTAGAAAAATAACTAAACAACTGAAAATCACGCGAGCGAGGCGTTTTATTTCGTTTCGGCAGTTACCAATAGACGAGTAATTTTGAATAATGATTGAAATAATTTTTAATTTATGGTGCTTCTCAAAAATTTCCCGATTTCTATGTCCCATGCACCCAAAAAGTTTGCGGAACACTGCAATTAATAAGTAATATCTTATATGGACGAATACTGAAACAAGTTTGAAGGCCTACTTATCTATTTGAAGCGCCACGTCAAAATACGGCCATAAAATAGTAACGACGCATCAGATTTGACTGGCGTTTCAATATTCGCCCTTAAGTGTATATTTATCTGGATTAGACGTCAGTGTGACCACAATTTTGTTCAAGTATAGTTCGACCAAGACGTCAGTGTGACCATAATTTTGTTCAAGTCAACCAAAAGGATGAGTTCTACATATAAGCATATCCTAATATGTTTTGGTCGGGCTATCTACTGATAGACATATTACAATGTACTAGAAATAATATTCCTCATAAAGCAATCACTAGAAAATTTAATAACACAATATAACATAATTATATTTGAAATGAAATATCACTGTTACCTTTTTGCAAATATTTTTATATACATCAACGGCTTCAGAGCCGACGGCGTAAGTATTATTTGTAAATGAAAGCCCTAGTCTTAGGTAATGTTTTCCTTTAGAATTAAAATGTTTGCTCACTTACAGCCATTGCATTGTCGAGCTCATTCGTACTGGTCAAAGGACATCATGTTTCACACAGATTTGGTCCAAATGTGAAAGTGTCGGCCAACGCATCCGTCAAAGCATTTATTACTATGGCATCCCAGGACATTTCATTTTAAATTCCTATTTTCCAAAAAGTGTATGAAAATGCAGATTTTCACACTCAAATAAAATCAACAGCTATGGTCCTACAGCTTTGGTGCATCAGTAATAATTGTTCAGACGGGCAAGATCTAACAGAATATACAAAAATATTGCGATGGCCGCCACTTTCAGATTTGGACCAAAATGTATGATGTTCTTTTTCTGGTACCAAGGCTCAATATCAAATTGTCTTGTGATGTTATTTGATTGGTCTGAATGCTGAATTAAGATTTAAGATACGTATGAATGGTAATTTGTGTTGCTAGAACAATTATGTGCAAAAATATAATTTATAATATCAGCCGGTCTAGTGAATTTATTAAACTGGCAACACGGTTTGGTTTACGTGCTTCCTTATTTACTTGAATGTGTCGCATCGTTTATATTGTTTTTTAGCATGACTAATTTATGTATATTAAGCGAATTACTTGTTAATGTAAGAATTTATGTTGAGATTGTATATAATGTGTTATGTTACACTAGAATGAAATTGATGTGTATGTGGAATTTATTTTCATTGCCAACCTTCACAGTAAACTATGGTTCGTTTATCTACGTTATAATGTTTGCAGGTTTATGTATCTGTGCCGGGTATTAGGGCATTAACTTTTTAATTTAAAAGTTGCCCCTAATACTGTCCGGGTTTAGAGAAGGAAATTGTTAGTTCACAATATCACATGATGTATGCATAGTGTATAGTGTTGCAGCTGTTAATGTTTAGAATGGCATATCTGTAATTAAAGTGTGTATATTGAAGTTTATTTTATTTTATTTTATCTATGCATTGCAAAGGCCAAGCCAAAATCAACCCTAAACTATCACAGTAAGGTGAAGAATACAACAGTGGCAGCATTTGATAAAAGTGAAGTTGTAAAAGAAGGCAGAGCATAAACACAAGCTCAAACCAATGCCATCACCAAACACACCATGGCTCGAAGGATACTTGTGCAGTATCTTTAAATTTAAAAGTAAACACCCACCGCTATAACTTTTTACATAATATGATTTAATAATATGTCTTTTGGACTAGATATAAGTTTTAAATATTAACAAACAAAACTGTTACTACAGAAATTTATAAACTTTATAGAAATCTGAACCACAACTTATACTCTCAGCATTTTTTAAAATCATTTTCCAGTGTGAATATAAACAATCTCAGTTCTTAAATTGTGCGCAGTAAGTTATTGCACCTATGGATATCACCAAGTGAGATACAGAAAAAAAAAAGTCTTCCAAATTTAAAAGTGAGAAGCAAGACTTTGTTTTAGTCTTGGTTTGGTTTCTTTCTCTGTTTAGTGATGGTAAGCTTAGCAGGAACATAGCTAGAACAGCTATGTTCCTATTAGCTTACCCAACATACACAGTATACATTGCCCACTAAAGCTGTGAATGCTGACATTAAAGTATGACTGCTTCAGTCTCACTTGCAGAAGGTGCTTCCTGAAATAAAGAAAAATATTATTCAACTAGCTGACCCGACAAGCAATGTCCTATCTTAGCTATGAATTCATATGACAAATACACCATAGCAAAAAGGACCTTTAGTTAATCGCGAATTTAACAAGGAACTGGATTTTTTTCAATAAGAACCTTCTCCTGGCTATAAAAAACATAAATTAAAAAGAATTATAGATTAAAAATGTCATATAACACTGTGAAAGTGTTTTACATAATATAGACATCTCTGGAATGTGTATATTTCTAAATAATAATTGTGCACAATCACATAGGGGACACACCCACAAACCAGATGGAGATCATGTGACTTACCAATTTAATTATTGCATCTTAGTCAGTTTGTGACCATGGTCATAGTATCTTAGTTGAATAGCACAGACAAATAAGCAAAACATTTTATGGACTATTCTTAAGTAATTATGAGTTAAAATCCCAAAGTTGGAAAGTAGCATTACATTTGGATAGTGAGTGCTTCTTAGTTTTTAAAACTACAAAGGTAGCAAGCTAAACTAAATCCTGTCTGATATTGTAACTGCAGTTGGTATCCACATTCCTTAACCTACTGCCAGCACAGGGCCTACTCTAGTATGGCAGGGCATCATCTGGAAATGAAACTCAGTATTGTTATTTGACTTTCTGTAAGGCAGAACAGTCACAGCCCTTAACATTTTTTTTATGCCACTATGGTGGCAAACCAGCATATGGACCACCTGATGGTAAGTGGTCACCATAGCCTATGGACGCTTGCAACACCAGGGGTATCACTCTTGCGTTGCCGACCCTGAGATAAAAATAGGTGCCTTACTATGCCTGCTGCTTATAAACTGCTCCAGTGATGGTCCCATGCCTTTGTATCAGGCACTGTTTCTTATCCGTCTCTAGGCACACGGTGGGCGGCTTCAGATTAGGTTGAATCTTACACGCTTGTTCGGATATGGCCACGATAATGCCTGCTGAATCTACATGAGCAGTCCCCTTAGACGCTAGACACAATCCTTGGTGGTCGGCCACTAGGCAACCGCTCACGTTAGGCGTCGACATTATTTCCTCTATCACTTTATCCAATTCCTTTTCCATGGCTTTTGCTTGGATTATATTGAGTAGCTACGAGAAAGAGAACAAATAATCTTGTTATTTGTTTAATCCGAGATATTTTGCTTATTTTGACAACAATGTCAAATTGACAACAAACAGCGTAGTGGATGTACTCTGTGCTAACTCTTCTTCTTCTTCCCAAATATGGCAATCAATTCTCTTTAGGGACTATTTATGCCAGTGTCGAGTGTTAGAGAATTTTCAAGTTTCTCAAATATTTAATACTTTATGCATTAAATTCCCTAATGTCATGCATTCTAATGCCCATTGTAGTTTCTGGAAACAATCCACGGCAATAGCATCGTAACATGCCTTTAGTCAGAGGTAACCTATTGACCAAATTGAGAAATGACAACCCAAAAGTCATATTATGGCATTATTTTCAATGTTCCTATAAATCAGTTACTAAATGAAACTTAATTGCACATAATGACACGAAAAATACACATTAAAGATCCCTATAAAACAATTTACGTGACACTGATAAAAAAAATCAACCGGTTCCCTGAGCCTGATAAGCCTGATTCCCGAAAAAAAAAAAAAAAATTTACTACATATTTTGTCGAATTTCTGTAAATAGCGCACACCACTGTTTGTATCAAATTAACTATTTTTCCCGTGCAAACTGTGGTATTATTTTATATGATAAAGTTCTAATTAATAATAATTTGTGTAAAATAGTAAAATGTCTAATGACTCACTATGACGTCATTAGTGTCGAAAGCAAGCATTTTGAAAAAAGTTGTTTCAATCGATCTTCTGTAAGGTGGAGGTATAGTCCCCAGCCTAGCCGGGCGCCTCAAATTTTTAATGGGAAATCCCACGGGCGATCCCAATTCGCTCTACCTTAAAAATACTATTTTTTTTATATATATTATATTAAAAATATTTCATTAAGAATAATATACTTAATTCTAAGATGGTTATAAGTTGATATCCATCTTTGTTCTGCGTGATGCATGGACTGGTATTATAACAATAAAACGCACAAGGTTAAGACACCGATCATCTACACTAATATTATAAAGAAGAAATATTTGTATTTTTGTATGTAACGAATAAACTCAAAAAGTACTGGACCGATTTTAATAATTCTTTTTTCATTAGAAAGCTACATCATCACTGAGTAACATAGGCTATATATTATACTAGCTGCCCGCCCCGGCTTCGCTCGGGTAGACAAAATATTTGATAAATGTCTATAGGCTCCGAAACTACTGAACCGATTTCAAAAAATCTTTCACCGTTAGAAAGCTACACTATCACTGAGTAACATAGGCTAGCTGCCCGCCCCGGCTTTGCACGGGTAGACAAAATATTTGATATCAATGTCTACCCGTGCGAAGCCGGGGCGGGCCGCTAGTTGTTACATAAAATGACTACTGTGACACAGTTATATTATAACGTAGAGTTTTCGTTATCATGCGTGTCTGTGAAGTACCATCCAATGCATTATTGTAAATACATAACATACTCCAGGGTCAAATCAGATGACACTATCCAGATTTACAACTTAGTTTTTGCAAATGTCTGTAGAAAAAACCTGTATTTTAATGTGTTAGTTATTTAATAGTTAGTCTTAGTTGGTTTACTGCCGTGAAGCTGGGTGCTTGTGTTGTGATTGTCCAAAATGTTGCAACTAATAATATATATACTACTGGTATTTCTGACAATTTTGGCAATATTCGACGTGATCAGATCTTGTGCCGGTGCTGACGAGGCGTCCAAAAAGAAACTCAGGCTATGGTCCGGTAAGAAAATAACGTGTAGAAAAAAAAAGCGTCTATGGAAGAAAGTGTCCAGTTCGCGGCAATTAGTAATTAGTGTATCGTTATTATTATTTATTATTCATTATCATCAGCCACAGCTTTTAGCATCCAACTGTTGGGCATAGTCCTTCATGTTATGCTATTTGGCGCGGTCGCGCGGTCTTGCGCCAATCGAATTCGACCCGCGACTTGGATTATGAGTAATGACGTCTGCCATCTATAGTTGTATTTATTACAACTTTTATTACCTGTACTTAATTTATATTGGATGTACAAGGGATGTACACATACACAATATAAATATAAGTAAGGGCTCAGAGTAGATAATATACTACGTACAAGTTAAGCTATTTTCATTAAGATTTTATTTCTATTAGCGTTTTTTATACATGGACGCATTCAGCATTGCACTGTACTTATCAAAGCAACAACTACAGCGTTCAAGCGTCTAATTTGGTGACATCATAGTGCGTACAAGTATATAATCAAAGAGTGCGTAGCATAAACTACCAAACAGAAAAGATTTGTATATTTGTTTGTACTGAATAAACTTAAATTATGGAACGATTTAAAAAATATTTAACGAATGCATTAGCATTCGTTAAATATTTTTACAAATTGACAACATAGCAATTATGCTATGTTGTCAATTTGTCCCTGAGTTAACATCTTCCTTCTGAAATACGACTGTGATATTTAGTTACATTTTGTCCAATAGATGTATGGTAATTGTGTGAAATCCGTCTTTACATGCATGACCAATCTCAAGCAGTTTTGGTTTTAAAATTGACAATACGATCACTTTAACATATAACAAACATTTACGAGACGTCTAAAATATTATGTACCATTTTTGACTGAAATTGTTTTTTTTTATTATAGGTATTAAGTAGTAAAATTTATTCTCCTTGTGTTTTTAAAAGTTAGTTTTTAATCAATATTATTTTGTAAACAAACAAAGAGATCAGATTTTTTTTTCATATAAATTAAAAAGTTTTAATGGTTCCAATTTTGAAATCTATTTAAGTGTGTGTAGGTATCTACATCTATTGTTACTCATTTTATAAAAAGACATGGGAGATTGCGATGTTGGTGGTTTTGTTAGGTCATTGGCAAGACCTTAGAATAAGGACTTAGCTTCGCTTACGCAAGTGCTTAGTCTAAGGGCGAGACAATGCATTATGACATTGAAGACATGCACGTGTACAGCGCATAACACATTATTATTTGGCTAACATTTTGGTTTTATTACCGCATTGATGATAAAAACTTACAAGGAGTGATCGTGTCCAATAATTTGTTCATTTCAATTGGGGATTTTCTTAACGCTTCCGATAAAGCTGCAGGCAGAGCGTAAACATACTTAAGAGATTAGCCACGAATGAATTATAGTATATAAAGACCTTTGATTATATACTTGTAAGGACCAACAATTTAAATAAGCGATGACCTCGTTTGAATTTCATAGTAACTTCACATAGCATATCAGATTTTACTGCCTTCAATCCTATTCAAAGGAGCCGACTACGCCAGCGTTAAATTCAAGGCGCCTTAGGTTGCACAATAGCTTGTGATTTATTTATATTGCCGTGGTGGTCAATAAAATAATACAAAGGGTGCCCTTGAAAACTCCGTATTTCGTCACTTTGACTCGATCGGGGATGTTGCAAAATTTAATAACGAACGTTGAATGATATCATGACGAAATTTTTAAACTGTAAATACATGATTCGAATGTGAATAAAATTGGAATCCTGTTAGACTGTGTGCGTAGTGTTCTGAATAAATTTTCTTAATCCCTTAGGGTCCACCCTTATGTTTTGGGATAAAAATACCCTACGTTTGCCAGCTGGGGCTGGCAGGGGTACATCCTACTTCCTACTAATATTATAAATGCGAAAAAGATAGTCAGTATGTACGGATGGATGTTTGTTACTCTTTCACGCAAAAACTACTCAACGGATTTGGATGAAATTTGGAACACAGATAATTTATAACCTGGATGAACACATAGGATACTTTTTATCCCGGGATTTTTTAGGTTCCTCTGAGATTGTAAGCTCAACGCGGACGTAGTCGCGGGCAAGTAGGCCCGGGCCTTGCGCGGCTCCTGTGACCGAGATACTATAAATATTGATTTATTTATTCCAGCTCCGTATATTCTCATAAAGAACAAGATGAAGGGCATGAAGAGTCTCCATGAGGAGCCAGAGGTCGTCGCCCCGAGCGCCAAGCCTTACAGCATCAGCGACACTGTTTAACCAAGTTATTAAGAAGTAAATAATCGTATTATGTTTGTTTCCTTAATTATTGTTAATATATATAGGTATAATATATTTTAAAATTTGTGTTACGCTTTGTTTAAGATTAAATATAAAGGAGGTATGTACAATTTAAGTGACATTTAAATGTTATGAAAAAACTTGTCAATCTTGAGTAGAGGAAATAAATACAAGTAGCTTCCTATAACTTGAATACTTAATATTATTTTTCTATGTTCAAACGATAAATAATAAATAATAATGAAATTAATATGCAAAGATAATTGTCCGTCAAAATGTGTCAAGTGAGCTCAAGATGAGATGTAATAATACATATGTTATATATATGTTACATATATATATATTATATACATGTTATATATATATATATGTTAATGTGTTGAAATATAATTATTAAAATATTTAATATATTCGTTAGTTTCATTTGTACCCGACCGCTAAAAGGGGAGGCTATTCATTCGATGCCCCTGGTGTTGCAAGCGTCCATAGTCTACGGTAACCGTTTACCATCAGGCGGGCCGTATGCTTGTTTGCCAACAAACTACTTACTGCTATATTCTGTACCGGTAACTTCTTAATAAAGTAAGTAAGTACCATAAAGATTAAATACTTGTCTATTAAATATGACCACACGTTGTCCTCGACGCTGCTTCAACAAACAAAAAATAATAAAAAAATATTGTTCTACAAACAGTATAGTTTCCTATTTCCTGATTAAATGATTCAATGAGTGAACATAACAAACGAATTAAGTGTATTAACTAATGGATCTTTGCCAGCAAGCGAAGTGACGCCGGTTAAAACTACGCCTCGCAGTGTGTATATACACAATTACACGCACACATCTACAAAGACTACAAAGACACTACGTCTTGCCCACGCTCTAGGTAAATTCATGATCATGTTTGTGGGACAAGGAATTTCCTAGTAATGAGTTTTATACGATCTCATTAGCAGTACCTACTTATAGCAAGAGCATCTTCATTAATTAGAAAGCATTACGTATTCGAAAACACAGCTCTAAAAAAATTAAAAAATAATACGATTTTTTCGTTCCAACATTCGGCGGCGCAGCGCTGGTCATTTTCCCATACAAAAATAGTCGATACGCATACGTAGTCGACAGTTGTTGTTGCTAGGGATACAGATATACGACCGTTACCGATACTGACCGATAGTCGTTACATCTTGTGATCAATCCATGCATTCTTGAATGCAATGCAACTCTTGCCGTTAATTAACCCACATCACAGTCTGATAATCACAGACCATATTTTTATGTTAGACATTATCTTTTTATGTTCTTTACATTGTATTATGAACTCATAATTTACGCAAATTTTTTTGGCGCTTGCCGCGCTTGCTTGTATCAAACTATTGCTCAATTAAATACAAGAGGCGCTGTTGCAAAAAATCGATACTAACATGAAAATAGTATCTCAGCACGTGAGTAAAAGCTATTCGAAAAATAAACCTAACTTCTTTGCTAATTTAGTAAAAATATTGGTAACTATCGAAGTTTGTGTGTTTGTTTACTTATTGACCCACAAGCGAACGCGATAAGCAATGACATAAGAAAATTTGTAGGCCAACCAAGGTGAATGAATGTAAGAAACTGTCATTCGCCAGTACTCGTCGGTCGGACATGCTCTGGCGACGTGCGACCGCTCACTAACTCCCTAAACCGATCAAACATTCTATTTACAAAACATAATTACTCGGAAAATCCGCGATCTGTGTTTTTTTGCAAACTTTTAAGCCCCGGTAAAATAATTTTTAAGCAATGTTCCTAATGTTAATACTGGCGTGCATTGGTGCCGTGGCACTGGCCCTCGCCCTAATAGATTCAGTGTGGAGTTTGTTGGAGCTGATATCCTCATATTTAATGCCTTATTTCCTGCCCTCGGAGGTGGAGCCGCTTTCGAAGAAGTTCGGCCCTTGGGCAGGTAAGTTTGCTTGCGAGTCTAGCTTACACCAGTAATTTGAATGGTGCGGTGAAATTTCGAGCTATAATTGTGAGTTTTATCGATCTAAATGTATTTGATTAGTTAGGTATCTAGGTAGATACGTGACATTTATAGCTTAGGTTATCTTGGTCTAAATGTGTGTAAATATTCATTTAATTTCTTGACTGTTTACCGACATATTTACACGTAGTTCGTCCGCATTGCATTGTTATAAAAACATTTTTTTTCATCTGCAAGCATTCGTAATTTTAACCCTCAAGTGAAGTGATTCTTTCGGATAAAACAAAGGAAAACCTACCCGCAATTTTCATGCGGTTTTGACAAATTTTCGCATTTATGTTTTGTTCGAGATTTAACTTTTTTGAATTGCGTTCTTAAAATTCAAACTGAAACTCAAAATAATCATTATTTGACTAGACTTTTCAAATAAGTATATACTTTAAAATCGTAAGAATCTACCATCGGATTCGGAAGGTTGTTTTTTGCTGAGAAGGATCCGGTAAGAAACTCCTCAATTAATAATTAATCTTCCCAAATAAAATATATCGTAATTTAAATTTCAATTTCTTTCGTGACATGATTATTTATTATCACAAAAAGTTAACACAAACAAGATATATTATGTTCAGTTTTAATATGCCAATCAGACGGGTGTTGCCATCTTAAATTCGCAATATAATATTTACCAAACTACTGCATAGTTACCCATTTTAATGCTGATATAACATAGTGTTTTATGTCTGTCATGAAGTTACATAGGTGCGTTTTGCAATATACCTGCCGACTATTCAAGGAGATCGAAAGTCGAAAAATAGTTACGAAATCCTCTTTAATTTAAGTTGCTCCTACGAGTTTGGTATTTGTTTAATTATTTGTAAGGGTACCATTGTTCCTCATGTTTTTAGTGATTTGCATAACAATGATACTAAAATGGATGACTTTTTAAATAAAAGAGGTTTTAGATGATAGGAATAAATAAATATCAGGTAAAAAGTGGACGAGGGTGGATGGCATGCCATTGGTGCTATGGAGGTTGAAAGAAAGAAAGAAAGAAAGAAAGAAAGAAAAATACTCTTTATTTCCATAAAAAAACAAATTTAACTCTCTAATCTTATTATTAAAAAGATTTTATTGAGTTAATGAGTTGCTTTACGTTTACCTATTATGTGATTAAGTTAAGTATTATGTAAAAAATGGCGTTGGATTATTGTTATTTTTCGATTCATGTTCATGTTCATTTAGCCCTTTGGGTCAGCCCTTGGTGTGGGATGCAACTTGTGTCGATACCCTGGCTCCGTCTCATATTCCTGGCAACTCGGTGGCGGCCGGCGTCGCTGCTGTTCAGCAAGAGTGCCTCAATCGCCGGAAATATGCATGTCTTGGTCCAGGGCACATATTTTCTGCATTTGCGGTTGAAACTCTGGGTCCCTGGGGCCCGGAAGGTCTTCAGCTTTTTAAGGAGGTCTCACGTCGGCTGGTTGAGGCCTCCCGTTACAGACGTGCTGGAATACATCTCGCTCAGATAATCAGCATTGCTATCCAGCGTGGCAATTCAATGAATCGGTTTGAGCCAGATCTTTTATCTATAAGTAGGTAGGTTATGTTCTGTTTTTTGTAAATGGTTTAATCTGTTAGATAGAAGAAAAATTACGATCTGTAAAATTCAACTATTAGTGGTTAAGAATTAAGAAAAGAGTCAAATAGTGATCTCATCAATATAAACTGTGATACACCCTCTCAATTACTGTGCCCTGCAGGATGTTTTTTAGTTATAGTATTGTATTATACTGAGACATGCAATTTATTGTATAAGGAAAAAAAAAAAAAAACATGTTTGAGTACGTATGTCAGTAACCTTGGATTGCGCTTAACTTCAGAGCTTCCTTCACCAAACGCCCACGTCATGGAATAAAGTGACCGGCGTAAATAGTTTCCTCAATTCTAAAATAACGCATGGGTTTGGGAAAAAAAATATATTTATTAAGCACAAAAAACAGAACACTATTTTATAAAAAAGTATAAAGTAAAATGTAAAAATCTGATCTGAATTGCGCTCCAAGGTGTGTGTGCATAGTATTACAAGTATTAAAACTAATTCAAATTAAGTTGAACTATCTAATATTAATAAATAAAAAAAAAACTATCTTGGGATGATAATGATGAATGGAGGTTATTTTATTATTAATGATTCTTATTATACTATCCGAACCATTGAGTGAGGTGGCTAGGACGCTATTTACTATGTTCTCGGATATAGTGTGGCCTCAATAAAGTTGTTATATGTTACGGGTCATGACATAGTCGCAGAGCGATTCAAAGACCCTTAAACTAAAAAATAAAAAAAAATAAAAAAAGTATTTAGGAAATGTTTGTTCAAATATGAGAAAGGATTGCTGGATCGGCGCGCGAAGCCGCGAATGATACCACTGTACCAGCTCGTAGCCATGGTTAGTATCTACAATCGTTAACGCTATGGAAAACGAAGAAATGTATGGGAATTAAATACTTGACCACGTGACATAACGGAAAAGGTTTTAATTCCAATATATTTCCTTCGTTTTCTATAGCTTTAACGATTATTGATAATAAACATGGCTATACGAGTAGGTGCTGATTTTGCAAGCGTCCATAGGTTAGTAGGCTACTGTAACCATTTACCATTGTCGGGTTCTTGTAGGTTTTTATTATTTAATTAAATTTGATTCAGACAACGAGGCCTATACCTTACAGATTAACATACATATATTTATCACTTCGCTAAATTTAAGAGGTATAAAAAAATATTTACTGTAGATGAAGATGCCCTATTAAAAGCCGTTGCTACATAACAGAGAATCGTCAGATTACGTTATTGTCGAGTACACTTTCTCTCATTACCAAAGAGTACGTATTACATAAGTAGCATCACACTGCCAATCTACCACAGAGTAGAACATACATACCTACCTACATACACGCAGCGGTTTGCTCGAGCGTTAAAGCTTAATTACCAGTCGTTAAGGCATGCTTTCGAATGAAGAATTAACAAAATTTTATTCAACATTATTAAGCGATGTATCATATTTTAAGAGAGGTAGGGCGAATTGGGATCTCCCGTGCTTTTTCCCATTAATATTGGAGCCGCCCGACTGGGGAGTGTACCTCCGCCTTACAGAAGACCGCAGTGAAATAACACTACTTGATGTAGTGTTGTGTTTCTGCGGTAAGGTTGCCAGTGTTCCACGAGGATACGCTGGGCTAGTAATGCTGCTGGCACAGTGAGTCCTCATCAACAACATGGTTGGCAACCCGTTAGTGATACCCCTGGTATTGCTAGTGGCTATAGGCTATGGTGACTGCTTACCACCAGGTGGGCCGTATGCTTGTGTGTCCCTTTAGTGGTATAAAAAGGAAATGGCAACGGTCAAAAACGTGTCCATCAACACAAATTACACATAATTATGATATATAGGCGGATCATTGCTTACTAGTTTACTACTAAGAACTGGCACGAAATGAAGTATCTTGCCAGTTTAATGTCATGTGTCTTTTTTTTCCGAACCGGTAGTAAGTAGACCTTCAAAGTGGGCTTATAGTGAATAAACGTTTTTTCATTTGATACTATCATTGTTCTTGGACTGGTGTTTCCCCGCTATTACGCATAAAGCACAGTGGCGTGTCGCGTAGCTTGTTTTAGCCGGGCTCTGTGTCAAAATGTGTTAGGGAGCGAATGAAGTGAAAAGAGATTTCCCGGGAAATACGGCCTCAAAATGTAACTGGGATTGTGGATAACATATTACCATTTATTACACACTTTGGGGCCCCTGTATCATGGAATACATTGTTGCAACTTAAATTAATCAAATACTGTGTTATAACATAACAATCGAGTTTAAAAATTGTTACAAAGAATACAGACTACAAATTATCCGATAAAAATTATTGCCTGTGTCTTGTGTGAATAAAAAACCCAAAAACGCATTTGAAGTCAATTCATTAAAACTCTGATTAGCCTTAATTTACGATGATGCTGCGCTAGTAGTAGTGCTGCTAGCCCAGTAAGTCCTCATCAACATCAGGGTTGGCAACGCGTTAGTGATACCCCTGGTATTGCTTGCGGCTAGGCTACGGTGACTGCTTACCATCAGGTGGGCCATGCTTGTGTGTCTCGTAAGTATTATTAAAATAATAGCTTCAAAGGAATCATGTGACTAAAGTCCAAACTTTAATATGACAGGCATGTGATAATTTCTTTGTATCTGCATATTGACATGATGTCCCGCCGTCTATAGAGTTTGTGTTTACATAAATTTACAATTCCATTACAAAACACACGTTACTTATCGTCATAAACTAGCATATGCATGGTAATTGTGATTTGAGTACTCTGTGATTTATTTATAAGTGACGGTACCTACTTACTTTAAAATATATGTCTATTTGAAGTAAGCTACTACAAAGTCGTTTAGCATTTTTTTTATTTTATACCACTAAGGCCTACCTGATGGTAAGCAGTCAGCGTAGCCTATAGCCCCTAGCAATACCAGCGGTATCATTTACGCGTTGCCAAACCTGTTGTTGATGAGGATTCACCGTGCTAGCAGCATTTATACTAGCGCAGCGCAGCGTATCCTCTTGGAGCGCTGGCAACCTTACTTACCGCAGAAACACAACACTACATAAAAGTAGTGTTTTTTGACTACCGGTCTTGAGGTACAGTCCCCAGTCGGGCGGCTCCAATTGTAATGGAAAAACCCACGGGAAATCCCAAATCGCCCTACCTCTCGTTGCCTTAGTCCTGGCTAATATGTAATGTATATGGTAAGCCTAAGCCGTTCCCGTAGCCTTTTTTAGCACAGAGGGCACAGTAGGAAATATCTGCTGCGGTTTCCGGGTAGCAGAGTACGATGTCCTAGCTTATCAGATGGTGGGTGAGGGTAAAGGTCCCAGAGAATTCCTCTTTAGGCCGAATAGGCCCAGGCCTAGGTCGGAAAATGTAAGGTGCGATTAAACAAATTTTTGGGTACGTCCAAACAAAATTAGGGAGCAGCAAACAAAAATTATTTATTTATTCATTTTAAAAATGCCGAAATAGCTCTGTTTTACCGTCCCACCATTAGACTCAATAGATCTTGTCAAATTTCAGTACGGAGGAACGTTCCTTGCAAGTTAAATCCCTAGAATTAGGACTTCGCTTCGCTTACGCCCTATCGGTATCGTTCGAGAATATGAAGAAAGAACCGATGGCCAACGAAACCAAAAAGCTCTATAGTGAGCGTCGGTCGGCAGATGCTGGATGCAAGCGTTGTTGTTGGAATCTGATGGAAAGCTATTCTTCAGAGATTGGTATCCTTCGGAAAGAAAGAAGAAGATATAATATTGATCAAAATGATGATGAAGTGTGAAGGATTAAGCCAGTGAGCGTCAATATTATTTTAGAATACTTAAATTGTCTGTTTAATATGGCAGATTTGAGATTTTATAAATCCAATTTATTAAATGTAAAATAAACTAACAAACCTTGAATTTCGATTCTTAATTGTATTTAGAATTACCGAAGACAATCGCCGTGAATTTACGAGTAATTCGCTGCTAAGCACTTTCGAATCCAAAAACGTCACGCAAATTTTCCGCACATTTATTTATGTTGAAACTAAAATCTTAAGCAGTTCATTATTACTATTGAGTACTACTTACCACAATATTGTGCTATTCAACCAGATCTTAATATTTGCCAGATCTATACTTTGTGTCTAGAATCTAGATTATTTACGGAATCTGGACTAATAACAATGTGAGTAACCAGCTCGAAGTGCACTGTTTCTGTTGTGTTTCAAACTACACCTACGCAAGAACATTATGCAAATAAAACGCTACATTGTAGTGAAAGATAATATCTTCACTGGGATATGGATCGCAACAAATTGCTCTAGAAATTGAGATTTCAAATCAATAAAACTTAGTGCAATTGAAACGACGGCAAACCGCAGTTAATCTAGCATCTAGATTTATATCTATTTAGACATTGTATTCCTTGTAAATTAATCACCGTAGTATACATAATTCTTTATACATTGCGTTATGCGATAGACTGTATGAGAATCTGTATGTGTTTTTATTGTGATTTTCAATCCGTGGTGTTGCGTAATAACAATATGAAGCCAGGTATCTGTCTGTATGCGCATGCGTCGCCATAGTCACGGTCGTTCACTTTCACATAAATAATAGTGTATTGCACAAAATTCTCTGACCTTTGGAAGCTCCACGAGAATTGCAACAGTTTTGTATTCCATAAAGAGTTTCGTTAAAAATATTCATGTTTTTTATTCGTTTGAATGTTTTTACACCTTGTTTCAAGTTGATATTGATGGGCCTAACAAAGGGATTATAGAATTTGCTAGTACCCCATATTATATGCTGAATAAAATGTTATTATTACCAGCCCTATGACTTTATTTTATTACAAGTATCTATATCCAACATCTAAAAAGTCATTTTAGTTTGAAAAATTCTAGCTGACAAAAAACCGCCAAATCCACAAACTTTTATCACCTGCTGACTTCAAAAGATACCAAAACCTCACGAAATCCTCCCACGAATGATACGAATTAGGATTTAGTGGAAGATGTTAAAATTTGTATGAAGAGATTGATGAATGTAACAGAAGCAAAAGAGTTAAACACCTTTTTGCTTCTGTTACACTGTCAAGAGTAAAAGGCGCTCTACCTATATACTCTCTGCTTTCTTGTAGGACTTGCCGCGATGATGTGTGACATACGTAGGTTTGACCTATTTGAATTTCAAAGGTTTGTTTAATCATTTCAGTGGTGACCGGTGGCACAGATGGTATTGGCAAGCAGTACGCCTTGGAGCTGGCTAGGAGGGGCATCAACGTGCTCATCATTGGGAGAAACTCCGACAAGCTTAGGACTGTCTCAGAAGAAATTGGTAATATATTTGGACTAGAATAGGCCTGTGTCCAGCAGTGGACGCTAACACGTTGATTGATGACTCGTGAATCAATCTTGTATTGTTGATTTCGAAAATGCTATAACTAGATATCCTATAAATTTCATGTTACTAGCAATTATTGGACCACCATATTTGACCACGAAGATTTAATTCATAAAAATAAATAAAATTGTGGCGTTTTGGTGATCAATTTAGTAGCTATTCAAATTACTCGACATTCTATTCTACCAAGGTTAACTTAATGAAATCAAATCGAGTAACTCGGTAGGAACGAAATAAGGTACCTAATTATAATAAGTAATTAGGTAGTTATTGCGTTAAATAGTAAATCAAATGACGTAAAAACTTTCAAGATGCAGTTTAAAAAATTTTTCCAAAAATCTCTCTCACCTTTAGATTTTCAGATCGGAGAAGGCATTTAGTAAAAATATGAATAAAAACTGGCCAAATGCGTTTTGGGTTATTGTAAAATCCAAAATTCCCGAAATCATTACTTTATGGGCATTAGGATAAATGGTTGTATTCTCTTGAGGACTATGAGTAATTAGAAGATTTCAAGATCATTATTAAAGTTAATAGAGAGACTCAGAATATACTGGGATTAATTCAAAACACATCGAATATAACGATTTTTTTAAACCCCATACACAGCTTCAAAAGAGATTGCACTTTTGAAACCACATAATTTAGTACTTACTACCTATTTTATACTAAGTTGCTCTCTGATGGTTTGACCTGGGTTGACCTGCCGTGATGTAAAAGTTTCGAAATGACTACTAACATACCGACTTGCAAATTACGCTCTGTTTGTATCTGTATTGTGCAAGCGGCTTTTGCCCAGTCTGTTTGGATTAGTTACCATGTACCTAAGAAGAGATGAGTAAGTGTGCGGCAAATATTAGGTATGTTCAAAATCAAATTCAAAATTCGGAGGAGGAGATCCTCTTTGGATCACTTAGGCAGCAAAAGTAAGTAGGTACATCCAAAGTGTTCAAAATTTGACTTTGCACATTACATTGTATCTGTAAATTTCATCTTGTATGAGATAACAGAATGGAAAACAGAATTTTCCAGTGTGGTATATGTTCAATATATGAGAAACGTATAACGTTATCTTTGGCACCTTAGCTTACCACGAGCAACGAGAACAATGGATCGATTACGGGTACTGACTGTGACGTAACTGAATATATTTATTGAGCTCATACTTTATAAACGTATAAATAAACACGATTAGGATTTAAACCGCAGCGTCGAATGGCCCCCACTAGATGGACCGATGACCTGATAAAGATCGCTGGCAAGCATTTGATGCAGGACGCATTGAATCGTTCATTGTGGAAATCTATGGGGAGGCCTTTGTTCAGCGGTGGACGTCCATAGGCTGATGATGATGATGATGAGGATTTAATTGCTGCAAGATTTGTTTTATTAGATACACTTGTTGTTAACAATGAAATGAAAAGAAATGTTCTAGATACTACAGTTGGTTTAACTTGTAAGTTCAATACCCATATGATTTGTTACAGAAAAGGCGCACAGCGTGAAAACAAAAACAGTAGTGGCAGATTTCAGTAAAGGAGCTGAAATATACTCCCATATTGAAGAAGAACTGAAGGACATACCGGTTGGCATTTTAGGTACGTTAATTAAAACCACTTTCTTAATAGAAATAGCGACACAAGTTATGAGAGGTGGAGCTGTAATGGTGGACAGGAATGAGGAAGGTTTGAAATGGAACCAGTTATAGTGTTGAAGTGAAGAAAAGAGAAGGAGAAAAGAAGAAAGGCTAGAGCGAGAACAAAAACCCGAAGAAAGTAAGAAATGTAGAAACTGGACTGGTTATGACTGAAAAGGTAGTGAATATATAGAACACAACTGATAGAGAGTAAAGTAAAAAGGATAACTCTGAATAAATGTGAATTGTGAAAAGCATGAGTATGAATGATGATAATGGTGGCAATGTTTACATGATTGTTATTAAACTAAGTATGTTGAATGGATTCCGGAATGGATGGGAGCTGAAAATTTTCGTATCAATTAATTTCACTTGCAAATTTATCGTCTTTGGTCCAGAAAACCAAAATACGTATCGGAACTGTAGAAACTCTATAATACTTCTGAAATGTGTCTTTTGATGATAAAATCTCCCTGATTTCAGTAAACAACGTGGGTGTGCAGTATGAATACCCAACGCTGGTGTGTGAGATCTCTTCCGCCAAGGCTTGGGAGCTGATCAATGTGAACGTGGGGGCTGTGACGGCGATGACCAAGATCGTGCTGCCGGGTATGGCCGCGCGAGGCCGGGGCGCGCTCGTCAACGTGTCTTCTGGCTCCGAGCTGCAACCGTTGCCATTGATGACGGTCTACGCCGCTACCAAAGTGAGGAGGAGTTGGATGATTTAGCAGACACATGGTCGAATACTGAAACACTTGTCGAGTCTCATGCTACATTCATTTTGAGTGGCCTCCTATTTTACTTATATGTGAAATTGAATTTGACGATGCCTCAAACAGCTAAAGCCTTTAACTTTGACAGACTCTAGAAAGATCGCTAGTAGAAAGGCAGTGCTTTAAGAAATGGTTGGATATGATGCCCTACCCTGTTAATTCTGGTATTGCCAGCGTCCATAGGGGGACCGCTTAGGGCGGACTGTTTGCAGTTCGTATTCTGCTAGGCCGATTTTTACTCATCCCATATTTGTGTCATCTTCCAGGCGTACGTGAAGAGCTTTACTCTGGCAGTTCGCGAGGAGTATGCCTCCAAAGGCATCCACGTACAGCACCTGTCTCCCTTATTCGTGTCCACCAAGATCAACGCCTTCTCCCGTCGTCTGCTGGACGGGAACCTTTTTGTGCCTGATGCGGCGACGTATGCCAGGCACGCTGTCGCTACATTGGGGAGAGTCCACAATACTACTGGCTACTGGTTGCATGGGATACAGGTGAGATCAACGATATATCTGTGCCGGTAGCAGGAACATTGTCGACATCGTTTTCGTATCGCCTTCGACTATTTTTGTATTGGAAAATGAACAGCGCTGCGGTGGTGAAAAGTGGAACTAAAAATTTGTATGGCAATTTTGTCATTTCGCGAGTTACGTTTTCGAATACGTTGTCGACAATGTTCCTACTACCGGCACTGTATGTACTGACTAGCGTGTGCGCTCGAAACAATTAGACAGTACAGTAGTTATCTCTTTCTTACTCACGACTGGCCCATACTCCGTGCATATCGCGAGCGGATCGTGACTGTTCCTATTCTAATCTATAATGGTGTGGGTCGTTACTCGTTCACCCACCGGTGGGTAGACGGCTAATCAATAATGACCCGTCCATCCACAGCCTCAAGGTTGGAATTAATTTGCAACACATTACACGGGTGGGATAAAATATTTAGAAGAAAAAATCAACATGCTTTCATTTCGTTTCATATCAGAAGAAACACATTGGGGCGGAGCCGTTAAAATTTGCTTCTAATCTATAGCTGACGTACCAATATATATTAAGACGATCTACGAAACAATATTAATGTCATGTGAATTTATTATTTCAGTACTTCTTCATAAAGTTAGCGCCAGTGTGGGTGAGGACGAAGATCGGCGCCCATCTCAACGAAGAGTTCCAACAGGAGTATCTCCAGAACCAGAAATCCAAGGCTCACTAGATTAGTAACTGTTCCGTACAAAAAAAAGTCATTCTGTTTTGTGGTAGCCACAGTTAGAAATAATCTACTTTTGCGCGCTGCAACGCTACTACGCAGGTTCATTTTTATTAACCCCCGACGAAAACGAGGGGTGTTAAGTTTTTTGACACTAGCAACCCGCCCCGGCTACGCATGGGTGCATCTCGGGTCAGATGACCCACTATAATATGCATGTACCTACTTAATTCAATTCAATTCAATTCAAAAGATCTTTATTTGACTAGACTTTACAGGCAAGCACTTTCAAATCGTCAGAATCTACCACCGGATTCGGAAGGTCGGTTTTGCTGAGAAGAATCCGGCAAGAAACTCAGCAATTACTCTTTTAAAAACCAAAAGAATTACATAAAGTTTACATTTCAAATACTAACTTAACATGGATACCTATTGCTCAAAATAATATATAAACACAATTGATAACACAAAAAAATAATATTAACACGTAGACAAGTATGAAACCTCAATGAATCCCTATTTCCCTTGGTCACGGATCGTGCGTGAACGGCTGGATCGATTGATTTCGCTAATTGTTTTTTATTTGTGATTTGTTATTATCAGGAGAAGGTTCTTATGAAAAAAAACGGAACCTTTTTAATTTCGCGATAAACTAATGGTCCTTTTTCCTATGATGTATTTGTCACTTGAATTCATAGCTAAGGCTCCTGCCTGCCTAATTATCGCCTGTCGGGTCAACTAGTGAATTATAAAAACCTTCCTCAGAAATAACTCCATCTATTAGTGAAAACGCATTAAAATCCGTTGCGTAGTTTAAAAGATCTGAGCGTTCAAACGGCGGGAAGCGAATTTGTTTTATATTATGTTAAGATTAAGATAAAAAATCCGTTATTCATTAGCATTCCTTAAGTTGATGAGTGTTTATTTTACAAAAAAACAGCATTTGTTTTACTAAGTCATTCCTATGTTATTTACAAACAGAACGAAATAACTTTCTTGATGTAAAAAAAGTCATTTTCATCATAGGCATGTTGTGTTGATGAGAAAATTGTTTATAAGAACTAGCTTGTTTTTTGGTTCGCAGCGGATTTTTGGACAAGTTGTCATTAACACAATGCGCTGTGAATTTTTTAAAAGTTATTCAATAGTAATTAGTGATATTGTTTATTAAATAAGTAGGTGTAATTAATTTTAGTAAAGGAATACACATCTTTTTATTTCATTACTTTGTGTTAAATGATCACCTCAGAGTAGATAATATAGACTGAGAAATAATTACTCGGTGTAAGTTATCTCATTACCGTCTTCAAACATTGCGTTAGTTTACATGTAAATTTTGGGAATACCCAACATTGATCTCAGCGAAAATTCACAATCACACGTGATTTTGCAAATAAGATTTTCAAAATCGTAGGTATGTCTGCTCCACAAGTTGCGATGGCATAAGTCCTTACAACAATACTTTTCACTGGAAGAAACATCACATCGCTATCTAGAGATTCCGGCACCGTGCGAGTGATACTCCTGGTGTTGCAAGCTTCCATAGGCTACGGTAACCGCTTACCATCATTCATCATGATCATCATTGAGATTATCAAATGGTGTCGTTTTAACAATACGGCTGGTAAGGTGTTAGTAGTAGATATACCCTATAATAATATATTACAAGCGTCCACGCTACGGTAAGCGCTACGATTACTGCTTACCATCAGGTGGGATGTACTCTGGCTTGCCACTGGTGGTTGCTAGAGGTTGAAATACAAACATTTGATACTATTTGGAGCATCGTGGTCATATGAATTATCATTATATAGTTTTTAATTTTATTCGCTTGAAACTTGCAGTACTGAAAAGTTACTTATTACATTATATAAATATGAAAGTATTGCAAATCAGTAGTAATGCAAAAAAATTTTTATAAATATGAAAGTATTGCAAATCGTCCTTCCAACAAGATTTCATGATGAATCAGAAGCTGTTACGCCACAGCAAAAATGAAATTACCTACAAGAGGTTTTATAATAAAACTCGATTTGGCGCACACTCAATGCTAAAGCTATGAATGTTGCCAGTGGAGAATGGAGATGCGATAGCCTGAACTAGGTATGTACCTACATAACTCAAAGATGATTCACTAAACCAAATGGTTGACTGTGTAGATGAAGTAATAGAAGTAGTCTAAACAAACAGAATTGGCCAACCAAATGTTCGCAAAAATACAAATGTACAGGTCCCCACGATACAGGCCAGCCCTAGTGTGGGGACCGCTAGCAAATCGTTTGCAATAATTATGTACTTACCTTATTGAATAAATACATTTCTTTCTTTCTTTCTAATTTCTTCATAGTGTTATGGTAACTGCATGTAGCACAAAATATTTTCGCTGTCAAATTAATCTCGCAAATTGTATCGACCGCTTGCCGCCTTAGCTCATTCTTAGGGTCGGCAACGCGCGAGTGATACCCTGGTGTTGCAAGCGTCCATAGGCTACGGTGACCGCTTACCATCAGGTGGGCCGTAGGTATGCTTGTTTTCCACCTTACGTGGTATATAAAAAATACTTGTTTTGATCTCAGTACCTATGTATGGTTTCTCCTGCAATTACTAAGAGTTCCTCGTAGGAGTTATTACTAGTTAATAATAACACAAGATATGAAAGATGTTATGTTTCACTAAAAGCGTAAACGGTCAGTTGACACGTTATTTGTTTTAAGCATCCTGTGTTAGCAGACTGCCAACCCGCATTCCTTCGCTTTTTGGTTTCAGTTACAAACCAGGTGGATCGTGTACATTATAATTTACCTTCACACGAGATTTACGCAAAAATGTAAAGAAGAAAAGGATTTTTGTTGAGATGTTTACAAAACTTTAAAGTGCAGTAGTTAGTCATCTGAGCTAGTTTCAAGCGATGGAAATGAGAATAGCTACAAATTACCTTCTAACTCGGTCACAGAGGCCGGCCACTCAAGAATACTAGAAAATTAGACCGTAAGCTTTGCTACAGAAGAAGCGTTCAATAATCTTCCTTAAAATGATAATTGTGCAAATAACATTCTATATAGTCTTTGTTACATACATACCGTATGGTAAAGTAGATGCAAAGCTCCTGACCGTGGTACAAAAGTCCGAAGTTCTTAATGGACTTACAATAATAGTTATATTAGGCTTATAAATAATAGTTATATTCAAACTTCCAAACCTAATTCTAAATAGCTTGGCAACACGTGACACACAGGTTTGTTTTGAAGACGACAAAGAGGCTGGTCCAGTACCTCCACCTGTGTCGGTAGCAGGAACATTTCTCGACTACGTATTCGATAACGTAACTCGTGAAATGTCAAAATTGTCATACAAATTTTTAGTTCCACTTTTCACCGCCGCAGCGCTGTTTATTTTTCAATACAAAAATAGTCGAAGGCGAAACGAAAACGTTGACGCAATTTATTCATGCTCGCGCTACTGGTCACAACGAAGTAGCGCTGGTTAAAACTACGCCTTGCAGTGTACACATACACAATTACACGCACACACCTACACTAGTGCCGGATTTGATTTTTAAATGAGTGTAGTCAACTTTATTTCCGCCGCCCCGTGTACCTTTCTAAAATAATAATTTTGTAGTAAAGTTAAATAAACGAATGAATTAGTCGTAAAAAAAGATATAAGAATTTTTATTTTTTACGGGATTTTAAGATTAATTAATTCCTCTGAAATCTGCCGCCCCTATACGGCCTATTGACAAATCCAGGACTGACCTGCGCTGAATACAACGAACCTAAGCTTTGGCCACGTACCACATGTTAAAAAACCGGCGTCACTTCAATGTTAGCTAAGTTCCATTCTACCTTTTTATTTGATCTTCTTTTTTATTGGAATCATTGAATACTCGATGGTAATGGAAACTAGTTCCTGAAGTCGATGATTGATTAAAACGTGACCTTAACATTTACGTTTTCCAAAAATACTAAACAGAGTTCGTAGAGAGAGTAGGATGTTCGGATTACTGACAATGTTTGAAATGCGTAGTTACATAAATATAATAAAATCAAAAGTAATGTTTATTTTGCTGGAGATAACGAGTTTGATGGCAATCCAGAACCAAATTTTGGTACGAAAAATACGCGATTTGGGTTCGATGTTTATTTAATTTTTGTTTTATTGGTGGCAATATGGAAGAAACTACATCAACGCGTCATCAATATATTTAATAGAGACTTAGATTCAGTTCATGGAAGATGTTTATCAATACCAGGGATTACATTTGGCATGATACCAAACGTGCAATTTACTGCTAGTTGAACTCCGCGCCTCTGAATTATCTTAACTATTCTAATTTCTGATGTTATCCCACGTATATACAAATCTGTTTGTTCGTCAACATTGCCAACATTCAGTCAACATACACATAAACGAAATGCTTTGTGGCTTTATTTTGTGTGTTTACTACCAATTAATTTCTTGTCTATCATTCAGATTCCTGCATACTGGCTAGTGAGATAAATTAAAATTTGTAAGCTTTATAATTATACATACGATCTTATTCTAACAATTTTGAACGGAGCCTCGGTGTTGTACAAATCACTAAACTAAACTAATTTGACAGAACTAAAAAGTCTTCCTATCCCTTTCTCATGTACGTTGTTATATAAGCAATATTTTAAATCCTGTTCAGTTTAATGATTTCGTACAACGGTAGTAGCACCAATGTCAAGCAAATTAAACACGCGAATCTAAAAAACCTTTATTACAAATCTCTCTTAGCTCACAACATCGATAAAATTCTCAAAGGAGATGTTTAACTATAAAATTGACATTTACTCAGTTGTCTTTCATTTATATATTTTGCGTTACTAAAATTGGAATGCCCAGCACTGTCCTTAAATTGTTATCTCATTAGCTTGGTGTTGGTGTCATGGTGTTCTTGTCGTCCGCTTGAGGATCTTCTGTGGATAGGTCTTATGATACTTAAATGCTTGGGTTTGTTAACGACATTTGCCTAACTTACGATAAACTTAGCTACTAAATGTACGGTTTCTTAGGTTATAGTTGTACAGGCGACGCGTCGGTCCGCCATCTTCCTATGGTTTCATGGTTTAAGGTGGTTTATCTCGACCGCATCTGAAACAAGAATGAATTTATGTAGACTTCTATCTCTCGTGTAGTCAAACGATTTATCTTCTTCACCTTTTGCCGAACAATTTCATTGTACCTGTGTATGGTCCACTAGGCTATATTTCCAGTCCAGATATTATTTGTGAAAATATAAATCACATAAATTATGTATTTTTAGTCAGGAAGTTTTAAACTGTAACGTCACAGTTTTAAAGAATCATATCATTTTTTCCAACCGATTCCAAAGAGTCGTAAAGTGGTCTTATTATAAAATAATCTATTTCAGTATCCTGGCAACTTCACGTGACATCAGCTTTACGATTATCACAAAATATCTCTGCTGTATTTTCAGAACTTCACTTACAATAAAATTTCTTAGTTCATTACCGGTTTTACGTCATCCTGCATTCTCTGTCCTCTATTTTATTTCAATGTTAAGTAAAAAACGGAGAAAATATTTTTTATAGTATCGTAAACTGTCGTAATAACCTGTTATTTATGTTTTAAATTCGGTGCGGTCACCACTATTTTATAACTTTTATTTTTTCTGACAAACATCAAGGAAATATGACTGTCACCTAGTTGAGACACTGTAATCGTTTAAAATAGAAGCTTGGAATCATTTTCACATTATATAATATTATGAGCAAACGGCAGCATTTTGATGTTCCTTGCTGGACATTTAAATTTAGTTAGAGATTCTTAGTTTCAGCTGCTCTTGAACATCAACATTAGACAATAAATTTACCCAGATCTATTTCCAATTACCCTTAAATTAAATTGTTATGGTGTTTGTTGCTGTGCTAAATATATAAGCTGTCTTCTATCAATTAAAGGTAAGCAACGGTGATTAGAAATTACGAATAAAAAAGCGTTAAAAATCAATGGTAGACAATGGTTGGAAGTCCCGCATTAAAAATATAGAATACGAGTAACTAATACAGAAATAGTAGGTCCCGTTACTTATGATCGGTCCGGGAGAAAGGTTTACACAAATGATTTACATATGGCTCTGAAATTAGGTGGCACGTGCCGTGGTATGGTGGCGTTACAAATACTACCTAATACTAAATAGTTGCCAGACCACGAATTAACATGACATGTACGCATTTATCTCGATCATGAACCAGTTCAACAACAAATTATTCCTATGTATCGTGAACCAGCTAAAGCTAAACACCATTAGTCCACACCAACAGTGGCTGACTGAGCGTCAAGTTTAGCTACACTGTGATTGTTTCATACGCACTAACTTTTGTTAATAAATCATTTATTTGATGAATTTCCTTAATACGTTTTTCCCTTTATCACGGAGTCGGGACCCATAATAGAGATAGAGAAATGCCTACATTGCTTTTGTGGTTAATCCGGCCCTGCAAGAGACTTTCAGAATAGATAATTAAATCCTTGTACAATACATTTTGCACGCGAAAAGCAAAAAGTATTGACGTCCAAGTCCGTCCAACCGCCCAAAGTTTCTAAATATTGCACCAGCTGTGCAATTTCAGAATTTTTACAGGTTTTTTTGCAGTCGTCGTTTTTCTCACCTAATTAGAAAATGACGTCCATGTTTCGTGGAATTTGAAAATAATGCTCCACCGGTTTTACGCATTCGTAATATTTCACCACTTATTTGAAGCTGTCGATGTCACGTAGGTTTGAGGTAAAGTGATTTATAGCTGTGCGCCTCTTCTATTTGTCTCCTGGCAACATTTCTTATTGCATGATTACAGACGTTGAATTTCCCCTAATTTTATCTTCAACTTATGAAGTCAAAATAAGAATGTCTTCTGTCGTATAAAAATCTGAGCGCAGAAAACTTTCTTTGAACTACAACACAAACAGTATATGCCGATGGAAGACTAAGCTAAAATATAACGTAGGTGTTGACTACAATTTTTTGAAGCCTATTGTAAATTACTGACATGTACTTGAAACTGGTGGACATGTAGAAAGAGATTGATAAATAGTTGAAGAAGTAGAAGGCAAACAAGAGTGGAATGACGACCTCTATTTTATAAATAGCTTTCGGCGAGATGATGATAAGATAACGTATGTTTAATTTAAAAACAGATTTAAACCATAACAGTGTCTTACTTAACAATTATATTACTTGTATCGCTAAAGCTGTGTTACCAACTCAAGCCTGATTTAGTTAACTTCGCTGTAAAGAATCGATAATTTTAAAACTATTACAAACAAAGTATGATGTTGGAATCCGTGCGATATATTTATGTTTAGTCTCAGCTCGCATATACTTTCATGGATAATTAATTGCTGGCATGCATACCCACGTGACTGGCTTAAAATATTAAATGAGCTACTTTCATTGAAGTTTCATCAAAACTGAAATCTGTTTTTGTGTATGACATTTAAATAGTTTATTCGTTTGATGTATTTTCTTTTGAAGACCTACGATTGAAGTTCAGACGATTTAACGTTTTTGATGTTCAGTTTTATATTGATTAAATTCTACATCTTTGCGATTTAAAATGTGTGGATTACAATCAATCCAATGGAAGCCTTCCTTTATGCACTAGGTAGTACCTATAGTAGATTATATTATATCTACTTCGCTCTTCCTAAGGGTAACGTCATGAGATCTTTGTTGCTCCTGTGTCTACTAACATAAAATATTTGGATTTATTCGTTCTTAGGAAAAGCTACACAATAGCATCGTTAATCACACACAACAACAAATTAATACCGTGTTATGTGTGGTAAAAACAACGTTTAATTTGTTCCTCATTAGTGGTGTTGAATGAATAGGTCTGTATTGTTTTGTCATTGATGTCGACTGCTATTAATCTTTTAACTTTTCAAACAAATCCTACGTCACTGAACTATTCGATGCACGATCATTTGTTTCAGCTGTAACGTATTTTGACGCTTGCTTCTTTTATTGTGAAGTATGTTTCTGGTCAGAATTCGAAACATTTGTTGGTCTGAATGTCATTAGGTCATATGGATCATCCGCTGATTGTTGGCATGCTGGATGCGTTGGTCGTCAATCACGTGCTAACTTGCACCCATTTCATTTCATCCAGTTCGGAAAAATAATTTGGCAAATGTACAATTGCCATGTGATAAAATTTAGAAATATTCATCGCATACTTCGCAGTCAGAATTCAGTTCGATTATGAGATAATTTTAGCATGGAATGTTATGATATCTGTGGAGACGCCGTGTGGATCATTTTAGAATTCCCGTTATCTTCGTACCGACATATCAACTGACTGCTCTCGACAACTGGAATGTTTTGGCGCCTTTTTATTTTTATATTCGACTACATAAACATTATCTATTCGTTTTGTTTATTTGAGTTTGCGTGCGATTAAGCGTGTTTCGTTATGTAGGCGGCTTGGCAGAAAGCTGTGATCATGAATTCATTGAATGGTTATTGTGGGTAGTTAACTAGTTAAATGCCACACATTTTATATATATGCAAAAAAGCATATTCAATTTTATTTTAAAATTAATCTTAACTTCATTAGTACATAATAGATAAATGCACAATTTTGTATCAAATGTTTCAAACTTTTGTAAAGTAAAAAATATAAGTAAGGTAAACGTAGATTTCGACTTGATTGAATGCAATTTTGAAAGTTGGACGGATTCCATACTACAACAAACACAACGTAATAATAGACAAAAGTAGACAACACTGCTGCCGTGGATGACAATATTGACATCAAACCAAGCCGAAATGAAATCACTCAAGAGATCGTAGAATTGCAACATGACAAAAGCACCTCAGAACATCCCCGAGTAGAGAAGCCAGAGGCTGGCGAGCAGCAGCACCAAGATGAGGTAGGTGGCGATCAAGTTAGTGGTCTCGTGGTTGGGCATGGCTCCGACCTCACTGGACAAGCGGCTCCAGGGAACTGACTCAACTGAGAGGACAGGACACGCTCCACGCTCCGTGCGCCACTCGCCTACGCCACAACACGCCTCCATATAATCTCCATATTTATAAATATGAAAGCACGATAATAGATTGTAGAACTTTGTGAGACAGGTGTCGGCAGATATTGCACTAGATATCGAACCCCAGTGATGAACTGATGAATACTTACACTGGTGCATGGATGCTAGAAGACGGTAGAGTAGACAAGCCATAAGAAGAAGAGTAGGATCACCAGGATCATGTAGGTAGCGGCGAGGTTGACCGTCTCCGCGTTGATCGGCATGCTTGGTGGCATACGGCGCAGGACTGATCGAATCGAGGATCTTCGGCCCACTCGAATCATTAAACTCACGTCAGCGCACAGGGACAAACTCCGCAAAGGAAGGATTATTCCAGAATTATTTGGAAGAGGGTTTATATAAAAACCCTCAAACAACTCACAAACTTGCCAAAAATAACGGTAAATCATAGCAGACCGTCAAAACGATGAATTTGTTACTTTCAATGGACAACGGCAATATCATTGCCAGATAAAAACGACGTAGGTAATTTTATCGAAGCACTGAAATCATCAAAAATGCTGCTAGCACAGTGGTAGATACCCCTGGTATTGCTAGCGGCTATAGGCTACGGTGACTGCTTACCATCAGGTGGGCCGTATGCTTGTATGCCACCTTAGAGGTATAAAAAAAAACTACTCTGAGGTTAGACTATCGGCCGAATACTGAACCACATTCAAAGTTTAAAGGCCTAGTAACTGATGGAAGCGTGGCCAAAATACAATTTCGCATGTAAAACCGGAGGCCACTCAAAATTAATGTGGTATCAGATTTGACTGGTTTTTCAGTATCATAGATATCTTTAATTTATAAGTAGAAGTTGAGTAAGATGACGGGCTTCATGACTTTGGTGGGATATAATAAAGTATTCCCGGAATCCTCATCCGAACTAATTTTTCACGGCTCTAATTGCCGACTTAAAAATTATTTGACGGCACAACGAGACATGTTACGAAAAGAATTTCCCCGCCTTTTTTTCCATTTCTCGATTTGTTTGATGTCGTTTTGTTTTAATGACGTATGTAAAACCCTTTCCTTTTATTATAAAAAGTTATACAAATTTCATTATTGTTTGATTTGACTTTGAAATCGATTATCCAGATTTTCGATTACACGGAATATCCCTGATTTTATTTATTTCGGATAATCGGTGTAAATAGAGTTTGAAGCACAATCCATAAATCACAGCGAGCTAGACAATCAATTTGGGTAAAATAATGATGTCTCTATTATAAACTTTAGCCTAGCGCTTGTAATAGGTGTATTTATCAGCCATTCCTCGCTAACAGTCATCGTCTCTGAAATTAAGTCCTTTATGGAAATCAATCGGTCCTTATCGATATGTTTTTTTTGTTTATGGACTCGACACGACGATATAATACCCTTTTAGATTGACAAATCTGTCACATTCTGAGAGCTGAGATCCACAACTGAGTTCTTATAACGTGTAGTAACTACCTATCATCAGACCGGCCATAAGCTAGTTCATCTATGAATGCTGGTGCAAATATAAGCTTAGCAGCTAAATATTAAACTAGCTATCCACCCCGGCTACGCAAGGGTGCTTTCAAATTACGAAACACAATTTGATTAAAATCACGAAAAAACAAAACATTGCCAAATCAGTCGAGCCTTTCTCAAGTAAATCTTTCATGTATGCGGCAATTGGTTTTATATTTATATATGTAGGTGGTTCTAAATATGAATCTTGGCCGCATTTTCAATTATTTAAATATTTAATTACCTTCGTAAATTAAAAAAAAAGGCCAGAAAATAAGAGAAGTGGATTGTACAAAAATAATTTTATTTAAAAATAGACACGACCTGGAACTCTGAAGCAATGGTAACTTGAGAAATTGCTTATAATATAATATCTGATACATTTTAATGTATTTCGTACAATAGGTGATATATATGGGACAATAATAATTAATATAATTATAATAAACTCACGGTTGAGGTTAGAATGCTGAATACAGCAGCCACAGCGAGATGAGTAGAAGCAGGAGGATGCAGTAGGTAGCCACCAGGTTGGTTCCTTCGCCAGTCATCGTGCCGCCAACGCGCGCAAGCAACTGAACGGAATGGGGACAAAAGCTGATATATAATTGTTAAAACGGGATGAGTAACATCTATTTTTTGTTTTTCGCCAAACACCGTGATTAATTATACCGCCTTCAACGCAGATTATCAGGGAGGTGTGTGTCAAATGTTTTCGCTTGTTTACTGTCCATTTTCATGCCAACAATTTGTTGTGAAAAGATTAGTTTGTTTGCGCAGCCAAGAAAAGTCAAGAATTTTTATTTGTACATATTTACATCTATATAGCTTAATTGCTGGTGAATATTTTTTCTTTAGCTAATTTGAAGATCACTATAAATATTTGCGTACCAATATATTTTATTAAAAGTATAAAGTACTGGATTCTCCAGCGCCTGACCGAGTCCGTCCCTGGTCCCGATTCACATTTCTGGAGTAGGTATGATAAACAGTGCTATTTCCGCCGCTGGAAAACCGCTGCATGCGTAGTGCGTACAGTACGCGGTAGTTTCACAAGCATCCCCGTCATATAGACAAAACATCAAAATTTATACAATCGGCGGCAACCGCAGCTTTATAATGTGTACACATTCTCTAAATTTTAACTTTCACGAAACAAAGCATTGAACTGACTGTATTGTATTTATTTGTTTATTTATTTATTAAATATTTGGTAAACATACAAAACCAAATACTTATCTCTAGGGTTACAATTATATACACATACATCAATAAAGTTTCCACAGTTAGGTAAGCATATTGTGGCTTAAACTCATTTTAAACTAAAAAAAAAAGCTGTAAAAAAGTATAACTTGTACGTAGTATATTATCTACTCCGAGGTATAACCATAAGAATACCCTGTGTTATTATTTATTCTGTGGTATAACTGACACAATCAGCGCGGCGTCTGCGGCAACAGCAGCTTCTGACAAGGGCGCATCGTTAATATAAAAGTACCTACACACCTATTACAATAGGTTGATGCTTGTGGCCTAATCTATCTCTGACACTGAATAATCACCAAATCTCAGGAAATATTAAGCCGGATAGGCCGAATAATGTTATTTGGCAACACTTACATTACAGTGTTTTCAAACCTTTTGTTATCTGGTAAGTGTTGTTATCAGAAATGAAAACGCAGTTAGTAAAAAATACAGGCTTACATTTTGTTACTGCTAATATAATTATTGGGCTTATGGGCTCACACAACTTTGTTCGCGGTTCATCTGACACCTAGTCATCTCTCAGCCGACTACATTTATCTTAGTGTTCCAGAAATGTGTAATTTATAAGAGTATAATATCTTTTTTTATAAATAACATCCACATTGACTGATAAGTCAAGTCAGATCCGTATTGGCACCCTGCCTTTTGTGATGTCAATTGAGCGGACCGACGCGTGCGTGAAAACACATTCTTTTAAACTTTTAAAATATAATTTTAGGTATTTATAACATTAAAATATTGCTTGCTTCAACATTTATTTTCCTTTTTTATTAAAGAAACGACTTCAATAAAGATTGTTCTGAAAAATCATTATATTTATATATATATATACCTACCTATACCTTTTGCCCGCGACTTTATCCGTCTAGACAGGGTAAACTATCATTCTAAATATATAAATATTTATATAAAAGCCGCGGTGGCCTTGTGGTTGAAGCAACAGGCCTGTCATCTGATGGGCCCAGGTTCGAGTCCCGGCCTGTACCAATGAGTTTTTCTATGCTTAAGTACAGTGATTAATCACACCATGAGCTTTTAAAAAGAGAGGTATGGCGATTTGGGATTTCCCGTGGGTTATCCCATTTAAATTGGAGCCGCCCGACTGGGGACTGTACCTCCGCCTTACAGAAGACCGCAGTGAAATAACACTACTTGATGTAGTGTTGTGTTTCTGCAGTAAGTAAGGTTGCCAGTGCTCCACGAGGATACGCTGGGCTAGTAGTATTGCTGGTAGCAGTATAAAATATATATATATATATATGCCCAGTAATAATTTCGACATGAACCCCTATGATATGGGTATCTAATGAAATATCGTTTTTGTTCTTTTTTTTATTAACAACTAATAAAAGCTTAATATCTATTTCCTAAATAATGTATTTTAGTTAGTGAAACCTATTTAGGTACTACTTAATTATTTTTTTGAAATTTTAACAGCTCTGCTGTACAATTGACCAAACGGCATTTCATTAGTTTTTGCTTTCTACAGTCGCTATAGTACGACACGATAGTAGTACATAGCTACTTATTACCATACTATAATACGACTGTTTTTTTTTTTTTTCATTTCATTATCATAGTAATTGATTTCAATTAAAAACGAAACCTAAAACTACTACTGGTTATATTAAAATCTGCCTTTTTTTTTTGTAGGTATGTAAGTACCCGAATTTCAGAGTAAGAAAAATGTTCTGATTACGAAAGAACTGTATCGTGATGCATGAACATGAATCTCGGAGTAGATAATGTATAATAAAATATAAAGATAATTACTACAGAATGTGTAGTCAAGCGACACTCGCTGGAATAATTCCAAAGAATGCTGCCGGGTTCAAAATAGGGATGGTGATCTGGGATCAATTAATCAAAGAAAAGATTTATTGGGCCTAAAAAAACGACTTTTTAATCGATTTATAGCACTAAATCGGTACAGTGAATCAATATTACAACATAAAATATCGATAATCGAATTTTCTTTCGCTTCGATTCGATTTCGCCACTGAAAAGCATAAGCTAAGCTTAAACTATTTACAAAAACATATCTTAACCTACCTACTTATAGATAAAAGATCTGACCCAAACCGGAATCATGCGGTAGCGTGCCAAGAATGCTGGCAGCATTGCCACGCTGGATAGCAATGCTGATTCTCTGAGCGAGATATGTTCCAGCACGCCTGTCACGGGAGGCCTCAACCAGCCGACGTGAGACCTCCTTGAAAAGCTGAAGAGCATCCGGGCCCCAGGGACCCAGAGTTTCAACCGCAAATGCAGAAAATACGTGCCCTGGACCAAGACATGCATATTTCCGGCGCTTGAGGCACTCCTGCTGAGCAGCAGCGGCGCCGGCCGCCACCGAGGTGCCAGGGAGATGAGACGGAGCCAGGGTATCGACGCAAGTTGCATCCCACACCAGGGGCCGACCCAAGCTAAGCTTAATTCCCGGAATAAAATAATTGGCTGTTTTTAATGCTAAGAGATTGGTGATTACGATACCTGTCTTGTTTTAATTTGCATAAAATGTGTTTATATTTACATTGCAAATACAAACTCGAAAAATAATATATATAGATTTTTTTATGAATCGATTCCGAAGATTGCGATTTGAATCGATTTAAAAATCGATCATTTTCGGAAAGAATCGCCATCCCTAGTTCAAAACACTTAATTTTGATATTTGGTGACGCCTCCGTCCGTTCCGACGCTCGCCTTGAGAGTAACCATTAATTCATGACCGAAGAACGGCAGTAAAATTCACACTCACTCAATATTTTTAGGGTCGGAAACGCGCGAGTGAGCTATATGGTGTTGCAAGCGTGTAGTGTAAGGTTTTGATTACCGCTTACCTTAGAAAGTTATTTTAAGCCGCTTACCATCAGGCTGGCCGTATGCTTGTTAGCCTAGTGGTAAAAAAAAGATATCATGGAGGTATTATTATTATACCTAAGTATAATCTGTGACAAATTTCGAGCGCTGCGCTGTGTATTTATATTCTATTTTCGAAAAATCATTATTAGAATAAAATATGAGGTCATTCATGAAGGTGGGTTCAAGGTACTACCTTATTCAAGACTTGCTGCGCCCGCGACTTCGTACTGTTATACCCAAGATCTGTAAGGGTTAATGTTGAGTATACACCCCTCTAAACGTTACTGTCAGCAATATGATTCGATGTCCCTTTGCTCTAGCCATCATCAGTCAGTCTGATTCCATCCTCCAAACAGAGCGGTTGCCTAAAGATATTATTCATCCACGTCCAAATCCAAGTGTATTTAATAAACTTTTCTTTTTTAATAAGCCTGTTTAATTTCACGGGCTAACATTTGGTGGCAGCGGTGGGATACGGAAATTCCCAGTGCCCAGGCATCGCTCTGCAGACTCGCTCCGGATCCTTAATATAGTAAGATTATAGTAAGATTTTTTAAACGAAGAAAATAAAAAAAGAGTCTTAATATTAATTGAGTTTCAAACTTAATTGTGGATGAAACGACCTTACCGGCGGAAGATTCTGACGATTTGAGAATACATAGGTACTTCCTTGTTTTAAAATGTAAATTTACACGAATAAATGTGACGGTTTTATTTTTTATTAAAACTGTTAAAATATATTATATAATTTTTGATAAAATCTACAAAAAAAGCTTAACAGCTAATCTTGCTGCAAGGGACAGAAAGATCTATGTCCACCATCCAAATATGCCAATCAAAAAAAATATAAAACCGCTTTCTGTCAAGTCAGTCACAGTCCATGTCAAAAGTATCAAACTGACATTAGTTTGACATTACCTACTGATGAGTCTGATGACAATTGTTTTGTTTTGGGCTGCCTTGCATTGCAGCAGTCAGTTGCAGACAAAACGAACCATTGCGCGGATTGTTATATAGTATTAGTGTTTGATCTATGGTTATAGTGGGTTGTTACTTATTTTAAAGTGCACGAGACGATAGCGGTCTTAGTTTAAGCGTATAATGTGAATATATTTCTCATGTGAAACCTTGTTTGATGGGAGAGCGCCAACGTGCAGTGAGACCGGAAGATATGGCGACCACCAGTACAGCCGTCGCAACTGTCCCGCCGCAAACACAAGAGGTAATAAAATACACACCTGAATATTATATCTGTTATCAGCTTTATTTGATCTACTAATGCCACATGATAATTTGCGTCAGTTTATACTCGCATAGGTGTAAGTAAAGTATTAATTGAGCCATGGAGGGCGCAAGGAGAGGCTTACGCGTTCTAAAGTCAAATTTTTTCGTCTTTAAAGTGAATTATTCGACTAACAATGCTGGATTGTTGAGTGATATCAATGTGTTAGACTTGAGTAGAGTAGTTGCTGGTCCCTTTTGCACCATGACCCTTGGGGATCTCGGGGCGAATGTGATAAAAGTGGAGAGTCTAGATGGGGATGAAGCTAGAAAGTGGGGACCTCCCTTTCTGGCTGGTACCAAGGACTCGGTCTACTACCTGTCTGTGAACAGGAACAAGAAGAGTATTTGTATAGACTTCAAATCAGAAGATGGTAAGTTTATTTTGTTTATTTAAAGTAGAGGTAACATTAACCTCATTATTTTTAGAATATTCCAGAGCTATGAGTACTTCCTTCAATATAATACAAGTACATACACACTAACCACCTTCATTGTTCATGCTATTAGCACATTGAGTGAATTCACGATTGGAAAGTTCCAATTCACAATGCCATACAAAACTAAACTTTATTGAGTAACATTAAAGCTTAGTAAACATTTTCTGAATATTCTGTATATGCTTGTCATTTATCTATTTGTAAAGAAAATTCACAGAATTCCCTTTAAAATTAATCTAATTTTACATAAATTGCTCAGTCAAGGTCATGGCTCAAAAGAAATAGCGTCAGTAACTTGGATGGTATATTGCAACTGTTGTCTTCACACCTAAAATGTATAGATAAGATACCCTTTCACAAGTGATTCTTTCATGTATCTTCTAAACTTATCTATGGTAAAATGAGGACAATTTTACATTTCAACCATACAGCTCATTTCAGGCAAGAAGATAATATATGACTTAGCAAGAAAATGTGATGTACTTGTGGAGAACTTCGTGCCTGGCAAGCTGGATGAGTTGGAAGTGGGCTATGACAAGCTGAAACTGATCAACCCCGGCCTAATATACTGCGCTATCACTGGATTTGGATCAGACGGACCTTATCGCAAAAAGCCTGGGTAATTGTTTAGTTATCGTATGAATTTAAATTGCCTGGCAAGTAAAGAATAATAATCATAATTAATACTAGATCTAGAATCATTGAGAATGCGCAAATGCCTTTTTTCCGAACCAGTGGTCAACTAACAACAGTCATAATATTGTTTGAACTGCACAAATTATTTTCTTTATCACATAAGTAGGTACTAACTGTTATCACTATTGGACTATAATTTTGAGATGGCACTTACTGTAGTTAGTATCTATGATATCAAGATGATGTATATATGTATATGAACAGCATCATTGTTCTCTTAGTGATATTATTATTTCGTGTATGTATGGACTCATTGAAAATGAGTCAACAATAGAACTAACACAGTAAATATATAATACTTGAAAAATATGAATGAAAAGATATATAGAAAGCTTCTAATTCTAAATACTTTATGAAACACTGCTTGTAGAAGACTGAGCTTATAAATTGACATTTACAGCTATGACGTAATAGCCTCAGCAATGGGCGGGCTACTGAACACGACAGGAGAGCCCGACGGCAACCCAGTCAAGCCTGGCGTTGCTATCACTGACGTCACGACCGGCTTGCACGCATTTGGGGCTATTATGACTGCCATTCACCACCGCCACAACACTGGGAAAGGACAGAAGATAGATTGCAATTTATTCTCCTCGCAGATATCCAGCATGATCAATATAGCCACTATATACCTAAACTGTGGGATTGAAGGCAAAAGATGGGGCACAGCACATGCTAACCTCGTGCCTTACCAAGCATTTAAAGCTAAAGACGGTGACATGGTTATAGGGACAGGCTCTAATGCCCAATTCGCAGATTTCTGTAAGCTTATAAATAGAGAAGATCTTATTAATGATGAGAGATTCAAAAATAACTCTGATCGGGTCACAAATAGGGTTGAAATTGTCAGGATAATAAGTGATGTGATTAAAACAAAGAGTAAGAAGGAATGGGCGGAGGTGTTCAAGAATGCTACCTTCCCAAATGGGCCGGTTAATACTATGCAGGACGTTTTCGAAGATGAACATGTTAGAGATATTGGGTTGGTTAAAGAATTGGAGCATCCCTATGGGGGGAAGGTGAAAGTTGTTGGTCCTCCAACTGTGTACTCTGAAGGAGGCAACAAGGCCAGGACTGCGCCTCCTACTCTGGGCCAACACACAAGAGATATTCTAACAAATTTTCTGTCATATCAAGACAGTGAAGTCGACCAATTGTATGCTAATAAAGTTGTGAGATAAACATGACTACTTTTATCTATGACATGTTGTTTATTGAGTAAATGTTAATTTTTTTTATATCGTAAACATGATAAGATATTGTGTGGTGTGAGCAAACAATCACTTTATGGTAATATGATTATTGATATAAGTATTAAAAACATATTTTATAGTATTTTTATTCTATTGTTTTTAAAAGAATGTAACATTATTTTCTCTTTATAAAATAAAACATATATTTATTTGAGTTTGTTTATTCATAATGTGTAAAAGTGCCGACATTCTATGTACAGGTAAGTTTTACTACAGTTCTAATACAGTAGCACCAATACATTTAAAAAACTACTTCTGCCGCTTGACCTTAACACATTGATTATCCGGAATATAAATAATAGGTAACTCGTGCAAGTTCGAGAAACTAAAGTGCCCTTTTAACAAACAGAAGAAGCAAAACGGTAATGCATTTCTATGCCCTCCTTATGAAACGCTCAGTCTATTTGCGAGAACTGTGAGAATGTATTGAGTACTGAGTTTACTCACATTCAGACCTCTGATCAAATAAAAAGGAAAATTGAACTTTGCGAACCACGAACAGATGCCGGTCAAAACAACGCCTCTCAGCGTATGTACGTACTTACACGAACCTACAATGAAACTACGCCTTATTAACGCACTACATGTTTAAGAGTAAGACCGGCGTCACTTAGATCTGATTTGAGGTCAGACAGACGGGGCGGGCGGAGTTTCGTTTGTTATAACATTTATAAACTGTGTCCTAGGAGCCGGTGGAGCGTGTGGCGGTGATCACGCTGCGGCCGACGTGCGCGGAGCCCCGCAAGCGGGTGGTCTGGACCGAGGACACTGTCGACAACGAACACATGAACAAGAAGAAGTCCAAATGTATGTGTCTGTTTATATCTGTAGCACGAGCAACAACATTTTTGTATGGTAAAATGAACAGCGCTGCGCCGGTGAAACGTGGAACAAAAAATTTGTATTTTGACAAATTTTTGTAAAATGGAGTTACGTTTTTGAATACGTAGTCGAAATATGTTATTGCTACCGGCACTGTACTGTTCATACACTAGCTTGTCTGCTTTCAAATGTGACAACACATTTCCATGGTAGTACTTCCCATTCACAAACAGAAGAGAACATGGCAGTTAATTGTTATGTCTTTGACTATTTAGTATTTATAGAGTCCTATCATGATGGGACGTGGAAGTCCTGAAACACGTGTCGGAAGAAACCACGGCTGAGCTCACCTGGGCGCAGGCCGTTCGACCGTATCACACTCATTAAGCGGACAAAGCAAATTATAATATATTTTGTATTCTATAAATATGAATTTCCGAAAAGTAAAACCTGAATCAATTCAATATATTTAGTATTCACTCTTATCCATATCTACTAATGTTATAAAAGCGAAAGTAACTTGTTTGCAGAGACATGTGTTTATACAATGAAAGCTTGTTTGTTTGTTTGCCGCCATTTCACGACTAAACGGCTGGACAGATCTCCATAAAATTTGACATGGAGAGATAGATTATATCCTGGGGAAGGACATGGCTACTTTTGTCTTTAAACTAATGCAGACGAAGTCGCGCGTAACAGCTAGTACATATGATGATGTGATGTCAGGTTGCTGTATATACGAGAAGCCGCGGAAGTTCGACGAATCAGACTCGGAGGACAGCGATGACGAGTGCGAGCACTGTTTCGGACACGTGGAGAAACGGGCTCAGAAACAGGATGCTGCCAGCACTGTGCAGGTACCACCACCACCCGGGCTATTCTCAAATTATCACTTGTAAATGTGTATATTTTTTTTTAATCGATTTAATAATCTCAAAAATAAATTTGGTCTCTCACCAAGGAATGGTCTATTCCCACTAGTTCAGTTGACTGAACGAGAACCATAAGAATAAATAATACTGGGTAGAATGGAAACTTCCGCTCCGGACGGGCTCACAGTCACGATATTAGCCTACACCGAACAACTTAGTTAAACGGTATATTTCAGTCGGGCTGTCACGGCCGACGTCGCCGCTCGCGCGTTTTATGTTTGTGCGTTCCGTACGTATTACAAACAAACTGCAATGGCGCCACATTATTGTGATGTTCTTGGATGTAAAAATAATACAAAGACGACGCCACACTAAGCTTTTTAGTTTGCCCAAAGATGAATGGAGTTAAATAATATTTGATATATATTATTTCGTTTTTATTATTAGAATAATTAATCAAAAGGACATTCTTTTGTGTAGCCACTTCTTTACAAGTGTCTAAATACTGTAGGAAGGTACGTAACTTTCTACACATCTCACTAATATTCGACGAGACCTCTGGTCTAGTGGTTAGTACACCTGACTGCTACGCTGGGGTCGCGGGTTCGATTCCCGCCGGGGCAAAAATTTATGTGCCAAATATGTTTGCCTTGCGTCTGGGTGTTTGGTATGTATTATAAGTATGTATTTACAAACAAAAAGTATATAAGTATTATATATCATCATATTAGCTGCTGGTTCCCATAGTACAAGCCTTGCTTAGTTTGGGGCCAGATGGTGCTGTGTGATAATGTCCAAGCATTATTATTATTATTATATCATAAATGCGTAAGTATGGATGTTTGTATATTAACCTTATCTTTGTAAGACTAAAATAAAATAATGTTTTTTTCATGTTGCCGTTATGTCCGAGTGACGCCTGACATTCAAAACAAATGCTCACAACATTCTTGTTTATAAAATAATAATAATATATCTTCAAGCCTTACCTTACAATGGTCCCCGAAGGGGTAGGCAGAGGTGTTACAACACCCACTTTCCACCGAAGATAATTTGGTGCCAACGTGACCGATGGTGAGTCCGTCGCCGTCTCTTAGGCACTACATACGTCCTTGACTTTCTTCTCAGACGTATGCAGGTTTCCTCACGATGTTTTCCTTCACCGCAAAGCTCGTGGTGTGGCTAATCACTGTTCTTAAGTTAGAAATACTCACTGGTACAGACCGCTCGACCGGTCTATGATATTAAGTTAAATGTAATTTTTGTGCAGGAGTCCCCCGCGGCGGAGGCTCCGACGACGGGGTCCCTGCAGCCCCCCGCGCCCCCGCCCCCCGACCAGGCCGGGCCCTCCAGCTAGACTGACACATCTCACATGAGTACCCGACCCACTCTGCCGATACATACCACACAACTATTAGCCACGGTGTAATTGATATATGATATGTTACTTAGATAACATTCCTCAAGTGATGCTAAATAAGATTGGCGACAAGATAATACTACCGAATTACGAAACAGCCGTATTCATATATTCAGTAGCTGAAGCTAACTCAACATGCGACTATGTGTTCGTATCGCCTTCGACTATTTTTGTATGTGAAAGTGAATAGGGCTGCGGCGGCGAAAAGTGGAACTAAAATTCATTGTTATGAATTTTTTGTTCCATTTTCATCTAGACATTTCGAGAGTTTCGTTTTCGAATACGTAGTCGATAGATATTCTTGCTATCGGCACAGTAAACATATTGCATTTGTGACATCATTTTAGATCATCAAGAGAGTGGTGGCATTTTTAACCAAATCCACCATTTTCTTAACGTGTTATTTTAAAATGATAGGTGTCATTCGGCACAGCATCATTGGGATCCCTGCTGTGGTGGTGTTATAATCTGTTACTTACATGGAAGAATTTACTAACAAAAGCCTTAAAAGCGGGCTATTTTATTAGTGAATGCTTTGTCTTTGTTGTGGGACCAGTACCCACTTGGTTTCATCTCATACTTCGCAATACATGCACGAGTTATTCTCCTCTGTTCGCTTTTAATCGTAATTATTGCATTTTAGTATACTAGCGACCCTTCCCGGCTTCGCACGAGTTTAAATGAATTATACATATAAATCTTTATCGGGAATTCGTATATTAGTGAAAACCTCATTAAAATCCGTTGAGTAGTTTAAATACTATGTTTTAAACTATGTTAAGAAATAAAATTTCTCACAAGTCTCTTGTAGTTAGTTATCTGACATCGTATTTATAAATTACTAGCGGCCCGCCCCGGCTTCGCACGGGTAGACATTTATCAAATATTTTGTCCACCCGTGCGGAGCTGGGGTGGGAAGCTATTATAATATATAGCCTGTGTTACTCAGTGATAATGTAGCTTTCTAACGGTGGAAGAATTTTTGAAATCGGTCCAGTAGTTTCGGAGCCTATTCAATACAAACCCACAAAAATACAAATCTTTCCTGTTTATAATATTAGTGTAGATTATGACGTCATAATGTGTATAGCACCAGTATTAATTGTGTTTGTGTGATTGGTTGAATAATCCAACATCTTGTTGATTTATTTGAATTGGGATCTCCCGTGGGTTTTCCCATTAATATTGGAGCCGCCCGACTGGGGACTGTACCTCCACCTTACAGAAGACCGCAGTGAAATAACACTACTTCGATGTAGTGTTGTGTTTCTGCGGTAAGCTTGCCAGTGTTTCACAAGGACACGCTGCGCTAGTAGTAATGCTGCTAGCACAGTGACTCCTTTTCATTCTCCATCAAGAACAGGGATGGCAGCTCGTTAGTGATATCCCTGGTATTGCTAGCGGCTATAGGCTACGGTGACTGCTTACCATCATAGTAGTATACAAAAAGCATGATGTTGGCAATTTGACTGTTACATAACATGCTACGCTGCAAAATATAAGCGGCCGAAAGTTGTACAAATTTCAACATATTTAAGTTTGATTGGTTCATTGAATGTGAGGCGCACAGCGCCATCTAGCAGACGGTTTATGAAACTTTATTCAAAGTGATTGCATGTGAATATTTTTATAATACAATTCGTTCCTTTTTCAAAACGTCGAAATGTATTTAAATACTCGACGGTAGAAAATTAAGTGTTGTGAATTGTATGATGGTTAATGTTGAAAATTCCAAGCAATTATGTATTGTATTTCCTTAGTGATAGAGTACATGTTATGTATCAGACTGTTTACTTGTCCCAAACTGAAATAAATATGTTAAGTAATAGTATGAATGTCGTTAATAAAGTTTATTTTTAAAGACTTCGTTTGTATTATTGTAAAGTAAGCTTTATGCTCAACGAATAAAGTTTGAATTATTTTGCTGATTCAGCAAATTAAACATCCCTACTGTGGGTTCAGCAACAATTAATTTCGATTAAATAATTGTATTGCTTTGGACTATTTTTGTATGGGAATATGAACAGAGCTGCGCCGGCGAAAAGTGTAAGCGTAACTAAAGAAGAGCATGAAAATTTTGAAATTTGAGTTGCGTTTGCGAATACGTAGTCGTCAGATTTTCTTGCTGTAAGATACACCTCCTGATATAAGCTCATAGCACATTTAAAAAGATTCCCCTTCGAACCGGCACCTACGTTTTACATAACTTGTACTCATCGTAAATCGATTTTCTTATATAAAGTAGCTTAGAGTACAAAGTCTTGCTATCCCTTTCTCATGTGCGTGGTTAATAAGGATGGCAATACTTTTAGTCCTGTCAAATTAGTTTAGTTTTCGAACAACAGAATTGACACCATTATAATGCTAGTAGGAACAAGCCGGTATGGCTAGGAGCATGCGAAATGAAATACTGAAATATTAAGAGATAAATATTTTATTGAACATTAATTGATACGAATTATCACATACATTAATAAAGTCCCTTACACTTCAGTCGTAAAATACATCAAGAACTATTGTTATAGTCCCAACGGATTATGAGTTTAATTTGTATTATACTAGGGTTTAATTAACAGTAACAATTTGTAAACCTTAATACAGTGGAATTTAATAACGATTACAATTTTTCTTTTTATACCTCTTTAAGGTAGCAAACAAGCATACCCGTCTGAAGGTAAGCGGTTACCGTAGCCTATAGACGCGTGCAACACCAGAGGTATCACTTGCGCGTTGCCGACCCTTATCGTCTTAGATGTATTTGAGCTTCAATACCCCTGGTGTTGCAAGTGTCTATAGGCTACGGTAACTGCTTACCATCGGGCGGCTGCGGTTTGCCAGCTTACTGATATAATAAAATCTATAACACATCGTGCCTACATTGTGAACTACGCGTGGCAACAAATACTTTTTGTTTTACCAAACTGTTTTTTCTGTCGCGTTGCTTCCGCAGTCTATAGATGGCGTGTTTTCGGACCGCAAATAAAGTTTGTTATTATCGTCATCATTATTAAATTCACCTGGCAAAAGAAACGCCTGCATGGAACCTCTATAAAAAACCTTTTGTTTTTTTTAAATAAAAATTAGGCACATATTTTTATTGATTTAAAATGAAACAATAATAATTAAATTAAATATATCAATAATTTTATGCAAGCAAATCACATCAGCATCTGTCCAGCAAATTGCCAGTGAGGAACTAAGGATAAAAAAAAAAAAATATGATAAAATAGAGGTCTTTTGCCCAGCAGTGGGATGTAACAGGCCGACAGGAACAAGTCAAGTACAGTCTGGCAAAACAGAGTAGAAAATAATAGGGGCGCACTGTGCCGTTCGTATGGCAACCCGCCGCAGCACGTATAGAGCGTCAACCGTCTTGATTGGTTTGTTTACAGTAAACTTCATAACATAGATACCACTTTGTGAAGGTTGCCAGTATCCAAAAAGGACATCGTCCATTTTGGTCCAAATCAGAAAGTGCCGGCCAACGCATTATTTGTGTATATTCTGTTAGAGCTTGCCCGTCTGTACTTTTTTTACTATGGCACCAAACCTGTAGGACCATTGTAGTTGATTTTTGTTTGAGTTCGAAAATCTGAATTTTCATACATTTTTGTTGAAAATAGGAATTCAAAATACCGAAAACATGAAATGTCCTGTAATGTCCAACTTTGGTGCCATAGTAATAAATGCTCAGACGGACAAGCTCTAACAGAATATACAAAAACATATGTGTTGACCGCCACTTTCAGACCAAAACTCTATGAAACATGGATGATGTACTTTAGCTAGTCCGATTAGAGATTTTTTTACCAAGCTACACAGTGATGAATTACGCCACTTGCATACACCGCATTTCACTACTAACTGGCACACCTCCTTTGCTTCTTTTGGCTATATTGGTGCCAACCCTGTTGTACAAAATGACTAAACCAAACAAATTTGACAAGACTTGTTGCCTCTCTTGCAAGTCTTGTTTACCTTGTCTCATGTGCGGGGCTAAATAAGGATGGCAATCCATTTAGTCCTATCAAATTAGTTTAGTTTAACGATATCGTACCACAGAATTGGCACTAATGAATCAGTTTTAATAAAATTTCGCGGTAATTGTATTTTTATTCCTCTTCATTGGCACGCAAGCATACGGTCCTGATGGTAAGCAGTCACCGTAGCCTATAGCCGCTAGCAATACCAGGGGTATCACTAACGGGTCGCCAACCATGTTGTTGATTACTATAGTTCATGATCTAGCTACACTATGATACCACAGCTTCCCTACATACAATTACAGCGTAATACAGTGGCGGGAAGTGTTATATATCGAACGACCTATACTACTATGTTCATCATCTTCGCATTTTCCTGAAAACAAAAACACTTATTAAAACTATTATTGGATAAAAAATCTTCAACAATCATTTCAGCCAATTTGTAGAAAACCTTAACGTGTTTTTTTTATATAACGCTAAGGTGGCAAACAAGCATACGGCCCGCCTGATGGTAAGTGGTCACCGTAGCCTATAGCCGCTAGCAATACCAGGGGTATCACTTGCGCGTTGCCGAAGATGAATTATATACCTTAAACCTTCCTCATGAACCACTTCGTCCATCGGTGAAAACCGTATGAAAATCTGTTCAGTATTTTTTGAGCTTATTGCGTAAGCGCAGAGCGGTGAGGTTGTTTTTAATAATGTTTGCAATGCAACACGGGGTATATCTGAATTCTCTTCACACGCTTCTTGAAGAACCCTATGCTGTACTCCTTTGGGAAAACAGAAAAAAATGTGCAACCCAATTTTTGAGAATATCGCGTTGAGACAGACAGACGCGGCCGGGGTACTTTATTTTATGTTATGTAATGTGTATTTAAATACCTATTTAAAGGCTTCTCCTTATAAGTGACAGCTTTCCTAAGCCTGCGCGTGCGTCCTTCAGTATTGAGCCCGCCGCCGCCGCCGCTGCCGCTGTCGCTATCTCTGCTGTCGTGGCTGGCGGCTCGGCTCTCATTGCTGGTGGCTCTCGCGTGGCTATTGGCTCTCCCCTCGTGGGCTGTGGCTCTCCCCTCGTGGGCTGTGGCTCTCCCCTCGTGGGCTGTGGCTCTCCCCTCGTGGGCTGTGGCTCTAGCCTCGTGGGCTGTGGCTCTCCCCTCGTGGCTGCTGGCTCTGACGGAGCCGTACCGGCTCTCGCGGCTCTCCCGCCGTTCCCTGCGGCTCGTGTTGCGGGCGGTGACGTTAGATGGCTCGCCCGCTCCGCTTTCATCGAGAGTGCGGGTTGACACTCTGCATAATATATGGGATTTGTCATTTCATAATAAACCTAGTACGTAAATGCGATAGTTTGAATATTAGTTTTAGTTCACCTACTACAAAGACTTGCAGTCAAACAAAGGGATATCCAGATATCCAAAGTGGTAGTAATAATAGCCTCTAATTGCCTGAGGCCGGATGGGTGACCCATTGACTGAGGTGACGAGCATTGCCTTGCGAATAAGGGCCTGAACTGAATAAACAAAATTTCATTTTCATTTTTTATAATAGTATAATACTCACGACACGATAACGCCGGCATCGGTGGCTCCATTAGGGCTGGGAGCGTCAAAGCGCATGGGCCGCTTGGGGGGCGAAGCACCCGCCTCCCCCTCGCCCGCGCCTCCGCCCCCCGCCTCCTCCTCGTCGTCGCCCTCCAGATGCAGCTTGGCCACCATCACCTTCAGGACTCGACCACTTGAGGAGCTGTCAAAATACACATTATTATCAGTTTTCTCGTGTTTTTATTTCCTTACACTACAGAAGCTGGTACATAACCGCCTAATAATAAGCGCTCCCGGAATCTATGGACGTGAAGGGGGTACCTGTTGTGGCGGGCGGAGGCGGGGGTACCTGTTGTGGCGGGCGGAGGCGGGGGTACCTGTTGTGGCGGGCGGAGGCGGGGGTACCTGTTGTGGCGGGCGGAGGCGGGGGTACCTGTTGTGGCGGGCGGAGGCGGGGGTACCTGTTGTGGCGGGCGGAGGCGGGGGTACCTGTTGTGGCGGGCGGAGGCGGGGCGCGGCGAGTAGCGCGGGGCGTCGGGGGAGGAGCGCCGCCTCCTCCTGAGTGTGGGGGAGAACTCGCATGACACGCGCACGCGCACGCTGCTCTCCTGCAACTGAAAACACACCGCAATCAAACAAACATGGCGGAATACTGAAACGCCAGTCAAATCTGATGCCACATTAATTTTGAGTAGCCTCCAAATTTACACGCCAAATTGTATTTAGACGAAGCTTCATAAATTTACGTGGGCGTTCAAACTTTGAATTCCATTTCAGTATTTAGCCAATACATATATATCATCGGGCTTAGTATCTCACGGGGTAGGCAAAGAATGCAGAGCGTCACTTCGCTCTTGAGTGACCCTCTTTTGCTAACATTTCGGTTCAAAAACAATGGAATATGGCTAACAAAGTAGGTAATGTGATGTGTGACCTCAGCGTCCGTGTCGTGGCGTGTGGGGGGCGTGTCCCCCGCGCGGTCCTCCAGCTCGGTGGTGGAGTCGGGCTCCAGCGCCACGCGGCCTCGGGGGGTGGTGCTCTGCAATAAACACACCTTTTAATATTATAAATGCGAACGTTTGTGTGTGTAGTTGTTCCCTCTTCACGCTTTGATTTGCAATGGAAGTAGCTTTGATTCTGGATTAGTATAAAGAATCCGAATAATATAATGAAATAATATAATTGCTATCCAGCGTGGCAATGCTGCCAGCATTCTTGGCACGCTACCGCATGATTCCGGTTTGGGTCAGATCTTTTTTCTATAAGTAAAGTAGGTAGGTTAAGATATGTTTTTGTAAATAGTTTAATCTGTTTTGTTTCAATAAAATGTTACGTCATATAAAGAATCATTGTTTTCATGAAATTGGAATCAAAATTAATAACCACGCGTACGAAGTCGTTTCATAGAAGTAGTGAATAATAAAATGGATACTTGAACTGTATGGGGTGGCGTTATGTAAAATTTATTGGAAAATTATTAGTAAGTATATTTTATATGTACGTCTTTTTTTTTAATATTATAAATCTTAATAAATTAAAAATTAATAAACGTATGTTTAGACTAAAATAATAAATATAATAAATAAAATAATTATGTCTAAATTTAAAGTGCAACCTACAATTATGTAATTCTAGGAAATTGTTTAGGCTATAAAGTGAGTCTAGAAATAATAATACTAACATATAAACACTCGAAAAACATAACCTTCTTTCAAATATATTCGGGTAAGTAAGGAAGTCTCGCTTTTTTTTTATACCACTAACATAAACATTCGGCCCGCCTGATGGTAAGCGGTCACCGTAGCCTATGGACGCTTGCAACACCAGGGGTATAACTCGGTTTTCCGACGGTTCTTTTAACAGTATTTATGACTTAAACATGTACTCTTTTAAAATCAATATAGAGAAAAACTATTTTCATATCTTGACGGAGGTGTCAAATAGGGATGCTACAAATAAATATGAGTTACCTTTGAACCATTAGGTGGGTCTAGCAACCAACTGGGGCCTTCCAGTGGATTCTCTAATCTCCTGCAAAAAAAAGTATCATATATATAAAGTATATCACTATCTAATATATAAAATTCTCGTGTCACAGTTTTCGTTACCATACTCCTCCGAAACGGCTAGACCGATTTTGATGAAATTTTTTGTGCTTATCCGGTATCTATGAGAATCGGCCAACATCTATTTTTCATTATACTAGCTTCCCGCCCCGGCTTCGCTCGGGTAGACAAAACCGAAACTACTGGACCGATTTAAAAAATTATTTTACCGTTAGAAAGCTAAATTATCACTGAGTAACATAGGCTATATATTATACTAGCTGCTCGCCCCGGCTTCGCTCGGGTAGACAAAATATTTGGTAAATGTCTATAGGCTCCGAAACTACTGGACCGATTTCAAAAATTCTTTCACCCTTAGAAAGCTACATTATCTCTGAGTAACATAGGCTATATATTATACTAGCTGCCCACCCCGGCTCCGCACGGGTGGACACAATATTTGATAAATGTCTATAGGCTCCGAAACTACTGGACCGATTTCAAAAATTCTTTCACCGTTAGTAAGCTACATTATCACAGAGTAACACAGGCTATATATTATACTAGCTGCCCACCCCGGCTCCGCATGGGTGGACAAAACATTTGATAAATGTCTATGCTCCGAAACTAATGTTTACCCGTGCGAAGCCGGGGCGGGCCGCTAGTATAATATAAATCAAATTCGCTTCCCGTGTATGTCTGTCTGTCCCTATGTATGCTTAAATCCTTGAAACTACGCAACGGATTTTGATGTTATTTTTTCTTAAGCCCTCACCTCGGTGGTGTTTCAGTGTCGGCTTCAGGCTCTATGTCCTCAGCAACTGCGTCCAGTCTGCGGCTGAAATAAAAAAAAAAAACTATGTACTTGTAAATAATTGAATTGTTGGTTCTAAACATTCTGTATAATGACAAGACCGATGATCTAGATATTAGTATACCTAACTACTACGCTAGGGGTCACGGGTTCGATTCCCGCCGGGGCGATCATTTATGTGACAAACATGTCTGTGTGTTTTCTATATTTAACAAGATAAAGTATATAAGTATTGTATCAGCTACTGGTTCTCATAGTACAAGCTTTGCTTAGTTTGGGGCCAGATGGCGCTGTGTGATAATGGCCAAGCATTATTATTATCTCTACTATATAAAAATAAGTCGGGTTTTCCTTCCTGACGCTATAACTCCAGAACGCACGAACCGATTTCCACGGTTTTGCATTCGTTGGAAAGGTCTCGGGCTCCGTGAGGTTTATATATAGAAAATTCAGGACAAACCAACATTTTAAGTAGATGGCGAATGTCTATCCGTGCGAAGCCGGGGCGGGCCGCTAGTTAATAATAAAATAATACATATAGCATTCACACTCCTTTCAGAGTTTGAAATTTCATTGATAAACCATGAATCATTCTGAAGCCGTGGTGGCCTTGTGGTTGAAGCAACGGCCTGTCATCTGATGGGCCTAGGTTCGAATCCCGGCCTGTACCAATGAGTTTTTCTAAGCTTAAGTACAGTGATTAATCACACCATGGGCTTTAAAAAAGAGAGGTAGGGCGATTTGGGATTTCCCGTGGGTTATCCCATTTAAATTGGAGCCGCCCGACTGGGGACTGTACCTCCGCCTTACAGAAGACCGCACTGAAATAACATTACTAGATGTAGTGTTGTGTTTCTGCGGTAAGTAAGGTTGCCAGTGCTCCAAGAGGATACGCTGGGCTAGTAGTATTGCTGCTAGCACAGTGAGTCCTCATCAGCAACATGGTTGGCACCCCGTATTGATACCTCTGGTATTGCTAGCGGCTATAGGCTACGGTGACTGCTTACCATCAGGTGGGCCGTATGCTTGTGTGCCACCTTAGTGGTATAAAAAAAAAAAAAAAACATAATTAACATTGTCCAACTAGAATACTAAAATGGTCTATAGTATTAAACCAATATAGAATTGGGCCATAACACAATTGTTATTGTTAATTTACTGCACCGACTTAGAGCCCAGGTAGGCAGAGCAAAGGTAGGCAGGTACAACTCACGAGGTCTCAAAGTTCTCGTCATCCGACATGTGTGAATCCTCCAAGGGTGTCTCCCCGCTGTCTGTCAACAAATAACATCATATATATCCAAATATACACTAAAGCTACACAAATAAATTCGATTGTAGTGTCTGTTTGTAATGCCGAAATAACATAGTTTAACTGAATGCATATTACAGTCTGTATATACGGTACTTATAACAAAAACCCAAAAAAATATTTTTTTTATCTGTCTGTTTGTTCCGGGTAATTTCTGAAACGCCTTTCACTGGCAGATATCTAAAGATATGAGGAGTCTCTTTGGTTACTTTTAGAGTATAAAAGAAAAAAAGCCCTTCCTCTCAATAAATATTGATATGCAAATAGTCCCCAGTAGCACCCCCCACCCCCTAAATTAAAATAATAATCCAAGTCGAGCCTCTCCCTAGCTTGCCCCCCAGCAACGCCCTAAGCCGAGGTCCGAGCCCCACTATGGGGCGCCCTTAGCTGTGTTGCTTAGCATTTAATTGCGCCTGCCTGGAGGCCATCTTGGTCTCGCCTTTGTCCGTTTAAGTAGCAAAAGTTCTCGGAGCACGAGAGACAACACAAAAAAAACCAGTAGTATAGCGAATACAATGATTGCTCACCATCCAGTCCCAAGTTGTCCGCGCTGTTGTCAGCTGGGTTGTCATCGTCGGTGTCCATGTTGCTGGCTGGCACGTCTGCCATGTCTATCCTAGTTAATGGTATGTATACATCTGGAACAACCCAAATAAATACATTATAAAACTTACTAGCTGACCGACAGATGTTGTCCTGTCTTAGCTATGAATTCATATGTCACATGCACCATAGCAAAACTGACCTTTGGTTTATCGCGAAATTAAAAAGGTTCCGGTGCTTTTTATCGAGATTTTTCGTTTCATAAGAACCTTCTCCTGACAATTAAAACGAAAAAAAAAGAATTAACGAAATCGGTTCAGCCCTTCACGTGTGATGCCGTGACCAAGGGAAATAGAGATTATTATTATATATAGAAAACTCAAGTTTCAAGCTGTAGTGTACTCACAACTGTTATACAAAGCAAGTTAAATATACTTTATTTATTCTTGAACAAAAATGAAATTCTATGCTCAAATCAAATAGCGCGCGCGTCCCTGGATCCTGTAACACAATTCCGTCCCTTTCATCACTCGAACAGATTGCACGAAAGCGGGTTACACCTCCAAGGTGCAGAACAGTTACCTTGTAACATATGCAAGGGCATAGGCACTGCGCTGCTGCTTCGATTCTGAGATGGGCTCCTCGCCATTGACCCTGGAAGAATTAAATTTGTTTATTATCACTACAGGCAAGGCCGTCATACTTGTAGTACATTTCAGGCCCCTTGGGAAAGTAAAAAAATAATTACGCGGTCGCCCTGCCGGGCCTGGTATCCTGGGATTTCAAGTTTGGAATATTTAATGGGAAAAACATCGTTTTTGAGCTTTCTGGGGCCTATGGGAGGTCAGGGGACCTGGGCATGGGCCCCGTGTGCCATTATTGTAAAGACGGCACTGTTTTTAAGGCTCTATTAGTGTGATTATTGTATTTAACAAATTTTAGGAATTGTGAATTTTAGAACAAAGTGGAATCAATTTAAACTAAGTGAAGATTGAATAGGCTTACCAACTAAAATACTATCATTGTATCTTGGTGTGGACGCCAGTATAAGCAATACGGCTTGTGTGTCACCAGAATTATACCTAAAGCTTTGTTAAGATAAAGTTTGTTTGTAAAGAGCATACTTACGATGATTACTAGTATTGAGTGTAGTCCTACTCAAAGCCACCACGGGCTGTATGGACTGGCCCCCCATCATGGTGGGTGGCACCCGGTGCACTTTGTCTGAGTTGGGTGTGCTGCCCATGCTGCTCCATCGAGGAGATAAGGTCTCAAGTTCCTGTCTAAATTGTAGTGGTAATGTAGACCTTCATAAGTGGCTTATTAGGGGCCCTAACTGAATAAGGTGAATAAGGGGTTTAGGGTCGGCAACGCACGAGTGATACCCCTGGTGTGGCAAGCGTCCATAGGCTGCGGCAAAAAAAATATTTTGATTGGATGAATATATTATTCTTTGATGAGATACTTATCAGAATAAGCAGGACATCTGTATAATGAGCTATGCTCTTAAGACTTGTTATTTATATTTAATAAACATACACTAATTCCTATTGATGATTCAAAATTCATTCAAAAATACTTTAACAATTTTATTATAGAAAATAACACTCAACACACCTTTTAATCACAAAAAAATCCCAATCCATTAATTTTTTTTGATCAGGGCTTAAAAAAGACAACAATGTCAGTCTTAACAAAACCAAAGAATTAGCATACTGTTTAGATGAAGCTTCTAATTCACATCAATAGCCTTTTGTTTTGTATAATATTTAGAAATGGCATTTTTAAGTTTCCTGTGGCCCCCCTGGAAGTTAGGAGCTCAGAGCTATATACTCAAGAGATACTCAGAGACTGTCTACTAATAATTTTAATTAATTTACACCAACTAACATGGTCAGTGGTGCTAATTCTGTTGTACTAAATCATTAAACTAAACTAATCTGACAGCACTTCAGGTATTGCCATCCTTATTTAACCCCTCACATAAGAAAGGGATAGCATGAATTTTAGTCCTGTCAAATTAGCTTAGTTTAGTTATTTTGTACAATGGATTTGCCAGTGCTCCATGAGAATACGCTGATTTAGTAGAGTAGTATTCCTGCTAGCACAGTGAGTCCTCATCAACAACTTGGTTGGCAAGATGTTAGTGATACCCTGGTATTGCTAGCAGCTATAGGCTATGGTGACCGCTTACCATCAGATGGGCCGTATGCTTGTGCCATCTTAGAGGTATAAATAAAAACAATAGAGTCAACACCAGTAACAGTATACTTGCCTATCTCTCATATAAGACTTGGCCAGTTCCATTGTTCGAGCAATCTCTCCTGAAGCCCTGACAAGGTGTGCCAGTGCCTTCTCACTGGCTGATTGCAGCTCCGCTTCTAGTTTGCATGCTTGTACATTCCCATTACTCCTTACTCTCTGGAAACGAAACAATATTAACAATAACTGTATTTTATATATATGTACTTTAATTTTATGCTATTTTATATGTAAAAAATATCAGCTCACAACAAACTCCAGTTTAACTATTTTAGTTTAAGTTATAATATTTTAGATTAAGTTAGTAAATAAGTATTACAAACTGTGGAAAATAAAATGTTTCGTTTCTAAACATGTTTTCGAATGATTTATTAATAGTAAAATAAGGTTCTGAGGTGAATTCTGCTGGTGTTAGTCAGGTCAGTAGTTTGCAAAATCGAAACATGAAACCCTATTCAAAGTAGGACAAGTGAAAAGGCTTGATGTTTACGTCATTATTTTAACGCGTACTCACGCTCAGTTTGAGCCTCAGCTCATTGATCTCCTTCATCAGCGCGACCTTCTCGTTCTCTCGCTGCCCTGCCGTCATCTTCCAGTACTGGACTTTCTGCACAAGCTCCTTATTTTTCTCTTTTAAGTCTCTAATTTCCTCTTCGGGAGTGGCCATCGCGATTGTGTAACGAAAGTACTTAATGTACTCTATATAATTAGTAAAACCTTTAACGTTATTCCTCGCACAGTAGTGTAAAATTACAGTTACATTTTCTTTCAAGATTTTTTTATAACTTTTTGAAAACGGTAAGTAAACTCAAAATTCCATACACTTTGAAAACATACAACGATTTGAGATTCGATTGACTTGACTGACAACAATGACAATGACAACCTAAAATCTGACGATCTTACGGTGTCTTTTTCTGCTTCTTCCTGCTTCTTCCTAACTATGGCAATCAATCTTCTTTAAGGATTATTATACCAGGATGTTATGTTATGCATGTTAGAGATTTATCAAGTTTCATAATTTTAAGTTTTTTTGCATTAAATGCCTAGTGTCACAAATATTTTTTTTACATTACAATTGACAATTTATGAAATATTTTTGTAACAAATCTAAACATAATAGAAGATTAAAATAAACTAAACTAAAATGTACATAACTTAAATACCTACACGTAAAATTAATGTTCATTACAGTAATTTCTGGAGACAACCCAAAACTCATATTATAAATACAGTCGCTAAATAAAACTTTACTTTAATGACACTGAAAATAACACAATTTACGAGACACTGGAAAAATCTCAACCGCTCCACCTGATTCCCGCCAAAAACTCCCCCATACGATGTCATGATGAATTTTGGTTATGGCAACCAAATTCTAGATGTTTCCAGGATCAAGTGCCTACACTATGGATATAAATTTTATACCAACCAATAGGTATGTACTCTGTGACACCACCCGACTCGGCTAGCTCTGTCAACTGGCAAGTCTGTCTGTCAAAATAAAGCGTGTTTTTGTAATCCACACGCATGTTTAGAGGTTATAAATACTGCGTTCTAAACTTTTATTTTGGTAGATAAAATGTCTTTCCGTGGTAGAGGAGGCGGCGGAGGCCGGGGTGGATTTGGCGGGCGAGGTGGTGGTGGCGGTCGCGGTGGTGGTGGCGGTCGCGGTCGCGGAGGCTTTGGTGGAGGCCGAGGGCGCGGCGGCGGCGGCGGTGGGTGGCAAGACGCCGGACCACCTGAAACTGTGATTCCTCTCGGCCACTACGGTTGGACAGTGCAAGACGATTTAGTGTGTAAAGTGGACATCGAAGACGTGCCTTATTTCAACGCCCCCATCTTCCTCGAAAACAAGGAACAGATCGGCAAGATCGACGAGATATTCGGCAACCTGCGGGACTACTATGTGTCTGTGAAGCTGGGAGAGAACATTAAGGCCAAGAGTTTCAAAGACGGGCAGCAATTTTACATTGATCCCGCGAAGCTATTGCCACTGAAGAGATTTCTGCCCCAACCGCCAGGAGCGAGGCGCGGCGTTGGTGGTCGTGGACGAGGTGGCGGCGGCAGGGGAGGCGGCTTCGGCAGAGGCGGGGGCGGATTTAATCGCGGAGGTGGAGGTAGCTTCAACCGTGGAGGTGGAGGTGGCTTCAATCGAGGTGGAGGTGGCTTCAACCGTGGAGGAGGTGGCGGTTTCAACCGCGGAGGTGGCGGCGGCTTCAACCGTGGAGGCGGCGGGTTCGGCCGTGGAGGAGGCGGCTTCCGAGGCGGGCGCGGGAGCCGATAGCGTAAACACCACTCCTAGAGTATATTTCACAGTGCATTTAGTGATAAGGACCTGCTTTGGGCCCTTGCCACATAGTGACTACACTACAATACACATACATATATATCAGTAACTATCAGATACCATACCATACAAACTTAAGTAGTGGTAGTTATCTCTGTCTCAGACTGGCCATATTTGTACATGTTAACTCATTAGTGGTACTTGAATGGAAAAATATGTTGTGACTATTTGAAATATTAATTTTGAATGAATTGTATTCATTATTTTTTAAGACAAGAAAGCTAGGTGGTGAGGGCCCAAGAATAATTTGTAAGAATAAAAAATATATTTTAGACATGTTTATTTTTTGTTGTAATTATAGTTGCATAACAAATACACATCCAGGGGTACATCCTTATTTCACAGGGAGTTGTGTCAATGATAATGATAATACTAGATATTAGTGGTTGTTACATACAATATTTTTGCTTAAAATATTGACAGTGGAAAGGAAATACATGAACGGACATTTACCAATTTCTCAGCAGAGCTGCTCAAACTTTAAAATGCCAAATAAAATAATTAAATAGGTAGGAATGTCATTTTAGTTCTTTTAAAGATTTTTTTTAATGTTGTATAATTACGATTGGCATCTAACCACAGATTGATAGAATCCAAAACTATTGAACTGCATATAAAACTAATTTTCGACCAAAGTAGCATTTCAATTGTTTTCCTTTCCACCATCAATATGGGTTTATTTTATGTGGATGAGGATGCATTATGGTACTAATAAACTCCATGATCCACAAGGGTGACTACATTCAAGCAAGAGAAGAGTTGGTTAAACCACTACTTATTATTTACCTGACTGCCATTAATGGTGATAAATAAAACATGCTATTGATTGACAAACCTATTTCCATAAATTGTATTTACATAACAAAACCATACATATTAAACTAAATAGAAACTTAATTATTCTAAATTCTCTAATTCTGCTTTACCAGCATTTGGTATGTAGTTATAAGCTAAAGCTCGGCCTCTATGATTGAAGATGTAAAAAGAAGGCAGATTCTTCTGGGTCTCCCATTTGATTGTGTTCAATTCTGCCGCTGCAGGAATTTCACGCAGATTGCCAGCTACATTCAGAACTCCCCACATTACTGCAAATAAACTTGCTACTGCTTGAACAACAATCTGGAAAAAAAAAACAAATTTGTGAGAATATTTTGTATACATGACATTGGTAGATAGCAAATGTGATTATCAAAGAAATCATGATATTTTTGTGTCCTTGGCTTCCTTCACCATTGACACTTCTTGCCAATGATTGCAACAACAGAAACTATTTACCATTAGACAGACTGTTTGATTTGCCCGTTTATCATCAAAACTTGACATCAAAACAAGATTTTTCACTCATATTATAGTTTAGCATTTTAGTGTCCCAGACTAGCATTATGTATGTGCGCGGTAATTTGTCGCGCTTGAAGCGTATTTAGTAAACTGCTAGTAACGGTTTGAAGAGCTCAATTTTGTTATGTACTCACATCCAGTGGCAAGGTTGTAAACTCCTGTGAAGTAATCCTAAGGTATGAACGATCTGTAAGATTCAAGAGTTATGTTTTAATATAAATTAAAGTAGTACCTATGTCGCAGACTTAAAACCAACAAATACATACGTTGGGCAGCTGAAAATGCTGAATGAAATAACGATATGAACCCAACAGTGACAATTATTTTATGTACGGACGATGACATTGTTATAATATGAAAATGGCACTATTTATAAAATGTAGGTTTGAAATACAAATCGAGTAAAATGCACGCTGCTAGGTCAAGTTGAAGAACTTATCAAATAAATTTTTTTTTTGATGTACCAAGCTTAAATCTAATTTTCTGAGTTGACTTGACTGACTGAACTCATTGAATTTTCATTTGACAGTCCTAATTTATCAATTTCTTCTTCTTCCTAACTATGGCAATCAATCCCTTTCAATGTAATTTTTTACTAGTGTGGAGTGACGACGTGTAGCCTACAGAAAACAAAAATGCCTAGTGTCAAGCATTTTAATACATACTTGTGGGAGTTTCTGGAGAAATCTACGGCAGTATCAGATCGCAACATGTCCTTAGGCCAGGTAGCCTACTGAAAATTATCACTTCACACAAAGGCTTAAATACAGCATTATTTTATTTGCAATGTTCTTATACATCAGTCACTATCATATTAATATTTTACAGCATAAAATGACACTGAAAATACAAACTAAATCATTATAACACAATTTGAGCTGGCAGCCCCGTTGGTTTCTAAAATAATCGTTCGTTAAAATTTGCTTGATTTGATTCTTGCTCTATGCTTGCTCTGATTGGTTTGATTGCGTTGTGGTTGGTGCGTTTGCGTTTGCGTTTCGTTCGTGACGGTTTCATTCGGGTGGGGATTGCGATGCGAGGTTCCTTCGTTTATGTTGTTGTTGTTTGTTTGTCGATTTTCAAAGTTTGAAGTTATAATTTTTATAGTAAGGCTTATGACAGAGAAGTTAGATCGCCTTGTCCAAAATGAGTCGAAATCCGAGATTGGAAGAATTTCAAATTGAAACAAAGCCGTCGAAGAAGACCAGCAAGCAGAAATTCAGTGATTTCTTTTACAATGATCACACAGGAACTGTATTGGGACGGACCCCTCAAAGTTGGGGTGAGTGTCCATACCCTATCCTATCCAATGTAAAAATAAACACAATATTCTCTTTACATTGCACCTATTTTTATTCTCAATTGCTTCGAGTGGATGCCGCTATTTTGGTGGTTAAATAACGGAATGTGAGGGCGTGGTTGCCGTTGCATATTTAACAATATTATTTGATGAATTAAAATCTAAATCTTGTAGAAATTTAACCTGAATCTGAACTTTGCACTTCAAGAATTTCTATTACTACAACAATAATAATCTTTTGTCTTGTCATAAAACTTATTAAAAACTGTCTTAAATTTTCTTATTTTTAAATTTTGATTGGTGTGCCAGTGATGTGGTTCTACACTAATTGAGTGAGTGCTTCAATGCTCTTACTACTTACTCTACTACCAAAGAGAATACAATATGCTATATGCAATAGCGGGGGTAATAAAAATTTACCTTATTCACCCTCATACAAATCAATATTCACCCTTGAATACACTTCCTCACTTAGAAAGGGTAGGTTTATATTGCAAACAATTATATTAATACACTTTGTAGTCACATCTCTGTGATGCTATATGCATGAGGCATAAAATATATGCCTAAATGGACTACTTAGGATTAAATATGTGACATATCTTTGTTATTATAAGCGTTTATAGGTTTTGGTTACCATCAGACAGGCATACACATTTTGCTTTAGTTGCTTAAAAAAAACATTGAGTATACCAGGGATGGTGAACCAATGGCTGCCATTAATAGCAGAAATGCATGCCATTAACAGCACCCACAATATTTTGGCCATATCACTGATTACAAAACCCATTATGCACCACGTAAGAAGATAAAAGCTAAAAGTACCATCTTACAACCCTAACATGTGATTATTTTTCATCTAATCTGTAACAACAGAAGTCACATTAATTTTATTTCAATATAAATTATGTGTATAATTGAAACATTGCAGAATGTTCTTATATTTTTGTAGTTTGTTAGTTTGTAGTATTTATCTCTTAAATTCACGGACTTGTAAGGTCCAGGCTTGCGTGAGGATATATATCCAACATAAGTAAGTAAGGGATACATGTGGCGAGTATCATCCCCGGAATGCATAGTGATGCACCCGGGGATGATCCTCGCCGAGTGCAGAGACTTTTTCATTGGGAGGGATAACTAAAATTGGTCTATTATGGTGAACTGTTAATGGATTAGGATAGTATTTATTATTATTATTTTCCCAATAATCACAGTCAAAATTATTTGATGGCACCTCTATGACCTCAATAAACAACATTTCTCTACAAAAATGGCACTTTTGATGAAATTGTGGCAACCATGCTTCATAAAGAAGTTGAAGATGAAGTTGATGTGTAAAGGTTTGCCATCTCTCGACTAAACCAAAATGCCAGTTCTATTGGATTATGAGATTAACACCATTTACTTTGGTCAAATGGAAACTCAGCAAGGCTTGCAAGGCTTGATAAATGGTTTTGAGCTTCTGAAATCCCTGTTAATCCTCTCACGAGGCCATATTATGTACTTTGTTATGTAATCATTGTCATATGTCATTGTTGTTTGTGTCTGTTTTCAGGTAAAATCCTGATATTCTACACTATCTTCTATGTGGCCCTAAGTGCCCTGTTTGCCATATGTATGGTGACATTCCTGCAGCAGTTCATCAACCCTCGTGTGCCGCGGTTGCAGCAGGAGTACAGCATGATCGGGACCAGCCCAGGGCTGGGGTTCAGGCCCCTGCCGGCTGATGTGAGAAGCACACTCATATGGTACAACGGGACTGGCTATGACAGCTACAAGTATTGGGAGAACCAGCTCATTGATTTTCTGTCAGGTGTGTTGATAACTTTATTAGAATGGAAATATAAACATTGTACCTTATTTTAACATGCCATGCCCTTCACAGGGTAGGCAGAGAGTGTACAGCGTCATTTCTCTTGTGACTTACACACCTCTTTTGCTTCTTATACACTCGCAATTGCTGGTTCTGACTGAGATTGTATGTATATTGACCCAGATTCCCAGACCCCATTATTATAATAATCTTCTTTCCTATTTAGTGTACAAAAAGAAAGGTCAGACGGCTGGTGCGGGCCAGAATATCTACAACTGCGATTTCAAGCACCTGCCGCCGCCGGGCAAGGTGTGCGATGTGGACATACGCGGCTGGGAGCCATGCATCGAAGAGAATCACTTCTCCTTCCACAGGTCATCGCCATGCATCTTCTTGAAGCTGAACAGGTAATTTTTTTATACTAAACGAGGTAATTCATAGTCAATAGATGCTGGCAATACCATCAGCATTTATAGAAAGTTGCCAATCTTATTTGTTATTGAGAGGACTCACAGTGCTATCAGGATATAGTCTCAAATACAGCTAGTCATCATATATATTTTGTGTATGTTCAGTATGCAAGAGATTCACTCCAACCTCCTTAAAAATAAAAATAATTTGAACCTTATTACAATAGTAGTTAAAACTGTATTGTTTTGTATTTAATCAATTGTAACTTTTCCAGAATATACGGCTGGCGTCCAGATTTCTACAATAAGATTGACGACTTACCCAGTGAGATGCCGGTGGAGCTCCAGACACACATCAGGAACATAACTAAATTCAATAGGGATTATGTGAGTGGATATTAATAAAAAAAATACAAAAATAAAAATGACTCCATAAAACCTGCTATAAAAATGCTCTAAAAACTAAAAATAATATAAAATTGTTGTAAGCTAAGTAGCAAAGTACGAGGCACCAAATAGAGGATCGAGGATCCACATCAATGTATAATGGAGTTCAGAGGTAACAAGCATTCAAAAATACAAAATTGAGAACCTCCTTTTTTGCAGTCGGTTAAAATGGTAGTAGACATGGTCAAGTGATTTAGAAAGAAAGACTTGTTTGACATACACACCTTTTTAGTTCAAACTAGCTTCTGCCCACGACTACGTCCGCGTTGAGCTTAGAATCTCAGAGGAACCTAAAATTTTCCTGGTATAAAAACATTTTCCCAGGATAAAAAGTATCCTATGTGTTAATCCAGGTTATAAATTATCTGTGCTCCAAATTACATCCAAATCCGTTGAGTAGTTTTTACGTCAAAGAGTAACAAACATCCATCCATCCAGACAAAACTTTCGCATTTATAATATTAGTAGGATAATTGTACTCTGTGATGTTCCATTAGTGCGAGAAAGGTTCACGGTCCAAAAAAGTTTAATAAGGATTGAACATGCTTGTGTGGACTGTATTGGATGGTTGTAAAGATGTAATTGGTAATATAAAATTAAATAAAACACAGAGCGTTCATACTTGCGTGACTCGCATGGCGGCGGGTCGAGCGGATGAGGAGGCATTTATTTAATGTTACCATATATATCGACAGGATAAAAAACATGGTATAACTAGACTTTATGTTATGTCCCCAGGCGAATATGGTGTGGGTGTCCTGCCACGGCGAGACTCCGGCCGACAGGGAGAACATAGGCCCGGTGAAGTACCTGCCGTACCCCGGCTTCCCCGGGTACTTCTACCCCTACGAGAACGCTGAGGGGTACCTCAGCCCCCTCGTCGCCATACACCTGGAGAGGCCTAAGAGTAAGTGTTCTATATTAATATTATAAAGTGGTAAAATATGTTGCAAAGAAGTTCCTAACCGCGTCTGAGAGGGTTGGCTGGTAGAGATTGTCTCGAAACAATAAAGCGCTTTTTTATACCACTAAGGTGGCACACAAGTGCAAGTCACCGTATCCTATAGCCAGCAATACCAGGGATATCACAAACGCGTTGCCAACCTTTCTCACCGCAGAAACACAACACTACATCAAAGTGGTGTTATTTCACTGCGGTCTTCTGTAAGGCGGAGATACAGTCCCCAGTCGGGCGGCTCAAATATTAATGGGAAAACCGACGGGAGATCCCAATTCGCCCTACCTCTCTTTTTGGGCTCATGGTGTGATTAATCACTGTACTAAAGCTAAGAAAAACTCATTGGCACAGGTCGGGATTTGAACCTGGACCCATCAGATCGTTAGTGATATACCAAGTATTGCTAACGGCTATAGGCTACGGTGACTGCTTCTTCTTCTTCTTTAAGTTTATGGCGACAAGCTTTTGCCATCAGGTGGGCTGTATGCTTTTGTTTTGTGGAGCCTTAGTGGTATGGAAAAAAAAGTCGACTCATCACTTGTATATAATTTCCAGCCGGTATAGTAATAAACATCGAATGCCGCGCCTGGGCCAAGAATATCAAATACGACCGCAGGGAGAGACTTGGCGTCGTTCACTTTGAGGTTATGATAGAATAGAGAAGAAAGAAAAAAAAGTCTACTATGAAGTTATTTAAGAAGAATAGCTGACGGTTCGGTACGTCTCTACAAATAACTTATGTAAACCGTATTTATAGTTTTAAACAAGTTTATATTACAATTTAAATGCATGGTCTTTCCAGTAGACCGTGAGTAGACCATTTCAGAAGACTTGAATTTATCGTGTGACGCTTGCTGAGTAAGCTTATGTTTTGAATTCTCGTTTAAGGTGTAGTCTTTTCAGTAGACTGTATGCATTTAACTTTTTACTCACTTCATGTGCACTTGTAATGTACCACCTGAAAATCTTCCGAATTAGTTTTAGTTGTGTGTTTCAGTGATTAGGAAAATGGTTTTCTTCCTCTTCATTTTTAATCTAGGTATACCGCCCCCCGTTATACAATAATTTGATAATAATTTATGTCAATTTTACAAAGTTTAAATCAAATAGATTGTACCATATTGCCTACAAATGATCCTATGAGGCCCCTTTTTTTTTAAATGGTTCAATTAATTCAAGTGCCTCGACTGGGATTAAAAATCTTTATAAATAAGATATCTATGAATAAAATACATTACAGACGGTGTCTTTGAGTCAAATAGTACCGTGTAATAAAATTTCATTCGATTAGAATCTCAAATTGAGTGAATCTCCTTGTAGGTTCGACGTGACCGCTGGTCTAGTGGTTCGTACACCTGACTGCTACGCTAGAGGTCGCGGGTTCGATTCCCGCCGGGGCAAACATTATGTGACAAATATGTTTGCCTTGCGTCTGGGTGTTTGGTATGTATTTACAAAAAAAAGTATATAAGTATTGTATCAGCTGCTTGTACCCATAGTACAAGCTTTGCTTAGTTTGGGGCCAGATGGCGCTGTGTGATAATGTCCAAGCATTATTTTATTATAGATAACTATTACGCAGCTGTGGGACCTCAGCTGACATTTTAATAGGTTTTTTTTACAATGCATTTTCGATTATTTTGTTCAACAATAATATACAGTGAAAATAATGTCGAAATAACTTTGGTTAATTTATAGCTGTATAAAGAACACCCTACTTATTTTTAAAGTAGTGGCAATCGCGAATTAATTTTATTATTTATGTTTTTCACTAGAATATTTCAAAGACTAATAAGATTTTTCAATAATAAAAGGTGATTCTATTCTTTATCCCATATTTTTTAACTTACATAATTAATTAACTCGAATATTATTCATCATGCTTATAAATCAAAAATCAAAAAAGCATTTATTCAGTTTAGGCCCTAATAAGGCACTTATGAAGGTCTAAATTACCACAATTACCACATATATTTTATATAAACACTAGCGACCCGCCCCGGCTTCGCACGGCGTTAGCCATATACGTTAAATGCCTACAATACACAAATTAATTATACATATAAATCTTAAATCACTATCTTTTAAAAATAAACGCGTCAAAATCCGTTGCGTAGTTTTATAGGTCTAAGCATACATAGGGACAGACAGACAGCGGGAAGCAACTTTGTTTGATACTATGTAGTGATCATACATATTAAGTATCATTTTATTGTAATTACTCAGCCTTATCTTCTTTTCTATGAATCTCTTGAGCTGGCAGCTCTCTATATATTTTTATTAGTTTAGTGACATACTTTTTATAATAAGGAAATATTACTTTAGCATTATCATTAAATATTAATTACTCAACATTTTTATATGAAATATATTTTGATATAATTTATAATTCAAAGCAATATAAATATAATAAAATTCGTCCTTAAAATAGGTACTTATATGGTAGCCAGTGATTAGCATTTAAAAAAATACGTTATGTGCTAGTTAGTTAGTTAAAGTTTGCTATTTACTCTCTTTTTTGAGAATATTAATTTTCATATGTCTTTATATGTATTCTTAATTTTCTTTTCTTCTTTTTTAACGAATTGTAATATGAATTACTTTTTTCCAATCAGTGCCGGTAGCAGGAACATTGTCGACAACGTTTTCGCATCGCCTTCGACTATTTTTGTATTGAAAAATGAACAGCGCTGCGCCGGTGAAAAGTGGAACTAAAAATTATTATGACAATTTTGACATTTCGCGAGTTACGTTTTCGAATACGTTTTCGACAAAATTCCTGCTACCGGCACAGATTGCTTTTGACATTTTTTATATTTTTGATTTAATATTTTACCAATTAACATACGAAAATCCTAAATAGAGTTTTTCGGATCAGTGCGTAGTCTTCTTGATAATTATGATTAATCTATTTTATTTTAATTTTTGTACACAATTTCTTATTATTATGAAGACTTAATTAAGTATATTAATAATCATTCCTTATTGTAACGGTGTCCGTCCATTGAAACTGAATAATGTTTTTATATAATACGTAGCTAATATAATGTATACCATCTGTGAAGGCTACATTTCGAAAATGTGCTTTAAATGTATTCTTTTAAAGTTCATTTTAAATATGTCTTTGCGGATGGTGTATGAAAATATGCTTAATATTTTGATAATAAAAGCAAAGTGTGCCTTGGATTTTTTAAGAAATATATGATTGAAATGATATCGTGTGTTATTTACCTCAGCACCAACTAATGCTCTAACGCAATATCCGGTAGACTGACCGCAGTTGAATTTGCCTTTTTTCTCCTGAGCCTGAAATATCTATGGGTAAATATTGAAACGTCAGTCAAATTATGCCACATTAATTTTGAGTGGCCTCTCATTTTTGTGTGAAATTGTATTTTGAACGCCCTTCAAGTAGTTGCGTGGGCCTTCAAAGTTTGAATGTCGTTCAGTATTCGGCTGCTAGACATGATATTTCTCCTTTTAGTTTTGTTACTTATGGTATTAGGTTGGTTTTTATACTTGTCAACCGACTTCTAAGAAGGAGGAGGTTCTCAATTCGACTATGTTTTTTTTTGTTTTTGTGATATTGTCGTAAGTATGTATAGTTGAAGTAGTAAATATGCAAAGAAAAAAAAAATCAATGAAAAAACACTACTTTGATGTAGTGTTGTGTTTCTGCGGTGATTAAGGTTGCCAGTCTTCCACGACAAATACGCCGCGCTAGTAGTAATGCTGCTAGCACAGTGAGTCCAAATCAACATGGTCGGCAGCGCGTTGGTGATATTGGTATTCCTAGCGGTTATAGACTACGGTGACAGCTTACCATCAGGCGGGCCGTATAATTGTTTGCCACCTCAGGTGTATAAAAAAACATAACCATATGTCCCAATCAGAAAAAACTACCAATGGTGCCCGTCTCGATCCTTCGCCGAAATTCTTCCAAATGACTACCTAATGAATGTAGATGGATGGCACAAAAAATCTCGCGTCGGGGGATGTACTGTACTCTACACGTGTGTCCCGCACGTGTTAGTGTTCAGGAGCCCGTACATGAATAAATTGCTGCGTTTCGTATCGCCTTCGACTACTTTTGTTTAAAAAATGAACAGCGCTGCAGTGGTGAAAAGTGGAACTAAAATTTGGATGACAATTTACATTTCGCGAGTTACGTTTTCGAATACGTAGTCGGAAAATGATCTTGCTACCGGCACTGTAGACAGACACTGCAAATGTCCAGAACTTTCTTCCCGGTCCAAACATTTTAAGCTCATGAAAACTTATTGACTTCAGTGCCGGTAGCAGGAACATTGTCGATAACGTATTCGAAAACGTAACTCGCGAAATATCTAAATTGTCATACTAATTTTTAGTTCCACTTTTCACCGCCGCAGCGCTGTTAATTTTCGAATACAGAAATAGTCGAAGGCGATACGAAAACGTTGTCGACAATGTTTCTGCTACCGGCACTGACAATTATACTAGAGCTAATAAGTATAATTTTCTGCTCTATTCGATGTTTGAAATAAGTGTCTATACATGTATTTTAGTAATGAACTTTATATGTTTATAAGTTTGAGAAAAAAGGTCGAAATTAAATTAAATTAAAATGCATTTATTTTAATTAGCTAATTGATAAAAAATACTTTGTATAGGTATGCACGAATCCGAATTACGTTGCGACTTCTGTCTGATTAACTATTAAAAAAAAATCTATAACACTATGGAATGTAATTTCAATAGCCCTGTACCTGGAGCCATGTTTAGTATCAATAATCGTTAACGCTATAGAAAACGAAAGAAATGTATGTTACGTTATGTCACGTGGTCAAGTTTGTAATTCCTTGGATATTCGATCGACTGAAATGTGATCAAATAATATAAATCAGAATTAAAACTAGTCCAATAGCACGTTACTACCTAAGCTGTTAATAAAAAAAACTAATTTTATCCAAATCAATTCTTTAGCAGGAGTGATTTACCACGGTCTCCATGCAAAATTTTCGCGAAACCCATACACGCTTGTTGCCCGCGACATTGCTGCGCGCGCGCAGTCTGCCCGCCACAGCCGCGAGCGCCGGCCGTGTTATTATTAACTTTATCGTGTCAAATGGCACACAAGGCGAACGGAGTGGAGTCAGAGTGGGTCAGGGGACCCCCGCCCACGGGCCCAATCTGGGACAGGTTCGCGAAGGCTGTATACAACCCTGACGACCACAGTATCCTGGGACGAACGCCTAAAAGATGGGGTAAGATCAAAAAGCGCTTAGTTAGGACGTAAGAACAGGGTCGGCAACGCGCAACCCCTGGTGTTGCAAGCGTCCATAGGCTACGGTAACCGCTTACCATTATTCGGGCTGTATGCTTGTTTGCCACCTTATTGGTATAAAACAATCTGTTTTTCAGGAATTTTATGTGTCAAGAATAGAAACTGTTAAGATGAAGTGGATATTATATCAAATTTAAGATAATTTAATCTTCTCGCGATAAAGGGCATACAAATTAACAGTCGCAAGATTAATTTTTGAACAAATTCTTAAGTCTTTTTCTATATTTTCTAATGTTATAATGAAGCTAAGTTTGAAAGTTTGTGAGTATGTATGTTTGTATAAATCTCTTGAACTAGTTAAAATAGTGAACCGCTTATGAAAATTCTTTCACCGAAAGAAAACTACAACTACATTACTGAGTGACATAGGATAGGCTATATTGTATTGCATTGCGGACGAATTCGCGGTTAAAAAGCTAGTGTAATATAAAGAACGGTTTTAAATTCATGTTTACACTTTGTCAGTAAAAATATCAACCGTTACGTTACGCCTTATTAGTAGAAATTGTTGAGGAAGTTGAGGCCCTTTATGACTAGGATGTGTGAAAGTTTGCTAAAGAAACAGAATATGAAAAATACTTTCTGTTTGCAGACAGAACTACTAACGGCTATTAACAACAGGATGTAATTAGAAGTAATTATATACATAATTTAATATATACCTGCAGTAATTTAATTATAGCGTGATGTGTGTAAAGATCAACTTCAGAGATTACAGTAAGAATTTAATTGCACGTGCGTTTCTACGTACGCCACTTATTGCAAGAACTGCCTAAATAGGCACCGCCGTGGTGCTAGAAATTATCTCTTCAAGTAGTAGTTCCTATGTAAACAGCTGCAGTAGTTCCTATGATATCACTTGACCGAGGTATTATTTATTAATGAGGCGACGAGCGCAACAGTACCTACGACAGAGATTAGCTTTGCCATCAGTCAGTCACATGAGTTGGACTTTGCTAATCGCTTCAGGGTCGGCAACGCGCGAGTGATACCCCTGGTGTTGCAAGCGTCCATAGGCTGCGGTAACCGCTTACCATCAGGCGGGCCGTATGCTTGTTTGCCACCTTAGTGGTATAAAAAAAATAGTTTAGAAAAGCTATTATATAGGTAGATCTAATTCTGTCCCGTCTCTATGATAGCTTACAATAAAATCATATTCAACTACCCTACTAAATGCGAACATTTTGGTCTGTTTTTTATTTGGTCTGTAGTAAGACATTACGTTTAAATAGACTTTATTTTGGGATTGTTTATACGTTTCAGGGATTTTATTCCATAAAATACACCATTAAGTTATCGGGTAATTCTTGGATTGTCAAAGTTTTCAAAAGAAATCTTCGCAAGTACAATGGCGTTGATTTAGCTTGGCTAGGTAACACACAATATAGGTACGGATAACTCTGCTTTTTCGATTGATGAGCATAATAGCTATTGAAATAAATAAGACAGCTTTAAACTAGGTTTTATGTTTTGAGACAAATGAGGTGAGAAATGTTGCAGGATTCGGAAATCCCGTTGGACCCATCAATGGAACTTTCCAATGGCACCAACAGACCTTGACCATGCTCTTACTCAGCTCAGGCTAGCACTGGGCGGCACCAACTTAGGCCACTTAGACTACTTAGGCGTCGGAAACGCGCGAGTGATATCCTTAGTGTTGCAAGCGTCCAATGGCTACGGTGACCGCTTATGATATCAGCGGTAGGCAGCTTATTGGTACCTTAGCGGTATAAAAGTATTGAAACAGTAAACTAGACAGGATGGCGTTAATCAAGCTGCTAACGATAACGCAAACAATACTAATACCACGACCGTAGCTGCAGTTCCATTTAGCATTCGCAATTATTTATTTCAATATGCACCAGCATGTGAGACAAATTACGACGGTGATTATAACTATTGCATATGGTTTACGATGGATCTATAGCTTTGTTTTTATACGCGTGTTATGTTAATATGTACGTGGATTTGTAGTTAATTGAAAAGCAAAACGTAGTTAAGTTTTTTTTTAACATGAAATAGGTATTTTAAGTAACATTTTTTATGATAGAAAATATGACTCTGTACCAAGAGTATACAACCGCTACGCTACTCTGTAAGTCGTATTGTAGCCTTTGATATGACTAAGGAAATTTTGAATGATAAGTTCTTTTTTTATGTCTCAGTCGCGTATTATATGTACGAGTCAAAGGTATGTACGTATATAACTAATTAATTTATATTATACCAGCGAGCCGCCCCGGCTTTGCTACGGGTACGTTATCCAAATTTCAACATTTCCTACTTTTCTTGATAATATTTGAAAAAAAAACTTCGATACAAACCTCTGACTCCTAACAATAACGAACGCAACTAAAATACAATTGGGTGCAGTTGTTCGGAAATTATGCGCATACATACATTTCGGCGATTCTTTTTTATGATATATAGATAGACTAGCGACCTGCCTCGGCTTCGTGCGGGTTGCAATTTGTAAACAAATTGAAAAACAACGTCAATGGAGTATGCATGTAATCCGAGAGGTGGTTACTTGATCCGAATTGCAACAGGATATGTTTAGTTCACAGTAAATCTACATAGTGTGAGTAGTTCCAATTTGCAGACAAAGGTAATACTAAGAGTATAAAGAGGCAAGATTTGTATTTTTGTGTGCGTATATTTTTGTATTGAATAAGTTCCGAAACTACTGGACCGACTTCAAAAATTCTTCTGCCGTCAGAAAGCTACATTATCACTGAGTAATTATAGGCTATATGTTATATTGGGTTGTGTGGGAAACAGTTAGTATATTAAAAATAGATATATATTACAAAAACCCAAGTTACTTTATTAACCCCACGAAATGAGCTATGGAAACCAATAAAAAACAACGGCTCTAAAGCTACGTTCACTTTGTTCTTATCGGTAGTTAAATCCTTTTGAATGTTCGTTTGCTTGAGCTGCGATCGGACCCCACGGATGCGAGATCTTTTCTTAGCATCCCGACCACACGGAGTGCGGTACGCGCGCTATTAAGAGGGAGTCCGGTGTTCGAGGGTCACGCTGATTACAACAATAGAAAAGGTCAGCCTAGCTCTACTAGGGAGGGCCAGGATCTTCTTATTCCAGACCAAGAGTACTGCAAAGAAGGTGTTTGTTATGTATTTACACAAATAAGTATTCTATCAGCTGCTGGTACCCATAGTACAAGCTTTGCTTATTTTGGGGCCAGATGGCGCTGTGTGATAATGTCCAAGCAAGCATTATTATTATAAAGATGGTCTATTTATTTCAATAGGATCACTTACAGCGGATACAATTAATTAGATTTAAGTGCTAGGCTACATGCTGATTGTTCTCCCATTTACATGTAGATCACGGCATGCGATAAAAAACTTGCACCAAGAATGTATGGCATTGTAAGTGGATATGTAATATTGAAACCTCATAGGTTCATGACAAATTTCTTACACAACATTTGATATACAAATTAACCTGATAAGCTTTAAAACGTTTTTGATATATAACATTAGACATTGGAAAATAATAATAAAGTACAAAAAATAATCAATATTGAGCTTTTAATAATGGGTGTCGTAGGCTTCAGACGAGAAGTACTAATCTAGTAAAATTAAGAAATATGTTACTTATTATGAAATTGGTATATGACGTCATCCCAAATGTATTTTTTTATTGTGTTACACGTCCCTCTGACATTGGGCCAGAGCCTTTATTTATCAATGTTTTTTTTTTAATTTATTTTCCAATTTATTATGTATTTAGTAGTTTTCCCTAATGATATTAAAAGTAATAAAAATATCCTCTTTAACTGAATTTTAAGATTTTAACAGCACTAAGTTAGCGAAGCAGACGTCCCACCTGAGGGTAGCGTATGAACGCGGAAGAAAGATTTTTTTTATAGCACTAAGCTGGTAGACAAGCATACGGCCCGCTTGTTGGTAAGCGGTTACCGTAGCCTATGGGCGCTTGCAACATCAGGGGTATCACTTGCGCTTTGCCGACCCTAAGCTTCTTTGGAGCAACACGATTGGATGAACACAGCACATGGAATTCCGAACAATGTCTACTGAAGTCTTCATTAATATATAATTCGCATTTGTTATTGATTGTCCTATTATATTTACAGAATACTAATGCTAGATAGAAAGCTAAATACTCAAAGACGTTCCAAATAAGGATAAAACATTGTCGAATTATGCCGATCCCCCTTCGTCAACACAAGTACAAGTCCATAGCTAGGGATACGTTCACTAGGGGCTCTGTATGGTTTATTCATTGGTGTATGTATTCGTACGAGCTCCATTTATCCATTCATTGTTCCATTCAAACGGAACCAAGGCCGAGTACTTTAAAAAGAATAAATGAATGATGTTACCCATATATTTATTCACAGTTCGGACTATACGTGTCAATCAACGGCTCATGATAAGCAGCTGCGTGAGAATGTTGTTTCACGGCTTCAATACAACTGTATTCAGTATTTCCTGTTTTTTAGGGTTCCGTAACCGACGGGTGACCAACGCGGAGCCCTATTACTAAGACTTCGCTGTCCGTCCGTCCGTTCGTCTGTCAGCGGGCTGTATCCCATGATCCGTAATTCAATGAATGAGTATTTCTGTTGCAGTTATAACAATAAATAATAAAAATGAAAATAAATATTAATTATAGGAGACTACCCTACAGAAACGTGTTTAATAAATAAATAAATAAATAAATTATGCTTGGACATTATCACACAGCGCCATCTGGCCCCAAACTAAGCAAAGCTTGTACTATGGGAACCAGTAGCTGATATAATACTTATATACTTTTTTTTTGTAAATACATACTTATAATACATACCAAACACCCAAACGCAAGGCAAACATATTTGTCACATAAATGTTTGCCCTGGCGGGAATCGAACCCGCGACCTCTAGCGTAGCAGTCAGGTATACTAACCACTAGACCAGCGGTCTCGTCCTAATTTGACTTTATTTTCAAATGTTAGTTTGCCACTAAGCTTTGTGTGATATAGCTAGTCAAAGTGAAATGCCTGTCAAGGAACACGACAGTGTATTGATCCAAAAATATTTTTTTACCGTTTATTTGCGTTTGGTGCAATAGAAGAAGCCTCGGTGTGCGAATCCAACTCGCACTTGGCCAATTTTTTTCTGACACGTTGCTTTTGTAGTCTATGTAGCATGGTTTTGAACCGTGAATAAAGTTCGTAATTCTACCGGTACAAGGAATACGCACTAACTAGGTGCTAGTATTCCGATCAATGAGCATGTCCTTCAGGTCCTGTCAGGTTGTCTGGTGAAGCATGACACTATAATGCATTGTGTGTATGTTTGTATGTAATTATATAGTATCGAACTCTGCCATCGTACACATCCATGTTAGTACAAACTATTTATGTATAGATTTTACCTACTTCGTTTAGAAACTGTACGGTTTAACTATTTATTTCTAACGCAAAACTACGGGCTAGCAAAGACAGGGCTCAATGGACACGGTAACCATTTATGGTGATTGGTGGGTGAGACTCAGGTGGCTTTTTGGTGACGGTGGTAATTTAGACCTTCATTAGTGCTTTATTAGGGCCAAAATCAAAATAAAAAATAAATGATTTTTGATTTTGATATTGATGGAATTTTGGAATTCAATTTATTCTTAATATTTTACGTACCTTCTGAAAAAACCTCTGCTCCGACGGTGTTAGAAGCTTTCATGGTCCATTGAAAAAAATAAAAGAAATACTTTTAAATAAATTGTTATGTTGGTCTTTCGCCAAATTTGATAGTAGATAAATGATTGAAGTATGTACCAATTTACCTTAAATATAAATGTATACCTATTCCCTATTTATAATATATATGTCATAAAACATATGTATTGCCGTAGAAATGCGTCCGCGACTATTTTAAACTCGACGGATTTAAAATTCAACGTCATCAACGGGTCACTTTAAACATCTAAAGAGTAAACTTTATTACCTAGAACGTAAAGCTTAGATTAAAATTATATGCAACATTCAGGTGTAAAGGAGGTATCAATTGCTGAGGATATTAAAACATTAGACTTCGGTCGCGTAGCAAAAGGATATATACAAAAAAATCGCAATAATGTTGCCCAGCTTGGAACTATGTCGTAAACCCGGAAATCAGATAAAAACAAACCAAAAATCGTTTGTTCAGTTTAGTAAGGCATTTATGAACGTCACCTTGTTTTTAAACAAATGCAGACGAAGTCGCGGGTAACAGTGCTATATTTAATATAACAAAGTCAAAAAATTATATAAAACAAAGTCTCCCCGTAACGACTGTCTGTCCAAACGCGATAATCTCAAAAAATACTGAACAAATTTTTAACATAGAGTTTTTACCAATAGAAGTAATTCATGAGGACGGTTCAACTATGGAATGAATAACGATTTTAAAAATTGACCGAAATATATTTAATATATCGGTGATTAGTGAAAATGTCTAAAGAAATCAAACCGCGCTGATAAAACTCGATGACAAAAAATTAGGCGAAGGTACATGCTTTGCTAAGTGTGAAGCCGGGGCGGGGCAATAGTTATTATCCTTTCACTTTTTCTCACAGTTCCTAGTTCCTCAGATCTCCTGCGCTACTACACACACTTACGTAAAGAATTCTTGGAGGTGTAAATATTTTTTTGACACAAATTTGGGTATCTTCCACTTATTTTTGTCCACTAATTCCTATTATGTCTAATTACGATAGTAATGGGGATTTGGTAACGAGCATAAGACCTCCATTTTGGTAAGCGCTCACCGTAGCCTCTGGACGCTTTCAACAGGGATATTACTCGCACGTTGCCGACCGTGAAGAAAAAAACACATAACCTAAGTATCTTCAATTGCTTCCGGGCATTGCATTCGCAATCTACCTGGTATTTTACGAATAGCCTATGGACGCTTGCACACACCAGCAGACTTAGTCATTATAATTATCTATAATCGTTAACGCAGTAGAAAACGAAGGAAATGTATGGGAATTTAAAACTTTTTGGTTATGTCACGTGGTCAATTCATATACATTTCTTTCGTCTTCCATGGTAAACATGGCTATAAGTTTAGATGGATCATTCGAGCGTGGTCGACCTTAAAAATCACTACATAGTACAAAACAAAGTAGCTTCCTGCTGCCTGTCTGTCTTTATGTATGCTTACATCTTTAAAACTACGCAACGGATGTTCTTTTTTAATAGATAGAGTGGTTCTAGTGGTATGTTTTTATGTATAACTAGCGGCCCGCCCCGGCTTCGCACGGGTAGACATTTATCAAATATTTTGTCTACCCGTATTTAGACTTTTTCAGAAATGTTTTCTAAATTTTTCTCCGTAAGAACCATCCTCGTACATCAAGGAATATTCTTAAAAAAGAATTAGCGAAATCGGCTCAGCTGCTCTCGAGATTTGCGCTTAGCAAGACATTCAGCGATTCATTTTTATATTATAGATTCAGTTAGGTTTTGTCATTTTGTGTAACCCTTGTGAAGCCGGGGCGGGTCGCTAGTAACATATGTTTTTGTGTGCTTCCAGCCATTGCCTTCACGTTCTACATGGTGTTCTACGCAGTGCTGGGAGTCATGTTCGCCGCGTGCATGGGCGGCCTGTTCTACAGCATCGACCCACACGAACCTACCTACATACTGGAGGAGTCACTCATTGGTACTTCTTCACATATTATATCCTTGTTATTTAAGGTGATTGCCGTTAAAAATCGGAGATGGTAACTATTAATAAGTGACTTGATGTAGTGTTGTGTTTCTGCGGTAAGTAAGGTTGCCAGTGTTCCACGAGGATACGCTGGGCTAGTAGTAATGCTGCTAGCACAGTGAGTCCTCATCATCAACATGGTTGGCAACCCGTTAGTGATACCCCTGGTATTGCTAGCGGCTATAAGCTACGGTGACTTTTTATCATCAGGTGGGCCGTACGCTTGTGTGCCACCTTAGTGGTATAACTAAAAGTTGGAAAATAAAGAATGCAATATAATTACAGGTGTCAACCCTGGCGTAGCGTACCGGCCCCGTGCCGATGACAGCGTGGTGCTCAGCTATAACATAGAGAATAGTACCAGCCACGGGTACTACATTCGAAGCCTGGAAGAGTTTCTGCTACGTAAGTACCTAATTAACTAGCTACATCATATAGTGTGTAACTTTGATCTATTCCTGAGGGATAGGTTTTTTATTTTTCTATATTGAATAGTTTGTTCAGTCTGTTATTTTGACTGACAAAAAACATGTATTCGTTCGCTTATAAGTTTTTCTCACTAATGGTAATCTAGACTATGCATTAGTTAATATACCATATTTCCACTCCCGCGAAGTCACGCTAAAAAACTAGTTATAAATATTAGTAGGAAAATCTATGAAATTCAACCTGCAGTGTTTTCTTACATACAATTTCTTTCTTACATAAGGAAGGATACATTAGGCGTACTTATAAAACTACTAGCTTCGCCTAACTTCGCCCGCGTAGCGATATAATATACTTTTACCGGTTTTCTCGTAGGAATGAAGTATTTCCCCGCGATAAAAAATAGCCTATGTTCATCAGGGATAATGTTGGCTTCTAATGGGAAAATATTTTTCCAAATCGCTTCAGTAGTTTCGGAGCATATTCAATACCAATAAACAAACAATCAAATATTTCCTCTTTATAATATTACTAGCGGCCCGCCCCGGCTTCGCACTGGTAGACTTTTTCAAATATCTTGTCTACCTCTAGTATAATATCATCTAGTATAATATATAGCCTGTGTTACTCAGTGATAATGTAGCTTTCTAAAAGCGAAAGAATTTTTGAAATCGGTGCCGTAGTTTCCGAACCTATTCAAATCTTCCTTTTTATTTAGTGTAGATTTTTTTACCAAAAAGTCTATTAAGACTTTTATGTGAGTCTCAATATGCAAGTAAATAAAGAGGCAAATACGAATGAATGACATCACGCCCGAACTATATAACAATGAGCACTTCGCCAATAAAGCTATCATAGCAATAATCATCAGCAACCACGCCTACAACCTCGCGTGGGTGGGTGCGACTCGTAGCAACTACCGCTACACTATTGTATCGTGACGCGATATGAACTATTGCAAAATCAATACTGTGGAAAAAACCTGACTGGAGGCTTTGTCAATGAAATTGCAGTCTGCTTTTATTAGCTTGACATGTATGTGTGTATGTAATGTACGTATGCATGTATACATACATGTAACAGAATCTTAAAACATAATTTTCGTCGACTTCTATAATTTTGTCCTAATATCTTGACCAGAATACTTTTTTGAACTGTATCATAGATTATTATTTATACTGTATCCGTTTTAATTTATATTTCGGAGATAGCAAGCATACATCCACCTTATTGTAAGCGAGTAGACTATAGACGCTGGTATACCAGGGGTAGGTAACTGATCGAGGTGTAAGCGTGTTTTTTAAAAGATATCATAGTATAGCTTACGAGAAAGCAAACAATTAGAACTATTGCCACACAATTTACGTCATGTTTTCTATACCATAAAGTAGACCCTGTAATTTTTCACCGTACATTATCGTTGTTCGTAATAAACTTAAATTACTTTGCTATGAACTAATTAGGAATAGGCGAGACGAATAAATCGTTTATGTGCGTGAAATTTACTTGCTTACATAAATACGAGCTTTTGCCCGCGGCTTCGTCTGCGTGGTTTTAGAGAGAAAGTGTTTTTTTTTCTGGGTGAAAGATTTTTCTGTGTGTACAAAATATCATGAGGATCTGTTAAGGAGTTCAGGCGTGTGGCCGTTTGTAGTATATTGCCTACTCTGAGGCCGTTTGTAGTATATTGCCTACTCTGAGGCCGTTTGTAGTATATTGCCTACTCTGAGGCCGTTTAGAAATGACAATGTCGCAAGCAAACAATCAAACAAAGTTTCTTCGCATTTCTAATATTACTGTGAATCTGTCGTGCTCGCACAGGGCGGTGTCCTGCGTAAGTTTTATCTATGGGGCACGGTCTGGTTCAGTAAAACCTCGCATCAACAAACGGGTAAACAGTATATCGATTACAGTCGATATTTTTTCCAGAAGTGCACTGCAGCATAGTTTGTAACGTGTTCAGACATCGTAATATCTTATTAAGAGACCAATAAACTGTATTGAAGCGTGGCAAGACGCCAAGAGCGTTGTCTGGAACGCTTGCAATGGGTGCATTACCGTCTCGATGTGATTTCATGTGATAGATTGGTACATATGTATATATATCGTTGACCTTCATGCCTGATTTTTTATTGCATTATTTAAATAGCTTAAAAGTAATTTAAAAAATGATGAGATTGTTAGTTTTGAAGAAAAGGGTAGTGATTACGCAAATAGGGTAGTTTACATAGGTTGAATAATAATTTAGGAAAAAAAATATAATGTTGAAACAAAAACATATTTATTTATCATTTAAATGAAGGTATTTTCGGTTCTAAACGCGTAATTGGTAACAGTAAATATTTACTATAAAAAATGTCTACAATAAAAAAAAACGTCTCTCGTTTCAGCCTACAAGAACGCCAACCGGTACGTAGACCAGCCGGAGTGCGGCCCTGACTCCAACTATGGGTTCCCCGAAACGCCGTGTTTCTTCATTAAGTTGAATAAGGTGTTTATAATTTCTTGATGATAATGATGCCTTCGTACCACCGTGACATTTTTATTCCACTAAGGTGGCACACAAGCATACGGCCCACCTGATGGTAAGCAGTCACCGTAGCATATAGCAGGGATATTACTAACGAGTTGCCAACCCTATTGTTGATAAGGACTCACTGAGCTAGCAGTATTACTTCTATCCCAGCGTATCCTCGTGGAGCACTGGCAACCTTACTTACCGCCCCTAAGCCCCTAAGCCCCTACAACTTACAAAAGAATATTTCGCAATATTTCCAGATATACGGGTGGGTGCCAGAATACTACGAGGTGACAGACCTGCCTGAAGATATGCCAGAAGACTTGTCGGAGCACATCAAAAGTAACGCCGAGGTAATTATTGTATAGTTCAGACCGAAAAGATACATATTTTTGGTCTGATTTATTGATTACACTGGCTTACTAAACTTAGTACCTGTTGCCTGCGTTTAGGCTGGTTCTATTACTTTAAGATTATATGGGAGGAAATGAAAGATATTTTCAAGAGAAGATAAAACCAACTGACATTTAATAGAGAATTAAGAAAATATATAGACCAAAAAGTATTAAAACAATGTAGTTTGTAAGCATGTCGTGGCTGTCGCTAACAGTACCTACCACATTTTTAAAATTGCAATAACTTTTAAAGTACACACGAAGCATTTTATTTAATTTCTAAATAACAAGCAAATTTATATTGACGAGACCTCTGGTCTAGTGGTTAGTGTACCTGACTGCTACGCTGGGGTCGCGGGTTCGATTCCCGCCGGAGCAAACATTTATGTGACAAATATGTTTGCCTTGCGTCTGGGTGTTTAGTATGTATTATAAGTATGTATTTACAAAACAAAAAAAAAAAAAAAGTATTTAAGTATTGTATCAGCTGCTGGTTCCCATAGTACAAGCTTTGCTTAGTTTGGGGCCAGGTGGCGCTGTGTGATAATGTCCAAGCAATTATTATTATTATTATAAAATAAAAGTCGACATTTAAAATCAGTTTAGGCCCTAATAAGGCACATAAGAAGCTCTAATCTACCACTTTTTTATAAACTCCCGACTCACGACTTTACCGATTTATCGTCAATACTATTTGCTTCTCCATCACCGGAGCCATCACCATCTAAGTATAGCCTATTCATTGAGACCATTACAATGAGCCCAAACACGATACATATTCTGTAAGTTAGTGAGGAGTTGGGTATCGTGTAGATTCCAGATGATGCTGCAGCATCACGTCAAGGTTACCGTGTCATCTTATTCATTGAGCCCACCTTTGCATTGACCCCAAGCATGATTTATTGGCTATAAGTAAGTGAGGAGTTGAGAGTGCTGGTCAGATTTTCTTTGAGTATAGCTTAGAACACGTTCGATTAAGTCACCTTTAAAAAAAAAAACTTAATCAGAATAGTTTCATCCGTTTAGGAGCTACGATGCCACAGACAGACACACAGATAACACTACAAACTTATCACACCCGTCGTTTTTGCGTCGGGGGTTAAAAACATTATTCCTTGTGCTTTGTAAAAGAATGGCTGAAAGAAACTTCATAAAAAAACACTTCTATTTTGATTTGGATTTTGGTAGGGCCGTACATAAATCACGTGACACGAATTAATTTTTTTATCTTCCCTACCGTGTCTAAATGTTATTGTTTTCAGTTAAAGCAGGTATGGATGTCTTGCTGGGAGGAGCAGGCCAACGACACCAGGATAGAGTATCCCTGGGGCAGGGGAATGCCTGGAGCCTTCTTCCCTTTCCTCAACAGCCAGGGGTACCTGAGTCCACTGATAGCCATCAAACTGACACCACCAGGTATTTAACTAACCTAAATTTTACATTAAAAACTCGACTCAACGACCTTAAAAATCATAGCTAAGAAAGGTCTCGATTAAGTCAGGTTTAAAACAAAAAAAACAAAATCTAAATCGATTACGATGCCACAGACAGACATACAGATACGCACCTTAAACTTATAACAGCCCTCTTTTTGTGTCAGGGGATAAAAATAAATATCCTTTAGTGCGAGCATGAATAATTTGCGACAACGTTTTCGCATCGCCTTCGACTATTTTTGTATTGCAAAATGAACAGCGCTGCGACGGTGAAAAGTGGAACTAAAAATTAGTATGACTATTTTGACATTGCGCGAGTTACGTTTTCGAATACGTTGTCGAAAAATGTTCATGCTACCGGCACCGAACTGCTTAAATAGAGAAGTAGTGCACAACGGACTATTCCGTTTGAAATCGGACCTCATTCCTTGGGATACCGTACCTTGTACAGTAGTTACATAAAAGTTCAGATGATCGCAGCTTAATACCGCTACTTGTAGTGTGGTGTTCCTGTGGTAAGGCTTCCAGAGCTTCTCGAAGTAACGTGTGCCAGCAGCAAGTAGACTTGTTCGTCCCTAGAAAAATGCAAATAAGTTTTACCTACATAAATTTCACGCGTTCAGTATCGAACTATACCAACGGCCGCGCTCAATGCTCGTCTGCTCGAAACTCGATACTCGCACGCACACACACATACTCTTTTATACTAGAAAGAGACGGACAGAGGGCATAACGCTTTTTCTTACGTGACGATTTCTAGCAGTCAAATCCTTGGTTCAACAATCAGAGCGGTAGGGCGATTTGGGATTTCCCATTTAAATTGGAGACGCCCGACTGGGGACTGTACCTCCACCTTACAAAAGACCGCAGTGAAATAACACTACTTGATGTAGTGTTGTGTTTCTGCGGTAAGTAAGGTTGCCAGTGCTCCACGAGGATACGCTGGGTAAGTATTAATGCTGCTAGCCACTGCTACAGTGGGTACTCATCAACAACAGGGTTGGCAACCCGTTAGTGATACCTCTGGTATTGCCAGCGGCTATAGGCTACGGTGACTGCTTACCATCAGGTGGGCCGTATGCTTGTGTGCCACCTTAGTGGTATAAAAAAAATCTGTGTCGAATTAGCTGTGTAACAAAATTCTGTTGTTTCAGTGAACACATCGGTAACAATTCGCTGCCGAGCGTGGGCCAAGAATATTATTTACAACAAGAGCCTCAAAGAACCTTCTGGCTACACTCGTATCCAGCTGTACATTGAAGGCAAAACCGCCGCTGAACCCGAAGCAACTGAATAAACCAGCAATGGATACGTGCTTTAGCTATACTACCTAGTAAAACATATCATTTCCCATAGTTATAAGGATTATTGAACGGTGTCATATAATAAGACGGAAGAGAAAAAAAGGAAATGTGTAATATTAGCATTTTATTTGCACAATTTGACATTATTTAAAAAAAATTACAATGCAATAAGTTATCTAAAACACGGTAGTTTATGAAAAAATAACAAAAAAGACAGTCTACTTTAATAACACTATATTGTATTTAATATAAAGAGGCGTTGGCCTTTACCTTTCATCCCAGCGGTGACCGTTAGTTTTAAATTGTAATTGGCAATTAGATTTGGAAATACAAAGGATATAATCCATTTTGGCTCAAATCTGAAAGTGCCGGTCAACGCAATTTTTTTGTATATTATGTTTACCGCCTGAACAAAAAATTTGCACCAAAAATTTAGGACCATTGTCTTTGATTTTATTTGATTTCGATAATCTGAATTTTCATATATGTTTGTTGTAAATAGGAATTCAAAATAACCAAAACAAATGAAACGTCCTGTAATGTCCATCTTTGGTGCCATAGTAAAAATTGCTCAGACGGACAAGCTCTAACAGAATATACAAAAATAATAAACCTAATTTCTATTAAACATAGATCCTTCGATTGAATTCTAAGTTTATTTTTAATTTAAAGAGCCCTACTCGAAATCAAAATCAAGAAAACATTTATTTAATTTAGGCCTAATGAGACACTATGAAGGTCTAAATTACCACTTTCTCCCACCATAACATGATGTAAAACATTATTATTATTAGATATTAAGAATAAGTTTTGATTCCAAATATAGATATATTAGTTAAGTAACCTGTGTTATAATTAAGATTGTATGATCTGCCTGCTGCCAGTACAAAATTTTATATTATTATTAGCTAGGAAAATTTAATTCCACGTAATTAATTACATTTTAATTTGTTTATGATTATTATCAATAAACGTTGGATAACATGTTTTTTCTTTTTACACCCATTAACGAAAGGTGAAAGTTGAATGCGAGGCTTGGCGATTAATAATGAGTAGCATAATGTGCCTTAGGAATAAAACAATATGCTTTTCCGCTAGGTACTTATAGTTTCCGTATTTACGAGTCAGGGAATCTGGAGATGAGTCTGCCAATTCGAAAGTACATCTATTTAAAAACCAATAAATAATTGCTACGGTATACCTCAGTAGATAATATATTGCGGACATATAATACCTACACATGCATCATTAATTAATAAGCCCTATACAGCGTCTGTCATTGGTAGACTTCATGACTCCTGATTGCACTTTATGGAATAAAATATTTGACATTTAATTTCATCAAATAAATTTAAAAAATATTTTATCTATGGTGTTGCTAACGTCCATTGGCTACGGTAGCCGCTTACCATCAGGCGGGCCGTATGCTTGTTTGCCACCTTAGTGGTATAAAAAAGCGATTTATTTTTAGCCTCATCTGGAATCAAACTCAAGCCCCTTAGTAATTAAAACCGCTGAACTTAATGCGCTATGATACATGTAACACATTAATTACTTAGGCGTTGTATACAAGCGGTCATTTAAGTTACCAGCACAATGACGGTGAAGTTGTGGTTTCAGAGGGCTGGTCGAGGCCGCTAGGCGGGCGGCGCGCCGGTTGATGGCAGTTTTGGGCGGATACCCGCACGTGGGCAAAGAGTAAGGCAGGAGTCAGATCAGATACGATGTATTTGTTTTGGTTTAAAAAAAGTAATTGCTGAGTTTCTTGCCGGATTCTTCTCAGCAAAAAAGACCGACGATTTGAAAGTGTTTGTCTGCACAGTCTAGTCAAATAAAGATCATTTTGAGGTTGAGTTTTGAGTTTGATACACAGTTTTTACAAGCGTTACGGCCCAGTGATCCTCGTGGAGCACTGGCAACCTTACTCACCCCAGAAACACAACACTACATCAAAGTAGTGCTATTTGACTGCGGTCTTCTGTAAGGAGGTACAGTCCTCAGCCAGGCGGCTCCAATGTTATCCGCTGTAGTATCCGCAAATCCGTCAATGTTATTAAAAGTCGTACGAAGTCGATCTAATCTGAGTTAAAAGTATAGTTAGTAGTAATTGGCATAACAGTCTTCCGATGTCAGTAGCTGTTTTCCATTACCGCACAGCGTTCGTGTTATCGTAGGCACACAAGTGTACTACATTTATATTCTGTCCACTCTACGTGCACTCAATGGTAGCTAGTCGCCGTCAGTGCTACTCCGCCTTGCGACCACGATGGGTGCCGATAAGCCTAACGGTGTGGTCAACTACTGCCGCCGACCACCACACAGACCCTTCTTCCAAAGGATCCAATACGCTATCTGGGACCCTGAGGAAAGGAAGTTTCTCGGAAGAACCGGGAAAAGATGGGGTAAGTTTGAAATACATATTTTTTTCAGTTTTACCGAAATAGTTTGGAGGTTGATTTCATGGTTGCTTGATTGAATAAATGTATAAATGTAGACCTTTTTTTATTGGATTGGTCAGTAATCTGATCCAGCTTAGATGCTTTTTTCATAGTTATGATTAGTTCTTAAATTAATTTACCTTATTAAATTCCCTTTCTGGATTTTTCGCTTTGTAATATATTCAAACTAGCTACGGTTATTTCGAATTAAAACAAAACTTTTTGCTTGTAATACGCCAAAAGTAATACGCCAAAAAGGCTTAGGAACTCAAAACAGGCGCTAAGCTACAAAAAATATCTTATTCATTAATTACCTTAAGGCTATAAATGCTTAGTTAATGGCATTTATAAAATAAAAAAGCCTATTTTTTATTATTCTACAGCCCTAGTAGTAGAATTATAGCATTTATGAGGTCTTAATTGACCCGTTGAAAATTACAATTGATGACATCGAATAGCATCTTAAGAAGCTTTCTGAAAGAATCGGCTACTTACCAACATCCTACATTACATTTTATTATATATCAACATTTCCGATAGATTTCAAGCAGGACTAATGGCATTTGAAATCTCGATCTCACTAGTCATTTAGTATTGACAATTCAATTCAATTCTGAAGCGAATTCAGACGAACTCGTAGATATATTAGGGAATTAGAGAACGGTATAGCAAAAATCGTTTATAAAATGAAACTACAGTATCAATTTAGGTTTTGATAGGCGAGGTGACAACACACGAAGAAAATGTTCAGTTAATTGTGAATCTCCGAAATATATTTTTTTGTAGTTACATACCTACCTTGCCAAGCCTTATGGGGTAGGCAGAGAACTGTCACTCTTGACTCACAAACCTCTTTTGCTTCTTATTGTTTTTACATTCATCAATCGTTTCATACATACCATAGATTCCGAGCACTCTTTACCTTTCCTTTCAAAATGTAGTAGTACATAGAATTGTATTCCAATTTCATAGATCATAACACTCGAGCGTTCAGTTAAAGCAAGGTTGAGTGCGTCATAGTTGGTTTCAGTGCAATTGAGGCGGATTTGCTTTATATTTTAACAAGTCTATAAACATTCGAAGTTGAAGAACCGGCTACACGGGTTACAGCGCTACATTATATTCGCAGACATGTGTTAATATTATAAGTTTTTGCCCGCGGCTTCGTCCGCGTGGTTCTGAATTAAGATAGTCTACGCCTTCCCCAGGTTATAATCTATCCCATTACCAAATTTCTTTACGATCCGTTCAGCCGTTTAGTCGTGAAAAGGTAGCAAACGAACAAACATAGCTACTTTCGGATTTATAATATTAAGTATGGATATTGAGGCTTGAGGCATTACCATTAGTCAATGTGCTATGTGCATTTCACTCGACCTGACAAGCTCTCTCAACTACTGGCCTTGCTAAAGTTGCTAAAACTTTAGCAAGGCCAGTAGTTGTATGGATGACCATACTAATCAGAGTCCACAGTGTGCCTCGTATACCATTTTAAGCCGTTGATCCCAGTTGTTATTTAATATGTATAATACCTTTAACGATTGTCCAAAGGCTGACAGCTGCTCCAAAGTCTGACAGCTGCTTAAATCCATTATACCGATTTTCCCGGTCCCGGCGTTAGAGCCACTGACGCAATGACGCCCCGGGCAAGAATATTGTGGCGCCCGCTCATAATCGCGTGTATATTTTTTTCTGAACCAATGTGAACGGAGACTAAGAATTGAATCTTTCCTTTAGAGTTACACACAGCCAACGATACGGATGAAGAAAGTTATGCAGCTCCTGTTATTATTTTCAGATTACACACGCCTCCCCAATTTTTTGGGATAAGGCCAGAATGATGATGGGTTCAGATACTAGTAAGGAAAGAACATTGTTCATTTGGAGGCCCTGATAAAGCATTTATAATGGTCATATTTCAACACATGAGACGAACTGGCAAGAATCTCAGTGCTCTGTCTTCTATAGGTATGTGGGGCGAGCGAGGTGATCATGCCCAGCCGCCACAAAGGGAAGATCTTCCAGCCATGCGGGTGTTGTGCCTGGGAAACCGCGGGTCCGACTGTTCTAGTCGGAAACTTGTATATATGTCGAATTGCGTAGAAAACTTCGCTAGCGCTCGGCAGGATTGTGACGTTTGTAATTTGTCATCCGTTGAATGTTGTCCTGTTAGTTAGTAGATTTCTAACATTGGTTTATGTAGCGGTGAGGTCGCTGAAATATTCATAGTTGAAATATTCATAGTTTTGTTTGCAATAATTAAGTCAAAAGTACAGGATCGAATTTATAAATTGTTTCACCATTATAATGGCGTATTATCACTGAATAGCATAAGCTCATATATAATATTTGACGCGAGGGAAGTCGCGGGGAAGAAGCTAGTTTACTATATAGCAATATTCGTGGCAACCTATTATATTTGGCACAGTCAAACTATTAATTAAAGTATTTTAAAAGTATCAAAGTGGTTGAGTCGCAGTTTTTATTTAGTTTGTTTGATTAACTCCGACTAGGGAAGCCTTACCCACATCACAGGCCATGTCTATTAAACTGATTTATTGCCAATAAATTGAAGCCAGATTTATTTGCATTTTGTTTATGTATGCTTATTTTCTTTTAGTGATATATTATATCATCGGATGATTCGATTTAGCCAGTTACGATTTGTATGCTCAGTTTGTATGGCGGGACTTATGGGGAATGAAATCTAGACTGCTTCGTAATCAAATAACATTAATTGCATCTACTATCCTACTATTTTTAGTTCCACTTTTCACCGGCGCAGCGCTGTTCCTTTTCGAATACAAAAACAGTCGAAGGCGATACGATAGAAGTCGCAAATTATTCTTGATCGGCCTACTGAGGTAATATAGTACTCCTTATTTATAATAATTACTGATTATTTTCTACCATATAACAAACCTTGATGAGCTAAAAAACAGTATATATTATGAATTGTTGGTTTATACTTTTATTTTAAACTTTTATTTCCGCCATCCCAGCAACGTGATGTAGGTGAGTGCGCTGTACGCAAGTGAATGAATCACACCAATTCACGGGTTATTTTAAACCTTATCCAAATCATAACTCGAGAATTTCTGAGAAATCGAACGAAGATTGATATTGTGAGGCCTAGAAATATGCAATGTGTTCCATCGGCTGCGCGCTGCTTATGTTTGTTAAATATACTTTTTGTCTGATACTTTTTACGTCAAGCCTAACCTATTCAGTCTTAAAACTCAAAGCAAATAAATAAAGTAGATGTAACTTTGCAAACAGCGAAGTGACGCCGGTTTTTTACACATGTAGTGTCTGGGCAAGGCGTAGTTTCTTTGTATGCGTTGTAGGTTTGTGCGTGTAATTGGGGTAGGGTCGGCAACGCGCGAGTGATACCCCTGGTGTTGCAAGCGTCCATAGGCTGCGGTCACCACTTACCATCAGGTGGGCCTTTTTTATTTGATCTGAGCCTGGAAAGGGATGTTTCTGGTCTCCCTCGAAATTATGTCTGAAAAGGACTTCATCCATTTTTGGTCCAAATCTGAAGGTGCCGGCCATCGCAATATTTTTGTATATTCTGTTAGAACTTGCCCGTCTGAACATTTATTACTGTGACACCAAAGCTGTAGGAACATAGCTGTTGATTTTATTTGAGTTCGAACATCTGAATAGTAATAATTTTTTTTTGAAAATAGGAATTCGAAATAACCAAAACAAATGAAATGTCATGTAATGTCATATTAAAAAATGCTTAGACGGACAAGCTCTAACAGAATATACAAGAAAAATGTAATGGCCAGTACTTTAAAATTTGAACCAAATCTGTATGAAACATGGATGATGTCCTTTCGGTCTGGTCTATTCATGCGTTGTGTTCTACGTTATCAGCCACAGTAATGGGAACACATTCTAAAGAGACTATTACAAACCAAGTCGTGCGTTATCGTAATTGAGTTTGACGGATCCATTGGCGCAAATTGAAAGGTGGTACTTACTTTACTCGACTCGTGTTAAGGAGTAGGTCCTTCTATCACCCTTACTTCACAATTGGTTGTACTAGGTGTGTATTATGGGATTGTAATTATATTAGAGATTTTTCCCCGCGACTTCGCCCGCGTAGCAACAATATATATCCTATGTTACTCAATGATTAAAGCATTCTGTTGGTGAAAGTTTTTTTTAAATCGGTCGAGTATTTTTTATGTTTATTCGTTAGTTACATACAAAAAACAAATCTTTCCTTTTTTATAGCATTAGTGGAGATGTAGAAGTGGAAACGCATTTTTTTTTATTAATATCTTAATAGACCACCTCTATCAGATTACATCCACATTCATACACGTCATCTTGTTGTTGAAAATTATTACGTATTATTTATTCTTTTTCCAAGCACATGTATGGGTTACAACATACTTACATACCCACAAACAAACAAACAAACATACATACATATTTACATACATTCATACATACATACATATCACCAATATCACCGTTCTGGCCTAACATAGGCTTCAAAGCATAGGCTAACATTTATTTGATTGTAGCTTATCAATTGTAATTTGTCACGTAGGTTTTGTTGTGACATTATGTGCATGCGCCATCTTAGCTTAGACGCCCTGTAGTCCCGCTACCTATTTGAGTTATTGCTTTCAGTACGTCAGACGATAAAGTTAACGCGCCCTATTAATAGTGCCGGCCTCGGCTACAACTCACTCAACTGCGGTATCTACTGTATAGGTATAGTTACATTCTAGATAACTACCTATACGTAGAGCAGGAATGAAGATGAGTTTTATGTAAGTAGTAATGAATTTCAGATCGAATAAAAAAGATAGAAGGAACATTGCGAACGAAACTACGCTTTGCCCACGCAAAGCAAGCTTAAATAAGTGGGATGAAAAACATTACAATCTGGCGACTGTCGCCATATCGAAATTATAATGTCGTAACTTTACTTACTCATAAAGACCTTTTATTTGATACGTATCATATTTTGTTATGTCCGCCATATTGGATAAAACATGGCAGCGTTAGATAATCGGGTATTGTAACGGGAACGAAACGTGTACGCCAAATTTAGGCTCAATTGGACAATGGGAAGTGGGTCAAATTTTACTTGCAGGACTTGATTACACACACGCACACACACGCACACACACGGATAGGTGAAAGTAAATAAAAGCTTGTAAAAAATCTTTAATTTAAAATAGCCTCTGCACGTTCTACGGTCACCGTAGCCACTTGAGCCACAGCAGTAATTCACGCGTTATTTTTCTACGAGTTCGTCTAATGATGGATTTATTTTGGCCATCTACGATTTAATGTGAAGTAAATAAATTATGATTGCCAGGAAATCGACTTCAATCACTACACAAACAAACACAATATGATAATCTGAAGGTTATTTGCAATAGTTCTTTTGTAGACGCTGCCAATTATAGTATCCAGCTGCAAATGGCTTGCAGCTGGATCCGTTATTTAGAATGTGATCATATTTATTCAATAATAATTATGTTTATTAAAACAGCACCATTTGAATAAAGACTTCATATGTTTAAAATAATGAAGTCAAAGCGAAGAGCAGTGTTATCACCACATTCAAAGTACAGTGATGGAAATAAGAGCAGATTTCAGAAGAACTGAAGTCACGTGTTTAATGGCGCTCCATACTTTCGCCGACCCCGACGAGGACTTGGCGTGACGATATAATAATCATTTATTATAATATATTTTGTTTATTAATATTATGTTCAAAAATATATCAATAATGAGAATATTAATAAAATAATGCTCGTGCTCAGACATGATCACATAGCAGCGCCATCTAACCAAGCTTGTCTAGCTAAGTTTGTCTTCACTAATATCTCAGAGTAGATAATATACTAAGTACAACTAATGTTATAAAGAGGAAAGATTTGATTGTTTCTTTGTATTGAATAGGCTCCGAAACATCTAGATTTGAAAAAATCTTTTACCGTTAGAAGCCGACATTATCCCGAGAAAATGCTTCATTCCAACGGGAAAACGGGTAATAGTATACTGTATTGGTAAGCGGGCGAAGTCGCAGAGAAAAAGCTAGTATCTAATACTTACGTTTTTTTTGTAAAGACCTATAATAATACATACCAAACACCTAGACCCAAGGCAAACAAATATTTATCATATAAATGTTTGCCTCGGCAGGAATCGAATACACGACACCTACCGTAGCAGTCAGGTGTACTAACCACTAGACCAGCGGTCTCGTCTCAGTGTATATATATAACATTACCCCTCCTAACGTAGAATGTTGTTACAATTACTCTCCCTATTGTTGTCTGCTTAATTAATTGCTCTCGCCCGGGAAAATTGTTACACGGTAGGAACTATACCTACTACTCGTAATAAGATTGGTATACTAATATTACGTTACGTTAGTATAGTAACTTAATCACCAATTCTCACTTACTCCAGATGACTTTATAGTTATGGAACAGTAATGTTTTAAGATTAGAAGACTGGCTACTTTCAGTCTTATAAAAATACTCAGGCTTTTATATTCTTCATATATCTTTACTTTCTCATTTTCAAATTTCATATGACATTTTTATTAATAAATAATACATTGTTATTTGAAATACAGTCGACTATCTCCATTAAAAATAGAAAATCTATCAGAATATTTAGTTTACTTTACATATCGAAATATTTACGACGGCCCAATTCGCATATGCTCGGATCTCGCCTTAGAATTCACGTATCCACTTTTAATGAAGATCTCCTTCACTCAATAAAATTGTCTACAGGAATTGATCGCCAGTTTAATTCTGGCAAGCTTTTCGACACTCCTTCCCTAAGTCGTTATTGGAAGTATTGTTTGTATGAGTGACGTGGGTCGGCAGTAAACAGGCCATGACCGGGATCCCGCCGCTATTTCCACCGCAGCGCGGAATCGATTTGTGCCTACCATATACTACACTAGCATGAAGTAACTAGGTGCTTACGATCAGTGTTCAAGAATAAGTCTACCTTGAATTTAGACCGAAAGTGAGTATGTAGAAACTGCGTACATAATTCAAAGTAAAAATTCAGACTTTATTTGATTTGACGGTTCCGCGCACTAATGACATTTAATAAATAATCTACCGCTGAATTCGAATGCTCGTCTTAAAGTAGTAACTGTGAATTATCCGGTAAGAAACTTAGCATTCATATAGTAGATAGCTTCTGCCCGCGACTAGACTCAGAGGAACCTAAAATTTTCCTGGGATAAAAACATTTTCCCGGGATAAAAAGTGTCCTATGTCATATTATATTTGTGTTAATCCAGGTTATAAACTAATCCAAATGCCACCCAAATCCGTTGAGTAATTTTTGCGTCAAAGAGTAACAAACATCCATCCATCCATACTCACAAACTTTCGCATTTATAATATTAGTAGGATATTTTTAAATTCAATTTAGTATAGTCTAGAGTGAAATGTGTAAATATAAAACCAGCTATATTTCAAGGTTCAAACATCACACAGTATCAAACATCAGTGTAGATAATTATTCTACGTACTAATCAAACCAATGCGTACCTACATTCCCAAGAATATTATGCCGATTATGATCATATATTATTCCATGTTTGTCTTAAAAGTTACTTTAAAATCATAATATTTGTATGAAGGCATTAAAATAATGATATAGTAGGTCCCTTACCTACCTCAGAGTATGCTATGACGTAGAAAGATTCCGTCGCCGTCGCCGCGTCGGTAGTAATGTAAGAAAAGGCAGAGTATTTAAAATGTGTATCAGAATTCAGAACGTGAGCAGTTTATCTATCCTTGAAAGCTGGAGATATGCTCTCCATATATACATATATTATGTGTGTATGTATGATAGTCAAAATGTAGAAGTTTACGAAACACGCTACGCAGCGTTATATTAACAGTTCATATTTTAGAGATTCCGAGTAAATCTTAAAATAAAATTTTCTAGTCGCTTCAGGTTCTCGTATTGGTACGTCAGTCAGTACGTCATACTATTGAAAATTACCCAGTACTACACCTACTAACTACGGTTTGACTTGATGTGGTAATTGAGAAACCTTTCTTCTCCCTAGAAGAGGGATATACTTTGTAATAAAAGTCACCATGTCAAATTGTAAAATTATCTGTAATAATTTAATCAAAGCCATTCAAAGCTGCGGTGGCCTTGTATGAAGCGTTGCCTGCTATTCTAGCGAGGCAAGTTCGAAACGCACCAATCTGTACGGTCAATGAGGTTTTTAGTCACACCAAGATCTTTACGGTGAAGGAAAACATCGTGAGGAATCCTGCATACGTCTGAAAAGAAATTTAAGGACGTATGTAGTTCCTAAGAGACGGCAACGGACTCCCCACCGTTGTGGGTGCTATGGGTTTTGTAACACCTCTGCCTAACCCTTCGGGGACCCTTGTGGGAAGACGTGAAGATATATTATAATTAATATTCCTACGGTGACCGGATTGATTCAGTGCCGAGTGTGATGACACATATTTAACGCTACAATAATGGTACCATAATGATGATTTGTCTTAAAAAAACATTTAGAGGTAGAAATAAAAATTACAATAACTAGTCAACTGCCCATTATCGTGTAATAATGTTGTAATAATGATAGTATTTGTGCGTACATAAAGAATCGTTGTTGACCACTTAGCGCCTGCGCTGTCTTGTTGCGAGGGACTTGACACGATTGGAAGGCTCTATGCTTTGTGTGATCACAATGGAAAGATTAACATTTCGGTACATTCCACAGTTCCACTCCACCTGCCCTGCCCAATACTAGTTAGGATAGTCTTCAGCCGATTCCGAATTCAGATGTTTTTAACTATTAGAATTTCCCCCTTCTACCTAATCGTTTCTAATCGCTTGCACCCTGAGTACATCTATATCTACACTAGTACTATAAAGAGGAAAGATTTTTGTATTTTTGTGTGTATATTACATTATCACTGAGTAACATAGGCTATATTATACTAGCTGCCCGCCCCGGCTTCGCACGGGTAGACAAAATATTTGATAAAGGTCTACCCGTGCGAAGCCGGGGCGGGCCGCTAGTTAGTAATGAAGTTATTGGCAATGACGATCGGGTACACTGCCAGTCACTGGTCTACTCCGAAATTACTCTTGTCCATTCATCGTTTGTTTCAAGAGATCGCTCTTATGCGATAAGACCGCCAATTGTGTATCTATGTATCTATGCTTCAGAATTGAGGTGGTAATGACACACGATTATATGAAAAAAAGACAGAGCACTGAGTTTCTTGCCGATGCTTCTCAGGTGGCTTTTTTTACCGGTGGTAATTTAGGCCTTCTTTTCAGGTGGTTTTTTTATCGATGGTAATTTAGACCTTATTAAGTGCTTTATTAGGGCCTAAACTGAATATGTGATTTTGATTTTGAATGGGCTGGAAACGAGCTATCGAGTGGAGACAGCGTGTAGCAAGCGTGCTAAGACGATATAGATGGATGGACCGACGGTGTGCGTGTTATGAATGGCAGGAAGTGAAAGAGAGTGTTTTAAATCCTACGTGCGTATGTATAGAAGGTGGATATACAAACGTCTAAACACCGAACATTATTAACTACAAGAATAAGAAACAAGACTGGAAATATATCTTCTGTAGCTAATAGCTTATTACACAAATAAATCTACATGTGCTATCTTAACCGGAATAAGTGTTGCTTTCGAAACACATGGTAGCCGCGAAATATGCGTTCAATGAAGGACACTAAAACAACAAGCATACGGCCCACCTGATGGTAAGCAGTCACCGTAGCCTATAGCCGCTCGCAATATAGGGTTATCACTACGGGGTGCCAACCATGTTGCTGATGAGGACTCACTGTGCTAGCAACAATACTACTAGCCCAGCGTATCCTCGTGGAGCACTGGCAACCTTACTTACCGCAGAAACACAACACTACATCAAGTAGTGTTATTTCACTGCGGTCTTCTGTAAGGCGGAGGTACAGTCCCCAGTCGGGCGGCTCCAATTTAAATGGGATAACCCACGGGAAATCTCAAATAGCCCTACCTCTCTTTTTAAAAGCTCATGGTGCTGTACTTAAGCTTAGAAAAACTCTGAAACCAGGGTGGAAAACTGATATTTTCCACACTTTTGTTGTAATGCTCACGTATAAAGATATACTTACAAGCTATTAAAAGATTTATTCCCTCCCTGGTATTGCTAGCTGCTATAGGCTACGGTGATTGCTAACCATCAGGTGGGCCGTATGCTTGTCTGCCACATTAAAAACAAGTGTCGTTAATAGGAATGTAACTGCTGTATTTGAAGTTCTTTTTTCAAGAAGTTCGAAAAGAGGTAGGGCGATTTGGGATTTCCCGTGGCTTTTCCCATTTAAAATTGGAGCCGCCCGACGGGGGACTGTACCTCCACCTTACAGAAGAGCGCAGTGAAATAACATTACTGGATGTAGTGTTATGTTTCTACGGTAAGTAAGGTTGCCAGTGCTGCTCAACGAGGATACGCTGGGCTAGTAGTAATGCTGCTAGCACAGTGAGTCCTCATCAACAACATGGTTGGCAACCCTTTAGTGATACCCGTAGTATTGCTAGCGGCTATAGGCTACGGTGACTGCTTACCATCAGGTGGGCCGTATGCTTGTCTGCCACATTTAAAATAATTGCTGTTAATAGGAATGTGACTGCTGTATTTGAAGTTCTGTTCTGATGTGTTCCAGGTGTGATCGGGCTCATCTACCTGGTGATGTACATCTGCATCATCATCTTCTTCTCTATCTGCATGTGCGGCCTGCTCTCAGCCATGGATGACCGGATACCATACTACACCCTCGCTGACTCCATCATTGGTAAGACAAACCTACACATCTATACAAATTCATTGAGATTGTGACGTTTACCGTTGGTGCACCTGGTTGGTGCAAGTTATATACCTCGATGTAAAGATCCATTGATCCAACTCCCCAAAGATATTTTAGTTTCCGACATTAGATACCTCAATAAATATCTTTCGTTCTTTTTATTCGAGTGTACCAAAGGCTGTATATTTGATTCCTTGACACGCTCTGTAGCCTAAACGGCTAGACAGATTTTTACATGCGATATGTCGCTCTAATTGATTGTGAGAGTAAAATTTGTTTCAAAGTGGCAATGAGGCTTTTTGATGTAACATCTTTCCCGCACTTTCCGATTGATTTCATGAAAAGGGACGGGAATGCTTAACAGGAAATCAGGGATCAGTGTTGTCAATTTAGCGGCTTTGTATCTAAATTGGTAGAACTGGCAGGTGTTAAAAAACATCATACTTGTGTACATAAACTACTTTACGGCTCGCTCGTTTTATTTACGTACTTATTAGTACTAGTACTATTTTTTATATTCCCGTTTTACCCAGGTAATAACCCAGGGATGGGCCACAGACCACTGCTCTTCCAGGAAGGTGCGCTGATTTGGTTCGATGGTGACAACGCGACTCACGTCAGCAAATACGTGGACAACATCAATGAGTTCTTAGCTCGTGAGTATCACATATTTATACTTATTACAGCGCATTAGGATGCTACTCTAGAACACTGTTCTGGAAACCTAACACACGTAGAAACAACACTGTCAAGAAGTTGCGATATTTTATGCAATGTATGGTGAATCTACATGCACTACTTCTCTTGTCGACACACCTTCTTAAAAGATGTTTCCATCTGAGAAGTTTTTATTGTACTATCCAATGTTTCTGTAAGAGCATCCGTAGTTTTATTATATGCTTTGCTTCATTGTCTTCAGCTTACCATAATAAAACGTTGCTAAGCAACAAGGGTGTGAACCAGCGCGACTGTGAAGGCAAGAACAAGCCTCCGCGATCTGAAGTGTGTGCCTTCGACACGAGCCAACTGGGAGACTGCTCGCCCGAGAACAGCTACGGCTACTTCACTAGAACTCCTTGTATCTTCGTCAAGTTAAACCGGGTACGTAATTCTTGGTCCTTTTGCATCAATGCTTGGACCAAGATTTGCACGTTTTCACACACTAAGCAAAGTTTGAGCGAGGGATTCAAACCGCAACTGATAGAACACTTTAATATTTTATTGGTAACGATTAAAATAACACCAATGTTCGTATACATGTTTACCTGACTTGACATTGTATCTCTTTTGTTGCTTCTTACAACTTAGTGGGAGTTATAGGGTATATTAGATTTTGTGAAATATGGCACTACCGTTTTCATTACGCAGTCGGTGTGTTAAATTTGTGTGTATTTTGTTTCCAGTTATATGATTGGGTGCCCGATTTCTACGACGATCCTGGCGACCTCCCACCCGATATGCCTCCCAACATAACGGAATACATCGCCTCAGCACCACCAGAGGAGGTACGCTAACTCACAATATGATTTATACATAATAATTGATTCAAAATACATGACAAGTTTATCATATCAACATACACTGCTTATGCCTTATGCCTTGAAATTTGGACTGTAGGCAAGGTTACTTTAATACCACTTCCAAAAACGGGATAGCAGAATTTTTTATCAGCATTAAAATATTGTTAATAACCTTTTCTAGCGCCGCAAAGTGTGGGTATCCTGCCATGGCGAGCGGCCCGCCGACGTCGATGCTCTAGGCCCTCTGAAGTACTGGCCCAACCCGGGGCTGTCAGAGATCTACTTTCCGTATGACAACACCCCAGGATATCTCAGCCCTGTAGTCGCCGTGCAGCTCCTCAATGCCACCCGTGAGTTTTGCTTATCCACATTTTATACTACGAAGAGAAAGATAGCGTACGGCTTAGCTCATGGTAAGCGTTCCTGTACTATGACGCTTGGCCGTTGGCAATAACAGGGTATCACTAGCGCTGCCAATTATTTTTGAGAGCTAGCAGCGTATAAGGTAGCAGCTTAGAGTATTTTAATCCTAAGGTACCTTAGGATAGGTTAGCAGCTTATAAATCTTAATGGTAAAATGGAAATTTGTATAGCGCTCTCACTTTTACTCGCTAGCTTTCGTCGTTTGAAAATAGGGATGTTTCACTGTCATCTGATATCATTATTTTCACTTCCAGTTCACCAGATAATAAGCATCAGGTGCCGGGCGTGGGCTCGCAACATTCACTTCACGGACAGCCTTAGGGATCGGTTCGGCTCCACCCACCTGGAGATCATGATCGACTGAACTGATGGGACCAACCCTACTCCTAGCATTAGTCATAACCATAATAAATATAAAAGAAAGCCGAACAGCGACATCATCCATCCTGCGACCCTGAAGGCAAATCGAGGCATAGTAGAATAAAATAAAAATTTAAGTTTCCGTGTAATAGAACCTTCTACTTAAATAAAATCCTCTAATGAGAGTAAGTCTAGATGATAATTTTTATTCTATAAAATCTGCCCATCCTAAGGGCACGTTCAATGAAAGAAAGAGACAGGTACAATTGTACGAAGAAGAAGGAGAAACATTCATGGGAAGGAACCGGTTGCTTCGTTTCTTGGCTGTTGGCTGTCTTCTACTGAATATTAATTATATTTGTGTATTATCCGTTGTGCCTTAATGTGTAACATGTTCTATTTATTTGTCGTTGTTGTTTGATAAAGTAATTAGTTAAATTGATGGTAGCTCACGTTCACCAGCAGTCATAAGGTTACCAAGCTCCTGTCTTTAATGATGAGATTAATGATGATTACAATGATTATGGTTGGCGTGTAAAGATGAGCAAACTTGTTTGAAGTTTTGTTTTAAAGATAGTCCTATAAATCTTATGCAAATCGTAATTAGGTGTTTGATGTCCAACTAGTGAATCATTTAGTGTATTCTATTAGATCATTAGATTGATGTTGTCACTGTATGACTGTGGAAAATGTTATAAACGTATTTTACCTACGTATTGTGCTATTTTTGTAAAGATGTACTTAATATATTAGACGGTGGTCAGTTTTGCTTTTTTTTAATAAAACACAGTATACGCTATCGTTCTATCTATAGATACAATAAATTAGTAGTTCAATTCAACTAATATTAGAAAATGATGTGAGTACAAATAATAACGATGGAGCATATTACGTACATTGACGCTGCCAATCACGCCGTCACTGACATATAAACGAGAAGACAAGAATGAGGTACCGGCTAAAAAGCTCACCAGACGGGACCCTAGGCATCATCGAGGGCAAGATATTCAAGGGACACCGCCTTGCGTTACTCTGCGCCGCAGCATTGCCCTGCCTGCCGCCGAGCTAACTCATTATAGTGGGGCCAAGACACTGATCTATAATAGACATGAATGGGCAAAGACATTGGATGAATTTGACAGGTCTGTAGGGCAACAGAATGTCATATTGTACGGTTTACCGAAATAGTTAATGAATGTCTCAATTTTTTTACTCATTAGATATTAATCCTTTAATCTTTGCCCCACTATAGGTAGTATCCTTTACACATATGGATGGTAGAAGGGGAGGAGGGTAGTCTAAAAAGAAATGCAATATAAGCTTTGGAAACTATCTGTATATATTAAAATAATTACATTAATCTCACTCATCACAGCAACCAGCGTTCGAAATAAATATTCACAACTTGCATTTCATACCTACGTGATCATTTCTATCAACATTTTGTTTCTTATAACTAACGATAGAGCATTTATGGTGCCAGCAGACTGACAGACAGACAATACCTGATTCAAAAGTGGAATAAGACTTGTCACATTGAAAAGTCCAGAAAGACCCCAACTATACGATGAGATAAAAAAAAACAATTCTACGAAAATCAGTAAATTATGGTATTGCTGATATCTCTAATCTCTGATGCTAATGAATTGTCAGCAGATAGGTAAGGGCGCGAAAGCATTTTCTTATTATTTGACGAGCAAACAAAAGTTGATAAAGTCATGGTATACCTCAAATATTCTGTTCAAGATTCGAGAGCAAAAATTATAATTGATACCATATTCGTTTACTTATGTTACTTCATATCTATCATCTCACTTCACAATCATCACCCAAAGGTTGACTGGTAGAAAATGCCTACAGCATCAAGTCCGCCTTTGCAATTTAATTTGTAGGAATTTTAAAATAAATCTTAGTACTACAGTGGATCATTGGGGGCTTTTTTAAACTCTTGTTTCTTTTCATCTCCACTCCCACTAAACTCATAATTAATTTTTGTCTACTCGATCATAACTTCGATGTGCACGGAGCCCATGCCATCGTTTCTGTTGTACTTAATGTTATGCGCCCACGCACGACACTCGATGTTGATCAGCATTCCCGCTGTAAAGAAGCAGTTTGTTTTGGTCATGTGTTACGTGCGGCTTTGATTAGCACAGTGCTACATTAAATTAATCTGCAAATGAAACTTTTTCTTCAACATATTGTGCTTAAATTGATAAGCTACCAGCGAAATCTGAATTGTAATCTTTTTTTATAATTCAAAGCTGATTAACTAGCGTTGATTCAATTTGATGGTAAGTCAATATCACTTGCATGTTCGCAATGTTCCTACTGTTAGCGCAGCGCATCCTAAAGGGAGTTCTGGTAGCCTTACTAACCGCATTAATATTAAATTACAATCGGCTGCCATTACGCCACGTTAGAAGTTCGCCTTCAGTGTGGTGGAAGTACAATTATGTTAAACATTTTTAAGGAGATATCTCTACGTAAGTAACTATATTTTTTTGCCCACTTCAATTGCAAATCTTTTAAGAGCAGTTACGACTGTGAAAGATTTTTTGACACTTACTTTTCGGCCTCTGCAGATGAACCGCTACCAAGGGACTTAGGTACCCCTCTTGGTTGGTGTAGGGAAAGTAGTATCCCGGGAACCCTCTGTTCGGCAGATACTGAATAGGACCGATGTTCTCCCGATCAGCCGGATTCTCGCCTTGACATGATACCCATATCATATTCAGCTAGAAACAGGAAAGAAAACTATGATTGGTGGAATTTGTCAGCTCTGGTCTAAGAAGCTTACTTCCTCCTAAAGGGACTATGTAAGAATGAAGCCGTAACAAAAAGAGGGAGAATCCTATTAAATTCACCTCAGTATTATCGACTCCTTCCTTAGCTTCATGTTTTAAGTATTATGGATGCAATTGAAACCCTAATTGCTATTTATATCACTCGCACATTGCTGACCCTGCAAAAATCTGTTCACACCATTCTCCAAAAACCCCATGCTGTAATCCCATAGGAAACTACGGCAGGGAGCTCATTCCACAATTCGAGCGTACAAGGAAGAAAGCTCATTTAGAACTGCACAGTGCGAGACCATTGCGGTACCAACCAACGTACAATGAAAAAAATTACAATGTTTTACCCACATAATTCTTATCAAAAGCCGTCATATTCTTGATGTGTTCCTTCAGATCGGTGGGCATCTCAGCAGGTAAGGCGTCAGAGCTGTTGTAGAAACGTGGCTTCCAGCCGAAGATCTTGTTCAGTTTGAGGAAGACGCACGGCGTGGACTTGTGGTAAGCGAAATGGTTCTCCTCCACGCATGGGCCCCACGAGCTGATGTCCACGTCACACACCTTCCCGGCTGGAGGAGGTAACTTAAAATCGCAGTTGTGAATGTTCTGGCCCGCACCTGCTTTCTTGCCGTCGCGTTTGTATGCTGAAAAGATACGAAATATTATATAGGAGTACCACTGCATAGACGAAGTCAAGAAAACTTAGCCTAGTGTGGACTTTATCGTCCAATATTATTAATTAATCACTAAAGGTCGCAATAATGGCTGACATTAGATTCTTCTTCTCACTATTGACTTGACTCATTCTGCTTTCTCTAAAAGCTGACTTAAAATGTTCGATTTCCTTGCTGGACGTCCACCTGAACTTAATTCCTTTTTTAGTGCATAAATATTCTACGACTATTGACAGTTATTTTGCTGTTTGTGTATATTTGTCCTATACAGTCAAAAGCTTTTAGGCGTTATCAAATAAATGTATGACCTTTTAAAAACTTGGACAGCTCGTTGACCCAGAACTTGTGGCTGCCGGGGTCGTTGCCCTTGTACCAGATGACGCTGCTGGCGACGGCTGGCGGCGTGGGCCGGAAGCCCAGGCCAGGGTTGGTGCCGATGATGCTACTCTCCAGCTGCCACTTGGGCTGCCTCGCGTCCAGGAGTGCCAGGAACGTCCACATGCATATAGCCACCAGGATTGCCAACGATATGTAGAAGATTAGGTAGAACAACACTATTTTGTCTGAAACAATAATAAGAAGGTGTTAAAAGCTGTGAAATTATATGATTATAGTATGTAGTCTTGATACCTTTGATTATATACTTGTACAAGTATATAATCAAAGCTTGATACACAAGATTTCAGGCATTTCATATATTAAAATCGGTTCTTATCATATACACACAATTTGAAACCTTTGGTTTTTTAAATTATTGATATTAATTGCTGTTGAATAGAAAAAATATACTCATTACGATCTGGAGGCACGACAGTGTCCCCATTTCGTGTGGTCATTTTCGACCCCCATAACTTCGTTGTGGATAAAATTAGAAGCCTGAATTTTCAGTAACCAAGCAGGCATTGATAAACTCGATGTTTCAAATTTCATTCAATTTGAACCAGTAGTTTAAGAATTATAACTAGTCAAAGTTTTTTAATTTTGTCACTCACTGACTGACCGATCATCAAAACTCTAAGGCACATCTAGCAGACATACAGCTTCAAATTTAGAAGAGTACTATTTTAGTGTTTAGTGTATAAATCATGGAACAACTAAAATAATGTGTGATTTCGGCCAGTTTTTTTTTCACACATCAACTGCATAAATAACTTTGTAATCCCATATAAATATATGGGATTACAAAGTTACATTTGCAGTGAATGAATCCGTGTACCTGTATATGTATACCCTACAAAAGGAAATGAGATGCCGCCGACACAAAACTGGTAAAAAAAACAAGTCTTGCAACTCAGTTCTTCTACCGTCAAATGTTGTGAGATCCATGTAATACCGAGTCGGTTAATTTGTTCAGTCCCTACTTTAAGGGACCTTTTGTCTAATAACGTAATTAGCTATCCTAACAACATCTTATAATGACCATACCTATATCAAAAATTTTAAATAAAATAGATTGACTTAGCGACTTGGATCTCACAACATTTTACGGTAGAAGAACTGATTTGCGATAATTGTTTTTTTTTACAAGTTTTGTTTTTGATGGCTATTTCTATACAACTGCAGTGTTGCCTTATAGCGTCAACCTATCCTCATTTTCGATCATTAGTTTGTTTCAATTCAAACGAAAGCAACTTTAAGTTTTTTTTATTTATGGATTTATTTATTGAATAAAAATATTTTTTGTTTTTTTTTCCAAAATGTTTTATTATAAAAAATCGCTATAATTGGAAGGAGTTCCAACAGCTGCACCGACTAGAGTAAAGAAGAAGTAAAGAGATATCGATTCGTAACAAACTACCATTTTGTAGACGAATACAAGAGGTGCACATCTGGCACATCAGTAACTACTAAGTGGGGTTTAATAATATCGCTGAACAGATTTCAACCATTTATGATTTCACGTCTAGATTTCATGGAATGTTTCTGCCCGCAGAGACGTTTACACATCTTGTTTAAAGCGTTCCAGTATTCTATGATGTTGTATAATAGCTGAACTCATCATCATCATTATCAGCCTGCTCCTCTGACGCCATGCATTCTGGTCTTGAGCAACCCGCGTCCATAATTTTCCACAGATTATTGTTATATCGTCCGACCATTAAGCAGGCCTTGGCTTCTCATACCCAGACGTGGTCACCATATCAGTGCCGGTAGCAGGAACATTGTCGACAACGTTTTCGTATCGCCTTCGACTATTTTAGTATTGGAAAATGAACAGCGCTGCGGCGGTGAAAAGTGGAACTAAAAATTAGTATGACAATTTTGACATTTCGCGAGTTACGTTTTCGAATACGTTGTCGACAATGTTCCTGCTACCGGCACTGACCTGCTTAGGAATAATTATGATAACCTTAGGATTACATGACATGTCTAGTCCAGTACAATAAGTACTTGGAGGGAGCGGAAGTCGCTGCGGCTGTTGAATTGCTTCAATGAGATCATTGTCGCATCCTGCCCACCGCCCGCCGCGGGTTTCAACCGGACTGTCTTCAATTGCCTACCAGGGTTGGGTCCAGCCGCTTAGTCGCACTGATTGTAAATATGTATGTATGTATGAAGAGATGGATTAACGCAGAAGTAGATCAGTGATTAACGTAAAAGAAGTTGCACGACAAAAGTTAAATGGCGCTCTCTGGCGACTTGACGTGGTAACACAAGTGGTTGTAAACATGATTTTAAATACTCTCCTGTAACTTTGCTCGTGTGTTAGAGATATTCATTTGTAAAAGGTAAACAATGCTTAGCCAAATCTTTTAATATTAAGTAAGTCTGGAGAATTGGCCTTTTCGCATTAGTAAGTTTGTGCAGAGGTAAAGCCGCATTCATAAATACTTATTATAATCTACCAATTTCTACCATCTCATAAAATATGCTACCTTCATAATAGTACATACCGACATGACTCACCGTCATTACCAATCAAAAGGGACAGATTAAATAATTGGGCTGAGCCAGATCAACATTGTTGCTACCAAACTGTCCTGCGAAGCGAAGAGGAACTTTCAATAAACTTGCTCACATGAATCTGTTGCTATGCGATTACCATAAACAGAATCTGCTGAAGCTGAATCAGCTTAAGGGACGGATACACTTATCAGGAAAGTTAGAAAACTGCTCCAAATAGCAATATTTTTGGGTCCTTTAATTGATTGTTTTAAGGATATCTACTTACACCAGCTTGATGCGGTCCGGCCGCAGAACTCCCTGGTCTTGGGGTTCCAGAGGAATCGTTTGACCTTCTGCGAGGTGGTAATTGGCACCTCCTTCGTTTTGTAGTACACATTGAACCGCTCCAGGCTGGTCAAGTCTGACGCGCGCTTCTTCACCGTCATCTTGTCGTCTTTATCTTTCTACTAGGCCTGGAAAGAGACGAAGAACTGTTTTCATCTGTAATTTTTTTTATACCACTAAAGTGGCACACAAGCATACGGCCCACCTGATGGTAAGCAGTCACCGTAGCCTATAGCCGCATGCAATACCGGGGGTATCACTAACGGGTTGCCAACTATATTGTTGGTGAGGACTCACTGTGCTAGCAGCATTACTACTAGCCCAGCGTATCCTCGTGGAGCACTGGCAACCTTACTTACCGCAGAAACACAACACTACATCAAAGTAGTGTTATTTCACTGCGGTCTTCTGTAAGGTGGAGGTACAGTTCCCAGTCGGGCGGATCCAATTTAATTGGGATAACCCACGGGAAATCCCAAATCACCCTACCTCTCTTTTTCCATATCAGGCCACTACTTCGTAATAGTTAGGTCGTGGATAAATATACTTAAAAGTTTTGTTTTAATTAAAGTCTACACAAAAGAGATAGGATGAACTAACGAAGTTGAAGATCTTGGTATTTTTAGAAGCTTCCTTTCAATCTTTTGGACAACTTTAAGAAGTTGAATTGTATAAAGTCACTTCTAGAAGCTTCCTCCCAAACATCTGCTTTCAAAATACTCTTTGCAATTGCAGTTTTAGAAAAATCATTGGGACCTGGTAAAGTTGCGTTCCAACAGCGCGGTGATTCCTTTCAACATCAGGTTAACTACGTGCGAGTGATACCTCTCCAAAAGCTACGGTAAGCGCTTATCATCACGCGTACACTCATTTGCTGAAGTTTGAGACTTTTTTTGGAAAATATCTAGGACATTCGTCGCACGTTGGGTCCATAGCCAAAATGCTTCAAATCCATTGACACACGAAGGTACCTAATAGCTTATTTAGAACTACATCTACTTCATCATGATCATAAGGGTAGGCCTTATCTCAAACACTGTTGTGGTCGTCACTAAATGTAACCCGATGAGGCTGGTCACCTGATTGTTACACAAAACGACTGCCATCTGACCTTCGCAACACATTATACATGGAAAATCGGTCACCTGGTTTGAACCAGTTGACTGTTTCTAAAAGACCTCACGCGATATCCAAATTATTTATTATTTTTATCAACCTATGTTGTCCCACTGTTGGGCAAAGGTCTCCCCCAATCCCATTACTTTCGACCTTGGAAATGCTTGCCCTATGGCTGCTATTTGATATTGCTGCTAATGCTATTTTTTTTGTTTATTTTTTTATACCACTAAGGTGGCACACAAGCATACGACCCACCTGAAAGTAAGCAGTCAGCGTAGCCTATAGTCGTTAGCAATACCAGGGGTATCACTAACGTGTTGCCAACCATGTTGTTGATGAGGAGTCACTGTGCTAGCAGCATTACTACTAGCACAGCGTATCCTCTTGAAGCACTGGCAACCTTACTTACCGCAGAAACACAACACTACATCAAAGAAGTGTTATTTCACTGCGGTCTTCTGTAAGGTGAAGAATAAGTAATTTATTATTTATTCTTTATGGTACAGTCCCCAGTCGGGAGAACCCACGGGATATCCCAATTCACCCTATCTCTCTTAAAAAGTGAATACAATAAACTGACCTGAAAATTGTCCCAGGGAGCGGGCAGGAGAGCAGCGCGTGAGATTCGCGCGCCGACTGCGCCCGCGCACCATTCAAACCACTGGGTACCGACCTGCAGGATTACGGGATAATATTACGCTGTAGAGAGCAATCTACTAAATTATTAGATAAAGAGGGCCCAGGCCATATCTTGAGCCGCTTGCAAATATGGAGAGGCACAAAATTTGGTTAGACATCTTTATTAGTACCCACTACAAGCTGATTCGCCCTACCCCGTGAAGGACTTGGCGTGATTATGTATATATATATATATATATATATATATATATATATATATATATGTATGTATGTATGTATGTATGTATCTCCAAAGCGAAACATTCTTTATTAAATAATTTACACGTATTAGCTTTTTATTAGTCAAAGAATTATTGGTATTAGTAGAATTCAGTGATGATCTTCGTAGAGATGAAATAAATTGTAGGTAATAAACATTTCCACGCGTTCAGTATTGAGGTGATACGACCGGACACTATTTTGTTACGAGACGATTTCTAGCAGTCAAGTCCTACCGCAATCTGCGCTAAGGAACTTCGTTCCCAAAAAACTTCGACATTTGAACACAAAAGAGGAACCCTCACACTCTTTTTTACACTGCCCTACACACATACGCACACACACACACTTTACTCGTAAAGCAAAATAAAAATATGATATTAATTTTAAAATTAATATTCGGGTCGCTGTACATGAACTCCTTCACTAGCCGCCGCCCCCTCAACCGGGAGAAGTGCCGTGATTAATGCAAGTACCTATTTACCAGCTATTTACTCGGTAGGTACACGGTCACCACGATCGATGATAACCTTTGCCTTGAGCATTCTGACGCTCATGGCGGCCATGGTGTTATGCTCAATCGCATCTTATCTAAAATATAATATAATCAAATCTTTATAATACAAGTTAAAGGACATCGTCCATATAAGTCCAAATCTGTCAGTGCAAAAATTTTCAAATTTGCGATATTTAATACTTGAACGCTCCCTTAACTACAAGTGTGTACGGAACCCTCGGTGCGCGAGTCCGACTCGCACTTGGCCGGTTTTTATTAATTCTAATGCATTATTATAAAATATTAGCTATCGCGGCTGCTGCTCCATATAAACACTGTGTCATTTTTCATACACCACCGTCCGCACAATATTCGTACAAAAATGATACAAAGTTTCTGCTTCACGAATTTTTATATTTTGATGACTAGTGTGATGGATTCTTTTAAGAATATTGATTGAAGAGAAACCTTAAAATGTTATGTATACAGTAACATACTTCCTTTGACAACACCACCAGTCTATTCTTCGAAATGGTGAGTATTTATCAGCGAGTGTAATCGACGTAGCGCTAAATACAAATTAATTGCCAATGAATTGGTACATTACCTTAAATATTTCGTAAAAACATTAACACGCCATCTGTCCTACCTACCACGTCAAGCGATTCTTCGAAAATGCTAAGGATGACTACACACTGAATGCGATGACAGGCTATCACACTCCCGCGCACAATTAAGTGATTTCTGAAGGGTTCGCAACGCGCGAGTGATACCCCTGGTGTTGCAAGCGTCCATAGGCTACGGTAACAGCTTACCATCAGGCGGGACGTATGTTTGTTTTCCGCCTTAGTGGCATAAAAAAACAGCTCCGTGACCTACCTTTTGTGATGTTTCTTCCTTTTTGTGCTTGTTATTGATTGTTTTAAAATACCATAATATAATAGGCCATTATTATAATATTAACGAATCTATAAACATGTTTCAAAATGAACGATTGCTGCGTGAAATAACACCGAAAGCACTGGTTTCGAGACATTACGGGATGTATCAAGTACTCTTTCCATCGATAGGTTGCATTTGTCGAGTAAATAAGTAAGTAAGTATCGATTAATTTAACCCAAAATATTGCCCATATGGATAGTAAAAATATTTTTTTATCCTCTTCTTTATTCCATCTACATATTACATGATCACAAAAATTAGAATTCTATTCTTATAAGTCGCAATACGGCTTTATTGTCCTACTGCTGGGCAAAGGCATCACTCCCCGTTTCCCAGTTATAAGTAAAAGAAATATAGCATCGCAATCACTGTGCACAGCCCTAAAGGAAGACTGCATTAATAAATCGGTCATCGGCAATGATATGGCAATCACGCACGACGGGCGCCCGGGCGGCCTACCGAGCCGATAAATTGATAAAAAATAATATTACTTCGAAATATCGGGTTAGCCCTTTCTTCCGCACACAAACCACGCGTCAATCATACGAGTCGACAGTGAGTTTTGTAAATAGTGTTGGCAAGCTGACGATACAAGCTGACAATATCGACATCGATAAAAGGACCAAGAGTTATCAGGATAGGAATTTGAATGAACGATTAAATAAACTTATTATACTGAAAATTATGTTAGTATCTGCAATATTTTTCGGTTTCCAATGGGTGTTATTGGGGTCCTAAAAATCATGACATGCTAGTGCGGTGTGACGTAATAAATAAGACAACAATAAAAAAACCGAACTTAAGAAACTACCTACTAATAGATAAAAGACATGACCCAAGCCACCACAATACTATCCCCATTATATTTAATTGTATCGACATCGATGTTTGATGTCGGTGCACACTGGTCAATTGAAATCGTAGCGGTACTCTTATCAGGGGTGAGATAACTCGCGCCGAATGTTCTCTTCAATCATATAAGATCCGCAATACCTACCCGTTAGGGCTGTCGCAAAAAATAACCTATCTAAAAATAAATAATTTTTGGACGACAATTTGGTAAAGATACAATATAATTATTATGATGTAGCAACACTGATCTATCACTATAATTAACTAGCGGCCCGCCCCAGTTTCGCACGGGTAGACATTGATATCAAATATTTTGTCTACCCGTGCAAAGCCGGGGCGGGCAGCTAGCCTATCATACTCAGTGATAGTGTAGCTTCCTAACGGTGAATTTTTTTTTGAAATCGGTTCAGTAGTTTCGGAGCCTATAGACATTTATCCAATATTTTGTCTACCCGAGCGAAGCCGGGGCGGGCAGCTAGTATAATATATAGCCTATATTTCTCAGTGCTGATGTAGCTTTCTAATGAAAAAATCATTATTAAAATCGGTCCAGTACTTTAAGAGTTTATTCGTTACATACAAAAATACAAATCTTTCCTCTTTATAATATTAGTGTAGATAGTGTAGATAATAGGTCAGGACGTAAGGCGTAAATAATTCAATATTAGTACCCTTATTGAATAAAAAAAGTAAGTATAAAATGCCTTGCGTTTTCTAAGGATTAAATCATAAATTATATAGTAAGTGTTATTTCTAGAGTTTTATAAACATTAGCGCTTCTATCTTATTGTACAAAAAAAACATATTTCACTTCTTAATCCTGACAACGCGTTAATGTCGCCGGTTTTATAAATATGTATAGTTTCTTTTTATATGTTGTAGGTGTAATTATATAGTGTGTACTTGTGCAAGGCGTAGTTTTAACCGGCATCACTTAGTTCGTCGCAAAGTTCCATGATATTCTGTACATTTTCATTATTTCCATGTACATTTTTTATTTGATCTATCTGAGGGTTGTCTGAGGTAAAACGTGAACATTACGCTTCTGTCATCTGGCAGCTCCACGTGGCAGCCCTGAATCGAATTGAGGGCCTCCTTAGCTACTCGGTAAGTATAAAAGTATAGCCTTGAACTTTGGGGAAACACTTGAAGATCCTTCAACAGACATGGACGGACGCGGAATAATCACTGTTATTGTGAGTAAAACGAAATACTATTTATTGAATATTAATACGACATAATAAGTACGACATGATAATGTTGATTAGAGAATATTTAAAAAAGTATTTAACATAATATATTAGCTTCAATCTATTACGCTGCACTCCTGCAATTGGCATTTTTGATATTTATAACGAAAAATATATAATCAAAGCGAAAAATATGTAATTCTGATTTATTTAATGTGATTATCTTATTGTTTATCAAAAGTACTTGAGATACAGACCTCTTTGCAATTTACATTTCTTCAATTCAAGATGGCAAACTACACTGACAAGTTGCTCCTGGGCACCTAACTCATAAAAAATCTTTGTTTAATCAAAGTAAATAATTGGCTCTGAATTCATACGCAGGTTTTGGCAAAGTTGCACTTAATTGGGTTTAGCTACTTTGAACCTTGTTATTATATCTTCGTCTTCAGCTTACAGCCTACTTTTTTTTTTTTCTTTATACTACTAAGGTGGCACACAAGCATACGGCCCACCTGATGGTAAGCAGTCACCGTAGCCTATAGCCGCTAGCAATACCTGGGGTATCACTTACGGGGTGCCAACCATGTTCTTGATGAGGACTCACTGTGCTAGCAGCATTACTACTAGCCCCGCGTATCCTCGTGGAGCACTGGCAACCTTACCTACAGCAGAAACACAACACTACATAAAGTAGTGTTATTTCACTGCGGTCTTCTGTAAGGCGGAGGTACAGTCCCCAGTCGGGCGGTTCCAATTTAAATGGGATAACCCACGGGAAATCCCAAATCGCCCTACCTCTCTTAAAAATAATTAAAAAAGGGTCGGCAACGCGCGAGTGTTAGCCCTGGTGTTGCAAGCGTCCATAGGCTAAGGTGACCGCTTACTATCAGGCGGGCCGTATGCTTGTTTGCCACCTTAGTGGATTAAAATAATAATAATAATACAGGAACCTTACCTTTTACATTATTTATTCACGTGCCTTTGAAATTGTCTATCTACGAAACGACAGCAAAAATAGCAAATTAATTTGTAAAATAAAAACTTGATTTTTCTGCTGTCACCAAATGGTCCCATGTCGGTCCATGTTGGTCAACCTGTATAATTTAACAACATTCTTTATGGTTTCCAGTTACTGACGGTCGCATTCTTCGGCGACTCATCATCAGCATTGGAAGCCAGGAAGGTGCTCCACATTCCGGAAAAGATCATCGGAGGTGTGATTGACATCGTCGCCAGTCACAAGAACAAGCCCACTCAAGCTGCACAGCAGACACAGTCCGCCCAGCAGGCACAGAACTACCAGCAGGGCTACCCCCAGTACGGTCCTTGGCAACAGTCTGGAGCTCAAGGCTATCAGAACCAGGCACAGTTCCAGGCTCAAGGACAGTACGCAAATTATGGGAACTACCCACAAACTGGTACCAACTACCCTCAAGGCAATTACCCGGTGAACTCTGGTTACCCGACGGGGTCAGCTCAAAATGGGTACGGCACTTCCCAAACACAGAACCAAGGTCAATACCAAACTTATCCTCAGAACCAAGCCGGCGGACAATATCAGAATCAGTTTCAAGCTCAGAATCAGCAAGGTAATCAGTTCCAGAATCAGAATCAGCAAGCCAATCAGTTCCAAAATCAAAATCAGTTCCAAGGTCAGAATACCCAATTCGTGGGTCAAAATCAGAACAGCCAATTCCAAGGAAACCAGCAGACCCAATTCCCAGCACAGAACCAACAGAACAACCAATTTGTGGGACAAAACCAGCAGACTGGTCAATTTGTGAGTCAGGGTACTTTCCAAGGTCAAGGCCAGGGTGGGCAATACGGAGGCAGCCAACAATCAAGTAGCTTTCAAGGTCAACATGGAAGCAGCACAGGACATAATCAGAATACAAGCTCTCAAACTTCTCAAAGCGGAGGGTTCCAGGCTTCCGGAGGTCAACAATCTGGAGGTCCAGGTCCTACATGCGTCTGTCAAGCGTGGACCAAACCCGTGGGTGAGAGTGAAAAGTCTGCGGAGAAAACGGAATCTTAAAGCTCCTGATAATTATAAATAGCAAATTTCTTATTTCAAATTAGTTGTGTTAATATTGCAGCAGGCGCTGTGATCATGTCGACCACGTCGTCACGTCATAAGTTATTTATTTATCGTATTTATTACGTAATTTAATTACTTAGTTCAGTAGAAAATTACCATATGTAATGCATAATGTGTTTCGTTTTCGACGGAATTCCGAAACGAAACACTAAGAAGACAATAAAACATAAATAATACTGTCAAAATAAGTTTTTTTTTCATTTATTTTGTTAATAGTAATCGTTTAATGAGTAGAACAGTTGGTATCTGAAGTTCAATTTAAAATGCCCACAAACTATTGTTAGATTACCCGTTGTTACGTTGTTTACACTTTTTTACCACTAATATTTTTTTCGGTGTCATTGCGGGGATAATGTTGACGTGTTTGGGCACCATGGCCTTTCATGTATCGGTAGCGCCGGTCGTCTGTCACGTCATTCGACCCTAAATGACCTGCTACGCCGGGCTCTGGTCACCGCCGGAGTACCTGCTGTACTGGAACCAGTCGGCTTGGCGCGAGGCGATGGCCGGAGGCCGGATGGCATGTCGTTGGTGCCATGGAGATTGGGTCGGCCCCTGGTGTGGGATGCAACTTGTGTCGATACCCTGGCTCCGTCTCATCTCCCTGGCACCTCGGTGGCGGCCGGCGCCGCTGCTGCTCAGCAGGAGTGCCTCAAGCGCCGGAAATATGCATGTCTTGGTCCAGGGCACGTATTTTCTGCATTTGCGGTTGAATCTCTGGGTCCCTGGGGCCCGGATGCTGTTCAGCTTTTCAAGGAGGTCTCACGTCGGCTGGTTGAGGCCTCCCGTGACAGGCGTGCTGGAACATATCTCGCTCAGAGAATCAGCATTGCTATCCAGCGTGGCAATGCTGCCAGCATTCTTGGCACGCTACCGCATGATTCCGGTTTGGGTCAGATCTTTTATCTATAAGTAGGTAGGTTAAGATATGTTTTTGTAAATAGTTTAATCTGTTTTATAAAGAGTTAATTTTCCTTTCGGCGTAATCTTACGTAATAATTTTAAATACAATGTTTATGACAATGTTTATGACAATGTTTTCTGGAGTATTTCCTATAAATATTACAAGAAACAATAGTTTTTCGCTAAAAAATCAGTGTAAGTAATTCTAATAAGTAAACGTATTTTTTTAAATTTTTTTTTTTTTTAATCCTATTTATTTTGAAATGTGTGTGATACCCAGCTACCACTAACCGTCTAGAGTGCGCAGCCGATATGAAATCAATTTTTCTCAAGTCTACCAACCTGATTCACTGACCACACTGCATTTACAGCTTACTTAAAACTATCAAACCAAAGTCATCTCTATCACAACTGAACAGAGTCTTCGACGACCGCACCTGATATTTTCGCAGCCCCACTACGTCACCAGCATAAGATGACCCTTTAAATTTCCTATATTCGAACGAAGAATGTTTAAAAAGTGACTTTAACGATTTGTCGAGGGAGGTCCGATTATTGTGGTGGTTGGTAAGGGGTGCGCGCGCCGCGTTACGTAATCCTTACGTAAGGGGGTTGCAGAGGCGCGGGGGGAGGTGTACAGCACAGGGCGAAGCGCCGGCAATCGATTCCCATACGCAGTCCGGCCTGGCTAGTGAAGATGGCAGACAAGACTAAAGTTACCGAGCAATATTATACTCCGCCTCCAGATCTAGGGAAATGGGAGTCTCTCAGGATATTCCTATGGAACTCCGAGACAGGACAGTTTCTGGGCCGCACGGGGTCCAGTTGGGGTGAGTTTTTTTACATAATATTTCTGTCGCAGAACAAAGGCCTTTGGCTGTTTTGGAGGGAAATTGGACTAAGCTTTCCTAGAACCATTCCAAGATTTTTGTATTTGCAATAACACTTTTTGGACGAAAAATATTAAAATATAGATGTTTTTAATAATTACCCATCAAAAGACAGGAAGCTGTATTGTTATTTTATTTCAAAATGGCAGAATGATTAATCAGTTTTGTCAGTAGTTAAATGTGAATGTAGATCAATCATAAAAACAATCCCTATAATTAAACGTTTGTGTACAAGATAACTGGTTATGACTGGGTATTTCTCCGAACTGTGAATAATAATCGCAGTTACAAACAACTAGGTATATAATCTCATTTAAGATTTATATATATATATATAATATGGCGTTACGTTACACAGAAACACGGCATATTCATAACAACATCCAGATTGCTCGAAATAGTTTCATAAGATACATAAAAAAAACATACGATCGTCATTAATAAAATTAAAAACCTTATTATCATACACTAAATTATGTAGAACATATTTAAAAAGTTGATGGGGTCTGTCTAGGCTGTGGTTGGGGCTGCAGATGCGCGCGCACCGTCCTTCCCGCCATCGATCCAAGGACGACACGGAAATACCCACTTTTCCCCGGATTATCAGCTTAGGGGTGGGAATGTGTAGGCTCATCGAACCTCAAGCAAGACGTTCTATATAGGCTACGGTAATCGCTTACCTTCGGCGAGCCGTATGCTTACATTCCAAATCAATGATATACAAAAAAGTTCATGTAGAAGTTGACAGCCTGTACCGAGCTCTTCACCTCAAACCAAATTATAAAGTATTTAAGTGGAAATGAAGGCATGTTCTTTTTTTGGAAAAATTCTTACATTAATTGAATGTTTCACGCCGCGCCATAAAGAACTTTTTAAATTGTCACCGTGTTCTATACGGATAAAATGGCCAGTATCAGAAAAAAAAGGGCAACAGAATTTTCAATTTGTGTTAATATTTCTCGATATGCTTTAAATTGTACAGTCATATACAGGCACATAATAAAGGGAAATATTTTTTCTCGATGCACCTTTGTAGATCTTTCAGAAACAACTCTGATTAGGTTTTAAACTTGCACACATGAAATCTCATAGGACCAGTTTCCAACGTCGCTTCAGCCACCTGCAGCTCTGCCTGGCTATTTTTAAGACCGGCTTCTGCGCATGCCTGGGAAACGAGGCCCATAGCGCATTCTCCATGACCTAAGGCAGACCTAGAAACACTGTGCGTTCAATACAGGTCTGCTTACCCTGTGACAGTGTCAATGCCTAGTCTTCAGAACCTTGTCATCTGAATGATTAGAAGGATCTGACCTGGATTCGCTTGGTAACATCCTCGTGATAACGACCTGTGTTAGCAGCCACACACTAATTGCAGACACAATTATTACACAACTATTTCTTAAAATAGTTAACGACTTCGCTTAGGGGAAGTCATTACAGATAGAACCATGTAACCCATACAAGACTATCTTCCTTTTTATCACCAATAACCTACATAAGTTTACGTAAGGGTGATAGCTCTGATATTTGCCGTTTTGCACACAGAACATTATTAGTCTAAGACAGAACTCTGTCCGATGTCTGTATTTCATAAACTATAACATGGACCTCTTCAAGAAAAGGGTAACTAACGATCCGAAATAAAAGAAAGGGAAATGATGATAAATAAGGAGTAAAGCACGAACGGTTATTGTACAGCCGTTTATTGCAATCAATATGATTCTCTGCAATGGAAAATCAAAATTCAAATTCAGAACTCGTAAAAGTTAGTTTGACATCTCGCATTAAAAATTAATTTGCACCTAGCGTTAGCGAGCTTTAGTTATTGTCCTGAGTTCGCACCGTTATATTTTAAAATCGCGTAGCAGATCGTCGCAAACAAGTGCACTTATAAAGACGCAGATATATCGGCGCAAGTATTGACCCGATAATTGGCCACAAGTGGCGACAATACGAGTTTCCTAGCAAATTGTCGGTCTAATACTGACCGCATTTCTACATCCTACACTCGGACAGATCGTTCTGTTTTACAACTTTTTAATGACATAGGAGATAACAAGCAACCAAAGTATTTCTGCAACTGATACTCTTTGATCTCGCGGTAGTGACATCGGCTAATTTGGCACGCTCTTAGAGTATATTATATTCTTAAAGGTATCTAATTTATTTATACTCTAAGGTCACGCCATTTATAAAGCATCTGATTTATAAATGGTTTATTAAAATATTGGGTTTGTGGGCAACCGTACATGACCGCTAGAACGTGGGTACCGCTTACTACTATTTCGAACGGAACCTATTATGCTATTACTAAGACTTCTCCGTCAGTCCGTCCGTATGTCTGTCAGAGGGCTGTATCTCATGATCCGTAATAGATAGACGGTTGAAAGTTTGACAGCATGTGTATTTCTGTTGCCGCTATAACAACCAATGACAAAAATAATGATGATAAGGGAACTCAAAAAAGGCAAAAAGAATACGTTTCTAGTAGGGAAACGTATTCTTTTTGCCTTTTTCGTCTTAATACTGGTAACAAGTAAACTCAAACTCAAGAAGCTCAATATGATATTTTTGACTCGACTTTACAAACAAGCACTTTCAAATTGTCAGAATCTACCACCGGATTCGGAAGGTCGTTTTTGTTGAGAAGAATCCGGCAAGAAACTCAGCAATTATATATTATCACTCAATAAACGATTATCATTATTATTAATTACTCTTTTAAATCCAAACGAAATGCATATAATTTACATTTCAAATATTAACATAACATGAATATTGCACAAAAGAATATATGAAAAAATGTAATAACATAATAAAGTGGACACTTGCTATATTTAACCTAGTTTGTTTTTAGTACGGAACCATCGGTGTGCGAGTTCAATTCGCACATGAGTAACTTAATTGCAGTGATTAGTCACACCACGAGCTTAACGGTGTAGGAAAACATTGTGAGGAAACCTGCATACGTCTGAGAAGAAATTCAAGGACGTATGTAGTGTCTAAGAGACGGCGACGGACTCACCATCTGTCACGTTGCCACCTAAAATATCTTCGGCGAAAAAGTGGTTTTGGAACATCTCTGTAAATTGCACTCGTGCGAAGCCAGGGCGGGTTAGCTAAAAGTTTTTTTTTTTAAATATTTCCAGCTAAGATTCTCATATTCTACGTGATCTTCTATGCTATTCTGGTGGGTTTCTTCGCGGCGCTGCTGGCTGTGTTCTACCAGACCCTGGACATGAAGGTGCCCAAGTGGCAGTTGGAAGGCTCTCTGATAGGCAACAATCCAGGTGAGGTCACTGAGTTAAACACACGAAGTTTTTTAATAAACTAATAAAACTATTCATTAGTGTTCCTCTACCTTTTTTTTATACCACTAAGGTGGCACACAAGCATACGGCCCACCTGATGGTAAGCAGTCACCGTAGCATATAGCCGCTAGCAATATATCAGTATCACTAACGCGTTGCCAAACCATGTTGTTGATGAGGTCTGTGCTAACAGCATTATAACTAGCGCCGCGTTTACGTGATGGTACTGTCCCCTGACGGCCGGCCACGGGCGATTCCAATTTGCCCTACTTCTTTTTCAATTTCTTGATGCATTCATGACTCTACTTAAGCCAAGATAAGCTCATCGGTACAGTTCGGGATTTGACCTGGCCCACCACGGCTTCTATAACCATGGCAAAGAACTATGGTAATGTTTGTTGTAATTGTGATTCCTTCGCTTCGACCAGGGATGGGCTTCAGGCCATTGCCAGACTCGGCCAATGTGGAGAGCACGCTCATCTACTACCGGGCCAACGACAAGGGGTCCGTCCTCAAGTGGGCCAGCGTCATCGATGAGTTCCTGAACAGTGAGTATATTATTATGGTCTTCACGCCGTAATAAGCCTGACTGCTATATGCTGCTGCACCAGGTGTCGGTGTCCCATATCTTGGTGTCCCCTATCCTGGCTAACATATTGTAATGCACGTTTGTCTATTTTGAGTCTAGACTATTTGACTATTGAGAGACTATTAGAGGTTATTAACACGTTTAGTGCGGAACAGGCACATATCAGCCCGCCGCGGTGCTTACGGTTAGTGCACACGGTGAAAACTATATCTCTCTCGCTAATTATCTTAAGTATTTGTAAGAGCTCGATAGAGACAAATATATATTTCGGGTCGTGACCAAAATTGAAGGAAGCACTTTAATGTAACCTAGTATTGATCGAAAAAGACCTGCCACCTACTGGCAGAAATGTCGTTGGAGGCGCAATTTAACTCGCTGTCGCAGGTCGCGGTAGTCTTAAGTGAGAGCAAAAGCTAGTGATATTTAAACATAATCCCTATTTTCCTTTAAGGTATCGACATAGGGAGAAGCGCAGTCGAAAGGTGAAGCCCTTGCCAATTTGCGATGCATTCAGTCATGCCTTCAGTGAATCGTCCACAAACAATCGGGCGCGTTCATTCGCTATTTTTCTTTCTTTCGGTTAGTCTGTACCCGGAATTCCATCCACAGGCTACCGCAAGAAGGGCAGTGGCAGCGGGGAGGCAGCGGGTGCTGAGAACCGAGTCCCCTGCTCACCCACATCTGGCGCTGTGGGTGAGAAGCAGGTCTGCGACGTGCCGGTCGATGACTTCCACCCCTGCACCCCAGCTAACCAGTACAACTACGAGCAAGCAGGCCCCTGTGTCTTCCTCAAGCTCAATAAGGTAGGAAGTCGTGATACCTAAGATGAGGGTGGACCTTTTTCGTCAGAATTTGGGAAAAATTTATTCAAGAAAAAACATTTTTTTTTAACACTCGAGAGAAATTAATTGGGGTCACCAACATAAACGTTAATATCTCTGAAAGTAGGAATAACAGTGCATATAATAAATTTGAAGACTTGATTATATTCAAATAAAATTAATAAGGCTTCCTAATTTGTTGATAGATTTACTTTATTTTTTGTTTTTATAATCATGTATTACTGTTTAAATGTGTGGTCCTTAGATCTTCAATTGGATCCCAAAGCCTTACAATAACACCGAAGAGCTGCCCCAACAAATGCCTGAGGACCTCAAGCAGTACATCAAGACGGTCGTACGTATTCCACTATGTATTCTCATTTCACATTTAGTGATTGAACACACCTGAGCGTTTATGAGTCTTTCAAATGTTTAAGTAAAAAATGTAACGGTGGCTCGTTTTAATAACTCAACATAGAAATGCAAAGATTAGGCTAACTCTCTTGTAATATCGCGCAAATCATAACATTCGAAATTATAGAACAAAAACCGTTTGATTTGGATTAATATTATGTTAATGTATTCATGAATGTTATATCCATTGGAATAGACAATATATAATTTATATTTCGTATCATCAATTAACTAGGTAACAATATAAGATTGAAACCCATAAATCACTGCGTAAGGACGTAGTCTATGATTCGACATAGATACGTTTCATTGACCATGATTGACTAAGCGTTCATCACTTCTCCAGTCTGGCAAACCAGAAGCGAACACCGTATGGGTCTCGTGCGAGGGAGAGAACCCAGCTGACGTGGAGAACATTGGCCCCGTCCAGTACATCCCCCGGCGCGGCTTCCCGGCCTACTACTACCCCTTTACCAACAAGGAGGGCTACCTTAGCCCCCTCGTCGCTGTGCTCTTTGAAAAGCCCAGGAGTAAGTGCTCTTAACGTTTAATCATCAGCGCTATTTAATTTCTTCTCACAAAAAACGTTGATGGATTAGTGGTTTAAGAACTTGATCTCCCTTATCGTTTTTAAAGTAAGGCACAGCAGCAAGAAATACGTAATAACTGATGTGCTGACCACGGCCATGGTGCGCGGTCTCAGAAACAATGAAAGGCGTTAAGATTTTGTTTTGAATCCTATGATTTCAAGGGGAAGTCAAAATTATGTTACGTCCAGTGCTGAATGGAGGCTAGTGGTATACAATGCCACAACGCTGCATCCAACGTATCCCAATGACGTAAACGCAAGCACGCTGTGTTACCCATTAAAAAATAAAGACAATGCTATAAAAAATTCAGTATATTTACAGAGTTGTAGTTGATATATACTGCGATTGAGTGGATTGTGTGTTGTTTCATTGTAGCGGGTGTCCTGATCAACATCGAGTGCAAAGCGTGGGCGAAGAACATCTTCTATGACCGCTACGAGCGGCGCGGCTCGGTGCACTTCGAGCTGATGGTGGACCACAACTAAGCGGACACCACTGGCCCAGCATCGCCAACCACCAACTCTTCTTTGAACGCTGTAGAGGATTTATTGATCAAATGTTGGTCGTACATAGTTAACTTGGCCACTTCGCCAAGTTGCTCAGATAATGCTAATTGGTGATCGTTGGTGTATGGTTGTAAGGTTGCTAAATTAGTTGTTTTATCTACTGCCAAGGTTGGTGACTGAGTCGCCAAGTTTGCCAAGCGCCGGCCATCTCTTGGTCACCACAGCGCCAATTGTCGGCGCCATTAGCAATAGCCACATAGTCGGCGATTAATTTATATTCGTTTTAGAATAAGCCAGATGGCGCCACTGAGTTAACTTTTGTTTCACGCTTCAAATCAATCTTACGGGAAATTATGTAAATTATGAAATATTTATTACCTATGTAACGTTTTCTGGACGAAGAGTCAATAAACACGCAATAGTTGGTTCCAAATATAATTAGGTCATTGTGCGTTTTATTTGGCATCCCTATTCAGCCCACTCCTATTAAATTAACCAATGTTGCCGTACGGTAGTCAACATTTGAGAACTTATGAGCAGAAAAATGTTGCTAAAAATAAAATTACATTCAGGAGCTAATCATCAACAGACAAAGTTGAATTTAATCTACCGAATTTTATTTGCGTAACGACCATTAAAACTATGAATTGGTCTGGCATCTCCCATGCGCAGACGCTCAGGTGTAGCCAGTTCCTTAAATACAGCGTGATTATTTACCAGCTTTAAGAATAAGCTATCAACACTAAGATGACTTTATTTCTGTAATGTTTTGATCATCATTATAATATGTAGAAGCCCCAAATTAATTAGGCGATAAGTGATCGTATCCAGAATGGATAGGATCACCCCTCCTCGTGCGAAGCTATTAATACAACTTTGGATAACTATTAATAATTTATTCATGTCTGTACATAAGTACAAGGTTGCAATATGAACTCTATAGTTGATATGAATAAGACTTGTTTCAGCTAAAACAATGGAAATCCTCTCTTTTCTACACTTGTTGTAAGATAACTGTACATACTTATTTTTATTATCTCTCTATTCAGTGGCGTAGCTACCGGAGGGCTAGACGGGGCACTGCCACGGGGCCTCCAAACTCAGAGGGCCCCTCGGTCTTTGACTTACAAACTATAATTTAAGTATAAATATACTACACGTTTTACGACGAATCTAGAGTACGACGAATCAGGAGTACGACGAACTCGGAACACGAGGAAAACGGAACAAACGATATTAAATACATAGTTTTAGTTTGGCCCTAGTTATTTTTTTCCCCTAGGCCTTTGGTAACTAGCTACGCCACTGCTATAACCTCAAAGTTAATGATGAATATAGGTACCGATGAAGGAAAAAAATCAAGTCACTGCAATGATAACAATACCTTGATCAAGACATTTGAGAACGTAAACAGAAATATGTTGTCAAATATCAAATTACTAGCTTTAAGCATAAGCTATCAACACTAAGATGACTTTATTTCTGTAATGTTCCGATCATCATTATAATATTAGTAGCCTCAAATTAATTAGCTCGTGGAGTCCAGAATGGATGGGATCACTTATCGCCTCCTCCTCGGGCGATGCTATTAATACAACTTTCGAAAAGTATTAATAACTTCAAACTCAAACTCAAAAAGATCTTTATTTGACTAGACTTTACAGGCAAGCACTCTCAAATCGTCAGAATCTACCACCGGATTCGGAAGATCGGTTTGCTGAGAAGAATCCGGCAAGAAACTCAGCAATTACTCTAAAAGAATATATAAAAACAATTGATAACACAAAAAACTTATACACGCCCGTACATTCTTTTAAACCACTAGTTTAAGTTACGGCCCACCTGATGGTAAGCAGTCACCGTAGCCTATAGCAACTAGCAATACCAGAGGTATCACTAACGAGTTGCTAACCCTGTTGTTGATGAGGACTTACTGTGCAGCATTACTACTATCCCAGCGTATGCTCGTGGAGCACTAGCAAGTCTAGCAACCTTACTTACCGCAGAAACACAAAGCTACGTCAAATTTGTGTTAATTGACTGCGGCCTTCTGTAAGGTGAAGATACAGCCCCCAGTCGGCGACTCTAATTTTAATGGAAAACTCTTATAAATTAAACGCTTACGCACAGACAGGAACTGGCTTTTATTTCCAAAAATTGCATATCCACGGAAAATCCCATCTCGCCCTACCTGCCGGCGAAAAGTGGAACTAAAAAATCGTATGAAAATTTTGACATTGTGAGATTAACGTTTTCGAAGACTCGCGAAATGTCAAAATTGTCATACTAATTTTTAGTTCCACTTTTCACCGCCGCAGCGCTGTTCATTTTTAAATACAAAAATAGTCTAAGGCGATACGAAAACATGGTCGCAAATTCTTTCTTTCTTTCTTTCAGTACAGTGTAGTGCTTCTCCTACACTATACTCGTGACGTACCTAGACTTTAAAGAGGATTTGGTTACAGTAACTAAAGACTGGACCGCTTGTGAGCTCAGGTTCGTCAACTGTTTAACAGCTCATTTCTGAAGCGAGTCAAAACACACAAGGTGGTATCTAGGTACTTCCACAGATACGGAGTAGGTACTGCTGTCGCCTATACTGCAGTATCTCCATATATGGGCAGTCTTTGCTCTTATGTGAAATACTGCTTCGGCCGATTGATTACAACTACCTTTTTGGACACCAGATCGAGCCAAGTGACGAGTTTCTAAGCGGATGAAAAATTGTTCGAATTCGGCAATAGATGGCGGCAGTAGGGCGAATTGGGATCTCACGTGGGTTTTCCCATTAAAATTAGAGCCGCCCTGGGGACTGTACCTCCACCTTACAGAGCACCGCAGTCAAATAACACCATTTTGATGTAGTGTTGTGTTTCTGTGGTAAGTAAGGTTGCCAGTGCTCCATGAGGATGCGCTGCGCTAATAGTTATGCTGCTAACACAGTGAGTCCTCATCGACAACATGGTGTGCAACGCGTTAATGATAGCCCCGGTATTGCTCTAGGCAATGGTGGTCGGTGAGTGCTTACAATCGGGTGAGCCGTATGTTTGGGTGCTACCTTAGTAGTATACAAAAATATTGATTTAAATTAAGGAACGTCTTTGCAATTCTCATCAATTAATTATATATTTCGTCTTTTTTGATAAATACAGAACAATGATGGGCAGTAGCGGATGAGGCCCAATCATGATCAGTAATCCTGTGATGATGTGTTTTACACTAATAGATAGAGCTATAGAAAATTGGGAATACACAAACAAGAAGTAAATAGGTTGGTACAGTAACGTGCACTGAATTCTATTCTTCTTTAATTTTTTTAATAAAAAATACGTATAACTGAATAAGCGCCTATTTAAAAAAAACTGTTGTAAAATAAATATACCATGTTGTGTATATTATTTTGCGTGACATTATAGGCATCATGTAATGTTTATACATTGGATATATAACACAGTGTTTTCCTAACATTCCAATTATCAATTCAGACATACTTTAGGGGATTGCTTAGAACCACTGTATGGGAATAACAATGGAGGTACGAAAATCCAAGTTTTCTCTCCTTTCTTCAATTATTCATACGACTAATGTATACACCTTATTAAAATTTGTGCGATTAACAAGAAAATCTTTTTGATAACAGTGCCGGTAGCAGGAACATTGTCGACAACGTATTCGAAAACGTAACTCGCGAAATGTCAAAATTGTCATACTAAGTTTTAGTTCCACTTTTCACCGCCGCAGCGCTGTTCATTTTCCAATACAAAAATAGTCGAAGGCGATACGAAAACGTTGTCGAAAATGTTCCTGCTACCGGCACAGACCCCAAACAAAATCTGACAGCCTGTAATTCTGTAGTAGGTTTCAGGTACACCACATATTTTTGATTGGTTTTACATCTTAACTTAGCTTTAACGACATGCAAATTGCGATATATTATAAGTTACGAATAAAAACGGCATAACAAGGTAGTTAATTATTTTGAAAAGTCATATATAGTCTGATCAGGGGTATGAAAAGTAAGGTTTCCATTTTAGTGTACGGCACTGTGCTGTGGCGTCATGGCATTTGCAATGTTTACCCCCTCTGGCGCCGCGCCGTCGGTCGTAGTTTCGCACCCCTGCTCCTCTGCCCTCTTTATCGATTATCCCGTATTTGTTGACATAAGGTTGAATAAAATAATACAGACACATTGCTAGCGTTAGGGGGGGGGCGTGATGGTGCGATGGCCCAGGGCGCCAAAATAGGGAGGCGCCATACGAAAAAAAATAAGATGAGCTCCAATACAACGACACAGGGATAGGAAATCCCTGTGTCGTTGTATTTTTCCCCGGCGGCGTCAATGGCCCTAACGCTGCAGCGTCGCGCCGGTACTGTGCAGACAGGGTGTACGATTGGCGTACGAACAGCTCCGGCCCTAGTCCATGATTAGAGTAAAACTAGATTGACTTTCGGCGTCCTTTAATCGATGCTTATTATAACGCCTGTTTCTTAATTTTAAAATTCATTTTCTGTCCTCTCTCCTCAACCCGGCCAGCGCTACGTACGATAATAATTATTGTCGCAAATGCTGCCAAATTTAGATATTTTTTTCTCCTCATAACGCACCCTCAAAGTACATAATATACTACGTACAAACGCAACGCTCTCGGCACGCGCGAGTGATACCCCGGTGTTGCAAGCGTCCTTAAGCTACGGTAACCGCTTACCATCAGGCGGCAGCGTAAAATTGTGAGCAAAGCGTGTATACATAACTAAAGGTCGCCTGGTGAATCTACCACAATCTATAAAATACATAGTAATGTAGGAATTTTCAAAAATGTTTGATCTTTAAGTGCAAAAAACTAAGTTCATAAACTAAAGCCACGGTATAATCACGCTCTAAAAACAAGAAAATATTTTATGTGACTTTTATGTCTTTAATACATTTTCGTAGTGATGTTCAGAGGATAGCCGTGGTCATATGCCACTTGTCTCTATAGTTTATGATCGCATACTACTGTTAGAATTGTTTTGTTAGGGTAGATGACATATGACCTATTCTATCCTCCTATTCTATGGTATTCTGTAATCAGGTAACAAAGGAAACACTGCAAGAATGGAGGATTATCGGAATAAGCAACTACCTATATATTTCCCTATAGATATACAGGACGGGGTTGATGCCCAGTGCATCGTAATCGGATTGAGAGGTTGTTTACCCACGGACACAGTGAGTTTCTATGGTAATACTATTCAGAGGAATTACAATTTCCTCACGTAATAAACAACATTATTCACAAGTTCATTTACAGTATGAAGTATTTGCTTAAGTACAGTGATTAATCACACGATGAGTTTAAAATGAGAGGTAGGGCGAAATGGGATCTCATGTGGGGTATCCCATTAAAATTGGAGCCGCCCGACTGGGGACTGTGACCTTACAGAAGACCGCAGTGCAAAAACACAGTAACTACTACTACTACTTTACTTTGATGCAGAGTTGTGTTGCTGCGGTGAGTAAGTTTGCCAGTCATTTATTAAGAATACCCAAATCAGTGTTGCCAGTGCTCCACGAGGATACACTGCGCTAGTAGTATAGCACAGCGAGTCCTCATCAACAACTTGGTTGGTAACGCAGTAGTGATAGCCCTGGTATTGCTAGCGGCTATATGCCACAGTGACTGCTTACCTGAGGGTGGGCCGTAGGCTTATGTGCCACCTTAGTGGTATAAAAAATACCATAACTGCGCTAATTTGACATTAAATTAAAACAGGTGCAAGCTACGGCTATTTTTTTAATGAAACTAATCATTGCGCATTCATTAGTCCCTCCCTAATTGTGTATAGTCGCGAATTGTCTTTTAGAGAGGAATGAGTGCAAGTAAACTTAGTAATAGCACGTAATACAACGAGGGTAGTGGCGACGTTTCGGCGGCGGACGGCGCCAGGCGCCATGACGCCGTCTGACAGGAAGGTCGGAGATACACAAGTACATTGCGGGGTCATATTTGAATTTGGAATTTGCAAATGTTCCTCAAGGAATTACTTTTTAACAAAATCTCTTTTTATGCGCTTGTGTATGCAGGCTTTTTGTATAAGCTTGGGAATCGAGTTTATTGAGTTGATCTTTAGAAATTACGAAGTATGTAATCTCTGTTGGTAGTTTTCTACTACAGCGACTGCTGATAAAAAACAGCACTTAATATGACTAGGGAATATTATAATTAACTGAAAATGCAGTAGATATAACTACAAAGTTAATAATTAAAAAAACAAGCCACTGCAATGATAACACTGATATTATATGAGGAGATGTAGGTAGATACTGGATTGTTTAATTTTTTATTGTCGAAACGAATTAAGGTTTTTTTTTATTAGACTAACCCAAAAAGCTCCTAAGAAAATAAAAAAAAATTGTAGAACAGTAATGTATTCGCACAAAATAAACAGTTCCATTTTCAATCTCCATCCTCCCTGCTCTCCCGGGTCACCCCAGTGCGTTATTCAGTGGAGACGCCCGTGGCTGAACGGACGCGGACCCAACGCGCTCTTTTCAAAAAAGAAAAAAGTTTAAAAAAACAAAAATGGGATTGGAAAAGCGGACTGTGAAAATTATTGTGATTGTGGTTGTTGTGTTGCTGGTCATTTGTAAGTTTGTTTTTATTTATTTAGTAATGACGTCGTCGTTTTTTATATCCAATTACCTACATATTTTTTAAGCGTTGTAAAGCAATATTTATCAGCGTCGCGCGGACGGATAGATAAAATGATTGTAACGTAGTAACATATAGGTGAAGCTAGTTAAAGCGTTACAAAAAGATCTTCAAACAGAAAAAACTGAACAAGTAGTACAGTACTAGAGATTTACTAGACTCCGTACTAGACTCGTGCTTACCAGCTTTACTGCATCTAGGTCAGGACCTCGAGTCCGCTATTTAGTTTATCACAATTTTGTGCTATTATGACGCTATTATTGCGGCAATTGCCACACTTTACTTACAACTTATCTACCTTTACTTACAATTGCCAATAATAGCGTCATAATGGCACGAATATGCCAACGTGGTCACTCACTATGGGCCTCATAAGAAAGCTCAGAGTCACTCGACGAGCTATGGAGAGTGCTATGCTGGGTGTTTCTCTGCGAGATCAAATCAGAAATTAGGAGATTCGCAGAAGAACTAAAGTTACCTACATAGCGCAGCGGATTAGCCAGTTGAAGTGGCAATAGGCAGGGCACATAGCTCGTAGAACGGATGGCCGATGGGGCCAAAAAGTTGCAGAGTGGAGACTACGCACTGGAAAACGCAGCGTCGGACGCCCCCCCCCCCCCCCCCCATCTATGGGGGAGGCCTTTGTTCAGCAGTGGACGTCAATAGGCTGATGATGAATGGCATGAAGTTTTGATAAACCAAATAGCGGACTCGAAGCCCTGCTCATGTATAGTATACACTACACAACATAGAAGAGTAGATAATAATTATATTAGTCCAGGGTGTAACCTTTTAGCGGTATTGCATTGCAATAACCGCGTTTTACAGTTAGCTGATTACGGAAAAAGCTCATAGGTAACCTAGCCCTTTTGTTTATAAGGCTTCCTAAGCCCGACGAGATACGCGAGTACTGGTCAGTATGAACGTAGCATGTCAACACGGTAAGGTATACAAAATATTTTTTCTACGGATTTAGCTCAGGAATAAAATCGGGGAGAGTTTGCTGGTTAAAATTAAACGAGTATACCTTTATCCAGTTGAATTTTAACTATTAGCAACTATCTTTTCGGTTAAAAAATGCTACGAATGGACTGCGAAAGCAACGCTATCGCAAACTTGGCAATGCAAAGTCATTTTTGCTTCCTTTCATAGTAGGCATGTCATGTGATTATTGAAGCGCAATATAATAACGATGAATTATTTATATTTAGTTTCCTTGAACAACCGAATAGGTAGTTTAAATATTTTACCAATATTTTAAAATTGTTTATTTATAAAATTGTATAAGTTTTAATCCACACCAAATTATCTTAGGTGGGAAGTGCATGTTGTAACACCTCTGCCTACCCCTTTGGGGATCTTTGTGGGAAGGCGTGAAAGAAGAATTTTTTTGGAGTGCGGTGTAACGATCTTTCAGTCATCCATGTTTCAGCTGAGAACCATGTCTTTGTTGTTTCAGGTGGAATCATAGGCCTTCTGCTAGGCCTTCTCCTGCCTCAGCGATATGTGGGTAAGTTGTCATTGTCCTAATAATAATAAATTATCTTCCCTCTGTGTTTGATAAGCCCTCTAGTATCTATCTATTTGGAGTACGAGCCGTACATTCTACTGAAGTGAAGTGATCATATCTACAACTTAGATTTGACCTTGTTAGATCAAATCATGGAATGGGGGCTGACCTTAGATTTTTCCTGGAGATAGATTTTTTGGTGTTGAACACCTACGTCTAGATATGTATAGTCATTGTTACATATTGTAATCTCACAATTAAAAAAAATCACAACTTTAAATCTTTATTAGAGCTGCTGTGGGCGCCGTGCGACCTATCGTTGCATAGCACACAAAATAATATACCTACAGAAACGTACTCTACTTACCTCAACACTGGTTAATAAATTGATTGTGTTTTGTGGTCAGAACTGCAAGTGTATCCCCGTTCGGAGGAGTACTACACTTGGGACCAGCCAGTGATCCAGTTCCGGGCCGGAGACGCTGGCAGCTGGCACCCCTGGGTCCAACGTATCTCCGAGTTCCTAAAAGGTACCGTCAAAACTCAGGTACTCGATGCCAGACTGCATCAAAATACACGTTGTTTGCACGTTTTAATCATATGAAATGAGAAACGTTTATAATCATACAGGTTAGGCCGTGATTTGATTTTGTCACTTTATATATATACCAACCCTTTAATAATTATCATTTACTGTATATTACTTCCAAACAGCTGGTGGTACATGATAAGTCAGAAATATTGTCAAATGGTCCCTCATCACTAAAAAGTACTCTTCCAAACGAAATCCTTAGTAGATCATTTGAAAGATCCCAAGCTTTAAGCTCAGACTAATTTGAGATCTTGGCTAATCTTTTAAGACACTCTTTAATACAAGCTTCTGCCATCAGACTACGAGACCTCAGTTCCCGAAGACCCTCCTCGAGCTCCGTGTTCGACCCACAACCGTCGAGACCAGCACCTGCGGTCGCACACCTGCGAGCTGGCCATGCGGCTGTGGTCGCCGTGTACTGCCGACGATTTCTACGGGTTTCCTATGGGCAAACCTTGCATTTTTCTTCGGCTTAACCACGTAAGTTTTAAAGCATCTTGGGAAAGTCCGAATTTCTGGAATAATCGGCAAGAGCATTTGGATAACTCGGTCGTAACTCGTTGAGAAGCGTTGGATACAAGTGGCATTGAAACTTCTGTTGAGGAAATCTATGGGTCATGGTTCCGCTTTGGATGTCCGTCAGCTGTTGTAATGCTGAAGATGAATCTGACGTATTTGGGTTGTTCAGTGATTGTCTCCTTTTGCATACGTATGGGCAATGCCATAAGTAAATGTTCTATTCTAAATTGTAGATCCACTACTGGGTGCCGGAGCCGTATAACGTGACGTCAAGGCTACCCATTCCCCCTGACATGCCCGACACTCTGAAACAGGCTATGGTGAGAATTTGAATCTATATTTATTTAGTTTCAAACAGTTTTCCAGTGGTTCTGAATTGTTAACTACGGGCAATCAGTGCTCATAGACATATACCTACATCATACGTGAGTTTCTTGGTGGTACTTTCCAGGAGGCATTTTTATCTGAGCCGATGGTAAAGTAGACCTTCGTGGGAACCTTATTAGGATCTAAGAGGCTGATTTTGATAGAATAAGTAATAAATTTGCCTCTCAGCTGACGTGAACACTGTTGCCCGAAAATATAATGTCAGATTGAATGATACCAAAATCCTTTGCACACTTGACTTATAATTTTGGAAGAGTAGATTTAAATTGCTGCATTATGATTTCGCCTGGTTGCTGAATTTCTGGATCTTTATTCGCAATCGAACACTTTTTGTTGACTGTTAAGATTAGCTATGTTAGTTCTACCTCAGACGTGTTATATATATGTATGTATGTCTAGCACCAACGACCCGCGGATCGTTTCGGCGATTTCGTGTGGGTGTCATGCGAGGGGGAGTTCGAGTCGGACAAGGAGAACGTTGGCCCCATACAGTACATCCCCGCGGGCATGCCGCCCGGCTTCTCCACCTTGCGCCTGCGCACCGCCGACCGCATTGCCTACTCCTCCAGGAACATGCCTGACGATGTCCCCGGCCCACTCATTGCAGTATTCTTCGAGAATCCTAGACGTAAGTTCGCTTGCTATAATGTTCCCCATAAACACTTCTTTACGCAACCCATGCACCATTGTAGAAATAAAATGCTAGCTAAATTGAATGAAACTGTATAAAAAATTATAAAATTGAATGAAACTGTACGAATATTACAAAATATTTACATGTCAGTAAAACGTAGTGGTTACGTACTCTGTGATGTCAGTGATGATACAACATAGAAAAAGGGAGGGAACCGAGAAAAAAAATTGCCAACACAAGAAACAATATTTATGTTGCCAGCTCGGTAACAAAACTTATTACTAAATTTTATGTTTTATATAATTAAACTGAATAAATGATTTTTGATTTTGGTTTTGACACCATTGCCGATTTTATGGTGCAGGTGGATTGCTGATCAACGTGGAGTGTCGTATCTGGACGCGCGATATCTACTACGACCGCTCCAGCCGAGTGGGGCGCGCGCGCTTCGAGCTCTTCATCGAGTAAACTACAACACTACCGTTAGGACCTGTTGTACCATTGCCAGAATAAAATATGTATCGTATAGACTCTTCATACCTTATGTCGCCCTGATAAGTTCTTTCCCCAACCACTGACAGTCGGTAACCCCAGGGGCGGACTGTGAGGTCTGTGAGTTTGTCAGGCCCCGGGCTATACTACTTAAGGGCTTACTTAAATAATCCAGTTATTGCCACGTCTAACATTTCAGGGCTACCAGCCTTATGATAGTTTTTTTAATTCACAATATTGTCAATTTTGTCTCTGGCTGGGGCCTTTTATAACCATGAGGCCCTGGACTGCAGCCCAAAAAGCCATTAAGTATGTACATCCGTGACTGTCATCTCACCATCTCCGTAGAGACCTATGAGGGTCTCTACGGATTATGAAACAGGTCCTAAGAATAACTGTAGTTACTTTACGTTTATTTATTCGTCATCAAGGGTAGGTAGTCATGCATTTAATTAATGTTATTGTTGCAATAAACACATGTGTCGTTTAGTACCCCGCTTGATACCTGTTATCGTTAAGTGTGCGTTACATAAGGTATTCTGTAAGATTTTTAACCACATAGGCTTTTGTGAGTCTGAGATTAAATAGCTAATAAAGTCATGCCATTTAGATTTTAGTTTATTCCAGTATGCGCTAGACGCGCTAGTGTGCACACTTATTAATATTATTTTAATAATTAGTTGATCTCAACTGTTTTGTAAACTGTTTCATAAATATTAGAAGAAGTTACTTGAATAGTTGGGTTTCATTTATGGCTAAACACTGTGCCTCAGAACGTTACCGAAATAAGATGTATAATCGAAGTACTTATGTAACTAAGAATAAATGTTCTATAGACGTAGAAAATAAATTCCTAAAGCTATTTACCCAAAAAAGGAGTATTTATGTACATTAGAAATTAAGTCTACTCTCGCCATTTATCGAAGTTACTTAATCAATTTAAAGAGATTTTCGTATGTTAATGTATTTTTTAGCTTTGATTTCAAACAAAGATAAAATAACTATTATTATAATTATATAGCTATGTAAGTTAAATGTTCCGTGTTGTTGTTAATCTAAGATAAAAATATTTATAAGTTAAAGATCAATTAACTATATTTCATGTTTTAATGATAACATTTATAATTATATTTATGTACTGAATTACGTTACACAAGCGTTAGACTTTCCTTAACGTCCGGTGATAATTATCAAGCTACCAACCGATAAAACTTTTTTTTGTATTCTTATAAACTGCGAATCAAAGACAAATTACGTCTCTACTTTAGAGGGAGTAACTAAAGCTCTACCCACAGATTTTTTTATGGCTCTACCTATAAGCGGTCTCATACTCTCATACCAGTGTTTACGATAAAAGCAGTATTGATTTTGATTTTGATTTTGAGAACTTGTTGCAATTTTCGTATCACCATTAGAGATTGTGTTGTGAATAAAAATTCTAAAAGTATTTTGGCAGTTTTTTTACACAAAATAGTTATAACAGTATCCGCTTGATGTGTTACATCCAGAGATTACATGAAGTTACATCTGATATGTGAAGGCCAACTCCACCAACACGCACGCTCGTTGGAATAATCAAATAGCGCGCGTTTCCCCGTCTTCTTGTTAGTAACTCGACCCTTTTCACGACTCTCACAGATTGCAGCAAAGAATAAAAAGTATTACACATAAAAAAAAACATCAATTGTTATGTTAAAAATTGGACAATGTTCGTCTGAAATAAATAATAATTATTACTATTAACTAAGCTTTACCTTGACGTAAATTTATTAGTCCTTTCAGTGACTTCCATTAGTAGTGCCCATGAGTAGTACCAACACCGTAAGAAGATACATGGATGTCTTAAAAAGACTTGATAATAATTATCTTAAGCAACGTACATAGATGCCATTATTACATCCATATTCGTTCACATACCAGCTTCATGGTAGTTTAATACACAATAATACTGGCAACAATACAGCTGTCAAATTGACATTTGTAATATATTTGACAAATGAATGACAACCTGGCATGTATGTCAACGTCAACCCCGCTGACATTACTAGGAATTACAATACTTCTCTTGCTCTTTAGGCTGCCGCATACAGTCCAAGAGAATACATCCGCTACCATACAGTTTTATTCGGTCATTTCGTTTATTTGCTGCTGCATTTGTTGGATTCGCAACTGTGTGCATAATAAGCTAAACTAATTGTTCATAATGTATCGATTACGTTTTATTTTGTTATTGGCGGTGTTAAATAGCTGTTCGAGCATAGGTAAGTCTTAACATATTAACCAACCCGATTTACGCCGTGTAGTGTTGTAGGTAGGTAAGTAATTCTTTGTTGCGATTATCGCTATGCCGAAACGGGGTTCGCTCATTTCATTGCTTTGTTGACGCGATAGAGCGCTATTTGCGCAATTGCAAACAAAAAATAGACTTTGTTTGTTATCGCCTAATGTAGTTTCTAGAAAGAAACTACCTATCTACCTACCTTGCATTACAACGTTCTCATTCTACCTACCTACTTAAAATCGTATTAGCAACGATTTACTTTACCTTACCCTTTAAAACATGTGTTACTTTATTACTGTGAAATATAAGTAGGTATCTAACCATACATTCATATTATCGATACCAAAAGCGTAAAAATACATGTAACATAACATTTTTTTTGTATAACCTACTTAATGATGACCTTGTGATTCTGTTTAAGTCCTAACAAGTCAAATGTTATTGGTACACCCTTGAAATACTAACATTATTTACTTCATTATGTGAATGAGCTCAACTTGTTAGGTATGTGTTCAGAGCTGGCAGCAAACACCAAATAAAAATAAAACAATCTCAAAAGTACTTAGTTACCTTTTTTATTAGATTATCAGTTCTTGTCAGAGTGTTGTCATTGCAGCAGCCTTAGTAAGAACTAAAATATTACAACCACTGTATGCTTCTTTGAACAAAGATTATTCTAATTTTAACTGCACATTAAATATCATTGTATTTACTATTCTGTTATAGATTATATATATGTAATATCAGCCTATATAAATTGTGGTCTGCAGAACAATCTCTGGATATATGAAGCCTACAAATGGCACATTAGGTATTTCTATAAAGGCATTAAGAAACTGCTTAGAAAGGTTTCTAAAAGTCAACCCCTCGTGGGTAAAGTCCAGTGCAACACGGGTTCTGTTTTTTTTTATTGAAGATCCTACTACTAAAATCTACATGTTCAGTACATCAATGATTAAGAGTATTAATTCTTCATTATTTCACAAATATATGCATGTATATTGTTAGTTGGAAATAAGTGTTGTTAACTGCAGCATTATTTTATGCAGGGTAGCACAGCAACCACACACACAATCCGGCCTATTGGCCATCATGTTCTGGATGCCATTAGAGCTAGCCCGCACCAACCTTCTTCCACATATAATATAAAGAAAACTAACTAGCTTCAGAACACATCTTAGTCCCCATTGAGCTAAGAATCCCAAAGGAACCTAACATTTTCCTGGAATAAAAACATTTTCCTTTGAAAAAAAAGATCCTATGTGTTAATCTAGGTTATAAACTATATGTGTGCCAAATTTTATAGAGGTCCATTGAGCCATTTTTATGTGACTGAGCAACAAACATCCATCCTTACATAATACTAGGATAATAGTGGGTTTTTTTTAATTATCAAGTGTATGCTGCCAGTTTGTTGATACATAGTAACTAATTAGCAGTAGGTATGTAAAGTGGACAATTAAAATAAAACAATGTGGTGGTGATAATATTGTATTAAAAATATTCTTATAATGTTTAACACATGCAGTATAACAATAGGTACTATTTTTAATATACAGTTTGATTAACTGTTATAAATATATTATTTAGATGTTTATTTCCTACTGTAATATTATACTAATTTTTTCGCTTAATACTTATACCTCACTCTCACTACCATGTGTACTTGTGCTCATTGGTTTGAGGTAATTTAGACCTTCATAAGTGCCTTATTAGGGCCTAAACTGAATAAATGATTTTTGACTTGATTTGCTCTGTCTGTTTTAAAACATGAATGATGTTTGAAGGAACTTCGTTTACATCATCATCAATTATTGCATTCAATTTGTAACTGTACTTAATTCCTTGTTAGTATTCCATACATTTTGTATGTTTGTGGGTATATTCAAATTAAAATATTTTATCTTTTTCCATCAGGCCAGGCAGATCTGACGACTTCACCAACAAAGATAATTGATCTGAGTACGTCCGGATCTGTATCTTCAGTGCTTCCTGACGAGTCCTCATCACCTATCACCACTTCATCTAAAAATCCACTATCTACTACCTCATCAACGACTACCCCAGCAACCACTACCTCATCAACCACTACCCCAGCGACCACTACCACGTCAACCACAACACCCCCCACTACTACCTCATCAACAACGACACCCCCCACTACTACCTCAACCACAACAACCCCAAAGCCAACTCCAACCCCAACCCCAGCGCCGGCCCCAACCCCAGCTCCCGTGCCCCCGTCGCCGACGAAGGGCAAGTGGGCCTACACCGACAAGGCTACTAATGTCACGTGTATTGTGATCGAGTTTGCAGCACAACTGAATGTCACATACACCTCCGCTACCATGACTGGTAAGTTGATTTTATTTACCCCCAGCGCAACGAGAGGGATGTTATAAGTTTAACGTGTGTATCTGTGTATCTGTCTGTCAAAATCAACATCGGAGCTCCTAAGTGAAGAAACCGATTTTGATTTTGTTGTTCTTTTGTTTTAATGTGACTAAATTGAGTGTTCTTATTACTTTAAGATGATTAAAAAGTTACTTTGAGGTTTCTTAAATTTTAAATTTACATTTTTATATCTCTTGAATGCTGTTCAAATGGCTTGACTGTCCCTTCAAGCCTCCCCGGAGGTATAGGCTGGTTTGACTTCAGTAGCACCCTATTTAACAGCTAAGGTGATTGATGATGATTCAATCGCCAATATAAGAGAACATTCATATCAGTATAGCCATTCAAATTATTATACTTATTACAGTTATTACCTTTACAATTAGTAATATGTTCCTTAAAGTTAAACTATTGTCCGTTTACTGAAGCTGGGTTAGCCCTTAATTGGCATCTACATTAGAATAAGTTTTTTTTTTATAATGAATTTTTTTTTTAATGTAACATGCTGTGGCTACCTATTATTGAATAAATAAATAGCATTCCCAATATAGAAACTCAATATTTACGGTGTCGTGAACATTGGAAGAAGTAAATTATCCATTTCTTTCTTTCTTTCTTTCATTATGGTCCAAATCTGAGAGTGCCGGCCATCGCATTTTTTTTGTATATTCTGTTAGAACTTGCCCGTCTGAACATATATTACTGTGACACCAAAGCTGTAGGACCATTGTCCTCGATTTTATTGGAGTTCAAAAATAAGAATTTTCATATTTTTTTGTTGAAATTAGGAATCGAAATCACCAAAACAAAAGAAATGTCCTGTAATGTCCAACTTTGGTGCCGTAGTAATAAATGCTCAGACGGGTAAGCTCTAACTGAATATACAAAGAAAATGCGCTGGCTACCACTTTCAGATGTGGACAAAATATCTATGAAACATGGATGATGTCCTTTGTATTGGATACCTACTCCAGTATTCATATGAAATTGGTATTAATGTAAACAGTCTCGTCTGAACGCCCCCCGGCCTGATAGCATGCAGTAGGTACACCGCTGTCGGCTCTAATACGCTATACACCGGTTATTCACCGATAAAACTGTAAAAAGACCCATTGTGCTGTTATTGCTCTGCTCTGTGACACTTACTGGTGCATGACACATGGAGACATAATGCCTGCTTTTATGCCTGCGTCACACAAACATCATGCAAACAACTTATCGTTAACTACCTTTTTTCCCGCGACTTGGCCCGTAGCAATATAGTATACTATTATCCGTTTTCCCGTAGGAATGAAGCATTTTCCCGCGGTAAAAAGTAGCCTATGTTCATCAGGGATAATGTCGGCTTCTAACGGTAAAAGTATTTTTCAAATGCGTCCCATAGTTTCGGAACCTATTCAATACAAACAATCAAATATTTCCTCTTTATAATATTAGTGTAGAAAATATCACGTGCAGCAAAAACTTTGAACCGCTTTTTACGAAAATTGCGCAAACCGAAGAGTATGAAATTTGGTTCAGTTAGAGTTTAGACGGAAAAGAATTTCGTTACGCTAATAAACAAAAAAAACAACAGGGCTTCCCTCCCAGAAACGTGTTTATTTATTTTGTGGTCTACCCTAATAATGGTAACAAGTCGACGCTTGTAATGCTCATATAGTGTGTATTGCTATATTTTCTAAAAAAAGGAGCGAATATACAATTACAAACTTATTATTTGCGGTTGGTGCAGTAGCCGTGTCAAGGGATCGAACAGCAAACTTAAAGTTTGCAAGTTTGTCATTTAATCTGGTTTGTTCTTGGTACAGAACGCTCGGTGTGCGAATCCAACTCGCACTTGGCCAACTTTTTCCATGTAACAATTATATAACATTTTTTTACACAATTTTTCCTCAACTTCTTGGTTCAATGACGTTAACCGCTTCATCTTCCCAACCTTATATTGCGTCATCGTCATCCATCTCGCTTCTGGACAGTTCTCCATCATTCCGTATATTTTTTTTATACCACTAAGGTGGCACACAAGCAGACGGCCCACCTGATGGTTAGCAGTCACCATAGCCTATAGCCGCTTGCAATACCAGGGGTATCTAGTTGCCAACCATGTTGTTGATGAGGACTTACTGTGCTAGCAGCAATACTACTAGCCCAGTATCCTCGTGGTGCACTGGCAACCTAGTTACCGCAGAAACACAACACTACATCAAGTAATTTTTATTTCACTGCGGTCTTTTGTAAGGAGGTACAGTCCCCAGTCGTCGGCTCCAATTTAAATGGGAAAACCCACGGGAAGTCTCAAATCGCCCTACCTCACATTTTCGAAGCTCATGGTGTGATTAATCACTGTACTTAAGCTTAGAAAAACTCATTGGCTCATTGGTACAGGCCGGGGTTTGAACCTGGGCCCATCAGATGACAGGCCGTTGCTTCAACCACAAGGCCACCACGACTTTTAAAGAAAGACGTGACAAGCAAACAGTTGCTGATTCTGCAACTCAATACAATAATGGAAACTTCAAGTGTTGCGATACTGTATTGTCCAGTAGGCAAGTTGAGAAATACGCCAAGGCCGGTAATTGGATGGGAACCGTTCTACTGTCTACGATCTAGATACGGATTGCATTTACATACTGCCATTTCTCATCTTCAGTGTTTGTTTTAAAGTAAACAGTAACGACAGAAAGTTCTAGATTAAATTATCAAAGTACTCAATGATCGTAAGGCAAGCATTAGGCACTTAGTAACGGTGAGTTTGTATCGTGAATATAGAATAATAATAATAATAATAACTTTATTTATTTCTTCTCACAAGGCATATACATTTTAACAAGACCAGCCTATTAATCTAATTACAGACAGAATGTACACACAGTGTGGGAAGCTGGTATCCAAACTAGGCAATGCCTGTATTTCAGACTACCAGGCTCCCCTCCCTTGCAGTGACGAACAAAAACCGTTTTAGATAAAGACCATTTAAGACTTAAAAAGAAATAAAAATCTACACCACATGATGAAAACATACACATGGAAATAAAAATGTATATATGAGAAGAAGCAAAAGAGGTGTGCTTTTTACAAGTCAGTATGGTTAGCCATGACTATCTATAATTGTTAACGCTATAGAACACGAAAGAAATGTATTGGAGTTAAGATCTTTAACCTACGTTACGTCACGTGGTCAAGTTTTGAATTCCCATACTTTTCTATCGTTTTCTATAGTGTTAAAGATTATAGATGGTAATCATATATACAAGCACAGGAGAGAATGAAGCTCTATACTCTGCCTACCCCGTGGGGAATTGGCGTGATGATATGTATGTATGGTATGGATGGACAGTCGCAATAGCCAAATGAAAATCTATTCGCAAACTTGAATGGAAATTACGAACTCTTCCAAGAGTAGGTCGAGGTTACCAGTGATAAGTGGAATGCTGTTGACGAAGCTACTGAACATTGGTACGTGATTTTCCACACAGATTTATCTACAACCTAAGTCCTAAATATGACTAATCGTAACCGTTGGAATATGAGCAGAGTTTGTAAAAGAATGTCATAAGTAAATAATGGTTCCAATTCTGTTGTTCTAAATTACTAAACTAATTTGACAGGTCTAAAAATATTGCCATCCTTATTTAACCCCACACGTGAGAAAGGGATAGCAAGACTTTTGGACCTGTCATATTAGTTAAGTTTAGTCATTTTGAACAACAGAATCGACACCAATGCACGCGTTAATTACTCACTGGTTATAATAGGCATTGAAAAGTCACACAATACGCCTTTACATAAAGATGAGTAACTCGGAAAAGTCGTACTGCAACCGCTGCATAGTTATATAAGACTCGGCAGTATCCAAACTACACCCGATCATTTAACTATTTATTTTCTATTGTATAAATTGTGTACTGTATATCGTTGCAATGGTTATATTATATAATCAATATAAAAACTAGGATTTCCCAAAAAACTGATCGTAAACAAGCGCTATTTCGTATCTCCCAAGCCAAATCTCCTTGCTGTGTATTATTGTCATATTTTCGAGGAATGAAAAGTAGGTATTTTGTGTCCTCCTCAATATTTGCATAAATACGTCATCACGCCAAGTCCCTCACAGGGTAGGCAGAGAGTATAGAGCGCCATATCACTCATGTTTTCACACACCTTTTCTGCTTGTTTTACATTCAACAATCTCCATATTTATTTACAAGCAAAACCCGAGCCAAATATAATCAGTCAATTCAGCGGTTTAGCCGTTAACGGGCAACAATCGACCAGACAGATGCCTGTCTGTATATATACAGATACTGTATGTGAGTATGATTGTGAGCTTGACTGCGATAAACTCGAATCAAACGTAATCGTCAGCTATTTACGTTGGTACAGCTATCGAGGGAAGTGTACGGTTCACAGAACGTGACCGATAATTTATACAAAGGACCGTCGACTACTATCCTATCAAGATTTAAGATGATATTTCTAATGTAGAACAAAAACTTTAATACATTCCATAACGTATGACCTTGAAGAAAATAAAGACCGGTTTCGGTCCTACTATAGTTTTAGACCATACTGCAAGCCAGTGTCTTCTGACCTCAATCAACGGGCAGTCGCAGGGAAAAGCCTATAGGATCTTGGTGACAAGCGACAACAATAATTGATTTTTGGTAATATTTTGATAAAGGCTAATTAACTTTATATTAGACAGCTATCTACCAGTGAAAGTTTCGGTCGAATCAGTCCAGCCGTTTCGGAGATTACCCCAAACAAACAGACAGACAGACAGACAATTTTTTTTTAATTGCTTTTTTGTCATTAGAAACGTGTTTACTTTCGTATGCATTTCTTAAATAGCTGTTATTTTGACATTACAAACAGATACTTCAATTTTATTTATGAGTATAGACTAGCGGCCAGCCCCGGTTTCGCACTTTTCCGGGAGGAATTTACCAAATATTTAGTTTACCCGTGCGAAGCCGGGATTATTCAATACAAACAGACACTAAAATACAAATCTTTCCACATTATAATATTGGTATAGATTAAATATGAATATGGCACTGTAGTGTGAGAATAGAGCGCGCATGCACGTCACACACACATGCAGGCAGTGAGTCACGTTACCTTTCTGATTCACACTTTCAACCAACTGTGTCGTTCGTATTGTTTATCCGCGACCAATAAATAATAAATCTACACTTCTACACTAATATTATAAAGAGGAAAGATTTGTATTTTTGTGGGTTTGTATTGAATAGGCTCCGAAACTACTGAACCGATTTCAAAAATTCTTTCACCGTTAGAAAGCTAAATTATCACTGAGTAACATAGGCTATACTAGGTGTATATATTATACTAGGTGCCCACCCCGGTTCCACACGGGTGGACAAAATATTTGATAAATCTCTATAGGCTCCGAAACTAATGTCTACCCGTGCGAAGCCGGGGCGGGCCGCTAGTATTTAACATTTTACGAGATCACAGACGAATACCACTATTCCTTTGTAGTGTAAATGCTTGACAGTTAGTATGTAGCCTTCTCTTTGTGGGTGAGGGGAGCAGAAGACGTTATGAAGACTGTGTGAAGATAAGAGTTAAAAGCTATGTAAAGTCATTTAAGTGTGAAAAACATATTTCATGACTATATCTAGTTGCTCGTTGTAAATAAACAGTGATGCGACAAAATGTGGACCCGACCTTCGGGTGGCGGGCACTGACGGTCAGATAACAATGCAGTCGCTTGCGGCTTTCTAGTTATAGCTGGATGTTGCTGGATGCAAGTTGCCATCTTTAATAGCCACAGAGCTGAGTGAATGATCTACCTGGCGTATTTATTGGAGGAAATTTAGTATCAGTGAGCACAGATATTTTTTTCCTGTTATGGTACTCCACAGCTTACGTAGATGCTTGTCGAATGTAATGGCAAGACTTTTGTATCTGTGACAAACATGCATACGGTACGCCTGATGGTAAGCGGTCACCGTAACCTACAGATAGACGCTTGCTAAAATATTTAACCAGCGTGATGATTGTGTCGTTTCTATTGTACAATATCACTAAACTAAACTAATTTGTCAGGACTAAAAGTATTGTCATCATTTAAAACCTAACACATGAGAAAGGGATAGCAAGAGTTTTAGTCCTGTCAAATTAGTTTATATATGTTATAAGGAAAATATTTATTTATTGACTACAATAATTCGACTGCATGGACGGAAGTTCGTTAGCCGACCGGTTTGACGCTTTCATCGTAAGCTAACACAGACTCATATTAAGTGAGACGTGTTTTGATTTCATCCGTGTATTTTAATCGATATCAACTTTACCTTACTATCCTACTGATACAATAAATGCGAAAGTTCTAGTGTTGGTTGTTTACCGATTTTTAATTAAAAGGGCTCAATCATGTTTTTTTTTTACCCTGGAGAAAGAAAGGATGAAAATTATCATGACGATTGTTTACTCAACTTAGGCCTTGAATAGGGCCCATGATAAGGCACTAAATTATTTACGTATTTTTAACACCAGTTCAAAGAAAGCCACCAGAGTAGAACCGGCAATTTTTTATTAATTTGTTCATATTTTCATATTCATCTTTTGATGATCTACCAGTTAAACCACAGACTAAATGAACCAATCTTGATGTTTTTTTTAAAACAGGCTCATTTTACCTACTTTTCATCCCTCAGGAATAAAGGTGTGTCAATAATACTCAAACGTAGTCGCGGGCGGATAGCTAGTATTATTTATTATTAGATGTTATCATGTTACGCAATATTGCTTGAAACTTCACGTCCTTTTAGAATTGTAATCAACTTCTTTTGGACTCCTATACGATATAAATATTCCGTAACTGTGTATACTTTTTTAGTGATACTAGCTGCCCGCCCCGGCTTCGCTCGTGTGGACAATTTTTTTTTGCATTTATGGGGATGAAAAATAGATGTTGGCCGATTCTCATAGATACCGGATAAGCACAAAAAATTTCATCAAAATCGGTCAAGCCGTTTCGGAGGAGTATGGCAACGAAAACTGTGACACGAGAATTTTATATATTAGACGAGAATTTTATATATTAGATATAGGTGCCAATTCTGTTGTTCAAAATTACTAAACTCAACTAATTTGACAGTTCTTAAGGTATTGCCATCCTTATTTAACCCCGCACATAAGAAAGGGATAGCAAGACTTTTAGACCTGTCAAATTAGTTAAGTTTAGTAATTTGGAACAATAGAATCGACACTATTAGCTGACCAGGCAATTTTTTTTTTATCTTATTTTTATTGTTTTTCTATCTTATTTTTGTCGTAGATATTTGTCCAAAAAATATAATTTTTTTGTTTGGGAACATCCTTGCCACTAGGTATGAAAATTAGTTAACGTCCTATATCAGACGTACCGAATATACACAAAAAAATTCAACCGCTTCGCCGCAACCGTTTCGCGTGAGGTTTTTACAAGCACTGACACGGGAATTTTAACCACCGGACGAGAGGGATTCAATGGGCGTTTGACCGTCTTTGGTTCTGGCGAACATAATCAAAGTTCATGACGATTGTTGTGAATGGAACAGCAGTCGCTTTTTTGTACTGGAGTTTGAAAACCCACTGACGATTGGGGAAATACGAAGCGGTGATATTAGGTATTTGTGTTTCACCAGATATTTAAACAGTGTGGTTAGCATGTGACCTCACATGCTGATAAAGAGCTTATCCAATGTAAATCTCAAAAAGTGTAAACATAAACTACCCACATCATTTTTACTATTCATAACATTTCTGATAATATAATCTGCACATTTTATAGGTTTGATATTAACAAAATATTTTATTAGAATTGTATTACTTGCGTAATTAATTATTACGCTGTTTAAATCTCTCCGTAAATACCCACGGGCAAGTGGGTCAAATTTACTTTTATTTGATTATTTATTTATTTATTCAATAAATTGCACATGTGTTATAGTATAAAACAATACAAATTAAAAGTATTCTTAGAACTAAAACACACACCCCGCAGGGCACAGATTACACTCGAACAGGTGAAACTAAATAAAAATGTGTAATATGTACTTTTTTCTTGTGACAGATGCCTCCCTGCACTCGTTCCTTCTGAACGTGCCGGCCAACGCGACGGTGGCCGCCGGCAGCTGCTCCGCGGAGTCACTGACCTTGACCTGGCCGGCGCAGAACGCCTCGCAACAGAACAGCCTCACCCTGCTCTACGAGAAGAATGACACCACAAAGTCCTACTCCCTCAAGAGCCTCAACGTCTCCCTCTCCGCGGACCTGTTTAACTCCTGTAAGTTTGTTATTTTATATACTTATGGCTGACTGAAATACCAGTGAAAATTGATGCCACATTAATTTTGAGTAGACCTAAATTTTACAAGCGAAGTTGTTATTTGACGACGCTTCAAACAGATAAGTGGGCCTTCGAACCACTATCTATCAATTCTCTTAGCGTTACCGTGGTAATAGGTGATGTTATTAAAAAGTTCCGATATGTTGTGTTATACTTTGTAACTGGCCAGTACAACAAATTTTCAAAAACCGACTTCGAACACAACACCCTTTTTCTTTTTCTGATTTTTGGGTGGGCGGTTGAGATATTTTTCAATGTCTCGTAAATTGTTGTGGTGATCTTTATTGTATGTTTTCGGTGTCATTATGTGGGGGTAAAGTTTCGTTTATTGACTGATTTATACAATAATTGGAAATAATGCTGTAATTGGAATAAATGCTTTTGGGTGAAGTGATCATCGTTTTGGTCAATAGGTTACCTCTGACCTAAAAGCATGTTACGATCTGCCATTGCCGTGGATTGTTACCGAAAACTCCAATAAACGTTAGATACACTGGGCATTTTGAGGCTTAACACAATATTAAGAAACTTATTGTTATTTCTCTTAATCTCGACACTGGCATAAATAGTATTTGAAGAGGATTGATTGCCATAGTTAGGAAGAAGAATCCTGAAAATAACGTATGATGTTAATTTTAATATGTCACATGACCTTGTTTGTGTGAACATTGCTTGGAGGGTAACATAATATGTATGGTGATTGAAAAAAGGACCTTTATTTTATCCAAATATTAATAATTTAACGTTTTTTTCAAATTCTTTATAAGAACCTTCTCCTGTGCCGGTAGCACGAACTTTTTCGACAACGTATTCGAAAATGTAACTCGCGAAATGTCAAAATTGTCATACTAATTTTTAGTTCCACTTTTCGCCGCCGCAGCGCTGTTAATTTTTCAATACAAAAATAGTCGAAGGCGATACGAAAACATTGTCGCAAATTATTCATGTTAGCCCTACTGATAATAATAAACACATAAAGAAAAGAACTTGCGAAATCGGTCCAGCCCTTCACGCGTGATGCCGTGACCAAGTAAAATAGGGATTCATTTTATATATATATACAGATAACCATCTCTTTTATCCGTGAAACTGTAATGTTTTCGTGCAATTCACTTCTGGATGTGAGTCAGGTGTGACCCTCTGAGGTCATTATGGAAAGTGCCAATCGGGACCTTGTAGGAGATAACAGACCGGTCACACGGGATATAAGCTTGTTAATGAACAGACCATGGCTTGTATTGAATGACCTGTTGTTTTGTTAACGGAACAATATTCAGTACCTGAGAAAGGTTTGTTTATTCAATTAATTGCACGTCTTACAGTAAAATATGATAAAAATAAAAGTATATTTATAACTAACGCAGCAGGGCACAGTAATTGAGAGGGTGTATCACAGTTTATATTGTTGAGATCATTATTCGACTCTTTCCTTAATTCTTAACTTATAGTAGTAAAATTTTACAAATCTTTACTTTTTTCTTTTATTTTATATTCATTTATTCCTGGTGGTGTGGTAGATTACAACAACCTTTGATCTCTTGTGATCAATATAGGAGCGTAACTGACTGGGCTAGTCATTAAACACAAGCATATGGCCCACCTGATGGTAAGCAGTCACCCTAGCCTATAGCCGCTAGCAATACCAGGGATATCATAAACGAGAGAGGAGTCGCTCTACTAGCAGAATTATATCAAGTAGTGTTATTTGACTGCGGTCTTCTGTAAGGTACAGGCCCCAGTCGGGCGGCTCCAATATTAATGGGAGAACCCATGGGAGAACCCAATTTGCCATACCTTTCTTTTTTTAAGCTTGGTGTGATTATTCACTATACATAAGCTTAGAAAAACTCATTGGTATAGTCCGGGGTTTGAGTCTGGGCCCATCAGACGACAGGCCGTTGCTTCAACCACAAGGCCACCACGGCTTTCTCTAATAATTGTAAACAGCTGTAGCGCAAGCATGAATAATTTGCGTCAACGTTTTCGTATCGCCTTCGACTATTTTTGCATTGAAAATTTACAGCGCTGCGGCCGTGAAAAGTGGAACTGAAAATTAGTATGACAAGTTTGACATTTCGCGAGTTACGTTTTCGTATACGTCGTCGCAAAATGTTCCTGCGACCGGCACTGGTCATATCGCTTGTCGTGCCAACTTATCGATAAGGGACTATGGATAGTATTCAAGTATGCACGCAGTCACCCGTTACACAGGTCTTATTAGATGTGTTGAACATCCCCAGCTTCCACGGAGCCAGTGGTTCTGTACCACGGCGCGGAGTGGGAGACCCCACTCGCCACGTCGTACCGCTGCCCGACCCCGACCAAGCTCACGATGACGTCGGAGACGGGCAGCGTGGTGGCCGCGCTCACACTCTCCAAGCTGCAGGAGGAAGCCTTCCGCACCACGCCCGGGGAAGGATTCAGCGCTGGTAAGTTGCTGCTGTTTTTGTCCCTGTAATTATATCATTTAGGAGATAGAACCTAACACCTGTTGAGCTTAAACTTACCGTCCTCGAAGTACCCACTTCATTACTTACAAATATTATAAATAGGAGAGATTTGTATTTTTGTGTGTATGTTTGTATTGGATAGGCTCCGAAACTACTGGACCGATTTCAAAAAATCTCATCGTTAGAAAGCTACATTATCACTGAGTAACATAGGCTATATGTTACACTAGCTGCCAGCCCCGGCTTCGCACGGGTAGACAAAATATATTTGATTAATGTCATATTTTACAAACTCGTACCTTACAGTCCCTTTCCTATATAGAAACCAAAAAGGAAAAGCTATAACTAACATAAGCGTTCACTACATTAATACAAATTATTTAATAAATACATATGTCCTTGTCTGTTTGAAATGTACAAAGTATGTTGTAGTCAACACAACACTCAGAACCAGGTAAAATAAATAAATAAATAATAAATAATGCTTGGACATTATCACACAGCGCCAACTGGCCCCAAACTAAGCAAAGCTATTACTATGGGAACCAGTAGCCGATACAATACTTATATACTTTTTTTCGCAACGCAAGACAAACATATTTGTCACATAAATGTTTGTCCCGGCGGGAATCGAACCCGCGACCTCTAGCGTAGCAGTCAGGTGTACTAACCACTAGACCAGCGGTCTCGTCAAAAAAATTACAATTAACTGCGAATTCTGTCAAATGTACTTCGGACCGTAAATAATAGTACTCGTTTGTTGCCCGACATGGTCGTGATAGGTAAGAAGGCAAAGGCATTAGAGTTAGACCCATTTTTTTAATTATTTGTTGTTGCCACTATGGCAATATAAAAATACACATACTGTGACAATTTCAACTGTCTACCTATAACGGATCTTGAGATACAGCCCGCTGACAGACAGACGTACGGACGGACGGACAGCGATGTCTTAGTAATAGGTTAACGTTGGTTATCTTTCGGGTACGGTCCATACCCATACCGACTTCATTTCATACTTTTAGGGTTCTGTACCGTACGGAACCCGGAATGAACCTTCAATATGAGGGTGGTTAGAGTTAGAAGGCGTTATACATTACAAACGCAACTAATTGATATTATAAAGTGTAATGCGTATATAATGAGTAATTCGCTAACAGTCCCCGGCGCGTTATCTCACGTCTGGCTCGCTGATAGTGGCCGATTGATTTCACTTTACGCAAAATTAGAACACATAACATATTATGTTATATTATTTTCTTATTATTCTTATGTTATAACACACAGGTTCTAAATTATAATAGTTATACGTGGAGCAACATATTTGTATCGAGGATTATGAAATTTGGTGTAGTTAAAGTCAATAAAGGAGAAGGAGTGCAGAAAGCGAATATTTTAACATAATATTGCATTAGAAATACATTAAATTAATAATAAAATATGCGTTTGACTCAAGTCTTACTGAATGCCATAGACAATGTTTGTTTATATTTTGAATTGTTGGTAATCTTCAGTGTACATCAAACTTTCACGGATTTATTTTATACATGACTAGCTAAACTGAGCTGTAGCTTAGTCAGTTATTCATTATGAGGGAAGTAGATAATTATATAAATTCCGTGGGATATTTTAAAAAAGTACATAAAAACATTTCTATTGAAAATGCACTGTCGTTTCTTCTGTAAGGTGAAGGTACAGTCCCCAGTCGGATTGCTCCAATATTAGTAGGATAATCCATGGGAGCTTTTCTAGCTATTGGTGTGATTAATCACAGTACTGAAGCTTAAAAAAACTCATTGGTACATGCCGGGATTTGAACCTGGGCCAATCAGATGACAGGCCGTTGATTCAACCACGAGGCCACCACGGCATTGTTTGTAAAGAATGAATAAACTTGCAGAATACTGGACCGATATAAAAATTCTTTCACTTACAGCATGCTTATATTATCACTGAGTAACATAGGCTATTTATTATACTGCTACGGACGAAGTCGCGGGGTAAAGGCTAGTATAAAGATTAAGTTAGGTCTTTACTTGTCTTCCCCATTGGGTACGTGTTTTAAAAAACATTTTAATGTGACACTTGATCATTTCGTGCTTAAATCACGTTTAGTTTGTCTTACCAGGAAGTTACTATCAGCAGACTACTGTGTACTTACTGTTTGAATTACACAAACTTATTTACACGTTTTCATGTCCGCCAGTCTTAATCAACTTTTTTTTCACGTGGGTCGCATTTGGCACAATAATTGATACGTTTCGTTTTGTCTCTTGATATATTTCCATCTTTATATGTCGTGAAGAAGTTGTTAGTCACCGGCCTTATTTGGTTATAAAATTAAAATCATTCTGACGTAGCAGCAACATAGATAAACCAGTTGTTGATCTAAACATGGTACCAATATTCCGTCACTTTAATTGCATTATTCATATAAAAACGGTCCCTCTTACGTTAAGTATTTTTAATTTTAGCTTTCCCAGATTTTTATATATAAACTTATCCTATTAAAAAAACAAAACATGTATGTAATATGTAGGTCAGTTTTATAATTTAACTAGCGACCCGCCCCGGCTTTGCACGGCCAGCGTTAGCCATATAAATTAAATACCAACAAAACCCAAATGAATTAAACATAAAAATGTTCCGCTTGAATCACTATCTATTAAAATAAACGCATGAACATCCGTTGCGTAGTTTTCAAGATTTAAGCATACATAGGGACAGACAGACAGCGGGAAACGACTTGGTTTTATACTATGTAGTGATTAAGATATAATTATTTTTCAATGATGTTAACATGTTCGATTCGATATGAGCCGGTTTGCGGGCGTACGATAGAGTATCCCTGATGTAAACACTAATGCTATCACGGCGAGCGATACGCTTTATCTGCCGGTGCATTACCGCGAGGTCGCTCACTGCAGGTGATTGGCTTGAAACTTGTAATGTATCCCACAGAAGTACGGACGCGATACAATGCACTATTATACAGTAATATAATAAAAGTATTTATTGCACGTCGTATTAAGGTATGAACTTACAGTTGACAACAATTTGGGACCAGTGTTTTATTTTTTTTAAATTCTTGTTTATTTTTTTTATATAGGGGTAATTTTTTCCCTTGCAAGAGAATAAAATGGTTTGTGTGACAGATTTAAATAAATATTAAAATATATATATAAAGGATGCTATTATAATAATACTAATTATATGTTATCTAGGAGTAACATGCACAGTACATATTAGAGGAGGTTGCTTAGACACGCAATTAAAATAAAAATCAACATTTCTACTCGTTATAAAGTAAATTCCTTCATAGAAAACAACGTGGCCATAGCTAATGCTCAATAAATGGTGTGATTAAAAATAAAAATATGTGCTTAGTGATAATATTATATTGATAAATAACATTCGTACAGTTATTTGTATCAATACAGTTAGTGATACAGGTAACACTTTGAGCAAGTAGTTAGTGTCATTAGGAATAATTTTATAAAAAATATTGATCTTATAATGACATAAATCTGAGCATAAATATTCATGCGATTGTCCGTATCCTTTTCTATTTTAATTGTAATTGTTGGCAATACTGACATTATTGACTAGATATTTTTTAAATTTTTATCCTGACTATGATTGTACACCGGCGGCCGTGAAGTGAAGTGAAACGGCGCTGTATGCTTTGCCCACTCCGAAAGAGACATAATAATATGTATGTTCGTACGTAAAATTTAGGCATTGATGTCACTTAAGTGTGTATTATATAATAATGTGTGTGTGTGTGTGTGTGTGTAGCCCGCGAGTGCGGCGGCGGCGACGTGCCGGACGCGGTGCCGATAGCGGTGGGGTGCGCGCTGGGCGGGCTGGTGCTGGTGGTGCTCGTGGCGTACCTCGTGGGCCGCCGCCGCTCCGCCGCGCGCGGATACCTCTCCATGTAGACTGGTACATGGTACACCACCCTTCCTTCACATATACACCACTAGGCGACCTGACGCCACTCTCGAGGAGACAGTTCACACTTACACACACAGGTCACACTTATATACGCACAAGTCACGCGTTCGTATACACTGCTCCTCGGGATGCGCTGTGCTGGCATTAAAGAGGCGACGAGTATATTTGCATTGAATTGAGGCACGTTTTGTTTGGTGCCACGGCCTAGAATTTTGGATTTGTAACATATTACCCCCCCCCCCCCCCCCCCCTCATTCCTGCAATCTGTGTGGGTGATTCTGCGCTATTTGATGACCAATGAGCGCGCGCGGTAGTGGATTTAGCCGTCACATGTCGGTTGTTACAAATCATATGCGTCTGCTGTATGTAAGGCTCGCCAGTTTTTTACCCGACTACGGCGAAGCCAAAAGGAAGAGTTATGATTTTAACTATGTATGTATGTTTGTATTCCCTCCGTAGCGCCTAAACAATTCTCCGATTTTGATGAATAAGTTGTCAATCAATTCCTTATTATGGCCCGTGTAACATAGGAAACACTTTGACCGACTTCAACAAAAGGAGGAGTCGATTTCACCTTGTAATAATAATAAAATTGTTAACCGGATCGTAATCGATTACATTCCTTTTTTAGCGCGGGTTTTAAATATTTTTTCCGTAGACGGGTAAGAAGTTTTTTTGTTTTTTTCCTTCTTTATTTATAACATGTATTATATAGATTCTTGTTTATGTTACAGGTGGTCTGGTGGAGAGTAGCCAATACACCTGCTCAGTCGCAGTGTAACGTATCCAACACCACTCCCGTCGCATTTACCTACTCTCACACTCATTCTAATAATAATTCATTCGTCATTCTGTCTATCGTTTGCATACATTATTATATATTTTAAAACGTTTTGCGGTCTTCAGTGTTCGAGTGTTTTCCTTTGTGTAACTTTTATCTATTCTTTTTAGTTTGTTGACAAACGGTGGACGGATATATAAAGGGTAGGTAGTAAAATTGCTCAAGGTTTCAGAGTGCTGGTAACACCATGACGTTGACTTCAATTTCTGTTAAAACCTATCATATTACAAAAATTACCTATATTAAATGTCAATTGCTTTTATCGAAAGCTAAATAATATGCTGTCTGAATAGCTGCATATGTTATATTATTAATTGCACCATTGTTTTATAGAAATACATGCTGAGCGAAAGTTGAGCAGATTTTTATTATTAGAATTGTCTATCAAACATGTCTCATATGGTATTTATGGAATAGTTCGTCTGTGTATGTACTATTTCTGCGTGTCTCGATTGATAGCGTAGTCTCGGCCATAATATTAGTGATTTAGGAGAGTATTCATACAAAATGTTAGTGCTAACCAGCCGTTCCTGAATCTGCCTAATCAATGCCCAGGTGTGGACAAAATTGTGATGTTAATAGGAAATGGGATGTAAAACTGTAGCTATAGTAATATTGATCTTTGCAACGATTTCCATTTAATAAATGTATCTATATATTTTATTTGTATTTTTTTATAATATGTTCATTGTGATTTTTTATGTCCAAAGATAATGATCAGCAGCTATACGCGAGTATAGCTTCAGCACTGTCATCTAATGTCGAACATCTGTCCAAAACTAAAATAGATATACATATATATTTAAATGTACGCCCGTAGATTGTAGTTAAGACTATAAAAAATAATGCAGTGTTTTTATTGTTTAGATTATTATAGTATTCGATGATTGTTTTAAGTGTAAAAGTTGTATACTGGACAACTGTATTGCTCCGACGTGCAATGTCCTAAAAGAGAATTTCCTTACTATCTAAAATTTAATCCAGGACGTAACTAGTATAAAAAAATTTGCCGGCAAATGATTTTTGAGCGTTAGCAATGTTTTCTACCGGCGTGTACTTGCAAGGAAGGTATCTGCTATCTCTTTCCCACTTATAATTGTTGAATTATATGGATAAGACATTGCTGTTTGTAAAGAGATCAAGAGCTTCTGGACTTTCCTGAATGAAGCGATTAGTAATCTGGTCTATGGCTGACACAAATGTGATGTGGGGTTTCCGCTTGCTGATATGGCAACGAGGTATTGTCACCATAATTCTGAAACAGCTCCAGTAGACTATCCCGGCTAACAGAATATACTGGCTATGAGAAAAACTATATCTTGATAATTTATAAAATGGTATCACAATGTTTATTATTCATGATAACAACACTGTGGGATAATTTTTTTAAAGGTCTATCGAAGTGATTGTTCCTTCACATAATAAAATGTGAAGGAACTTTTCTACACGCCAGATTTTTCTGTTTTGGGATATTCTGCTGAAGCTATTTCAGTATTGGATCTCGATACTTTTGTAGAAATTAACGAGAAACTGAATCCTCGAAGCCTCATCAGTTTAAGAAACCCAAATTTTAACGGATTGTATTTGTAATGTTTTGTCGTCATGTTCATATATTAAGAGCTTCAGATGAATGTTCCTCTCGCTCGAAATTCCGCTCGCTCATTAGTCTCATATTTAGAAACAAGTTTCTTAGCACATTCTTCCATTGTCGGAGTTAAAATTTCACATAACCAAATGCTGTTAAGGGATACATACGAATAAACGTTTTTTTATTGTCATTGTCGAGTTTTATTTACTTTCTACAAAGCTAAATACAATAAATATGCACTTTAAGTATGTACTTATTTTATTATATACACAACTCCACGCTATTTACATTGTTTAAAACTACTGAACACGTGTTTGTATCAATAATAATTATTTATTTTTGTGACATGTGTTGTATCGCGTTAACTATTAAAGCTGACCCTTATGTATTTATTTATTAACAAAATATTAAATATCTTATCTGTCTCTAACATTGCTGAGAAAGAATGGCATGTACATTGTACAACTAGTGACTATTGTTTAAATGCAACCGCAATGTATTGGACAACGAATGATTAAGATGATAATAGGCAAAAGTGACCGCTTACTATGACACTTAGTAGTATCAAAAAGGAAATACAGTTATAAGGACGACCTTTGTTTATAAACTAAATGGAAGACTTATGCTAATTTGGAGTCGAAATAAAAATGTTTGTTGCCTGGTATCGAAATGGATTATGAACATTTTTTTTTAGAATGAAGTACCAAGTGTTGGTAACATTACAGGGGTTATTTAAACCGTATCATTTCCAATAATATGAACGATCAACAGATCCGATAACACCACACCTGATCCGTACAAGTGGCTGAATGTGAATACCAAATAAGTATATAATAACTTATCTACAATGGCAACTAACGTTTTATATTATTCTGTACAATTATCGTAGAATACTGCTTGAGGAGATACAATACAATACGATATGAGTATTCAAGCGCTGTAAAGACTTCCCAGTTGGACCAAGCTTGCTGATCACAGAGTTGGTTACTTATTAAAAAAAATAGTTATGTGGTAAATAACGTATGTCGTAAGTTGGCTACAAAACCCTGGCACTGGTACTGGAATTAAAACTGTATATATTACTATTTAAGATAAATCACGTCATTACCAAAGCTCAAAAACAGAAACTAATATTGGGTGGTGGTCACGAAATTTTATTATTTTCAACGCCGTTCTCGAGATAAATAGATAAATTAGTTTTATCATTTTTCATAAGGGTTTGTTCAGTTTGAAGGAAAATAATCGTTGGGTGGTATTTCAGGTGTAGGGAGAGGTTTAAGGACTGCAAAAGAGTTAAACCTCTTTCTACCTCAAATGACCATCAAGTGAAGTAAGCTTGGTCTAACTGGTAAGACTGAGAGAGTGATGTTAACCTAACAATTATTATATATATACATTAGCCTCTTATTTATACAGCCTCGGTCGAGACTCATGCGCACGTTTGTTGTTCAGTGATAATACTTTCTATTTGCAGCTCACCAAAAAAGAGTTCTTGAAACAGTGCAGTACCTGTAGCCATGTTTACTATCTACAATCGTTAACGCTATAGAAACGAAAGAAATGTATGGTAAATTGACAACTTAAGTTGTCAATTCCCATATAATTGACAACTCAAGTTGTCAATTCCCATACATTTCGTTACGTTATAACGTAAAGAGTTTAAAATTATTTTTTTCTTTAGCGTTAACGTTAAATAAACATGGCCAAGCCCTCAGGTATGCTTATGATAACAAAAATATCTATTATGCTCACTTACTAAAACCACATGTCAAAGGTATTTATGAATAGCATTAAACAGGCTTTGTGGGTCTGTTGTTGTGACAGACAGTCATTTCAGATTGTTTACAATCGCTGTATTCTTATTGAGACTTCAGTGCCGGTAGCAGGAACATTGTCGACAACGTATTCGAAAACGTAACTCGCAAAATGTCAAAATTCTCATACTAATTTTTAGTTCCTCTTTTCACCGCCGCAGAGCTGTTCATTTTCCAATACAAAAATAGTCGAAGGCGATATGAAAACGTTGTCGACAATGTTCCTGCTACCGGCACTGTATAAGAAATCTTTAAAGTATGTGTTATTAAAGATTTCTTATAACAAATACGATTCAAATACAATTAAAAAAAATTGACCGATTCGGATGGCATTTCAAAAGTCCTAACAATATCAGTATTGATATCTTGCACGTGTTATTGCACCCAGAAATCTTGAAAGAAACCGCAAGAATACGACGACTGTCTTATCACACACAAGTTTCATGTGGTGTAATAATTAATGAACTAAGTGAGCTGTGACAACAAAAAGTATTACAGTAACACAATGGCACAGTTTGGTAAGTAGTTATAGTAGCAAGGCACAAGACAATGTCTTTTGTAACAGTTCTATTCGATTACAAGTTGTAAACGAGTTGGTAATGCGAGCTCCGTACATTAATAATCCACGTTTTGGAAACATTCAGTGGCGGTAGCAGGAACATTGTCGACAACGTATTCGAAAACGTAACTCGCGAAATGTCAAAATTGTCATACTAATTTTTAGTTCAACTTTTCACTGCCGCAGCGCTGTTCATTTTCCAATACAAAAATAGTCGAAGGCGATACGAAAACGTTGTCGACAATGTTCCTGCTACCGGCACTGATAAAATTGTATAAATCTGATAAAATGTTTTAAATAGTTGTTGGTATTGATTGACATATTGAAAAATAAATGACTTCTAGAACTTTCTCGGAAATAAAAGTTGTATTGTCATTGTGAACCCCTTTGGACCATAAAACTCGTTGGGCCGGAGGCTCAGGGTTTTACATATGGTCCTTCGAGACGGAAAATTTTAATGAGATGTTGGATACATAGTCTTTCTTCTTTACATATATTTATATCATGCTTCTACCTATATCATATTTATAAATAAAATATAAACTACCATATAATATTACGTCTCAATTATATAACTATTTAGTCTTGGTAATGTGCTTCTAATGCTCATTATTATGTTATAAATGGCTATTGTTATTTCTCAAAAGGTTTATTTATTTAATTATCTTACTCACGTTACCAACTCGCAAACCTTCCAATATGAACCCTAATCCAAGGCGGGTAGAGGTCACTCTTGTATCGGGCAGGAGTCCAAGAGCACATTATGCAGAGCCTCCATCTGGCTCCAGTCCAACTTGTGTCCGCCGATGGTGACGTCACGCATGCAGCCTTTGAAATTCTCGCGACCGCCGTCTGCTGAGTCTGCCACGCCATCTGCAATTATATTCCCGGTTTAATTGAGATTAATTTCGAATGCACCTGATATAACTGCAAATAATGGTGGGATTGCAATTTGAGTGGCCGTTGTAAATTATCGGAATAATATTAGATTTTGATTCCAAAGCATACAAAGTTATTGTCATATTTGTAGGCTGTTGGTATAGTTTGTACGTAGTATATTATCTACTCTCGAGGTATAATAAAAAAAATATTATACTTTAGGTACATTTTGACATGAGGTCTCAGATGTACAGAGAGCTCGCTTCTTAAAAATGATTAGTCCAATTTTTCACCGGCGCAGCGCTGTTCATTTTTCCATACAAAATTAATCGAAGGCGATACGAATGTGTAGTCTTGTATTCTTGCTAGGGCTACAGATGACAAGTCGTTGCCACAATCGCAAGGCCAGCACGGTGTTTTCAAGTGTGGTCCCGCCTGTCTTAGAAAGGTTATTTCGGTAGGTTTGATATTGATTTTAATGTTATAGTAGCAGATACCTGGTAGGCCGGCGAGGTATAGCGGGGCGGGCGGCGCGCGCGGCGGAGGGCGGGCGGCCAGCTGCGGCGCGGCGCGCAGCACCCCGCCCCCGTCCAGCCGCAGCCGCAGCCCCGCCCGCCCTACACGCGCCCACACCCCGTGCCACGCCCCGTCACACACCGCCCCGCCCGCCCCCACCACGTCACCACCCTCCACGCGGCTCAACACCACCTGCACACCACACACCACCTCAACCTATTATATCACACACGAGAACAGATACCAACATACGATGGGGGAAAGAAAAAACAAATGAAACGCTAGGCTCGGTGTGTCTCCGTCTCGCTCGCACAGCCAGTGCAGTGTACTCACCGCGCCGTCCTTGACCTCGAGCACGACCCCCCCGCTGGCGAGCAGCACCCCGCTGGGCTCGGTGTGTCTCCGTCTCGCTCGCACAGCCAGTGCAGTGTACTCACCGCGCCGTCCTTGACCTCGAGCACGACCCCCCCGCTGGCGAGCAGCACCCCGCTGGGCTCGGTGTGTCTCCGTCTCGCTCGCACAGCCAGTGCAGTGTACTCACCGCGCCGTCCTTGACCTCGAGCACGACCCCCCCGCTGGCGAGCAGCACCCCGCTGGGCTCGGTGGTGCGGAACCCGAGCTGTATCTCGCTCCAGTCGTCGTCCTCGTCGGCCGCGCTCGCCGCCGGCCACACGCTCGACCACGTCGCGTATGCGTCGCCTGCCAGGAAACAATATGTCTATATACTACACAGTGCTATAATATTGGATCCAAAATGTGTAAAGTTACACTGACTATGGATATGGAAAAAAAATACATTTTATTACTAGCGCCTCGACTTGACGGATGAATGACCCCTTCGAGCTCGAATGCTTGTCGAGTTTTATCCGTGCGTACGGATATTCCTCCATAACCATACTCATATTTCAGCCAATTTACACAAAATGTTAGATATACATTTAAACCTATCACATGAAATACTCCTATTGTGGAACCGAATAAAAATCCGTTCAGTAGATTCTGAGCTGATCGCGCTTAGACAGACAGATATGGCCGGCTGGAGGACTTCATAAATATTCAAAGATGCCGCGTATAATGAATGATTGATGTGGTGTACCTCCGAAGTAGGCGGCGGGCTCGACGTTGGGGAAGCACTGCCCCACGCGGTGGTGCGCGCGCGCCAGGTCCTCGGCGCGCCCGTTCACCGCCACGCGCCGCACGCAGCCCACCAGACCGCCCACGCGCACGATCTGTACCATACCCATACATAGTTTTACATTAATCCTATGCTAGCTGTCCCACTGCTGGGCTACGGCTGTCTGGCCCCAACAACTCTCGCCCAGTTGTAATGAAATGCATTGAGGTCGTCACGCCATCGTTTCTGGCAGAAGATCTCATTCAACATAATTCTGACGAAGTGTTGTATTTCTGCGATTTCCAGAGCTATTTAAGATATTGTGCTGGACGTGTTGGTAGTAGAGGAACCATAAGCAACCGTATTTTCTCAACAATAAGGTTCACCGGCCGAATTCACCCTAAGAGCCGCTTTGGGACACTAGTAAATCCGCCCCATTCTGCACTGAAGTTTGTTACAGCTATATCTGATGAGTATTCGATATGCTATTTCCATATTTGGAAACTCAAATTAAATACTCTTCAAAATATTTTCTTTTTCTTTCTTACGCTTGATATTTCGTTACTCCTGGAAATTTACTGGCCTGGGCCCATAGTGTAAATTCAGCGCTGAAATTTATCATAGTTTATCAAGCGCAGCCGGATCCAGGGCTCTGTATAGAGAACAACATATCGATGGTGGAAATGAAATAAATGAAGCGCCATTTGCCAAATAGTTCATCAGAGATGCTCAGAGTTAAAAAAAATAATTAAATGATTATATCTTTTTTATTTACTAACGGCCGTTTTTTTTTATTTGTGAGCTTCCGATTGGCTTCTAACCAAGGCAGATCGTTAGAGAATCCAAAACTCTATTGAGCTGTATATAAAGCACATTTTCGACTAAAGTGGCGTTTCATTTGTTTTTCCTTTCCACCATCGAATATGATAATGTACTGAGAGCGTGTGTAGGCTACATTTAGCAGGCTGTATGAGGTGTAAGGCGTGTTCGGTGCGTACATTGTGCGGGATGTGCGGCAGGGCGGGCGCGCCGCCCACGTAGAGGCGGGCCGCGCGCGCCCCCCCGGGGGACCCCGCGCCCCCCGCCTCGCCCCCGCTCCACACGCCCAGCCGCAGCCGACCCACGCGCACCGACACCTGCACACACACACACACACACTTTACTATAACACTCACTATCTAATTATCACTGACTACACACCTAATTTTCATTATTTCAATTTATACCTACATAAATACTTTCAAATTCACAACATATTTACTGATGAATCCAGCTAGAAATTCAAAACGAAATAAAAAATCGTTTACTTAATTAAGGTCCTAATAAGGCACTTATGAAGGTCTAAATTACCACCGGTTCGGAAAAAAAATCTACCTGAGATTTCTTGAAAAAATATAATTCTTACATTTCATAGAACAAATAGGTAAAAAGCAAGATGTCGCTAAATTGCAATAAATAAATAAATAATATTTAGACATTTTCACACAGCGCTAGCTTTTGCATCACTTTTAACAATCAGCTTCCATGAAATTTCTTCGGAAGCTTACTCAAAGCCTTAAGTATGATAATGATCATTAGTCAGCATAGTATATATAATATGTCAGTATGTATGTGGCTCACCGCTCGCCAGGTGCCGTCGGCCACGAAGGCCGTGAGGGCCACCTCCTTCCTCCTGCGCCCGCGCACCACCAGCCGCAGCTTGCCCTCGCGGATTATCAGCGCCATGTAGTGCTTCGGCTTTGCTTTGGAGCCCTACAACACACAATACCATATCATTATCATCAACCTTAAAGAGAGCTCCGCGTGGATATACTGCGCTCGTTGTATTTTTTTTACCCCTAAGGTGGCAAACAAGCATACGGCCCGCCTGATGTTGAGTTGGTAACTGGTTAGTGATATCTCTGGTACTGCTAGCGGCTATAGGCTACATGACTGCTTACCATCAGGTGGGCCGAACACTTGCCTGCTAAATTAAGAAAAAAAAAAAAACTATTACAGAAGATATTGATTATTGTTGTTATTCCTTTTGAATTTATAAGTATATGGTGATAAGTGCTACTCAGGATTTATTATTGCTAACCATCCATCTGCACTGCAATATTGATCTAATTTCATTACAATAACAGAATAATACTTAGTTAGAATAAGTTTTAATAGTTGTAACGCTATGCACACATACCTTACACATACACATACACATACTTTACTTTGTACTTGTGTTTTATAAAATTGTGTTCTGTTCTTTGTGCTTAATAAATAAATAAATAAAATAAACAATATAAGCACACGCGGTATTGCTGGATCATCATAGTCCACAGGCTCCGGTGACCGCTTACCAACGGTAAGCCGTATGGTTGTGTGCCACCTAAGAGGTATAAGGTGTACCGGGGCCAGCAGTAGCAGTCCCTGCGGGGAGAAGGTGCGGAAGTGCAGCGTGACGGCCAGCTCCCGGCGCCGCGCCAGCCGCAGCGTGGCGTGGCTGCCCGGGGAGTCCCCGAACTTCACCGCGCCCGCCTCCACCGTGTACGACGGGGTCTAGGGAACACATAGGTCATACATATCATGACCACTACCTTTCGGGGTACCCACACAGTACACTGGGTCATTTAACACAATTTTAGGGTTGGCAACGCGCGACGGATACCCCTGGTGTTGCAAGCGTCCATAGGCTGCGGTAACCTCTTACCATAAGGCGGTCCGTATGCTTTTTTGCCACCTTGTGGTATATAAAAAAAAACACTTTAATTACATCTTCATTTATCAATCGTTCTAAAGGACCGCTTTAAAGTTTCTCTTTGCATTGCTATCGGCTATACGGGTAGAGGCTCCAGAACTCCAAAGTGTGACAACTGGTTTAACGCCGGCTGATTTTCCATGTATAATGTCAGATGTCAGTCGTTTTGTGTAACAATCAGGTGACCAGCCTCATCGGGTTACATCTAGTGCCGACCACAACAGTGTTTGAGAGGGCAAGGCGATGATGAGATACAGGCAGAGAGCATGTATGTATCAGAACGTTAATATTTTTAAGATTTCCCCAAGGAGTTATGTCACCCTTGGAGGATTTTATTGCAACTCAAGTAAGGTTACAGTAGGTGTATTTTAATATAGGACCAGTAGGGCGTGCATGAATAATTTGCGACAACGTTTTCGTATCGCCTTCGACACTAAAAATTCATATGTCAATTTTGTCATTTTGCGAGTTACATTTTTTTTTATACCACTACGGTTGCAAACAAGCATACGGCCCGCCTGATGTTAAGCGGTTACCGCAGCCTATGGACGCTTGCAACACCAGGGGTATCACTCGCGCGTTGCCGACCCTAATAAACATTTTCGAATGCGTAGTCGAAAAATTATCCTGCTACCGACACTGAGTCCCTGCGATTTAATATTGGATCTTTGGATCGTTTTGTACAATTGTTTTAGTGTATTGACAATGTGTTTGGCGAGCTGTATGGATTTGAGACTATTATTGATTTTAGTGTGTTATGTTCCGTTGCTTATTGTGCAATGTTGTAAGGTGATATAGTGAAGTGTAAGCACGTGTGTTGTAGTGCGTGTGTGTGTGTGTGTACCTGTGTGCAGAGCGTGTGCGCGGGCGCGGCGGGGGCGGGCGGCGCGCGTGTTGCGGGCTGGGGGCCGCCCCCGCGGCCCAGGGCGGCGCCCGCCCACCGCACCGCGCCCTCCACTCCCAGCAACCTGCACACACACGACATACATTACATCCATATTCAACACCTATACAGTCGGTTCAATATTTATTCAATACATGCAACTCATTGTATACTTATTTAGCTCTGATTAACATAACTAGATATTGGTGCCAATTCTTTAACATAACTAGATATTGGTGCCAATTCTTTAACATAACTAGATATTGGTGCCAATTCTTTAACATAACTAGATATTGGTGCCAATTCTTTAACATAACTAGATATTGGTGCCAATTATTTAACATAACTAGATATTGGTGCCAATACTTTAACATAACTAGATATTGGTGCCAATACTTTAACATAACTAGATATTGGTGCCAATTATTTAACATAACTAGATATTGGTGCCAATACTTTAACATAACTAGATATTGGTGCCAATACTTTAACATAACTAGATATTGGTGCCAATTCTTTAACATAACTAGATATTGGTGCCAATACTTTAACATAACTAGATATTGGTGCCACTACTTTAACATAACTAGATATTGGTGCCAATTCTTTAACATAACTAGATATTGGTGCCAATACTTTAACATAACTAGATATTGGTGCCAATTATTTAACATAACTAGATATTGGTGCCAATACTTTAACATAACTAGATATTGGTGCCAATTATTTAACATAACTAGATATTGGTGCCAATACTTTAACATAACTAGATATTGGTGCCAATTCTTTAACATAACTAGATATTGGTGCCAATACTTTAACATAACTAGATATTGGTGCCAATTCTTTAACATAACTAGATATTGGTGCCAATACTTTAACATAACTAGATATTGGTGCCAATTATTTAACATAACTAGATATTGGTGCCAATACTTTAACATAACTAGATATTGGTGCCAATTATTTAACATAACTAGATATTGGTGCCAATTATTTAACATAACTAGATATTGGTGCCAATACTTTAACATAACTAGATATTGGTGCCAATACTTTAACATAACTAGATATTGGTGCCAATACTTTAACATAACTAGATATTGGTGCCAATTCTTTAACATAACTAGATATTGGTGCCAATACTTTAACATAACTAGATATTGGTGCCAATACTTTAACATAACTAGATATTGGTGCCAATTCTTTAACATAACTAGATATTGGTGCCAATTCTTTTGTTCAAAATTTAAAACTTTACTAATTTGACAGGTCTAAAAATATTGCCATCCTTATTTAACCCCGCACATCAGAAAGGGATAGCAAGACTTTTTAGACCTGTCAAGTTAGTTAAGTTTAGTAATTTTTAACAACAGAATTGACACTATTATATAGGTAAGTTTAATGTGAGCTGCAGTAACGCGACACGGTTACTCAAGAGGTCATTAAATAGCGGAGTACCGACAATGCTAAGGTGTTTTGTAAAACACAGAGGTCATTAAATCGCTCACAAAACACCTAACTATTTTCGGAACTCCTTGGAGCAGATACGATAGAACGGCAACTTTGACGAGACCTCTGGTGTAGTGGATAGTATACTTGAGAGCTACGCTAGGGGCCGGGGTTTCGATACCCGCCGGGGCAAACATTTATGTGACAAACATGTTTGCCTTGCGTCTGGGTGATTGGTATGTATTATAATAAGTATGCATTTACAAAAAAAAAAGTTAAAGTATTGTATCAGCTGCTGGTTCCCAAAGTACAGGCTTTGCTTAGTTTGAAGTAAGAAGCAGCTTCTATATTAGCTAGCTACCCACTACTATCTCTTACCACCATCTCGTGTAGACTGCTGTAGGTTGATACTCACTCTCCATCTATGATCAGGTCCGCCAGCGTGCCAGTGAAGGGCACTATGGAGAAGTTGAACCGATCGTGTGGTAGTTGCGGCGGCGCCCCGCCCAGCAGCAGGCCGCCCCCCGCGGCGGGCAGGGCTCCGCCCCCGAGCGACCCGAGGCCCACGCGCACCTCGTCTGCCCACAATTCTAGCTGACAACACATCACATACGTTTTGCATAACAATTACACTGCAAGAACAGCTTTCCAATCCGTATTCGAAAACGAAACTGTCATAATGTCAAAATGTACTTATGAATTTTTAGTACCACTTAACGCCACCACAGTGCTGCTCATTCTTCCATACAAAAATAGTCGAAGGCAATAGGTATTCCAAAACGTAACTCGCTAAATGTCAAAATTGTCATACAAATTTTTAGTTCCACTTTTCACCGCCGCAGCGCAGTTCATTTTTCAATACAAAAATAATCGAAGGCGATACGAAAACGTTGTCGCAATTTATTCATGGTCGCCGTACAGAACATTACTCACGGTGAGTAATGTGTACAGAGCTGCTCGAGGAAACACTGTGCTGGCAATAAGGAGACCTGATGCTAGCCCAGGGAGTATTGATTGTTACATGAAAAATTACAGAGCACTGAGTTTCTTGCCGGTTCTTCTCAGCTGGCTTTTTCCGAACCGGTGGTAAATTAGACCTTCATAAGTGCCTTATTAGGGCCTAAGCTGAATAAATTATTTTTTTATTTAATTTGAATTTAAGGCTGGCAAGGCGCTAGTGATAACGTTAGTATAGCAAGCAACAATATTAGATTAGAGTAGTGTTATATGATGTCATCTTCTGTAAGGTAAAGGAGGTACATTCTACAGTCGGGATACTTTTTTTCCCACAGTATATTATTTCTATCTCTCTCTAGGTAATATTAATGAGTGAGTGCACCGATCTTACTAGCTTGTCAACATAACCTACATCGGCGCTCGGATTACTGTTATCTTCTGTAAGGTGAAGGTATAGTCCTCTTTTAATTTAGTTTGTATCTCTCTCTACGTGATATGAATGGGTGAGTGCAAGGATCGAACCTGTTTATGTGCCCGCACGAGCCTGACGGTGTGTACTCGTCCGTCGTGGAGCTTGGTGTCGTTGGTCTGGAGGCGCACCTCGCCCTTGCCGAGCGCGGCCAGCGCCACCGCCTGCCCTGCACATCACACTGCTGGTACACTCTATACTGCCGGTAGGCCCGGTAGGCAAACAATACCGAGCACACATCTAGTTACCTTAAAGTTGTGCTGTTAGGCTGAGGCTTCTGTGCCAAAGGTCGCCGATTCGATTCCCGCTCGGGACAAATATTAGTGTCATGAAAGTCGTGGTGTTATATGAAACTAATATTATAAAGAGGAAAGATTTGTATTTTTGTGCGTATGTTTGTGTTGAATAGGCGCCGAAACTACTGGACCGATTGCAAAAATTCTTTCACCGTTTGAAAGCTACATTATCACTGAGTAATATAGGCTATATATTATACTAGCTGCCCACCCGGGCTTCAACAAAATATTTGAAAAATGTCTACCCGTGCGAAGCCGGGGTGGGCCGCTAGTATATAATAAATCTAATACTAATATGTACTGGTCTCTGTTACCCTTATCAGGGTCGGCAACGCGCGAGTGATACCTCTGCGGCCCTGATGTTGCAAGCGTCCATAGGTTACGGTAGCCGCTTACCATCAGGCGGGCCGTATGCTTGTTTGTCACCATAGAGGTATAAAAAATATGGATTGAATATAATACTGATGATCAAGTTACCTCCAACCAACATGAGGGCGAGGTAATGTGGCTCCTGTCCACTGTGCTCGTCGGCTGGTGTAGTGCGGAGCATCAGCAGCCCGTCCGGGGCGTCGGTGCGGAAGGACAGGCCCACGGCCGCCTTGCGCCTGATGACGGGCGACGCTAGCTCTATGTAGCCCGCGCCTTCGAACACCGCTGACCGCAGTGTCTGCAAGTGTAACACTGTTCATACAGCTTTGTTTATTTCAGGTTGCATGTTTTCATTGTAACGTTATTGTGTAACGCACCGTATTGAGAGAAGTAATCTATGACATTTCCTGTTCAAAATATGGTGCCGCCCCACTGTGGCAGTACCTCCACCATACAAAAAAACCTAGGAGTGTATGTGTTACCGTTCGACGGGTCGAGGATTGTGTGTGTGTGTGTTACCGTGTCGGGTCGCGATAGTGTGTGTTACCGTGTGTCGGGTCGAGGAGTGTGTGTGTTACCGTGTGTCGGGTCGAGGAGTGTGTGTGTTACCGTGTGTCGGGTCGAGGAGTGTGTGTGTTACCGTGTGTCGGGTCGAGGAGTGTGTGTGTGTTACCGTGTGTCGGGTCGAGGAGTGTGTGTGTGTGTTACCGTGTGTCGGCAGCGCGGCTCGAGCCCGTGCCTGGCGGGCGTGTCGAGCAGGTCGTATCCCTGCTGGTCGATGGCGAGCGCGCCCAGGCAGCCCAGCAGGGCGGGCGGGGCGGGCGCGCGCGCGGGGGGCGGCGCCCCGCCCGCCCAGTACGGGCCGCCCAGTACCGGCAGCGCCTCCACCGACTGCACGGGCGGCCGCGGGGACCCCAGCGTCTCCTCGCCGTTCACGCGCAGGCTGCCTGTCCACACACAACACGCTGATAACTCATCGCCATCACATTTTAAACCTGGACTGTTGTCGACTGATGCCACTTATCATTGAAATAATTAATTAACCAACCTGTCATATAAAACACCAAAAAGTGCAATATTGTGATTTCTATCAGTATCTAGTTATACATGAAATTCTCCGAGGAGCGTCAGTGGCTACGAGAATTTGCAAATATTAAATCACAATCCACTATAAGTATTTATATGCCATTTTAAACTGTTAAAACATGTACTGCTTAACTAAAATTGCAAGTGCCTCAGGCCGACTGTTGTAGCGTGCGACTGTGTCAACGTAGACTTAGAATATTCCATTATACACATGTATAAGCATTAGATATAGACGATGATCACGCCTTAAACTAATCATTCGCCTACTGTATAGAAGTAGAAAGAGATGGGTATATCAGTGCTGGTAGCAAGAACATCTTCCGACTACGTATTCCAAAACGTAACTCTCAAAATGTCTTTTTAGGGTTCCGTACCTTAAAGGAACCCTTATAGGATCACTTTGTTGTCAGTCTGTCTGTCTGTCTATATCTCAAGAACGCGTGGACTTATGAAATTGAATTTAATTTAAAATACCCGGGTCTATGGTCTCTGTAACGACATTTAGCCTGGTCAGCTTATATCGCGGTACATGTGCACTCGTATATGAGCTGACGCGGCAAGCGCGGCCCGGTCGCCGGCCGCGGCGCCCCCGGCCCCCAGTCACTACTGGGGCCTGTAGCTTGTAACATCTTCCTAGTTTAATATACATAGTAACAGCAAGGTCCTCTTTTACTTATGAATCCCGAATTAGGCCCATCCCAGTAGTGCACTCAACATTGGTGACCCCGCGTTTTTTAATTGAGTTAAATAGTTTGCCTTGCTGTTTAGTTTTGTGTTATTTGGACTGTAGATTTTTATTAAACGTGTAGTGATTGCGTAACATGCCGGACGAGGACAATACGAGTAAAAGTGCTCCAACAGCCAACCTACATCTGGAAAACATCGTGGTTCCACAGACGCCTGAAATAATGTCGGTTGCGGTCTCCAGTAGGATCCCGGAGTTTTGGGTGGACCAGCCGCGCGTCTGGTTTATCCGTGCCGAGGCAGTGCTGACTCAGCAGCGGATCGGCGACGAGGCGAAGTTCGACATGGTTGTGTCAAAACTGCCCAAAGAGGTGATAGTGAGGATCACCGATTTCCTCACCAACCCTCCGACCACTCACAAGTTCGATGCGCTTAAACATAAGCTACTTACAATGCTCGAAGACTCGAAAAACCGCCAGGTTGAGAAAGTGCTAGGTGATATGGATCTGGGGGACGCGAAGCCATCTCAACTATTACAGCGAATGCGGGTTACGGCGAAGGACAGTTTCCCCGATGACACCTTACGCATCATGTGGCAAAACCGTTTACCAACGACGGTCCGCGCAGTGCTAGTAGCATCCAGGGAAACGGACTTGGACACATTGGCCAGTATAGCCGACGACGTGGCTGAGGCTACCGGGGCACGTCACATATCCGAGGTCACAACGCGACGACCTCCAACGCGTGCGGATTCGCCGCCTAACTCCAGGTCGGCTGATACGGCGATGATCTTGGCGGAGATAGCCAAGCTGAGCGTCCGGATGATGGACATGGAGCGCTCGAGATCCAGCCGACGAGGTAACGGACGCAATTTCCGTCGGGGCCGGTCGCAGTCGCGAGGTAGGAGTGCGTCAAATTCGCGCCGCGGTGGCGCCGGTGTAGGTAACCCGAACTGGTTATGCTTCTACCATTATCGTTTCGGACCGAACGCGGAAAAGTGCGTGAAACCGTGCGCATGGGAAACAAAGTCGGGAAACCAGTAAGGGCGGCACAGGATGCGGCGGAAATCTGTGCCATAGCCCCCGGACGTCGTTTACGAGTGACAGACCTAAATAGTGGACTATGTTTTTTGGTGGACACAGGTGCGAATATTTCAGTTTTACCAGCGACAAGAAAACAGTGTACGGGTGAGTGTTCTGACTTTAAACTTTTCGCTGCAAACGGGACGGAAATTAAAACGTATGGTTCAAAGTCGATGATTTTAGATTTTAAGTTACGTAGAGCATTTCGATGGGAATTTGTGATAGCCAATGTCAAACAACCGATACTCGGAGCCGATTTTTTAATACACCACAAATTGTTGGTCGATTTAAGTGCTCATAAGTTGGTAGATCAGGTGACAGAGCTAAACGTAATAGCACAAGTAGTGAGTAGCAATCAGCCTACCGTTAATACCGTCGACGACAACCACCCTTACCATGATTTGTTATCCCAATTCCCGAGCATTACGAAGCCTCCTACTTATAGGAATTCTCAAGTACATAACACTGTGCATCATATTGAGACAACTGGACTGCCTGTATACGCACGGGCAAGGCCATTGCCACCCGATAGGTATAAGAAAGTCAAGGAAGAATTTCGTCTAATGCAAGAGTTAGGTATTTGCCGGCCGTCTAAAAGTGCGTGGGCCAGTCCTTTACACGTCGTAACAAAGAAAAATGGCGATCTTCGTCCTTGTGGAGATTATCGCGCATTAAATGCACAAACGAAGTCGGATAGGTACCCGATACCGCGCTTACATGACTTTACTTATATTTTAGCGGGAAAGAAATATTTTTCTAAATTAGATATTAACAGGGCATATCACTGCATACCCGTCGCGAAGGAGGACATAGAAAAGACTGCGATAATTACCCCTGTAGGTCTATTTGAGTTCCCGCGTATGAGTTTTGGCCTTCGTAATGCTGCGCAGACCTTCCAGCGGTTCATGAATAATTCAGTACTGGCAGGTCTAGATTTTTTGTTTAATTACCTAGATGATGTGCTTATCGCGAGCGATAATGAGTCGCAGCATAAGGAACATCTAAGGCAGGTTTTCGAGCGTTTTGACAAATTTGGAATAACAATTAATTTGGCAAAATGTAGTTTTGGACAATCAAGGCTGGAGTTTCTAGGACATGAGGTTAGTACCGCAGGAATTCGACCTTTAGACGAAAAGGTTCAGGCAATCGTAGACTATCCCAGACCCCAAACCGTGGAGCAATTGCGTAGGTTTTTGGGTATGTTGAATTTTTATAGGTCGCATTTACCAGGAGCGGCACAGAGTCAAGCTGAGCTGGATAAATACTTAGTGGGGGCTAAGAAAAAAGATAAAACACCAATAGTGTGGACGCCTGAGACGATACACGCTTTCGCTCAGTGCAAAGAGAGCCTAAAAAAAGCAGTTACGTTGGCACACCCTCGCCCCGATGCTCAGCTAGCTCTCATGACGGACGCGTCAGACAGCTGCGTCGGAGGAGTTTTACATCAACTGGTGGATAATGTGTGGGAACCGTTAGGGTTTTATTCGAAAAAACTAACGAACGCACAGACGGGTTGTTCCGCTTATGATAGAGAACTATTAGCTATATATCAGTGTATAAAGTTTTTCCGTAAGTTGTTTGAAGGACGACCTTTGATAGTGTATACGGATCACAAGCCCTTGTGTCATGCATTCGACAAAATAGGCGGTAAAAATAGCGAAACGCCACAGCGTACAAGTCAACTATCATATATAAGTCAATTCACTACGGACATAAGGCACATAAGCGGAAAAGAGAACATAGTAGCTGACACATTATCCCGCATAGAGACCATTGTTTGGCCCACGGTACTCGACTTCTCGGAACTTGCCACTGAGCAAGCGAAAGACAAGTACTTAGAACAAATGACGCAATCGGGCCAATGCGCCGAAAGGACTAAAAATAACATTACATTTAAATTATTTTCAATTCCAAACTGCAAGGAACCCATTTATTGTGAAATTTCAAGTAAAGAGGTGAGACCGTATATTCCAGAAAAATTCAGGCGGTTAGCTTTCAAAAGTGTACATAATTTGAGTCACCCCGGTACACGTACTTCACGCAAGATGATATGTAAAAAGTTTTTCTGGCCTAGCATGAACAAGGACGTAGGACTTTGGGCGAGGTCGTGTATACAATGTCAGAGGTCGAAGGTCAATCGACATACTATTGCTAAACTACAGGCTTTCGAGGATGCTGGGCGAATGGAGCATATCCACGTAGACCTGGTCGGGCCCCTCCCGACATCTCCACGTGGTAACCGGTATTTAGTAACGATCGTAGATAGGTGTACAAGCTGGCCTGAAGCTTTTCCAATAGAGGAGATGTCTGCCGAAGTTGTAGCCAAAACTATATTTGACGGGTGGATCGTGCGTTACGGTTGTCCAGTTAAGTTGACAAGCGACCAGGGTCGTCAATTTGAAAGCAATCTATTTACAGAGTTAATGAAATTATTAGGTATTAAAAAATGTAGAACCACGGCGTACCATCCCCAAAGCAACGGCAAGGTCGAACGTTTTCATAGGTCCTTGAAAGCTGCCCTTATGGCCAGGATCCAGGATAGCTCGTGGGAAGACGAACTACCAACCGTCATGCTAGGATTGCGCGCGGCGAGTCGGTGTGACAGCGGAATTAGCGCCGCTGAGATGACATTCGGTCGTACCTTACGTTTACCCGGTGATTTTTTGAATAGTTCCCATAGTTCAGAGACGGGGGACCCGTTTAGTCTAGTGAATAACATAAGAAATAGGATAAGTAAACTTAAACCGGTAGCAATAGGTGCTCGAGACTCACGTACGACTTTTGTGCATAAAGATCTGTTTACATGCGATTCAGTTTTCGTTAGAGACGACTCGGTACGCAAGTCATTGCAACCACCATACAACGGACCCTTTACGGTGCTAGAACGGGGCGAGAAGGTATTTTTAATTCAATTTCCGAACAAGCAAGCTCGTATCTCAATCGATAGATTGAAACCAGCTTACTTATGGAATGATAATGATGTCACGAATACGCGGGCGAGTGCTGTGGTAGGTGATGCTATTACGCCGACGCCCACTGCGACGCGAAGCGAAAGCGAAGCTAACGCGCAACCGTGTATTCCACGTACCACTAGGAGTGGTAGAATAGTAAAGAGACCAGTTAGGTTTGCGGACAGCTATCGGATTTAGTTTTTGAATTTTTGATACTACAGAATTAGTACTAGGGCAATAATATTATAGCATAGCGTCGCATCGCGACAACGGTGACTAGTACTGGTTGATTGACATTAGCTAATATGATTATTGCGAAAATGCGAAATATAGAGGTTTAATGTAGAAATATAATTAATTAGCAATAATGTTGTGTTAACATTTTAAGTTTACAATAAGAAATTGTGTAATTTTATTTAAAAATTAATGTAACTAGGTTGCAGTGTCATTATACCTAGTCTTTGTACTAAACATTAGTAGCAAGCAATTTTAAAGAAATCGAAATTGTTTAATTGCGTCACAGTCAGCGCTAAACTGATGTGACATCAATAAATAATTTGCATTTAAGATCACTTGTTTTCGGAAACAAATCATCATTTCACTGCTCACACGCATCGCGTAGCAACGTTATAAAGTTCCATATAAATGGGTCTCGGACAAAGTAAAGAGGAAGGATCGCACAACATTGCCATTGCCGAGGTCCACAGCGTCACTGGCCAAGTGGACGCTAAGTTAAACTACTTTGGGATAGTACTGGGAGTAATCTCTGTAATTTTGGTGTTGTTCCTCTTATATTTCATCCAAGTCAAATGCAGGCAGTGCATACGGAGCTGGCTACAGAAGGCTGTAGCTAGAGTTCAGCCTACAGCCGTGGTGGTACACCACGAGCAGGCGCCGCCCCAGTCTAAACAGCAAAATGTGATCTATTAGTGAAGTGTATTTTAAACTGCATCAACCTTCTTCTTGTTTTAAAATTGCATGTGCTATAAATAGAATGAATTGTTTTGTTCATATAATGAATTACAAAGTACCCTGTAGGTACGCAAGTCGCCAAGTCAGCGTAACGCGCACCTGCATGATACACGAGTAGCTACACTATTTAACTGTAAGTATTGATGTGTGTTATGTTTATGTCACAGTAATCAATAGTGTTACGGTTAAATCTCAAATGTGGCTAACAACCACATTAATTAGTACATGGATCCCGTAAGAGAGATCAGTGTAGTAAATATAAGTTTTCGTAGTAACCTATATCGTTTTTTTTTGTTTTTGATAAAAGGGGGAAATTGTGTAACGACATTTAGCCTGGTCAGCTTATATCGCGGTACATGTGCACTCGTATATGAGCTGACGCGGCAAGCGCGGCCCGGTCGCCGGCCGCGGCGCCCCCGGCCCCCAGTCACTACTGGGGCCTGTAGCTTGTAACATCTTCCTAGTTTAATATACATAGTAACAGCAAGGTCCTCTTTTACTTATGAATCCCGAATTAGGCCCATCCCAGTAGTGCACTCAACATCTCTTTCAGATGTAAAATAATCGCACCTGTAAGTCAATAAGAAGAAAAGATATGACCGTTTACGACGCAAATTTTCGCATATTTTACGATTTCACAAGGGAATCAGAACCTATGGGGTACTTTCCGTTGACCTAGAACCATGAAATTTGGCAAGAAGCAGTGTCTTATAGCACAAGTAAAGCTAGTAGCTAAGGCTACTGGTGTACCTTTTTCAAGGTTGTTATCGGCGAAGAGGCGGATGGCCTGTACGTGCGCGGGTCGGTTGTCGCAGTGGCGGCCGGCGGCGCTGATCTCCAGCCGCGCGCCGCCGCCGTACACCACCGCGAACACCACGCGGCACTCGCGCAGCTCCACAGACACAGAACGGTTCTACACACACACACACACACACACACACACATATTAAGCTGCATTCACTACTAGTAGACTAATGTGGTACACAAACATACGGCTCACCTGATGGTAAGCAGTCACCGTAGCCTATAGCCGCTAGCAATACCAGGGGTATTACTGACTGACGGGTTGCCAACCATGTTGTTGATGAGGACTCACTGTGCTAGCAGCATTAATACTAGCCCAGCGTATCCTCGTGGAGCACTGGCAACCTTACATACCGCAGAAACACAACACTACATCAAATTTCTGTTATTTCACTGCGGTCTTCTGTAAGGTGGAGGTACAGTCCACAGTAGGGCGGCTCTAATTTAAATGGGAAAATTCACGGGAAATCCTAAATCGCCCTACCTCTCTTATTTCTAAAATAGCCAATGTCGTGCGCCGCCAAGTTTCTGCCATTATCATTGCAGGTACGAGTGATACTCCTGTTGCAAGCATCCATAGGCTACGGTAACCGCATACCACCAAGCGGGCCGTATTCTTGTGTGCCATCTTAAAGGTATAAAAAAAAAGTTACATTGAGTTGGTCGATGGCCATGAAGAGCATCGCGTTCTCGTCCATGGTGCGGAAGGTGAAGGCGACGCTGAAGTGTCTCCGCTGCGAGGCGCGGAAGCCCGCGCGGCGCAGCTCCGCGTACCCCGCGCCCGAGAACCGCACCAGCCCCGCCTCGCCGCGGGACCCGCCCACCCATCTACACAACACACGCCACCACACCGCCTGCTGAGGACCAGGACCGGCCCAAGCGAGCCGGGACCCGCCCACCCATCTACACAACACACGCCACCACACCGCCTGCTGAGGACCAGGACCGGCCCAAGCGAGCCGGGACCCGCCCACCCATCTACACAACACACGCCACCACACCGCCTGCTGAGGACCAGGACCGGCCCAAGCGAGCCGGGACCCGCCCACCCATCTACACAACACACGCCACCACACCGCCTGCTGAGGACCAGGACCGGCCCAAGCGAGCCGGGACCCGCCCACCCATCTACACAACACACGCCACCACACCGCCTGCTGAGGACCAGGACCGGCCCAAGCGAGCCGGGACCCGCCCACCCATCTACACAACACACGCCACCACGAAATATAATGAAATAACATAATGAAATTATTGTACGTGATTTCAAGGTCACATGGTTATTTGCAGATGAAAATCCAAACACAGGACTTTATGTTTTAATTCATGTGTTTGTTCAGGCTAATTTCCGAAATGGCTGAACTAATTTCAACATGACTTTCGTTGGCAGATAGAGGACCAGTCACAGTCATTTAGGTTATTAAGTCGGAAATAAAGTTATCGCGGCGCTTACAGCAAGTATTTTAATCCTTGATCTGAGCGAAATCTAAGTGATATAAATCTAAAATAATTAGTTGCCCTATTACAGATTAATAATCTAGAAATACCATCGTATGGCATACCTCTGCGTGCATCCAGTACAGTGCGCTTCTTTAGGTTGGTGGTGGAAGTTCCAGAGGCCCACGGTGTTGTCGTCGGTGTAGAGAGCGTGGATGCAGGCGCGCACGGCGGCGTGGGGGGCCTGGGGGGCGCGGGGGGCGTGGGGGCGGGGCCCCGGGCCGCCCAGCCACAGCAGGCGCGGCTGCAGCGCCCCCGCGCCCCCCGAGCTGTTGCTGGCCACCGTGCTGACGCCCCCCGCGCGCTCCACTCGCAGGTGCACTGTACTCCATACCCTGCACCACACACCTACATTCATTACTGGGATACATTTTTAACCCACAACGTTTTTTTTTTTTTTGAGTTAGTGACACAGCTTCCATTCCCACTCTTGTAAATATCAGGATCAGGGAGTTTTATAAGTACTGAGGAAAGGTACCAGTCTCAAATGTATTATATTAAATCTAGCTGCCCGCCCCGACTTCGCACGGGTGAACAAAATATTTGATAAATGTTTAATTTAGTGGGATGAAAAATAGATTTTGTCCGCCTCTCAGACCTACCCAATATGCACACAAAATTTCATCAGAATCGGTCAAGCCGTTTCGGAGGAGTTTAACTACAAACACCGCGACACGAGAATTTTATATATAAGATATCTATGTCCAAAGACAGTTACTGTGTTTCTTGTCACACTTGTAGTCGGTTAATATTCGCCTCATCAGTAACTGTAGACTGACGCGTGACACCTATGCGTGCGCTTTAAAGCTGCCTTATTAGGATCATAGCTGAATAAAGCATTTTGTTTATTGGTGTAGGTCACCGTTCAATGTCGATCCTGTAGGAGGTGTGGTCGGCATCATCATGCGCCGGCTGCAGCTCCTCGGGGTGCGTCACGGACCCCCGCGCGGCCCCCAGCTGCCACGTCAGCACCAGCCTCCTGTCCTCCACACGCAGCTTCATGTACCTCTCTGCCTCCTGGATATTGGGGCAAAGTAACATGCTATCATACAATAATCATACATTTTAGGGTCGGCAACGCGCAAGTGATACCCTTGGTGTTACAAGTGCCCATAGGCTGCGGTAACCGCTTACCATCAGTCGGGCCGTATGATTTTTTGCCACCTTAGGGGTTTAAAAAAATATGAATAAGTGTGGGGCGAGCGAGATGTGCTCTTCCTATAACAGATGGCGCTATTTTAGATTTGTATGAGCTCCATACAAACATTACAATCCCACCGCCAAGTAATAAACCTGCTTGGCTGAAAGATCTTCCCTTCTCGGCTGAGCATGATCACTTCACTCGCCCCACACTTGGTTCACTACAATAGCTTATTGGAAGTCGTAGCTGGACGACTATCGAATTGCTTTCGACAGCGTATTAATATCACTTTCAGCTTTTTTGTTTGGAGAAATGAACAGCGCCGCGGCGGCGAAAAGTGGAACTAATCTCTTAACAAGACCAATATTATGAATTAATATATTTTTTTTAACTTTTTTTAGAGATAATACAGGGGGAGCAGAAATTTTAAAAATTTCTTTACATTTTTTTAATGAATTTCCAATAAGGGTGTAGTTGAACCTATTTTTTTATGCGCTATATCCCGAGACACAGCGGTAGGCACCTGTGTGTCGTCCAGCAGGTGTAGCAGCGGTCCGTCCGTGACGACGCCGTCGAAGGACACGGCCAGCGCGAGCCGCGTGGCGGCCGGAGACGCGGCCCACACCTCGTATGCGCGCGCGCAGCCCGCGCCGCCCGCCGCTGACGTCATCGACACCGATATCTACACCCAATGCAATCACGTGAGTAAGGCTGCCTGCTGCTCCATGAGGATACGCTGCACTAGTAGTATTGCTGCTAGCACAGTGAGTCCCCATCAACAACCAGGTTGGCAACGCGTTAGTGATTACCAGGCGTGGTATTTTGATATATTGAGAGTAACGTTTTTGAATACGTTGTCTAAAGATGTTCTTGGCACCGGTACAGTGGTAATTGTACATGTGGTCGGTCCAATGCGTCAGGTCAGTGAGTGTGAGTGTGAGTGTGTGTAGTTACGGAGGCGGCGGCGTGTCGTGCGCGCGCGAGTGTGTCCGCGAGCGTGTGCCGCGCGGGTGTGAGGTGCGCGGCGGCGGCCCGCTGCTGCTGCGCGCGCGCCGCGGCCGCCGCGCCCAGCGCCGCCGCCGCCTCGGCGCCGCGCTCCGTGTTGCCGCGGATTTGGGACACTACACAACAACATTACAATCGTTTATACCATTTCGTCCGTACGACTTCAAAATTTTTTATATGTAAATTCCCCTCGGTTTCCTGTGAGTAATTCCGTGAAAAGGGGCGAATATTACAAGGAGCTAGGGATCAGTATTGCCAATTTAGCAATTTTGTCAATTAAAACTATTAAAACAAAACTCTGCATCTGCGCTTCATTCAATATAATATCGAAATGACATAACAATGTAGTAGTGCAGCAGTGGAGCCACGCACCATGCTCCTGCGCAGCCCCCAGCGCGGTGTCCCCCAGCCTCTGCAGGTCGGCCAGCTGCCTGCGCAGCGTGTAGCGCACCTTGCTGCGGATCTCGCTCGCCTCGTCGTACAGCACCCGCGTCGTCGCGAACACGCGCTCTGCCTTCAATAATACACTTTACTGAACACATACTTTGATATAACCTCGATATATAATTACGAACTATTGGTATACTTAGCGAGGCGTGGGTTATATGGCGCATATTATTGTATAAGGATTAAAAACATTAAAATGACGTGTCTAATAATGTACGGGTTCTTATATATTATTTATGTTGATTAAGCTACGTCTGTGATATATTAATATAAAAATTATTGGTATTTTAAGTCAAGTACGACCTAAATCAAGAAATATTTGAATCTAGTTTTATTTTACGTTTCCAACAAATACAAGGAAGTATAGGGCGAAACAATCACAGTTATTGTTTTGATAGCGGTAGATACCTGTCTCTCGGCCTCGGCCAGCACGGGCGCCACGCGAGCCCGGGGCGCCGCCCCCAGCGCCCGCTCGCGCCAGCCCAGCCCGCGCACCGCCACGCGCACCACGTCCGCCCCGCGCCGCACGCCCTCCACCTGCTGCTGCAGCGCTGCACACACACACACACACACCCTGTACTACAGCACACACACACACACACACACACACACACACACACACACACACACACACACACACTGTACTACAGCACACACACACACACACACACACTGTACTACAGCACACACACAAACTGTACTACAGCACACACACACACATACACACTGTAATACAGCACACACAGACACACACTGTACTACAGCACACACACACACACACACTGTACTACAGCACACACACACACACACACACACACTGTACTACAGCACCACCACCCCCCACCAGCCAGCCCAGCCCGCGCACCACGTCTACTATACCACCACACGCATACTACGAAAGCTACCATTTATGAAGCTTCCCGACACACTAACTTCAACACTTCAACAAGAAATATTTTTGTCAATACGCAATCATTGCATGAATCTATGAATAAAAATAACATGCTGGAAAAACATTATATTAAAAGGTTGACAAATTTTATCAACTAACAAAAAAAAATAATTGAACTTACAATTTGATCTCATCTATCAAATTTAATTAAAGTTCCTTTGAGCATACCTTGAGCTTTAGCTAAGACGGCAGCTCCCCAGTCCCTGAGGTGCGCGGAGGTGTTGTGCGCGCGCTTGGCGGCGTGCAGCAGCGGCGAGGGCCCCCGAGCCAGCGCGGCGGCGGCCCCCGCGGCGCGCGCGGCCCCCTCGGCGGCCCCCGCGGCCCCCCGCAGCTCGCCCGCCACGCGCGCCCAGCCCTGCGCCGCCGCCACGCCGCGAGACCCCAGCGCTCGACTGCCAGAGAACACCCTGCACACACATACACATATAAACCAACCCTGGACGCTCACACACATGCACAGGGTACAATACAATTTATTCCAGACTTGATACAATTTATGCCTAAGTTGAGTGGCGCAATTTTGTTGAGTCATGTAAAAATTGTAGACGCCAGACCAAAGACTGTACCGTCTTAGTGCATGTACATGTACCTCTTACAATAACCGCAGTCAGCACGCACTATGCATTTATGCAGTGCTATGTTACTGTAATGAGTAACGTTTACAATTTCCATATCTCCTCGAGGATACGCTGTGTGTGTGAGGAAACAAATGCTACTGAAACAGACCGACATCTCAATAATAGCGTTTGAAAACGCTATTAATATCCCTGGTACTGCAAGCGTCTAAAGACGCACTTGGTGTGAAGAATGTGGAACCTTATTGAAATCTTCATAGTAAATTAAATTGGCACTCACCCCGCAATACTTTTAGCGTGACTGGTGAGCGCGGCGACGTGTTCCTGCACAGCCTTCAGGTACTTGTCCCTGTACTGCGGCGTCAGGTTGTACAGGATGCCCTCCTTCTGCTCCGCCGAGAGGGACAGGGCGTCCAGCTCGTGCGCCAGGGAGGGCAGCTGGATGAGGAGGGATTGCGACCGCAGGAGGGAGGACCGCACCTCGTCCGTTACGTTGTGCGTCGACAAGGAGGTTATGTCCTGTTCAAGAAAACAAACATAGGTCCGGCAACGCAAGTGATACTCCAGTGCCGGTAGCATGAACTTTTTCGACAACGTTTTCGTATCGCCTTCGACTATTCTTGTATTGAAAAATGAACAGCGCTGCGGCGGTGAAGTGGAACTAAAAAATTGTATGACAATTTTGACAATTCGCGAGTTACGTTTTCGAATACGTTGTCCACAATGTTCCTGCTACCGGCACTGGTGTTCGAAGCGTCCATAGGCTACGGTAACCGCTTACCATCAGGCGGGCTGTATGCTTGTGGTATATAAAAAAACATATATAAGTAACGTTTAGTTTTGTATGCCCTTCGTAATGGGATCCATTGAAATCTTGGCTCGACATTTTGATTCTCAAGTCGAGCAAATTATTTTAGTTCCTTCCACGTTGAGAATTGTTAATCTATGTCAATAAAACCCACGATTTAAATTTGCCCGAAGAATAGCGATGGAATCACCACCTACTAAGCTGAAACCTTAATTGTCTTCGATGAAAGCGGGTTGTCGGGAAAAACCAAGGTTTTTTTTTGCTCTGACAAGCTCTGTAGCCTAAACCTCAGAGTAGATAATATACCACGTACAACGAAAACGTATCGATGGATTGTATAATATGCGATATCATTAGAATCGGAGTCCTAATGCGAAAGACTTAAGGTTCTTTTTTACGTAGTCAGTTTTTTATGTATGTTTCAATATTAGCTGTACCTCTAGTACAAGCCGACATCGAAGCCCGATATCTCTCACTGCGGCCAGTCTAGGCCTCACTGAGTCCTGTAGGGCTCCCAATTCGTCCCCCACCGTCCACACTCGGCTTCCTAGCTTGGGGAGATCCTGCGCCTTCACTTCCCACGCGTCAAGTGCTTCTTGTAGTCTGCGAAGCCGCTTCTCAGAGTCGGTCAGTCGATAGTCGTACTCTTGGACTGCTGTCGATTGCACGTTCGTCTACAGGAAATTATCGGTTAATAGATTTATTAGAAAAAATATTTTTTTTATACATGTTAACGTATCTATGTACTAAGCTGAATGATTTTGGTTTTAAATATCAAAAAGGCTCGTTCCCAAACATCCATCTTTGAGGAGCATGAGTAGGTAAATTGTACTCCATTCTCCTCAAAGATTGAATGTGGAAAAAGATATATAACAAAAATACCTAATTCGTAATAAAAAACGTTTGACAGAAAGGACAATTTGAAAAACCATTGTAGTTATTAACATAATATATGTTTTTTCCTAATTTGAACATTTACAACTAATTAATTTTAAATTAAAAAAAAAAAACAAAAAGACAATACTAAATAAAAAAAGCATTTATTCAATTTAGGCAAGTAGTCTAGTCAATAGGTTGGTTCTATCCTGAAGGCATGTTATGAACTGCTAATGCCGTGGATGGTCTCCAGAAACGTTATAAAGCATGACACTAGGCATTTTAATGCAACACAAGTAAAATATTGACAAACTTGATAATTCTCGTACACTCGAGTGGCACAAATAGTCTTTGAAGAGGATTGATTGCCATAATATATAGAAGATGGGTAAGGGTCGGCAACGCGCGAGTGATACCCCTGGTGTTGCAAGCGTCCGTAGGCTACGGTGACCGCTTACCATCAGGTGGGCCCTATGCTTGGTATGGTGGTAACTGACCAGTTCGAACACGTCGTTAGCTCCAGCGAGGTAGTCGAGCAGCTTGATGTCCTTGATGTGTCTCAGCAGGTGTCTGGCCTCCTTCAGGGCGCGGTGCGCGGAGAGATGCCGCTCCCCCCGCGCGAACTCCCCCAGCCCCCCCACCTGCTCCCCGAGCCTCCTCCTCTGCCTACCCACTTCATCCAACAAACTCATACTCTCCAAGTTTAGGTAATTAGCCTCCTTCCATCGCCTCAAAGCCTCTGTTTTTATTCCATTTGCTTCTGTAAATATTCTATGTTCGCGATCTTCTAACTGGCTGACTAGATTGCTCAATTTGTGTTCGTCCGTGTTGTCCGCTGTAATGTGATCGAGTATGAGCCGGATAGTGGTGGTGTTGTGCGCGAACTCCCGCAAGGTCGGGAACGGCTTGGGGATGCGACTCAGCTCGGTGGGGTCGGCTCGGGACCGTAGAGTCGAAGACAGTTCTTCGATTGAGTCCAGTAGGGTTTGGGTGCAGTTGTCACATGCTGTGGAAAAACCACTTTTAAGTAATAATTATAAGTTAAATTGAAAATAGGAGGTGTAACGTATTTGCTACGAAACGACGCATTTATACGAAATATAATAGAGGGAAAGATCAAAGGAAAGCGTGGCAGAGGACGGCCAAAGAAGTTTCCTGCAACAGATAAAGACGAAGGATAACATTATGTCGTACCAGGAGGTCAAAGATATGGCGAACGATAGAACGGAGATTGCTCCACTAACAAGAGTGTTGATAGTAATCTATTGAGAATGTGTTTTAATTGTAGGTTACTTTACCATAGCACTCTCTAACTTCACATTTATAAAATGACCTAAATGTAGAAATTGAAGTATTACTACAATAACTTAAATGTGTGTGTCACCTGTGCATCCGGTGTCGGTGAGGTGTGTGCGCGGCTGGCGGCAGCGGTCGCAGCGTTGTCCGTGTGCGTGCGGGCGGCAGGAGCAGCGGCCGCGCGCGTCGCAGCGGGCCGAGGCGGCCCCCCGGGGGTCGCAGCCGCACGCCGCGCACGCGCCCCCCGCGCCCCCCGCCCCCCGCACGAAGCCCGCCGCGCACGACTCGCACCGCGACCCCGTGTACCCTGCACACACCACGCCACGTACATCACTATATCATGGAATACTCTACACGACATTCGTTCTATCACCTAATTTGCCTCATTATCAAATGAACAATTCACGGGATATTATACGAGTAGCTATAATCAGCCGGTAGCAGGAACATTGCCGACAACGTATTCGAAAACGTAACTCGAGAAATGTCAAAATTGTCATACGAATTTTTAGTTCCACTTTTCACCGCCGCAGTCCTGTTCATTTTCCAATACAAAAATAGTCGAAGGCGATACGAAAACGTTGTAAGCTATGTTCCTGCTACCGGCACAGTTTAGCGTTACAGTTTGCACGTGCTTATTAGTGACGTTTCAAGGGCTGACAACACCGCTAAGTAGTGGTTCATATAATGCTACTTGTAGTAAAGTAAAGGTAGCTACATCACTTAATATCGCGGTTGCAATTCCAAAAAAATATTTGCAACAGTGGTGTTGCAGTGAGTTCAATTCGGATTTTGTTTTGTATCTATTATAAGCAGGTATTAATTTGAATGATTTACAACACTAGCTATATAACAAGAGCCCATACAACGTACCGGGTTTGCAGAGGCACAGCAGCCTGCCGTCGGAGAAGGTGCAGCCGCTGGCGTAGTTGGCGGCCTGCGAGGGGCAGGGGCAGGGCTGGCAGCCGCCCGGGGCGCGCGGGTCCCCGAAGTAGCCCGGGGCGCACTCCAGGCAACGCGGCCCGCCAGTGCCCAGCGTACAGTTCTAAGGACAAACTACTAATTACACATTTTTGCTTGTCTTAGTTTAGCAACCGACTTAAAAAAAAAGAAGGAGGTTCTCAATTCGACTGTATGTTTTTTTTTATATTTGTCACCCGATTACTCCGCCAATTGTGATGATTCTTTTTTTTATATCACGAACAAGCATATGGCCTCCATGTACAATTCACCGTAGCTTATAAAAACTCCATGTTCAGTATATTCCCTTATAAAATGGAGCTAACTCCACAGACATAGCTCCATCAGAACTGACCAGTGGAATACTCTCCAATGTACGAGGGTCGCCATAGTGCGCGACTATGTTAGTTCCAAGTATAACTATACGAAGTGTGGTGATTGGTAAGTGAGCAGTGAGTACCAAGCAGTCGCCGGTGTCGGGGTGGCAGCGGTCGGTCCTGTTGTTGCAGCGGCAGGGCTGCGCGTCGCCCTGCAGCGAGATGAGGATGGTGCCGGCGCTGGAGGTGAAGCGCACGGCGGGCGGCGGCATCCAGAAGCCCAGGGCGGGCTCGTGGCACGAGCTGGCCGCGTAGCCCGGGGCGCACGCGCACAGCTCCACGCCCAGCGCCGGCTGCGACCGGCTCGGGCCCGCCACCGCCGTCTCCAGCGACACGTTCAGCAGCCTGCACCACACAATACCAACACTCCACCTCATACACCACTCAATTAACAGTTCAAACAACAAATAAACATTGACAACATTTCTGGTAATCATGAATGACGAGCTCTAAGAGAATATATTAAAAAAAATGTTGGCCGGCATTTCTGTGGCGCTAGCATGAATAAATTGCGACAACGTTGTCGTATCGCCTTCGACTATTTTTGTATTAAAAAATGTACAGCGCTGCAGCTGTTAAAAATGGAACTAAAAATTAGTATGTCAATTTTGACACTTCGCGAGTTACGTTTTTGAATATGTCATCGCAAAATGTTCCTGCTACCGGCACAGATTGGGACCAAAGCTCTATGAAACATGGATATATATGGACCTTTGATAATGTGATTGGTACGTACAGTGCATGCACGGGGTCGTGGTAGGCAGGCTGCCGTGTGGCGACGCGCACGAGCACGGCGTCCAGCCGGCGCAGTGCTAGCAGCAACGCGCCGCGGGACGCGCCGCCGTCGCGCCCGCGCACGCCCCACAGCGACTCGTGCAGACGGACCGCGTAGCTGCCGTTCGAATCCGAGTGCTACCAACAATTAACACATTTACTTTTATGTATTTACTTTAGATACATATTGTAACATTACACTTAGATATTATTATAATTACATTAGCTTCTACCCGCGACTATGTCCGCGTTGAGCTTAGCATCTCAGAGGAATCTAAAATTTTCCCGGGATAAAAAGTGTTAATCCAGGTTATAAATTATCTGTGTTCCAAATTTCATCCAAATCCGTTGAGTAGCTTTTGCGTGATAGAGTAACAAACATCCTTCGATACTCACAAACTTTCTTTCGCATTTATAATATTAGTAGGATACTAATCTATTGCCACAAGCGGCAATGTACAAATATCAAGAAGAGTTTTGGCAATACTTTTACGATGTTTTAGGATCGGCAACGCGCAAGTGATACCCCTAGGTGTTGCAAGCATCTACAGGCTACGGTAACCGCTTACCATCAGTCGGGCCGTATGCTTGTTTGCCACCTAAGAGATATAAAAAAATAATATCAGCAGTTTTGCTGGGAGTGAATCGGTGAAAAGGGACGGAAATGCATTGGTGTTGCAAGTTCACTTTTGTTTGAGTCTTAGCGGCGTCAAAAAGAAGTGAGCTGTCAGATGTTACCAGAGACATGTCATTAGATGTTACACATCATATACAAGGAGATCCGCTCGATTTTTTGTTTTTTTAACGACAACTTAAAGGTCTTTTTAAAAATGCATCGACCATTTCAGGAATAAAAGAAGCCATTATCCCCGTCCTTACCTCATAATGATCTAGCACGATGCTGCGCCCGTACAGGCGCACCAGGGGGAAGCGGGCGAGGACGTGCTCGGGGAGCTGCTGGCCGCCCTCCTGCTCGACGCGGAAGCGCAGCAGGCCGCCGTAGGAGGAGACCTTGTCCCCCAGGAAGCGGCCCCCCAGCTCCATGTACACCGGCACGGCCGGCCGCGGCATCGTGACGCGCGCCTCCGACAGGTGCGTGTGGATCGCCAGCAGGGACTCCGAGTCCACCTGTGCCGGTAGCAGGAACATTGTCGACAACGTATTCGAAAACGTAACTCGCGAAATGTAAAAATTGTCATACTAATTTTTAGTTCCACTTTTCACCGCCGCAGCGCTGTTCATTTTTCAATGCAAAAATAATCGACGGCGATACAAAAACGTTGTCGACAATTTTCCTGCTACCGGCACAGGAACATTGTCGACAACGTATTCGAAAACGTGACTCGCGAAATGTCAAAATTGTCATACTAATTTTTAGATCCACTTTTCACCGCCGCAGCGCTGTTCATTTTTCAATGCAAAAATAGTCGTAGACGATACGAAAACGTTGTCGAAAAAGTTCATGCTACCGGCACTGAACAGGTTATACTAGTAAGTGTTTAACGGACATTATTGTTTGTGTTTTTTACCGAAAGAATGAAGCCGTGGTGGCCTTGTGGTTGAAACAACGGCCTGTCATCTGATGGGCCCAGGTTCGAATACCAACGAATTTAAAGTTCGAATATCGAGTACCAATGAGATTTTTCTAAGCTTAACTACAGTGATTAATCACACTATGAGCTTTTAAAAAGTGAGGTAGGGCGATTTGGGATTCCCATGGGTTTTCCCATTTAAATTGGAGCCGCCCGTCTGGGGACTGTACACTACTTGATGTATTGTTGTGTTTCTACGGTAACTAAGGTTGCCAGTGCTCCACGCGGATACGCTGGGCTAGTAGTAATGCTGCTAGCACTTTTGCAGTATTGCTAGCGGCTACAGGTTACGGTGACTACTACCATCAGATGGGCCGTATGCTTATGTGCCACCTTGATACGCAAACAACAAATAACACGCGAGGTAGAATTTCCACTACCTAGATATATAGCTTAGTGAAGTTAATCAGATGAGATGTGGTATGTATGGTATGGAGTGTGGTGTGAGTGGTGGCTCACGTTGGTGAGCGGCGGGTGGTGGTGGTCGGGCGCGAGCAGCGTGAGGTGGCTGGGCCGCGGGCTGTGCAGCGCGGCGCGCGCGAGCTGCGCCTGGCTGCAGCGGGCCGCGCGCCCGAAGCAGAAGCACGCCGTGCAGCCCGCCGGGTTGTCGCCCGACAGGCCGAACGTGCCCTCCATGCACGAGTCGCACTTATCACCCACCACGTTCTCCTGCGAATTTAGGGGTTACAGGGCCGCATTCAGAACTATTGAAATCCTGGAGCAACGAGTGGAGGCCCCTGATTATTTTCCAAATATGGATACTTTTTTCAGTCAGTTTCAGTATTTTAATAATTTATTGCTTAACTAGTTGCACAAATATTGTAAAACAGTGAAAGAATGTGAAATAAAGTGAGCATCTCTCTAGTGAAGACTCCCCAAAATCCGGGCCTGTCGGGTTAGGTGAGTGGCAGTTGAGTGTGTAACGTGCAGTACCTTGCAGGGGCAGCGGCCCTGGTCGTCGCAGGCGCACAGGTGGTGGTCGCAGGCGCGCGTGCCGGCGGGCTGGCAGCGGCAGGCGGCGCAGCGCGGCCCGTAGTGGCCCGCCGCGCACGCGCCGCACTCGCGCCCCGCCCAGCCCAGCCGACACCTGCACGACCCACTGAGCGGGTCGCACACGTCTGCAACACCACATTATATTATCTATGGAACTATTTGTATGTCGTGTAATGTAGATACACAAAAACTATAGTATAGTACTAACTGAAAAGTTTGTTATCAAAACCAAATATTTGTAAATAAAATGACACTGTTTTAATACATGAACTTCGGGTCTACGCTCTAGTATCCAGAGTTAAAGCACAACAAAATGCGAATGCGACAGCCCCGTTTGGTCGACTGTCTTAATTCGATAAATTGTTACAACAAGACTGTACTATGCGCTAACATATACAATTTAATATTTATACAATAATTTACATTCGGGTTCGGGTACCTACTAATTCCATGTTTTTTTATAAAACTACATCAATTTATTATTAGAAAGTGGGCGTTATAGTAATAGTTACTGGAGACGGCCCCATTCCCGCAGTTGCAGGGCCGGCAGCCAGCGGGATGCAGCCAGTAGCCGCGCGCGCACTGCCGGCAGCCGGCGCCCAGCGCGCCCGCCGGACACACGCAGCGCCCGCTCTGCGACGAACACACCTTGCCACCCACACACCTCGGACACGCTGCACACACACACACACATATTTATATTAATGTATAAACCCTCAATATTGTTATTGGTGTGTGTAAGATTGCCTGGAAGAGATCGTGAGAAATAGGTACATATTTGAAGAAAACTTTGTGACGAAAATATATACTATGATTTCAAATGTAACCAAGATAACTTTTTAAAGGCAGCAGCAAGTGGTCCGGTGAGATCGATTCAGCCATTTCAAATATAATTGTTTGTCGTAGACAAAAATATACCTACTCATGGTTGGCTGGAAAATAATTATTGACCATTTAGTTGAGTGTCCAATACTAACGCAGGCAGCCGTGCGGGCCGAAGCCGTAGTATCCGGGCATGCAGCGGTCGCAGCGCGCGCCCGCCACGCCCGGCGCGCACGCGCAGGCGCCGGACCGCGGCTCGCACGACGCCGCGCCCGCGCCGCACGCGCAGCGCCGGCACCCGCCCGTCTGCAGGCCCCAGTATCCCTCCTACATCAAACACAACACACTTCACAGTACCTACACTATACCTAGATTCAATTCAATTTTCTAACGATTACCAAATTTTGTTTTTTTTTTACCACTACAAGTGAGTGGTTACCGTAACCTATAGAAGCTTGCAAAGACCAGGAGTAACACGCACGCGTTGCCGACCCTAATCATGAATTTGTAATCGCTAATATATAAGTGCTTACCTATCACATTACAAGTAAGACGAAATTAGGTAAGTTTTAAAGTTGCCGATTCCGAAGTAAAGTATACCAAAAACATGAACTCTTCTTACGACTTGCTATATCAAACTCAAAATGGCAAGAAGTGGGCAGTTTAAAACGAAAAGCCACGCAGCACAGTATTATACGATCTATCAATACTCCCCATCAATCAATACCGCAGTATCATGTGTGACACACCATCTACATGATTGTGTGAGAGCTACTTACAATGTAAGTATTCAAATACAGAACAATAAATAATCCTGCACCGGCTCCAGACAGTACGAGGCCACGTGGCCGACATTTGTTTTATCTGTGGCGTGTCAAAGTGACATTTAATTTAATAAATGCCGCGACTCCACTCCGCGGAACATACCGCCGCCAACTATTGCTGTTATCGTGGATAAAGAGAGCACGGATTTGGGAAAATACATGGTCTGATAATTATATGGTAGAAAGAAAAATACTTCTTATATCAAAATTAAATGATTCATTAGAACCAAGCCGAAGAATTTCACTTTGTTATTAGTATAAAAGGATCTTATATACATATATAAAGCGTACCTAAATAATATAAGGAGGTCAGCCCCGAATGGGATATTTTAAGAACGCTGGACATTTTGTAAAAATGACGTAGACTTCTACACTAGGTTCCAATTCTAAGATTCATATCGATCACTATTGAAAGTTTTTTTATGGAATCAATTTCCATTATTAATTTTGAAGCAATTTATTGAACAAGTAGCTAGTTAAAAACGCTAGAAGGTACCTACCCCTAGCAACACGACAAATAACAAATAAAATATTCTCTCGCTTACATCCAAATCCGCACCTGGCCACGGCTTCCAGTCCTCTATTCTAATTTCTAAATGTCACTCCGGAATGGGCTGCTAAATATTACATCCCTGCCATAACGTGGCATTATTGTGATATATACGGCACATGAATTTTTACATTTGTTTTATGATACCTTTTCATCGTTTATTATTAACTGGCCTTTTCCCGCGGCTTCGCACGCGTGGTAAAGTGAATAAGACAAAGGATTTTAATACAAAAGTCTCCACAGGAACTAAACACAACTTTAAAAAGGATTTCCGTAATTTCGCTGTGACCTGTCTCAATGGTGGATGTAATAACAGCTCCTGTTTTCATTCGAAGATACCAAAGTGGCCAGCCCCTCTCTCGTAGTAACGCAAATCCTGAGTGTAAGGCTGTATGTGGACATACCTCGCAAGTGTCGCAAGCGCGGCCTGTGACGTGAGGCTTGCAGCGGCACTGTCCCGAGCGGATGTCGCACACGTTGCTCTCCGCACCCACCGACGAACAGTTGCATCCTATGACAAAACATCATACTATACCCGACATATAATAACAATAAATAATTTAATTACAGTTACAGAGAGCCTTTGACTTCGGTTAGAAATATGTGATGTTAGATTATATCGTGAAACGTTTAATGTGAAGAGAGATTTCCTCTGATTATATCACTTGTTCAATTGACAGTGGTCTTTAATGAATTACATGAAATGACGCACACCTCTGCAATATTTCACAGATCGTATCCTTGGACACTTGTCACCAATAAGCGTGCCGACAATTATGAAGGCATGGGCATTGCTACGACACGACGTTGTGTGGCAACGCTTGTCAGGCCAAAATATTCACTAGTCCTCTGGTCTGGAGACCTCGAATATTTTTTGCAAGACATGCTGAATTTCTTTATGGAAAATGACCATCAGATCCAGCGGATGACCAGTAATCTAGGCATTTAGGCCGAAACCAGAGTTTTAACCCCAAACGCTACTAAATTTTACTTCCCTTCACCACCTTCTTTGAATCATTTCAATTTTAGACATATATTTTAATTTAATTTAATTATTGAATGTTATACCATTAGTCTTATAATCGTCATGTGTTTAGTATTATCCATAGTAAATAAATTGTCGGGAGCCCACCAGCGCCAGTGATAATATTCTCTTAATGAGCAAAGGTCCCAACGATTTATCACTGGTTTCACAATAGCATCGGGAAAGGATTACTTAAAGTTCAATAAATCGATGTTAGCTTTCAAGCCAAGCTAGCGTAAATCTTGAACACATAAATTATTACAGTAGAAGCAACATTTCGCTCACGAGTATCGGCACATTAACTAATCTTTAATCGGAATAGACAGAAATAGCCCAATTCAACATGAAATGTTACGATCCGAGGGAGCCAGTCTGCACGAACCCGCTATCTAGTTTATCCGCGAGCTAATGTTCCTCTGCAGTTATTTATCTTAGTAATGCATTAACAAGCAATAACACCGCTATTATATTCTTGCTAAAGATACTTAAATAATTGATCCTGCCGCACACTATCTGCGACTGCTCGTGAGCAGACCCGCCTCCAAATTAATATTTAATTCAGTCGTTATCGAAACTAGTCACCGTCTGGCAGTAGCGACAATTTAATCAAATTAAAACTAATTATGGTGCGCGTTTGTTTGACTTTTTGTTAGAAACCTTATTTTAATTCAGAGCCAATACAAGACTGGTCGCATATTAAATAAATAAATAAATCAGGATATAAATAAAATGAATATACATAAAAGAATTGGAATAGAGTATAAATTATCATGACATATGCGTGTTATTAACACATCCTTACATAATGAAAGGTACAATACATTTTGTGAAATATTAAAAAAATATAATATTATCCCCTAATATTTTTAAATAACTTTAATATTAAATCGGTTCTACGAAATAAACTTGACGCGTCGGTGTGTACGAAGCTTAAGTATTATTACACAGCTTTTAAGTAGAGTGCTCACATGAAGAAGATATTGTAATAAGCACTATGTCACTGGGCCAATAAGAACAAACTAGTACGTAACTTGTATTATAGCTGGATCCGTCCATGCCGTAACTCATCAGTATTTTCGCAGACTTGGGCAATCGTAGTCGATTATATATGTACGTAGCATTTTATTCAATGGCAATACTTCTCACGGTAATAAACCCAATCTTGTTATTTCTGAATGGCTATCTGGAATTCCAGCAACGGCGACGCAATCAACTCAGCACAAATATGAAATGTGCAGGGAACAATGGCTCCGCTTACGATAAAACAATGCCCGTACAGCCGGGACAACAAGACCCCACGACCGATCCGCATTCAATTTCAACCGTATTCCTACTGCGATTCGATTTGAATTCTTTTAATAGCGATAACTTGAGAAATGTGATAGAAATAGGCTGAAAGGGCTCTTTGTTTAACATAAACAAAGTGTTGTTGACTGTGAAACCATACAATACATTTATAGACAGATTACTAATGCAATATAAAAGATGGGACTGAATTTACAATGTATGTAAAGATATTGTAAATAATGTCTTTCTTGTATATACATACTAGCTGTTACCAGCGACTTTGTCTGCATGTTTAAAAACAAAAGATAGCCCTTGCTCTTCCCCAGGATATAATCTATCTCCTTGTCAAATTTTATTACAATCCATTCAACCGTTTAGTCCTGAAAAGGTAGCGAACAAACAGAGTTCCTTTCGCATTTATAATATTAGTATGGATTTGTGAAGTATTTGCTACACAACGGTGCATCGGTAGTTTCACCACAGTCCGAGTTAATTAGTAAAGTCCCGCTTACATTTAAATAAGCAACAAAAACCGCTACTGATGAATATTTCAAACAACAAACTAGCACGCGACACGTTCGGAAATACGCTATGAAAAGATTTATACAGACTTCAGTCCAGTTTCACAATTTATTTAATGGAACTATTAGAGAAAAAAAGTTAGTTCAAAAACTAAAACCCAACTACGGAATAATCACGCTCTAATAAGTATTAAACAAGAAAATATTCTCATCTGATATATTTTAATGCATTTAATAATATTCATCGTGATTTTCAGAGGGCAGCCGTGGTCGTATGCCACTTAGTACTACTGTCAGAGTTGTTTTACCCTAATAAAACAACTCTGACAGTAGTAGTTTTGCTTTGCCGTAGTCGGGTAAAACCAGATATAGATCTGATAGAACCCTGTATAGTCTCCTCGTAAGAATAATAACAAGTCGTAGCTTTAGTTATTGTTCAGAGGTCCTCCACGGACTCCAGTTTTCCATTTTTGTCAGGATATGAAGTCTCTGGGCTCAATCAAATTACATAATTAGGGTTTTTCAAAAACTAACTAGGTTAAACTATTAGGTTTTTGAGCAAATAGTGATAAATATTTTAAACCTATTGTGGTGAAAAAAGAAGCGTTAGACCAAAATTCAAATTATGATGTAAATAAAATCATTTACGACAGAACAACACAGGCCATGCATTTAAAATATCGTATTAGTTTTTTATGGACTATAAAACTGATACAAACACGAGTGGCCAAAATTTACTGATAGATATTGTTTTATGGTCAACAATAAAACGTGGAAAGAAAATTAGACAGTTCTATTTTATTCGAGATGGTAACGGTAGCACTCTTTGGATAGTTTGGAAGCATTGAATTAATATTTATCTGCGTATTCACATCGCAATTAAGCTTTAGCGATTGATAATTTATCGATCCCAAGCTGGGTATTGAATAGGACTTCAATGGTGCCAATTCTGTTGTTCAAAACATAGATAAAAATCCTATCTGTGGCTCAAAATGACTAAACTTAACTAATTTGACAGGTCTAAAAATATTGCCATCCTTATTCAACCCCGCACATCAGAAAGGGATAGCAAGACTTTTTAGACCTGTAAAATTAGTAAAGTGGTTTAATGCGACATTTTCCTTAGACCGGCATGAATTAATCATTCGGCAATGACCACGCCTTGAAGAAAGTAAACAGCTCAAAAAGCCTCACCAAACAGCTAGCTCTACGTCTACATGAGTACTGGAACTGGGTCAGTCAGTAGTCTGTCCGTCTGTCACGCGAATCAGGCGCACGTGTGCGTTAATTATAGTCGGGGCGGCCGTCTTTGATGGTAAGAGATACTAGAAAATATCATTCCTCTACGAATCTAGATTTATGTACCCTTAAGAATATTCTAGATCCTTTTAACTAACTTTTTAGAATTCCATTCGCCCCCGTTAGCTCAGCGGTAATGAGCTTGATTCGAAACGTAGATAGTTGATTCCCAGGTCGGCCGAAAATTAATTGATGTGTACCCGATTTAAGAGCTTACTACTAATCGAAAGTATATTTTTAATAAAATTTTGAAAATAAAATCTCTTTAGAACTCAATTATTTTTTTTCGAATATCCTTAGTATAAGTATGGCACTATAAATGAATGCCAGTACATAAATTTAATTGTAATACTAAAAGCTTTTAGTATTAAACTGGTTTTATTTATCTGAGGCTAAAACTCCATTAACAAACTTCACTATAACTTTATTTCAATAAATATGATTCGAGGCGACCAGCTTTGCTAATGGACTCTAATATTATTATAGATAGAATAATTTGAAACGACGCGACTGCACCTTACACAAACAGTGTTCATAAATCATGCGCCCGCGCAAGCTCGACTACTGTGCAAATAGATGCCATATTTGATTTTAAGCTACGCGGCTTGAAAAAACAAATATGATTTTTACCAATTTAGTAATAAGACCCAAATAATTTTCACTTATGACCTCCTCCTACCACTGGTTTATATAAAAGCTTTTTAAGAACTGGCAATAAACCCAGATCTCTGTCTATTTACACGACGGCAAAGCCAAAAGGAAGGGTAATGATTTTTGGTATGTCAATTTAACACAGACATTGAAATTTTGACATTTTTTGTACATACATACTTATATTTAGTCATATAAATTAACTACACTGCAGATGAACCAAAAACAAATCCTTCATAAGGATCTTACGTGTTTTAATGCGTTTATCACCTTCAAACATGAGAACAAATACTTGCTAGTGTATTGACAGCTAAAGGGTTAAAAGTAGACTTTTAACTCACACATAAAATATTCATATTAACGCATAAATAACGGCCATGAAACTAAATACAGTAATTTCCCTGAGCTGTGCAATAAATGCTGAGCTGAAGGTTTATGTGTTTTAAACTTTAAACTATCACCTCCAGGAGCTGCAGTTACAAGATCCAGTATACTATAAGGTCTATAAGAACAGTTAAGCTAAAAGTCAGTAAACAGGAATGACAAGCTGTCGTTCTGCAGCCAATGAATGTTGGCTCGCATTAACATTATCCTAACTTAATGTTATAAATGCGAATATGCGTTTGTTTGTTACGCTTTCACGCCGTAGCTGCTCAACCGATTATCATTAGATGTTTCAAATACTTTGTCAGGGGTATAGAAGAAGACATAGAGTATCTTTCGTCCCTAAAATCTAAACCTAAATCTCTGGAACCATGCGGATAAAACCTCGGCTTAAAGCTAGTTGGTAGATTAAGGCTACTAAAGGGCTTACTAAATATTGACAAAATGACGCATATTTTTTTTTATTATTATAGGCACCGACTCCGACCGTATTCCTTACTGGTATAAATCCCTTATGAATGTGCGAGTTTCCAATCTGGCGGATAGAATTTTGCGTTATAAATTGGCACACACACTTTTAGTATAGTGTACTTACATACGCCCATTCATAAATATCTTATCGGCCGGCTGTCTGTCGTAATTGTGATAGTCAAACACTCGTGCAATCGTCGCCTTTGATCCTTCGACTGGAGCATATAATTAAAGTACATATAATATAACTAGTTTATTTACTTTGTCAAAGCTTATTGCTTGCCTTGCCTAAATCGTAGTAAATTTTAGAGTCGGTACGTATCGGTGCTTTTAGTTTACGTCCATAGTGAAACTTATGAAAAAAAATCTATAGGAATCGCTAATATTGATTTCCGACTGCTAGCGTGTTCAATTTAATAATGCATGCAAATTGTTCTTATACATGTCTATTCGAAAATTCACTACATATTATTATCATAAAACAAACTCCCTCCTCAAAAATTACTGAACGACTTTCACTAATGTAGTATTTAAGAGGAAAGTTTCTGTCTAGTTTTGCCGAAATATGACGCGCGGATAAATCTCGGCGAGCAAGCGGTCTTTACGCAAGCACAACAAGCTGATACGACACTAGAACAAAAATAAATGTACACGTATACATGTGCGGGCGCACGTACATCGATAAATATGATTAAATAATCGAATAACTATCTACAAGACTCGAAGTACAAATCAAGTGTTTGCAAGCTATTAAGATTATAACGCTGTCCGATAGGCAATACCAATAATATTAGGTCCTTACATATGAAATTGGCGTTTTGTATGGGAGGAACAAAAAGTCGAATATTTTTTAATATAATATATTTAATTAATCAAAGTATGAACCATTATTTTCTATGCACTTTTGCCATCTCATAGGTAGTTCATTGATCCCTTTACTAAAAAAACCAGTCGGACGGGAATCAATAAAATCTTTGAAGGCGATTTGGACTGCCCCATCGGAGTTGAATTTTTTCCCTTGCAAGAAGTTATCCAAATTTCGAAAAAAATGGTAATCTGTTGGAGCAAGGTCCGGGGAGTACGGAGGATGTCTTAGACTTTCCAATTGAAGCTCTTCTTATTTAGTAGCCGTCTGTAGCGCAGTGTGTGGTCTAGCGTTGTCGTGAAGCAGCAGTGGCGTGGAGCGATTGACCAGCCTAGGTTGTTTAGCCGCTAGCTTTTCCATCATGGTTTGCAATTCCTGACAATAGACATCAGCCGTAATAGTCTGGCCAGATTTGAAAAAACTGTAATGAACAATACCGGCACTAGTCCACCAAACGCTTACAAGTAACTTTTTTGGGGTTAATTTTCGCTTGGGGCAGGATTTGGCTGGCTGGCCAGGATCTAACCATTGCGCTGAGCGCTTCCGATTATCGTAAAGAACCCATTTTTCATCACAGGTAATGATTCGGTTTAAAATACCTTCATTATTGTGCCGGTTTAGTAATGTAACGCAGCAGTCGACGCGCGTTTGCCGGTTTGTTTCAGTCAATTCGTGAGGTACCCACCTTTCAAGCTTTTTAATCTTCCCAATTTGCTTCAAGTGAATTAAAACAGTTTTATCACTAACATTGCAGCCTGCAGCTAACTCGGACGTGGTTTGCGATGGATCCGCTTCCACAATAGCCTTCAACTCTTCATTATCAACTTGAGTCTTAGGCCGTCCACGGGGCTTGTTCTGCAGGTCGAAATTTCCAGAACGAAAACGTTGGAACCAAAAACGAACTGTGTTTTCTTTTGCAACACGACCGCCATACACATCATTCACCCTTCGAGTTGTTTCCGCAGCACTAGTGCCACGGCAGAACTCGTACTCGTAAATAATGCGATATTTAAGGTTTTCCATTTTGTAAAATGAGTGACGCAAACAGAAAAAAACAGAAGAAAAAAAACAAATGAATGACGATCATCGAAGCACAAATACATGAGTCTATAGCTGTACAAATTTGAATTTGGAATTCCTTACCAAAGAGGAGAAATTCGTGATTAAAGTGGCCAGTACGAAAAACGCCAATTTCATATGTAAGGACCTAATATAATGGTAAAATAGCGCCTAGTAAATAACTAGCCATCGACGACGCTGTGTCCATGTACCTAGGTAATATTGGACACTAATAACGTAAAGCTACTTTTACTACAATCGAAAGACTTGTGTAAAATACAATAGCTATAAAATATGATATAGTACGCATTCATGGTGGTAAACATTTGATGGGACTGTTGAAGAAAATAATGAGAGATTTCGCAATTTATAATTGAGGATGTGAGTAAATGAAGGGGCTATGTTCATGTGTACTTAATTAAATATGTACATATAAAAAAAAACTCCAATACTTATATTTGTTGTAATTACCTGTCAGATGGGCCAAAATGTATTAATTATATATGACAAAACAAAAATTGACACTTTGAAGCTAATTTCTTTAAAATTATCGATTTGTTACATATCACTTTCATTCACTCGCATCTGAAATTTCATTAAAAAGGTAGAGTAGCTATTTGAGATCGGAGGGCATGTATGTATGAAGCGATTGATGAATGTAGAAGAAGTAAAAGAGCTGCAAGTCAAGAGTGAAATTACGATCTTATACTCTTCCACTGCCTACTCCGAAAGAGACTATTGGCGCGATGAGACTATTGGCGTATACGTTAAAATCTTTAACGATTCAGTAGCATAGCTGCATAAAACCAGCATTATCCCCGCGACTTCGCAGCGTAGCAATTAAATACAATATAGCATATATTACTCAGTGATACACCTACTAGCATAATTAAATCGGACAAAAGTATTAATAAAAAAAAAAAAAAATTTTGTAAGTTCATTCAAGACAAAACAAAAAAAATAAAAAAAAAACAATATACTCAAACTAGAATGTTGTATATATTTTATGGTCAAGTCTATTGGTTGGTTGGGACTATTTTTGGCCACTGGCATAGAACAAATCCTCAGTAGTATATTTGAGAGCCGACTTATAACCGTTATCATAACTCGTATGGTTTGTCCGATAATCCCAGATCACCAAAATAGTTTTTAAACTCATTAGTGTTTGATATTCAATTATAATATGTGTCCACTCAATAAATCAGCGGAACCAAAGTTATATTTGATACTGTCGCAGGTCATTAAACTAAACTAATTTGACCGAACTAAAATTCTTGCTTTCCCTTTCTCATGTATGAGGTTAAATCTAATATATAAAATTCTCGTGTCACAGTTTTCGTTACCATACTCCTCCGAAACGGCTTGACCGATTTTGATGAAATTTTTTGTGCTTATCCGGTATCTATGAGAATCGGCCAACATCTATTTTTCATCCCCATAAATGCAAAAAAAAATTGTCCACACGAGCGAAGCCGGGGCGGGCAGCTAGTATAATAATACAAATATGTTTGGACATCACACAGCGCCATCTGGCCCCAAACTAAGCAAAATGACTCAAAATAGAATAAGTATGAACCTAATAAGAGACTTCACACTTCAATAAACCTTAAGGTAAACCCTACATAAATAGGAATTAGCTAATAGTCGATTACATCACCGATGTCCTCGATCGATGAATCGAGCGCGTGTGTAATCGATTTGACTCGATCGCGTCTTACTATTCACCCGTATAAGGGCAGGCTTAGGGTTGGCAGGAAAATGTTTTCATATTAATTATTAATAAAAAAATGTCGAATCATTTCATATTGAATTTAAATTTAATCTGTTTTGTGCCAATTTTTTTTTTAAATTTAATACTAAGTAATAATACGAAGACTTGTGACTATTGTGTCTAGATTACGAATGCAGTGCCGTGCCACGTATACCTCAAAATTAAGTCAGTATTACCATCAGGGCATTGAAAAACTCGTCACCACAATCAATTAGTTATATCAATATTCTTACTACAGTTTCGTTATTAGCAGTTAAGAAAGTTCAAAAAGTTAATTTCTAAAAATAAACGAAATAGCAGGCAACCCTACCACCAATTATCTTTACTTACAAATCTTATTTACTTCTACGAAATGCAATTATCGACCTTATCGTGGAAAACATAAGGTTAATTAACGCTGCATGTTGCTATAAATCTCTTGATACGTTGACCGTCGTAGCTAATGGCGTGAGGGCAATTAAAGAAATTATAAGGATTTAATTGCATTACTGACAAATTGTTTGACGTAGCTCGTGAATCTCAAGACAGATGAACACCTATTAATTTAAATTTATTGTTGTTAACTTAAGGCCAAACGAAAGAGAACACTAATATGGTGTTATGCCGAGAGGGAATGAAAGAGCTGTCAATACTCCACCCACGGAGATACAAGATGAAACTTCGGAATAATCCAAACCAAAAGCACCACCAAAATAATACAGGTAACTATCAAGGCACTCAGGCGTCATACATAGTTCGTTTTCAAACAATTTAGTTAAGGAGTTATATACTCTACGGAAGATTATCATCGGACATCCACAAATCACAATGCGGTCACCTCGAGACCTTCTTCTACTGAATTAAAAAGACATAAAATGCGTACAACTTTTTTCGATGGACGCCCTATGACTGTACCAATAGCATATCTCATAGATACACCATATACCTGAAGAGCTATAACGGAGTTATTTCAATACAAGTTAAACCACAAGAGAGTGTAACGTTTCTCTAGAACCATTTCGGAGTGCTAGCTTTATTTACACGACCTCGGTGACTACTGAACTGATTATCAACAAACGCGACGTAGTTAAATTAAGAGTAGATTTTCATTCAAACTGCCAAAGTAACATGAAAAAAAGAAAAACAATAACAAGCGTAACTTTCCACAACTCAGCTCTTTCTTGGATCGACATTTAATGACAAAGTCACAAGATAATGGGTCAGATTTGACCCGACAAAGTGGGTCGGCCCGCGCTTGTAACGGTCCCTTCGCCGACTGATACCATCATTACATTTACCATCGTTTATTAGCTGGGTGATGTCACACCTCTGCCTATCCTGCAATGTCAGGGGTGGAACAATATCCTATAGAAAGTTCAAACATATTAGCTGTGTAACATTCCTCGCGGTTTCTGTAGGAGTGCATTCGTGAAAAGGGAAGCAATTCTGTTACAGGAAGCCGGAGATGCGCACGCTGTTTAATTTGACAAGGAGCACGAGTAATGGTAGATATGGCCGATAGATGTCAGATTTTACACATCATATGCGACTAATGTGTCTTGCTTTTTATCTCGTATCAATTTGACGTGTCAAACCGACCTTTAAGCGGCATCTGCATTGGTTCGCAGCAGCGTTAAAGACTTCACCGACGCACATTACTTAACGATTTATGTCCGTCTATTTACAAAACCGCTACACGACTGTTTAAAATATATTTCTGACTTTTATTGCGACTTTTATTAGGGATTTTGGAAGACGATACAGCTTAAAGCGTGCATCTGAGAAGGGATTAGATTAGACAAGTAATAAATACAAACGTTTATAGCGGCTAATAAATAATGAAAGAATAACAACACTTGTTATATTAAACGAGATTTCTAAGCAATTTGTCAAGTAACAAATGATATCTAAACATGATCGGTAAAGCTCTTACTAAATCCGTAATAAAATTAAGCAATAATACATGCGAAACGCTAATATTGTGTTGATTCAAACAAATCATACTACATAAGTATCTTCAAGTTGCAGATATCAATAACATAACAATAAATCACACTACAGTAATAAATGTCAAGAGTAGATTTAAAAGCCCAGTGATAACTGTGTCGAAGAATCTATTACGACGGCTTTCTAAGAAAGCTGTTGAGAGCAAAGCGATGGGATTGAATTGATCGCAGTTTTACTGCGCATATCATTCGATCAGAAAGTGAAGTATCGTTCCCTAAGAAATGTTTTGAATGGGTGAGAGCTAAAGCTTTATTAATATCCAATAATAATAAAACGATATATCTTCACGCCTTCCCACAAGAGTCCCCGAAGGGGTAGGCAGATGTGTTACAACACTACTTAGCGATGACACTAAATTGTTTTAAGCCTAATTATAATGCCTTTACTAATTTAAAGTATCGATATTCTAGTAAAAAAAAACAATAAAGTCGTAAATCAAGTTCTGTTTGTAAGAGATTTTTTTTTCTAAATTTCAAACCTAATGCGCCAGCTTAAGATATTGACTTCAATAGCTGAAACTTTACATGAACACTTCTAATAGGACGTATCATCGATTGATAAATCAGGAAATTTATAATTAAAACAAAAAAACACTCTGCCCTAATAGATATTAGTCTATTTACTATATCTAGTCTGTACTATTACTAGTCTGACCAAAATAAAATAAAAGAGCCGGTGTAGTCGTTCATAAGAGCCATATTAAGGCCTAAACTAAACAATGTTTTTAATTTAAGCATTTGTAAGTTAATTCTGTAGAAAAGGAATAAAGACTTCAAGGAATAATCTTAGATCTAAAACGAATTAAGCGACGGAATCTAGTATTGATTCTAGGATTTGCCACCTGTGTCTACATTCTGATGTATGGTGCGTGGGCCGACGCCTACAGTGCAGGCCGAGCTTGACAGGCCAAGTCCAATATTTCAATGATTAACGTCCACTACAGGGTTCATTCATGAGGAATCGCTATTTATAGGAGGCTTGAGTTGTGGTCGAGCGCGGTTCCATAAACTTTGTGTACGAACAATTGATTATTAGGAACAATTCTAGATTATACATTTATGAATGGTAATTTGTAATTATTTAGAACATTTTGAAACCGGCTAACTGAAAATAGCGTCAGCTGTCTATGGATGCGAATTTATAATACTTTTCTAATTTGATGGCCCATAGTTAGTTAAAGATTAGCTTGGACCTTTTTTTTTTATTTCGACAGACTATGGTGCCAATTCTGTTGTCCAAAAATATTGCTATCCATATTTAACCCCGCGCATGAGAACGGGATAGTAAACCCTTAGACCTGTCAAATTCGTTTAGTAATTTTGAACAACAGAATCGACACCAATAAAAGATTGTCATTAAGTTAAAGTTTCGCGAACTAATCTCTATGTCGTATATCGGTTTATTTTAACTACTGCTGGTGTTAAACAACCATCATAATGACTCATTACCGACTAAATGGCATTCAGTAACTGACACCGAAGTTTCCTATCCTACCAGAGTTCAACGTCATCTCTAATCCCATAAATTAACATTCAAACATAGTTTTTGTGTGGCATGTTTTTACAAACGCGTGGGGCCGCGAGAAGTTCACATAGGCGATTTATTGTGCGAGCAATCGTTAGAATAAAAACGATTAAAAAATGATGTCTGCCTAATCAAGGCCGATTCACGGGCCATCACGACTCAAATATAGCTAAAACAATCTTATCTTAAAACTCAACTGATTTAGCTGAAGCGACTGTGTCGGAACCGGCGCCGGCGTCGGTGTCATCCGTATACCTCACTTTCTAGAAAAAGAACCAAATGTTTCGTATATTCTTTATAATTGAATCCAGCCATTAGGTATGAGATGAGAGAGATCAGCGAATGTATTGTCCAGTCGTCACACACAGGATATCAAAGAAAAAAAAAAAAGTTAGTCATGGAGGAACTAAGGTCTTAAGATATTAAAGAGTAGTTTTACCGTACTTCCAATTGTAACCAATATAGATTTCTCTTAAAATACTATGCAAGATTAATTTCTTCCTGGTTTATTTAATGTGGTCATAGACAATGGCATCATAGCCGTGGGGCTAGTCAAATTAAGTGATGATGAAATGTAAGACCATAAACAGTCATAAAGCTAGAAAGACAAAAGCTGAGAAGTTGAGAAAAATTGACAACAAAGCTTAGTTTCCTAACATTAAAACGTATGGCTTTACACAATATAGTTCCATTGATGTGACTGGAAAATTCAGCCAACATCGTTTTGTTGTTACTGCTTTAGACTATAGCAGCCATAGATAACCTACATCGAGTCAAAACTTCCTGTTCGAATTAACCAACAATTTAGCGATGGCTGGAACCAACCACACCACAATACTCACGAAGGTCCATTAAATATTGAACTCTTAAGTCTATGATGTTAAGAGTGATGACAGTGCGTCGTGCAGCCTTTATGAACGATATGGAGTATGATAATAATAACAAAATGTCCATTCACAAGGAACAAACAAGAATGCGTTGATAGGATCGCTCGCGCGCGCCCGACCCAAAGTCGACGACGTTATGTAGCGTTCCGTACATAATTTCTGCGTGGTTTCGGGACTAATTAGAATTAAGTTTGTCTTCTGGTAATGAACTAATATTTAACTGATAATATTAATACAAGTTGTATAATTTTCATTCAGAATCCTTTCATATTAATATATTTTCTATATTAATTTCTTTACCTACGGGACCATTATCTTCGACCGTGTACCTAACAAGCTTTACTATTTTTTTTACCGTACGCACTTTAATAATTCATCATTGTCCGGAGAGTACGCTGATGTAATATTTTGATAATGATTGACAGTGGGTCTTTGCTTCGTGATTTCTGCGAAGTTCCCTTTATCTACAGCGTGTTCTGTTTGTTACGAAATACAATCGTGAGCTGGCAACTTTGCCACGCTGGATGGCAATCCTGATTCTTTGAGCGAATGTAACATATACTATTCTGAGAATGTACTTTGCGAATATAATATCTATCTGATGTACCTGTAGTCATAATATTCAGTAAATACAAACCTTTAATAATGTATTATGCTTGGACACTATCACACAGCGCCATCTAGCCCCAAACTAAGCAAAGCTTGTACTATGGGAACCAGCAGCTGATATAATACTTACATACTTTTTTTTTTGTAAATACATACTTATAATACATACCAAACACCCAAACGCAAGGCAAACATATTTGTCACATAAATGTTGCCCTGGCGGGAATCGAACCCGCGACCTCTAGCATAGCAGTCAAGTATACTAACCACTAGACCAGCGGTCTCGTCTAAAACTTAATATTATCTATAACTTGGTCTATGTAGCCCTATCATAAAGGATGAAGTCCTATTTATCGGGTCAACAGTTGCGTCCAGTCCACGAATTTCTCAATAAAAAGTCAGTGAATGTGTCTAAAACACACGATTCCTGCGTTAATTACCATAAATGGATTATTAATTAATTCACCTCGGCATGATAGTTACATAGCGAGTTTTTTAGGATAGCTTTGTTGAAACCTGTATGGGTTTTTTGTTTATTTTATTATCTGCAATTAGATTTATAGTGCCTGTTTTATAGGCAGGCATCTCAGATAAATGAACTAAGAAACGATTGATATTATTACAGACATTAATTGCTTTTTAACTAAGATCTTATTTTAATCATAACAGAATAAAAACGGTAATCAAATCGTTTGTATTGTTGGGTTTTATTGGACATAGACAATTATATTCTTAACATCACAATACGTACAATGCTATGAAAAAGAATGACAAAATGCAATAAAAGCATATAGAGCTCACAAGCAGACAATATGAATTTGCAAGTGATGTCAAAAAATCTCCATACATGCATATCATCACGCCAAGTCCTTTCGGTGCAGACAGAAACAGACATTTCACTCTTGATTTGCATACCTCTTTTGCTTCTTCTACATACATTACCGGCGGTGAGCGGTTAGTTGATTTGATCTATAAAGTTGATCCTTGGTCCAAAAGGTTTTCACAATAGCAAATTACTGCCACATCGCTGGTTTCCCGTGAGCATTTAGCTCATTTATAGTTTGACGTATTGATTATCACTTCATGTGATATCCTAATGGCTTGTATTAGATGCTGTCATAATATTACAATACTAAGTACTACAAACAGAATACCGTTAGTGAGCCGCTGTTATGTTGAATAAGGAGTGTTTAATTGCTCAGCAACGCCTACGCGAGCTGGCCGCTTCCTAGTCGCATTATAAAGGGGTGGTTGGTTAATTAACTTAACCATTACTGGAAATCTATGGTAATGTTGCAATTAAATTATGTATTTAATTACATAAATAATGGCATTACTTACAATTTGTAACTGCACTTCAAATTTACTTTGCATAATACCATGCAGCGGATGTTATCGATTCCACAACTTGTACCAAAAAATCAAAAACAATATGGCTCTCGCGAGGCAGCAAATGAAAATTCTGGAGGAAATATCTGGAACCAGAGGATCACATGCTCTTCCCTGCTGGCAAGATCTGCACTCATTCAGGGAGTACGTGACACAGCAGGTAAGTATATAGTCACAAGATAAAATATTAATAATAAAATTATTATAAAAAACCCGAGCCTACACTAATAACTACACTAGTTTAATGATGTCTCTCTTTCCAGATCTCCTCGAGGATACGCCTATGATGGTAGATAATAGACCAGACCAAAGTGTTCTTTCTGTAAGCACAGTGAGTCCTCTCAACAATAAGTTTGGCAACACGCTAGTGATACCTCTGGTATTGTGTCTGTCGGCTTTGTCAGTCATTTACCATGAGAGGGGGCGTACACCTTTTCAGTTAGTATGTATAAAAAAAAATTTAACACTTGGTAAAATTGCAAAAATGTTAGCAGTAATGATTTGATCGATCTTGCCTCATCGAACGAGCCCATCAAACAACCCATAATTACAGGTGTGCAAAAATTGCCAAACAGATTTGTGGATGGCACTTAAAGTCAATCACTTGTAGGTGCCCCGGACGGCATGCCTGGCTAACCACTAGCTACTGGGAAACACTAAATAAATAACACCTACGAGATTTATGATTCCACTTGTTCTTAGCACACGGTTTCAGCTGATTATGTCTAAAGGTGATACCTAAGCCAGTTTTACTGTTTATTTTACGATGTCGTTATTATACGTCTATTATATTGTAATGGGAGCGTACAGAGGTCTTGATTTTTGTTGACTGCTTTCTCAGGAGACAAATAATTTAATCTCAATTCAATTCCTAACATTATAAAAAACTGATTCCCATAATGAACAACATTATTGAAATTAATCCCAAAAAAGTTTAATTTTATAATTCTAACAAAGATTTCCTCGATGAGATATTTATTGATTTCGATAGTACGAGTAACTGTTAAATCTAATAACTCACGAATTTTATGTTCCAGTGCTTCCTGAAGCGAAGCTTTTGGACGAATCAGGACCTTAACTGCTTACAAAGCGATGTCCACATTACAAGAACACCAACACCTCATAGACCGTAGAAAAGTAAGTTTAAATATTTCACAACGATTCTACAAAACGCTGGTAGCATGGACTACGCCACGATATTATCTCACTTAACATAACGGCCGCGCTTTATAAGGATGTGACCAACAGCTGAGTCCAACCATTCATGGACTAGTCTAGCTAACTGGTTCATGTAACGTGTCTGCATTGTTCCCCAGTCAAGTTTAAGGCCATAAGGTTGAGGAATGGAAGAAAAGTCACTGCACAGTGATAAGATTTTTATAAGAACATCTTTGATGCTTATACTTTTCATCTATAACGTGGTTGTCTTAACTAGTGTGAACGTTTCAATGTTCGCTACTAGAGTCATAAATATCCCATCCAATCTGCTTTCTAGCCCACAAACAATAGCTTCACGACTTTTAGAGCACCTAACTAAGTACCGTATAAATAAAGCGACAATTTCTTCTACAGTTAAGTCGTAAAATCCAAAATTATCTGGTACTAATTATATAAAAGCATGTTTATAGCGAACCTACTACATAACAATATCAGCGGTGGTATCAGGAGATTGTTTAGCAGACGGTGGCGCAACCGGCCCGGCCACTTAGCCTTATCGTCCTGACACGCGCGTTTGATACCAACTAATCGCGGAAGCTTGAGAATTCCCAGTTCAATCTTCACAGTGCTTAGACTGTTAAACACTCCATACAATTCAATCATAATTTGATTAACAAACTAATTGGGGATGAAAGAGAGCCCTAGAGAGAGCGAGACGTAAGGTTATTCATGAATGTGTTAAGTTTTGGAGATGTTTTTAGGACGGGACGAAGGTATACGAATTTCTCGTAAGTATAGCAGAATAGCGACACGCCCCGGCTTCGCACGGGCTTAAAAAACCGAAATTGGTTATATATAGAAACCTTCCTCTTGAGTTAATTTATAAATAAATAAAATCCGTTTAGCACTTTTAAATATCTAAGCATACATAGGGACAGACAGGCAGAATGCGATTTTTAGACAAATTTTAAGGTAGTATACAGGTTGAAATAGAAATCACGGTTAAAATCTACGAGGAAGCTGTTAACGTGATAAATCGTAATAAATAAGGTGCGGCACGAGAGATTGGTTGATACCGGGAGAGATAAACCTGTGCAGTATGGGACTTGACTCGGCAGTAAATTTTCGCGATACGTAGCGTATTATCAACAAATAGAAGTGACAAATTGATAGGATGGTAAGTACCCTTGCTTACCAAAATGTTAAGTCGTAGAAAATGAATTCAAACTTTTCATCGGTGCACATTGTGCGCAGTAAGAATCTGGGGTACGTAAAGAATTGGGAGGTAACAATAAGATCACAAATTTCTTTACAAATGCTATTGTTCCTCAAATCGTTTAGGATCAAACGTCATTCCATTCAGAATTACGAATGGCGATCATTTCAACTAGACTCATAGCTACGATCGTTGTGGTCGTTACGTTACAGTCGGATGACGCAGAGTACAAAAATAAAAGCTTGCTTGTGATTGCCGCATCAATCAAGTAGGAAGGCTTGAGAATCAACAGCAATGGTATAAATACAAATAAAACACGCATTCCGGTTAGTTGCGCGCAAGGATAACTTTAAACTGTACCTATGGTGGATGTGATTGGATTAGTTTAAGACTTTTATGATCCTGTTTTAATATAACAAGATATTGTAAGTGTCAGTTAGAGATCTTAATAATAATGGCGCCTATATTTTGTGTTAAATCGGCAAAAACTACTTTTTTACTATGTTTGATGTTGATATCAAAATAATTGTTATTCATTCCACCCAGGTGACTATAATAAACAAAACCATGAACTTTGATACTGAACATGGCTTAGAAATGGCCCTCTGAGAAGAATTTTAGTTCCCTATAAGAACTCCAGTTATGATATGAACATTAAGTCTAAGAAAGCACTACAGACCCAGGTGTCCAAACACCCACGACTAAGGAATTAGCTCTCATTAGATACAATTTGTTCTATGGCTCAATGGAAAGTGGGCTAAGTCAGGTTTAGCACGTCGCAGCTCAGAGCTTTACTTAAGATTAGCGACCTCGTCTAACTGGGGCTACTCGGCAAATATCAGTAAATACACATATTTTAATGGCAGCTCCTGCCACTGCGCTCATTACACCCCAACTGGCGTTAATCTGACAGTTTATTTACTTAGCTATCTATATCAATGGAGATAAGTTAATTTTATGAGGGAAACAAGTTGGATTGCGATTTATATTTGCTGAAGTCAACACAAAGTGGACTGATTTGGTAGATCCAACCAACCGTGTTTCTCCAAACTGTGTGTATATTAGTAAAGGTGTTGAAGTAAACACACTTTTATGTGATGGGAGTGTTCAAATCGTCAGAGAAGGGATCCAATGACGTATGTGAAGACCTTGCATCGCACTGGGTTTGTGTATAGACTGGAGCCATGTGAGCCGGAGTCTGAGTAAAGAAATATTAGGTCCTTACATATGAAATTGGCGTTTTTCGTACTGGCCACTTTAATCACGAATTTCTCCTCTTTGGTAAGGAATTCCAAATTCAAATTTGTACAGCTATAGACTCATGTATTTGTGCTTCGATGATCGTCATTCATTTGTTTTTTTTCTTCTGTTTTTTTCTGTTTGCGTCACTCATTTTACAAAATGGAAAACCTTAAATATCGCATTATTTACGAGTACGAGTTCCGCCGTGGCACTAGTGCTGCGGAAACAACTCGAAGGGTGAATGATGTGTATGGCGGTCGTGTTGCAAAAGAAAACACAGTTCGTTTTTGGTTCCAACGTTTTCGTTCTGGAAATTTCGACCTGCAGAACAAGCCCCGTGGACGGCCTGAGACTCAAGTTGATAATGAAGAGTTGAAGGCTATTGTGGAAGCGGATCCATCGCAAACCACGTCCGAGTTAGCTGCAGGCTGCAATGTTAGTGATAAAACTGTTTTAATTCACTTGAAGCAAATTGGGAAGATTAAAAAGCTTGAAAGGTGGGTACCTCACGAATTGACTGAAACAAACCGGCAAACGCGCGTCGACTGCTGCGTTACATTACTAAACCGGCACAATAATGAAGGTATTTTAAACCGAATCATTACCTGTGATGAAAAATGGGTTCTTTACGATAATCGGAAGCGCTCAGCGCAATGGTTAGATCCTGGCCAGCCAGCCAAATCCTGCCCCAAGCGAAAATTAACCCCAAAAATGTTACTTGTAAGCGTTTGGTGGACTAGTGCCGGTATTGTTCATTACAGTTTTTTCAAATCTGGCCAGACTATTACGGCTGATGTCTATTGTCAGGAATTGCAAACCATGATGGAAAAGCTAGCGGCTAAACAACCTAGGCTGGTCAATCGCTCCACGCCACTGCTGCTTCACGACAACGCTAGACCACACACTGCGCTACAGACGGCTACTAAATTAGAAGAGCTTCAATTGGAAAGTCTAAGACATCCTCCGTACTCCCCGGACCTTGCTCCAACAGATTACCATTTTTTTCGAAATTTGGATAACTTCTTGCAAGGGAAAAAATTCAACTCCGATGGGGCAGTCCAAATCGCCTTCAAAGATTTTATTGATTCCCGTCCGACTGGTTTTTTTAGTAAAGGGATCAATGAACTACCTATGAGATGGCAAAAGTGCATAGAAAATAATGGTTCATACTTTGATTAATTAAATATATTATATTAAAAAATATTCGACTTTTTGTTCCTCCCATACAAAACGCCAATTTCATATGTAAGGACCTAATATAGTAATCCGGCAGTGGCCATAATTAAGTTTACTATTATAATAAACCCTTCCATTGCATTTAATGACTAGATAAAAGCCTCTGCCAGCGTAAAGTTGAAATAACATTACCGTGCCTCTGAGCGCCTATGCGAAAACACCAAGTCACCGGTCGCAGATTTACCAAACGTAAAAGATGTACCAAATGTACAGTAATTTAAAAAATACTTATTTAGAAATAATCCATCGATTCAGAAGAGTACACGTTTATGGAACGAACAAATGTAGGTGTAGTTGAAAATATGTTTGACATTTTTTTTTTACCACTTAGGTGGTACACAAGCATACGGCCCACCTGATGGTAAGCAGTCACCGTAGCCTATAGCCGCTAGCAATACCAGGGGTATCACTAACGGGGTGCCAACCATGTTGTTGATGAGGACTCACTGTGCTAACAGCAATACTACAAGCCCAGCGTATCCTCGTGGAGCACTGGCAACCTTACTTACCGCAGAAACACAACACTACATCAAGTAGTGTTATTTCACTGCGGTCTTCTTAATCGCCCTACCTCTCTTAATGACATCTCAAACCAATGGGAAACAAACATAAAAAGGTTAAAATGTGGCATGAACTAAAGCATGCCTCTTAGTAAAGCAGTAATCGTTAGCTAAATAAGTTCACTAATTAGGTACACGCTTACACATTACCTTGTAAAGAACGTACCATACCGCACTCAAATAAGGCACACTACAGATTATGTTGGAGATTATCCTAAACAAGAAGCTTTCTCATTGCGCTCCGAGATTGGTGTGGCTATTTCCATACATACAAAAAAAACTGTACGTAAAGGAACTTGAAGGAAAAGTCCGTGGTAAAGCGGTCGGTAAAACACTTTATTTGCCTTTTTGCTTTCATGATTTCGAAGCATAAAAACTGAAGACAACTTACATAAAAAGTGCTGTAATTAAAAATGGACTTTATCTCAAGTTGTGTGCGTTAAAAATGCAAATTAGGAGCACTGTAGAGAGAGGTTTCCGTGTGGTTTGGCACGTGAACTTAACTAGGGTTGTCAATATTTAATTAATTAGTTTGATGGCTCGCATGTTCTGCGTCAATTATTCAAACACGTGGTTTTAATTGTTATCTTACATATTCAGGTTTATTTAATTAAACTTGAGTTATATGATGGAAAGGTCTTACTGAAAAATAAACGCTTTATTATTAATAATAAGTTCACTTGTCGCAGATCATAAATTACTATCGCTGTTTATAACAACGCTATATAATCGAAACTATCTACACTATTTCTACGCTATATATTATATATTATCTATACTAATATTATAAAGAGGAAAGATTTGTATTTTTGTGGGTTTGTATTGAATAGGCTCCGAAACTACTGGACCGATTTCAAAAATTCTTTCACCGTTAGAAAGCTCAATTATCTTTGAGTAACATAGGCTAAATATTATACTAGCTGCCCGCCCCGGCTTCGCACGGGTGGACTAAAATATTTGATAAATGTCTATCCTCCGAAACTAATGTCTACCCGTGCGAAGCCGGGGCGGACAGCTAGTATAAAATAAATTCAAACAAAATTTGCACGCGTTCAGTAATCTCAATAATTTAGGTTTTAAAACCGGCTGCTTTTTCGTTACGTGCGATTTCTACCAGTCAGGTTCTACCGCAAGCCGCGTTCAAAAAACTCACTTGTTTTGATTATTATTATTTTTTACATATGATATTTGCCAACCCTCCACCAACCGACGCCGCGACGCCATCCGATATGTAGTGTATGGTTGTAACCAAATCGAGCAAATTAATTGACCCAATAAATTGTTTGTACGTGGTTGTACTACCTTAAAACACCCCGCATCTTATCAGTTTTCTGACTACGAAACAAGTACCTAAACATTGGTGCCAATTAAAAATTACTAAACTTAACTAATTTGACAGTTCTAAAAATATTGCCATCCTTATTTAACCCCGCACATGAGAAAGGGATAGCAAGACTTTTAGACCTGTCAAATGAGTTAAGTTTAGTAATTTTGAACAACATAATCGAAACCATTTTCTATTTTCAGACAGCGTATAGTAAGCATCGTTGTAAAAATCCCACAGATTAGCCTTCAAAGCCATTCATTTATAAAATTAACGAACATCAAAAAAGGCATTATCGAAACCATAATTTCATTTTGAAGCACTTAATGTTGTGAAAAATACGATCCCTACAATGTTTAATATGGCATTCATTAGCTAGTTAAATGGTCAAATTTGTAATGATGGTCTACGGTCCTTCGGGCCCTAAGTACAGAGCGGTTCGACCCCGGGGTCAGGAAATTAGTACCCACTTGGAACTGTGGTCTGACGCGAAGTGATCGCCTGCGGTGCATCGTCCTACCATCATATTTTACTAAGTAGATTAGTTTCGGATGGCAGCGAATATATTAAACTTAAGTAAAATAATTAGATTAGCACTTTAGCTGAGGAAACATATATGGTAGCGGCATATGGTTGAAAAAGATATTACTTAATTAAAACCTGTTTTTAAGGTTTCATCCGCGTAGAATTAAGACAGTTTTCAATGGCTTATGGCTATAGAGGAGACTGAGGCTTATAAATCCTATACATACTATGACACATTCGTATATTCTTAATTTGCAAGATTGCGTTTTGTTTACTCTAATTAGAGTCTAAATTGTATTCAAATCTGCTGGTACAATTAATTCTTATTACAATAATCCTAATATAATAAAAAATATGTATGTTTATTTCGTGTGCATCTATCTGCATCGATCCATGTCCGTCGTTAAAGCTAGCGGATAATTTAGTCTTCAGCAATCATCGTGGGAGTTGATGAGGTTACACCCACAGCTGGATCACCATGACAGCCTTGCATTAGCCTACACCTCAGTAAAATGAATAAACTGGCTAACTAACATAATATTACGAAACAAACTTTCATATCAATTTATACTAAAACGAATCAATTTCCATAATGTAGGTAAAGATCTCATACAATTCATGGAAAATATTGTGTTTGCTCAAACGGATTGAAAAGCCTTACATTTTCAAAAACATATATGGAATATAGTAATTGATTAATATGATATTGATCTGAACATTACATTAACAGTATAAAACTCCTAAATAATTAAAACTAAAGGAATCCAGCACACCTCTTCAGCACCGTTAGTTCTAGGGAAAGGATTGCACAAGACGCTTTTCAACAGTACGTAGAATAGTCCAATTACTAAATAACAACTTGTCATATAAGAGTATTATAATTCTGTTGAGTTGAACAAGTTAGGAGGAAAGGGAGTGTTTACTAGAAAGTCGGCAAATAAAGCTGCGACGAGGCAGGGACGTGATACTATGCAAAACAAGGATCGTTTGTTTTGAAACGATAAGTTACGTTCAGTCTGTTGATGGTAGACCAATAGCTAAGTATACAAAATATTATACTAATGCACTGCTTATTACTATAAAAGAGTAGCAGGATATATGAACGAGTCTTATTCACAGGTCTAATTCTTGGTTATGTACTGATAAAAGTGCATTGTATGAACGTATTTCTGGACAACGGCGACGTTAAGTATCAACAAATTATATACTTTTATATTAAGTTGAATTCGAAGCATATAACAACCCTGTAGCATGGGATATCCCTCCCGACAGAAATATTTCAAGATAAGTATTTTAAACTATGGATTTGCGATGATTTTCTTGATTGAAACTGACTAGTGCTAGCTTGGAACTTAAGTTTAGATTGTAGTAAATCAAATCAAAATTTTGGGTAATCGAGATTGCTTTCTTGCTTGATTGCTTTACAAAGAAGCTAGAAATCAGCAGGAAACTTGTAAATAATATTATCTACTTTATTCATATACACAATACTAAAATCCACTGACTTTCTCGTGACTGAACCAGCGGCGACTTTTCAAATCCGTATGCAGATTAAAAGACCCTCTACCGATCAGATTTTTATCCAGTGGGCAATTAATCTTGGAGTAGCTGGCAGGCTTCCCTGTCCTAAAGAAAGCTCCGTTCCGCTGATTTACAGAGCGTCATAACACCACGGTCGTTAGTAGGCACCTAATCAAAAGCAATTACATGTGAAACTATTTCTACTGTAAACAGCTGCGGGGCTTCTCGACTGATGACTGTGGTTGTGTGGTGCCCAGTGGGTTGGTTAGTTAGTGATAGTCACTCAAAATATAGCCCTATTTAAATATATATTTTTAGGGTCTACACTTGATGCCTGATGTAGGTGACCACATCTTTAGCAAAAAGTAACTGCTATGTGATCTACGTTGCCTTGTCGTGTTTATTTTTGATCTTTCTCAGCGGGTCTTTTCTTCCGACCGATTACTTTATTCATAACAAGTACCAACCTTACAAGGTAACATTTCTAAAAAAAATCGTAGCTCTTTCGAAATGGACAGCTTAATCAATAGTCAATATATGTTTTCACTCATCTTGTTCAAAAAGCCTTTCATTGCAGCGTGCAAGAGAGGGCGTAAAAGATCACATTATCCCTAAGGCGAAAAAGTAGTTTTTATAGTCATCAGCCAGTAGAATTTGTAAAAATTAAAGAACTGAGTGCACGTGATAGTTATATAGATAACTGTTAAGTTTCTAATCTAAGAACAAACCAAATTGACACGTTGATTACTAAAACAAGCGCACTACGAGATCGTTATCGTGGTATGTTTGCAATAGTAATGAATACTTGGTCCCAATCAACGGCCGATGGCTATCCAATGATTAACAACGCAGAGATGACTCCAATTACCTTCGATACATTTGCATACGCCCGCTCACTATCTCATTCATGCTGGGTGTATTTGATTATGTAGTTCTTTCAATACGATGCGATCAAAATGTGTTTATTTACTATCGAACCGTTTACAATACCTAGTAATAATCTATTAACCGATAAAAATATGGAATTCAGAATCATGCAGGAATGTGACAAGCAAATAGACTAGCCACGCTAATGTATTTGCTGACTTAGTTCACAAATTTTGTTATTATAATGGTTACCAACATGTTTGGTTGATTTTCATGGAAATTTTACCTATTTTAAAAGTGATTTTTCTTCGGATAGAACTTGATTTGAAAGGTCGTATATTTGAAGACAGAAACAAAATGCTGATTGATTTAAATCGATAGTCCAACAAATGTATGTGGGCGTTGTTGACACTAATCCAACAGGTTTCGATTTGGATCAACAAGCTGCCCAAGTCGAACGTTGAGAATGCTTAACTGTCAATCAGCTATGACCAAAAATGGACCAACTGTCAAATCTCAAAATAACTTGGAGGCGCCGGGTATCGATCCCGGTACCTCTCGCATGCTAAGCGAGCGCTCTACCATCTGAGCTACGCCCCCTGTGAAAGACTTGGCAAAATTACCAATCAGTTCATATAAACCAGTCGGTCGCCTTGGAATTGCGACATTCACAGTCGGCAATAATTTATATTGCTGATACGATTTTATAATGAAGTTATCAACACTGCAATAAATAATGTTGATGTGACGTGAACGATTGAATACTTTATCAAATAGATGAGTTATAAGACGGGAAATGAAGCTACCTCCATTCTACGCCTACTCTCTATACGTATTCATATTATAAATAGTGATTTGTGTTGTATGCAGAGGAACTACTGAACAAGTGCTGTCACAAATAAAATATTCCTGCAGAATATATTTGACCGCGGATTTAAACGCGTCGTTGTAGAGAATTAAAAAAACATCATAATACCTATGTGTTAACCCATCGTATAAAGCTGCGTATAAAAATTTGGCATAAAGTTATTCCAGATTTCTTTCAAAACCGTTCAGTTCCTACGTGATAAGGGAACTAACATATTTACCTACATACAAACTCTCTTATATTAGTGTGATAGTGTGATTTAGATGACAATAAGTGTTTAGCTATTAAACAATACAGCCGACAAAGTGGTGGGTAGTGAGTAGCACCTTTCAAAATACAGTTTTGATTGAGAACGCGTCGGCGCGCATCTCGTGTTGTAGGGATCAAAGATTTAACAACGTAATATTTATTGCAATAACGAATGGACAAAATGTTGTAATTGACGAATTAAAGTGCTCTCCGAATCTGGTTTAGCACCTATAGCGATCACCCATAGAGTGGAAAGTTGCCTAAACTTGCATAAATATCTATAAGTCTGTCACTTTTCGTTCTGTATCTTACTTCTTCTTTGTTCATCCGTATGATTTCATTTATTTAGGGTCCACCGAATGCATTGCGATATTCGGCTCAGTAGTCAGCTACTTTTGGTAAATGGTAAAATGTGTATAAAAAATATTATTTTTCATTCTTCTACTGGGGACTTTATACATATTGACCTATCTTTAGATATCTAGTCTATATAGAGTTCAGCCTTTCGCCATTCCGCGACAAAGACGCAAAATTTTCGTGACAGAGTAACAGTGAGAACTAAATTTAGATAAAGATAATGTTTTAACCAGGATTATGCGGCATTATGGAAACAATAATTGTGCCGCTATCGTAGCAAATTTATATAATGGTTGTGCCGAGTGGGCGGCATGCAACAATTGCCCCGCAACTAAGCACCTAGGCAATCATTTACGCACTACATTTTTATGCTGCGCTTTCAGTTTAATAACTTGGAGTAAAGGTGGATACAGAACCAAGTTATTGTCCAAAAGTATAGGCAACGAGATGCTAGAAATATATCGACTAGATTAACTATGGACTGAAGATGGAAGCTATATAACAAACTAGATACGTGTATTAGGACAGGTTTTCAAATGTTAATTTAATCAGATGACTCGAATAGCGATTTTTAACATCCTTCTGATATAAAAAGGTTACCGCACTAAGTACTATATAAGCAAACGTTATGAGCAAAGGAAGCAATATCTTTAGTTACATAATCTAGGTTAGGTTAGTTTTAGTCAAAACGTAAAAAATAAGTAACACAACACGCCTACCAAGCAGTTTTTTTTTATACCACTAAGGTGGCACACAAGCATACGACCCACCTGATGGTAAGCAGTCACCGTAGCCTATAGCCATGTGCCAGCCATGTTGTTGATGAGGACTCACTGAGCTAGCAGCAATACTACTAGCCCAGCGTATCCTCGTGGAACTGGCAACCTTACTTACTGCAGAAACACAACACTACATCAAGTAGTGTTATTTCACTGCGGTCTTCTGTAAGGCGGAGGTACAGTCCCCAGTCGGGCGGCTCCTATTTAAAATGGGATTACCACGGGAAATCCCAAATCGGCCTATCTCTCTTTTTTAAAAGCTCATGGTGTGATTAATCCCTGTACTTAAGCTTAGAAAAACTCATTGGTACAGGCCGGGACTCGAACCTGGGCCCATCAGATGACAGGCCTGTTGATTCAACCACAAGGCCACCACGGCTTAAAGCCCTAAGGACATTTCGTCTCATGAAGCACACGCGCTAAGTATTTTAATCTCGTTAATTAACAACATAACGAACACGCGAGAGTAAGATAAAACGCGCCATATTACTCTCCAAATAAATGTGCCGCCGTACAATTTGTTAGGAATCTGGCACCGCTCGCGGCAGAATCCTTTGGAAAGCTCGGCCTTATTTCGTCGAACAAAAAGACCAATTTGCAATAATTAATTGCAATCACGGCCAATCGTAACCCGAACAGGTGGGAATTTAAATGCAGTACAGTTATACGGCCATACAAAATCGATGTAACGGAAAACAACGGCAACTGCAAATCATACGATGGTTTTTCACTTTGACTGTACTTTCCTGACATACACAATGAAAATCAAAGTATAACGATTTATTTATTAAACGTAAGGTGGCTTTCGGGACTTTGGCTCCGGTCCCAAAAGCCCCTCGACTCGATGCAATGATATAAATATTTCAGAATAATTGTTTAGTTCTAGTCCTGGGACTGCTACTAAGAGATGATTAATTCATTGGATTCAATGAAACACAACACAAAAGTAAAAAAAATCAAACGCATTCTTAGCAAATTGTTCTAAGCAAAATTAGAACGGTTTTTAAAAGTTTGCAAAAAAGAAAAAAAAATAGAAGACTGCAAAGATACCTATTTCATATAATGAACTGTAGGCGTCAATTCAACATCAAAAGCCCGATCATTTGATGTATGTGCTCTCAAATCAGCACACCACATTGACATGAAAGGTGAATATAGTACACACACACACACACGTCTAACCAGGCTGTATGACTATGACGACACAGAGCCTTGTGTGGCAATATCTCATCAGTGTTAGTTGTCTCCACATCGTGAGCAGTGTTGCCCAATAGGGTTGCCCATTGTTGCTCGTAAACAGTTGTTATCCGAAAAGAATTGCCTATTGCTAAGCCCCTCGAAGGTTTAAAATCGTGGAGCGAGGATAATCAGCGCGCTTTGTGTGCTAGTGATTCTAGCACACCAAGGCTGAGATTTGTAGCGGTCGATGCTACCATCTGTCGTAAATAACATTTTGTAAGCACACCGGTATACTTTGTTATATGGACACAAAATTAAGATAGCAAAGAAAATCAAAATTGAATGTAAGTGTAGGCATATTTGTCGATATAGTAGCTCATGAAAAGTGCAGAGTATAAAACTGGCTTGAATCAAGAACCACGTGCGGTTGTGCTACTGATGTCGGCGGAGGACACAGGGCACTATTGAAAGAAAACCTCCTATGAATACTTAAGTGAAATCTCAACAGTCATAACCCACTTGAAGGTAAAATTATATTCCGTAAATCGCAAATTTTTGTTGCGTGACAAATTAACAATGTGTTGTTTTAAACATATACTTATTTGACAATACAGACTGATTCTTAAGCCTGCTGGACTTTTATTTAAAATTTACGTGCATAAGTAAGTATGCAAAGTACGTATCTACACTAATATTATAAAGAGGAAAGATTTTTTGTTTGTATTGAATAAGGTGCGAATGTGCTGAACCGATTACAAATAATCTTTTGCCGTTAGAAAGCTACATTATCACTGAGTAACATAGATTATGTATAATATTGATACGCGGGCGAAGTCGCGGGTAAACTATATATTATAACCGTAACATGGTACTGGACCAGGATATCAAAATGCATTCCACGTGTCGAGTGAGAATTTCAGTATTTATTGTTGAATAAACCATCGATTTAAGCAATTTGATTACATATCGATTTATTATGCAGGCACGTCGCGAGTTCCCGAAAATAAACGAATCATAAATCGATCAATCGACGGGCATCGATCAATCGACGGTCATTGCATGCGCGTTCGCTGAAAATGTTCAGATGGGAACTTGATATTTTAAATAAATATTTATGTGCAAAAGTACAGACCAATTTGATATCTTCATGCGAATTCGTCCTATACGAAACAGGATATATTTTAGATGCAAAAGTTATATAAGAGATTCATCAATCCGAACATTATCTTGCAAACGTTTAAAACCACAAGTTGCAAAAAGTGTAGGTACCGGAAAATGAGTGGCCACATGTATCTAGTAATGAGGAGCCTCGTTGAGGCAATGTGAGGTGTTGGTACCAGCGTCCTGGGGTCAGCGACCCCGGGCAGGAGGTGGTCCTGTCAAAACGTATTCACTCCTCATTTTTTCTCGCTTATCTCACGATCAGGACGCTTTGTTGTGTAATTACCTGAGGATATTACTATTATAGTCGCTGTGTACGTTTGTACCACATTTGTTGCGACCAACCAACGTAATTGGACTGGAAATAGCTCATTTGGAGTTTTAATTGATAATCCTGCCTTGTCTGTCACTGGTCTACGTTTGGACCGCAAATACTGTCTATAATAAATTTAAGTAAATGTAGATGGAGACCGTCTAAGTTTCAACACTTTATTGAAGATGAGACGGAGAATAAATACAATACCTTACACATTGGCTAGCAATAAGTGCTTATTATTTATCAATATAGCTCACCATGAAACAAATTGCAATTTTCGCGAGTCATGATTATTCAATCAATCAATATACATTTCGGCTGGCTCTCGGACCGCGGCGGCCTGAGCCCAGGGTCACGGGTCACGGGGCGTGAAAGGCTCTGCAGCCTGGAGCCCGATTGAGATATCCAACAGAGGAGCATTGTGCGTAGTAGACTAGCCGTGCTGTGCTGAGCCCCAGGGATATCGTACACTTTTTGTCGATTATCATCCTAGCCTAGCTGGTTCAATTTATTTTTATAGCGGTATAAAATATTGTTTGTGTATTTCTCTATCTAAAGTATTGATGTTGCTTAGTATTTTCAAGAAGATATTAAGGATTGTTTCCATGAACTTTTATTTATGTTTTCGATCGAGCTAAATATCCAAAAAAAAAAAGACTTAAGACCACACCTAATAATACTCTAGATTCCCGACAATGCACCTATACGTAGTGATGTGAGCGATAGGTCCCGTTGAGACTAGAGCCGGTCCCACCGGTCCACGCCGAGTTCCGCCATTGATTGAGACCTTCAAACTAGAGCTGTGATTAGGGCCTTATCGCCAGATGTCAATGTTGCCATGGTGCCACCAATAAACATGCCACAGCTATCATCTTCTTACATGACAGGTGGATACAACCAATCTCTATTATAAAGTTGTATTCTAAAATTGACGAGACCGCTGGTATAGTGGTTAGTACACCTGACTGCTACGCTAGAGGTCGCGGGTTCGATTCCCGCCGAGGCAAATATTTATGTGACAAATATGTTTGTCTTGCGTCTGGGCGTTTGGTATATATTATACGTATATTTACGAAAAAAAAAGTATATAAGTATTATATCGGCTACTGGTTCCCATAGTACAAGCTTTGCTTAGTTTGGGGCCAGTTGGCGCTGTGTGATAATGTCCAAGCATTATTATTATATTATTATTATTAAAATAATTAAGCAGAATTTTGTAGTTCATAATTCCTAGATGAGATGTTTTCATTAATTCCCCTTTTTAGGTTTATTATTGGCTTCGCATACGCTTGGCGTGCCGTGATAATCATGATAGTTTCAATATTCGGTGTTTCGCATCCTTAGGGCAAGTAAGCTACCCAGGTTTAATACCTCCATTCTGATTCCATAATTTAAACGCCTTATACGAGCCGAATGTCATATTTTGTTAGATGTTGTACAATTTAATCTAACATCTTTTTTCTCTAGAAAAATATATAATAATAAAAAAACCGGGCTCAATGAATTTATTACAATATTTTCAATTATTACGATTTTAGAGACATATTAATATTGTAAATTTAGATTTTTGCCTGATTACGATTTTATTGACGAGATAGGGTGTAACATATCCAGAATATTCCCTTCGGTAGAAATCTTTTAACTTAATGATGATACTGCTGTAAAGCGCAAGATCGTATATCTACTCGTAAATAAGGGAGTAACCAAAATTCTCAGAAGTTCGTTTAAAGGAACTGCTAAAGGAACAACTGAGAACAAACCCGACAAAAACGTCATGGCTAATCTAGTTCGAACTTTTACACGTTGTAGATGCAATCATTTAATAGAGAAACTCAACTATTTGTAGATGGTTAATGAATCATGCTCCGTAATCCGTTCGCGGCGCTTGACTTCTACACGTGCGTAGTTAATTCTTAAAGAGCTAGTGACCCTTTCAATATTGATAATTACTTGCGATGTTTGTGAAATGTTAAGGTTTTTTGCATCTTTATCTTTCAAACTACATCCAATTACTGGAACATGAACTATTTCATAGATCAGACCAAAACTATTCAAATTAGAGGAGAACAAGCCACGAGGTACCGGCCCCTCATTGCCCTCGTTAGTCTTCACGAAATTGTGAGCAAATCATTAAACGTATTCAATAACCATTCTAATTACAATCTAACTGAACGACCTACATTTATGCGAAGTGTAACGATATTTTCAATGTAATGAGCTCTTGTTCATAGTTATCATGGTCCTGTTATTCACGTAGGTAAGCATTTATTTGATGATTTGTTGTCTGTGTTTAGCCGACTTCAAAATTAAGGAGGTTTTACTGATTCAATGTTATGTTGATTAGAAACAACATCTGTCAATAATTTGTAATAAGTTGTTTTTATACTACATATATAGTAAATTATTCTCAAAAATCTGATCTCAGAGAACAAACAAATTAATAAGTCCACATGATGGACTAAAAAACATGATAAAGGAAAAAGAGTTGGAAAGATAGGAGAGAGCGTAAGGGAAAGAACATTAAACTATATGTTTAATCAATATGTTCTCTTTGACTATAACGTCTGCATACGAGTACTCCACATATTTCCCGTTTGTAACAGATGGGTCGCCGTCATCAATGGCTCATTGTTCGACCGGATTTGCATCGTTCCCGCCATGAGATTGATTATCTCATTTGTTTGATCGATCACGTCACGTCCATGCGTACGTACATCACCAGACACAGCACAGGATGTTCAGACTACTAAGGCTGGAACTGGCTCCTATCATCACTGTCTCATCAATGACACAAACGCGGGTAAGTAAGCAGTGGTTGGTCAAATCACAGACGGGATCCGGTCAGATCTAAATGACCAATTCTTTTCACAAGACTTTTTTCCGCACTGGTGTTAGGGTTCTCGACATTCATAAGTGTCTAGCTACGCTACGTGACATGACCTAAATTGAATAATCTTTTGACTTTTTCATCATTTTGATATTAAAATAGCTATCTAATATAGGATTGACATGCGCTAAATAATTTACTTCACTATCGAATCTCTTCGGCCTTCCTCCGAAACATTATTGTAGTCGGCATTTGATCTAACCTAATTTGGCTAGTTATCAGCTACTTCTACAACACCACTGCTATCTCTCACTGGCAACCCATTTAACTAGGTAAATCGGTAACCCAGATCAGCGGTCAGCTTTTCATAAGCTTTTATAAATTTTATAACAGGCCGCTAAATATTGCTATTTGTGTCACTACAAATCTTCGGGCATATTTTTCATCGGAACTAACTGATAACGACCATTAATTTGAGAATTCTTGTGTCATGAGAGATTTTTTGTAGAATACTTAATCGTCAGTGGAATCTATAAAAACCACATAATAATTAATTATATCAGGTTTAGGAGTGATTCAAGAGGATGACCTCATCAGACTTTTAACGAAGCATGTCAATTTATAAAATTTGCTGTGTGAATAAATTTCTAACTTTGATTGCCGATCGATTCAAAAACATATTGTCTTGGCTCTTCTTTGGCTTCTCCGTCACAATGACAAAATATCCTTGCTTCTATGATCGGCACTCTAAGATATCTATAGACTATGCCTATAGATCTAAAGCATAGATCTTTCCGTTTGGATTCAATGAGCTCAACTTGTATCTAAATCCGTTCCGCTGACCGTAAACTGGTAAGCGTGGGGTGATGGTATCTGTTATCTATAACTATTTGAGTATGGCCAGATTTGGCAACTGTTCAGGTCATCGAACCGCGTCTGATGCGATAACCTGCGAACCGCTATTGCGACATCAGAATGCAAACATTTGAATTAATCACAATTTAATAATTCATGTTGCTTGTCCACTAATGAATGGAATACAGCGTACCTGTGACGTCACGTCACTTTATATATAAGGAAATTACAGAAAAAAGTCATGTTATTTTTTTCTTAGATCAAATGACGACAGTACTCAGTGATAGAAAGATAGAGAGTACTCAGAACCGGAGGGCATGTATGAAGAGATTGATGAATAGCGAGCAAAAGAGCGAGTGATGAGAGCAGAGATGCTTCCCAAAAATAAGGGTTGGCGTGATGATATGTACCTATGTATATTTTGAACTTAGGTCTGAGTAACACTAAACTGCTCACAATAATGAGGTTCGAAGAATTTTGTTCGCATCATTTTCCATGCTCCACAGTCGTGTATGAAATATTAATATTAAGATTTGCTCGTAACAATGTGAGATGGTTTCTATATCTCGTACAAAAATCAGGTCTAAGCAGAATGGAATGGTCCGCAGATAACATGAGAGAGAGGTCTGCGGAAGTAGCGACCCGCTTCGCAAAGGTCGCGATCTGGATTCGGCCGGTCATTCCCACCGTGTGATTTTGTTTTGCATTAATTTTGGCCCCAAACTTGCACGAGGCCGAGAAGGCAAGTACGGACAACTTTCTTGTCAGTAAACTTTATTTCTTAAATTAGTTATGAGCGAAATGCTTTCGATGGTATTTGCGCAAGACGTTTATGCGCCATAAGTTTTGTATACGACTGGCGGACGCAGCCGATGGGAAGAGTATTTAAATTAATTAAACACATATTATTAGAAGCTGATATATCAGTATTTTTGAACAAAATTTTTATATTCTTCTGAACTATTTCATCTTTTGCTATATAATAAAACATTAGTTCCATGTATCTACTACAATATAATAAAACGATCTCATTTCCTACGACTCCATGCCGCATGTGCAAATTTTCAGGAACTACTGATAGAATTTTAGGGTCGGCAACACGCGAATTATATCCCTAGTGTCGCAAGCGTGCATAGGCTAAGGTAACCGCTTAACATCAGACGGGCCGTATGCTTGTTTGCCACCTTAATGGTATAAAAAAAAAATATTTTCCGCTCGTTCCTATTCGCAAATTCTCTAGTTTCGCATATTACAGTGTTTAATTCATTACTTTATCAAAATAACATTCCGGAAACTAGGAAATTAATCCCTTTATTTATAACCCACTGGTGTTTTATAAGCAAAATAAATATCACTGTCCACGATAAGATAACGCTTATACGATCTTACGTTGTGATCTCTGAAGATATGTACCAAGTTTCTCAACATGCTTAAAGGGCCATGCTTTGTGAACCTGAAAAGTTTTGCAAACTAAAATAACTTCTTTGTATGATCCAAGCGAAATCCGGTAGCAAAAAAAATATATCTCGTAATTTGCCAATGTCTGGTTAAATGGTTTCAAGACATACCATGTCTAAGTCCGAGCCAGGTCTTGTGGTAGGGCTGGTAGCGCACGGAGGGCGGCGGCCGGGGGCGGCGATAAGGGGTGGCACATGCCGGAGCGCAGCATAGCAAGAAGTACCGCTTGTCCCGGATTTTCTCCGCCGCCTTCAGCCGTTCCCGGGCCAGCCGGCCGGCGCACCGCCGCGGGCTGCCAGCCAGCACCGACCCTACCACCACCGCCACAGCCACCATCACACACCAACGCATCACTGCTGGCTCACAAGTTGATCTTCATCACGCATACCTCCGATGTTCATTCACGTTGAATGATTGACAACTTTGGCGTCACTTCCACATACTTACGCCCTATCTAGTTTAACTTAGAGAACCCCTTGTATCGATCAAAGAATATCACTTTTGGGACAAATTTAAAACAAGGTATTCTCTATTGTTTCCAATCCATGTATCCACGTGTGTCCGCGTGCTCGTCCGGCAGTGTCCGCAGTGAGCGTGCGTGCTCGCCTACATTGACGCGGCGACTGCCTCGTTTCATACACTCAGCCGCCTGTTGCGCGATCTCATTCTAGGACCTCGCAAGCTAGCTATCCTGGCATAAGATCGCGCTTCTTCTCCATTGGATTGACTTCTTCATAGACTTTTCTTAATACTATCACTTCAATTCTTTTCTTTGTATTATTTACTAACTTACTTCTTCATCTAGTAATGTTAAGTCGAAAGCGTGGCAATATTATCTTTGTCAACATCAAATTAACTTACCAACATAGTCGGTTTCCCATTGCATCATTTCTTTAATCTTTACTGACATTCCTATTCAGCTATTTACATGCATACCAATCTTGAATATTATCTTCCCAAGTGTTGAAAACAAAGCCTTCATTTGAATATCAATCGGCGTCCTCATTTCTGGTAGAAGCGCGTTCTTACCGCCCACCGGTGTGTGGCGGCACGCGAGTCCACTAATTAGGCCGACCTGATCTAGAGATTGCTCCGCTGATAACAGATGATAAAAAACACGCGGGTGGTCGACACAGTCCGTGCCAGCCTGTCACATCCATCAACCCACCTGATTCCTTGTAGCTCAAGATATAAAATCCAAATTCCTCTGCAGCATCTTCGCAAGCATTTCCAATTAATGCGCCGTGATATTTATCTTTGAAACCTGGAAATTATGTCGTTGTGCATACATTACAGCAGGCTGCGGTTTCTAACATGTCTATCGGCAGGGCGCGCTCACTCATCTTGATGCCGTGTGCCATGAAGATATTGCCAATGCATTTCTGCGTTTAATATCAATATTTAATCGTTTCCATCCACTGCAGACGTCGCATACTCATTTGCAATAATTTTGCGGGTGTCATTTTGTTCAGAAAATGGCTAACAGTTAATAGAATTGGTTTCATCAATATTGTTTCTCACGATTTTAGGATTACGATAGTATGTTTGTAGATTAGTTTCTTTGATGTGAAGGCGTTATTTCGACAGCTCGAGACAAAGTTAGCGGTTGACAAAGGAGCTCTACATCGACAGTCCGTCAGTCGGGCCGATCGGTCTCAAAGATAAAGGCTTCGAAGGGCTTACCGCTGTAATCTAGATCAATCACAGTCGAGGACTGTTTGAGTGTAGATTTGTTTTAAATAGATAGCATCTCGGTTATTGTACACTTATAGACCGAAAGGGTTTGTCGATAAGACGTCGACGTGCCTAGTCTACACAGATGAACAAGAGAATTGGCACCATTGTCTATCTATCATCATCTATATATCTCTATGTCTATCATATTACCAGCTGTCCCGACAGACGTTGTCCTGTCTTAGCTATGAATTCATGTATCAAATACACCATAGAAAAGAAGACCTTTAGTTTATCCCGAAATTTAAAACATTCCGTTTTTTCTATTATAAAAACCTTCTCCTGACAATACTGAACATAAAAACAAAAGAATCAGCGAAATCGGTACAGTCGTTCACGCGTGATGCTGTGACCAAGGGAAATAGAGATTCATTTATATGTATATATAGACATGTTCAGCCGATATGAACGCATTGCTCTTTTCCACGCCACGCTTTCTGATTCTAAGCCAGGCCACTGCCTACTATTATGTATGACGCCTAATTTATAAGGTCCGCTATTTACCTAGCATTAGCAACCTGCATGCTAAGCCATAACGGGTTGGGCTCGTGTCGTGCGAGTGCCAGCGAACATGACTCACGCCTGTCTGTTTATCACTGGCTGATAAAATACTAACCTCAGTCCTTAGTAAAACTCTCGCGTTAGCTTAGCTACTAACTATATACTTGTGCCCGATTGAATTTGCACTTCTTGGGAAGTCTTTTTATGAAGAGCTTTAAAGTAGAGAGTCACGAGTTCGAAACGATTGTGTTTTGAGCTCACAATAATTGTTTTTTGTTTATTCCTACCTAAGAGTAAATATCTACCAATGTATAATTTACAAGATATAAAATCCATGGAGCTGAATTCGTAATTCCTGTACATTTAGGCTAGAGCTACACAATTTAAGCTAGAGCGTCTATCATTAAGCTACAGTGACTGCTTACCTTCAGGTGGGCGAAAGCTTTCTTGCCAAATTGGTTGTATAAAATAACTCTTTTATAATCATTCTATCCTTTACGATTCTAATTTCAGATTATCGTCCCTTATTCTGTATGCCGCGTCGTCGGTGTCTGTGTTCCTATGAAGTAGTCTGTGACAAATACTTGCCTAGCCCCAGGCCCCAGGCTTGCTCCATTAAATATTCGGTCAGATAACCCGCCTGACCTGCACAGAACGCGTGAAAGGCATTTGAAGGGTTCCTTCCTAGAAGTTCCACCCTTCAATTGGCCAATAGCTACGCGCTGAGTAGGTACTTTGTTCTTTGAACGAAACTTATCATGGTAGAAGGTACATAAATTGTAAAATAAAAAAAAGTGATGTATATCTTATTTTATAAATATGATTTTCTCCAAATGTAACGCCTGATTTTATTCGATTGCCTACTATTAATAATAATATTTTAAGAATGGATGTATGTTTGTTGCTCAGTCAACGGTTATGTTATGAAATTTGGCACACGCGCATAGTTTATAGCCTGGACTAACACATAGGATACCTACTTTATATCACGGGCATTTTTTTTTACCCGAAAAATTATAGGTTCCTCTGAGATTCTAAGCTCAACGCGGACATAGTCGCGGGCAGACGCTCTATTCTATTCTATTCTATCTAGCCGTTGCTGTCCATTCTGCCCAGCAGTGGGCAGAAGAGTACATAAATGAGTAATTTCATTGGGATCTGACATAGTGTATGTAAGTCCGTTGTTTATTACATGAAAGGCCTTCAGTGGTCACGGCCCGGTGTTCATGGGGCCCCAGATTAGATTACCACGGTGCCCGAGTAGCCATTGTGCGGCGCGTGCGCAGATACGCTTTGCAAAGTGCTATTGCTTATGTTATGAACTCGTTATTAACAACGATATGAATTGTTTTACTTCACTATCGTTTCAATCATAACTACTCTACTACGGGAAGTCTATTTTGCCGATTAGAGTCCAAGCATTTGAATCGACGGTAAATAAGTTTCAGTAATTTTGTGGTGCCCAATTAAATGTATATTTCCAATATATCTTTAAGCATGTAGGGGGTAAATTGTTCTCCCATAAAAAACTCAAGGCGGATTCCCTATATGTTCTTACCGAATTCAAATAACACTACTCTGATGTAGTGCCGTGGTGTGCTCCTGCGGTGAGTAAGGGCATCAGAGCTCTTCGATGATACGGTGTAAATCCTCTGGTGTTGTCAGCCTCTATAATCCGATGACAGCTTGCTATCAGCCCTAGCCATAAGCTTACCCCGTTCGTAGAAAACAAATTTAAAAAGAAAATGCCGTAAGCGATGAGAATTGACACGGTTGATTGGTAATAAAGTTTCCGTTACAGCACCAAAGGGGGTCCCAGCTATGTATAGGCAGGTATAGGTATGTGTGGTATGGAATGTGCCCGCTGTTCGGGCATTCACAATATTTTTTGTGCTCCCAATTAAACGATTTCGCCATGAAAGCGGTCTTTCCATAAGTGACGATGTGCAAAAAGCCGCGGTACGCATAGCCCATGAGTTTGACTGAAGGCTGACATGACACCATAAAAAGCTTGAAAAAATCTGCAAAGTTGGTTCTTTTAGGACACTTATGTTACTCCTATTCTAGTTTGACAGGCTTTAAGCAGCACTAAAATATTGAAAGTATACGATTAGCTTATGATTTTGCGGATGAAACTCTGGGTCCCTGGGGCCCGGATGCTCTTCAGCTTTTCAAGGAGGTCTCACGTCGGCTGGCTGAGGCCTCCCGTGACAAGCGTGCTGGAACATATCTCGCTCAGAGAATCAGCATTGCTATCCAGCGTGGCAATGCTGCCAGCATTCTTGGCACGCTACCGCATGATTCCGGTTTGGGTCAGATCTTTTATCTATAAGTAGGTAGGTTAAGATATGTTTTTGTAAAAAGTTTAATCTGTTTTGTGTCAATAAAAAGTAAGTTAAAAAAAAACATTAGCTCAGTAACGGTAATAAATTAGTCTACATACATTTGAGAGTATGGATCGTGGTACAGTCCGCAGCCCTCCTAGATTAACGATAGGGTTGTACTAGAAAAAAAAACTCACTTAGATCTCAATTATGAATAGACACCTAAAGTATAGGTACTATCTTATATACTTGTCTTTGTGTTAATATTATTTTTTAGTGTTATTAATTGTTTTTATATATTATTTTGAGCAATAGGTATCCATGTTAAGTTAGTATTTGAAATGTAAACTTTATGTAATTCTTTCGGTTTTTAAAAGAGTAAATGCTGAGTTTCTTTCCGGATTCTTCTCAGCAAAACCGACCTTCCGAATCCGGTGGTAGATTCTGACGATTTGAAAGTGCTTGCCTGTAAAGTCTAGTCAAATAAAGATCTTTTTTAATTGAATATCTCAGAGTAGATATACTACGTGTACTATGTTTGACTTAGCGCACAATCAAGTTGTGCTTTCATTGTGAAATTTCAATTTATGTGAACAACAGAATAGGATAGGTAAATATAAGTCAGATTAACAAGAAATTGGCAAGATAACCCAGCTGCTTCCCGTTTGAAGGTTTTCCCCTCCTAAACATTCAAAATCAAAATCAAAATCAAAAATCATTTATTCAGTTTAGGCCCTAATAAGGCTCTTATGAAGGTCTAAATTACCACCATTCATTTTTCTATACCTCTACCTTAGAGGAGCAAGCATACGGCCCAACTGATGGTAAGCGGTCACCGTAGCCTAAGGACGCTTGCAACACCAGGGATATCACTCGTGCGTTGCCGACCCTAATTTTCTGAAGATGTTCGTTAGCAAAAAGATGATATTTTGCGCGTAATAAAGTCCGCAATTGCTATATGGGTTGGAATTCATTGGTCGCAATAGGAACACGGGCAAGCTATTAATTGCCGGCTGCGACAGCGCAGACAGGGCGACGCACTGGCCTAGCCAGACAGACGGACGCGTGCGATCCATACATACAATACGTACATTCATACATGTCTTCACGCCAAGTCTCTCACGGGGTTACCAGAGTATAGAGAGCTATATCACTCTTGACTGGCACACCTCTTTTCTTTCCTTTACATTCACCAATCTCCTCATACATCCCACTACTATAGTCTATTTATAATAAACGAAGAACCTATTACAAGTGTGTTTGCGGTTCAATAACACATCGTGCCTGCATTGTGAACGTTCCGCGGCAGCAAAAACAACTTTGTATTACATTTGCGGTACAGATATAGGTAAGCTATCCATTGATTGAAGCGCATAAATTTGTAATCAAATAAAGGCAGCTCTAGATATGGAGTTGAGGAGATGGCGTGACGGGCTTGACGATCCTGAAGGGTTGGCAGCTGGCAGAACAGCTGGGGTAGTGCAAGGGAGACGTAGGTATAAGCTTCACATGGGATACTACAGGCTGTAAGATAAAATTATACATATATAGCGGCCCGCCCCGGCTTCACACGGGTAGACTTTTATATCAAATATTTTGTCTACCCGTGCAAAGCCGGGGCGGGCAGGTAGCCTATGTTAATCAGTAATAGTGTAGCTTTCTAACGGTGAAAGAATTTTTGAAATCGGTCTAAAAAATAAAAATAAAAATTTAGGGGTGGACTACCCCTAACATTTAGGGGGATGAAAAATAGATGTTGGCCGATTCTCATAGATACCGGATAAGCACAAAAAATTACATCAAAATCGGTCAAGCCGTTTTGGAGGAGTATGGCAACGAAAACTGTGACACGAGAATTTTATATATTAGATATTACCCTTAGGTGAGGATATGAGCTCGACGAAAAAAAACACTAAATTTAAAGCAAAGTAAAAATCACCTTCGAAATTCTGACAAGAGTCGACATAATAACCTTTTTATACAAAACTCTATATAGTTTTGAATCTATGTATGTGAAAAGAGATTTGTACCTAAGCGAAAAGTAGATTATATGAAACATGCGTACTGACACATTATGAGTAAGTAGTTCAAAGTTGGTCGGTTTATTTGAAGTATTATGTAAAAGCAGTAAGGTATATAATTATAGCCTAAAACCCGCAGCCGGTATGTTTACGTGAACCATCATCAAACGCTGGCTGCTAGTTGCAACATGCGCTCACCCAGTTTTACAACACTTACACATAAACTTTGGATACTGGTGTTAATAAAATATAGCGTATATAACTTAATGATCGGTGCAGCTGTAGGTATATTATATCTACACTTATTTTTTTTTTCTGTATGTGTCTGGTAGGCAACTATATAACTAACACTAGTCTATAAGAACACTGTTACTAACAAAATGGACACCATGGTCTGAAATAAAGTCTTATTATTATTATAGCAGAGATGATATTTTTTCGAATAAATAATTCCGCTCACCATGGCAACTGAGTTTCACAACCGGTTGTCAGATGTCACATATGATAAAAAAATCTCTATCCTATCCATCCGAGCTAGCTATACGCGAACAAAATCATCGGAGGAAGTGAGTAACCGCCGGATTTATTGTGTGGTACCGGCAAAATCGATTACTGGGTAGCATACAAATTTCAAAAGAAATATCATTGGCGGCTTTGAATCTCTGAATAAACCAAACCAATATAATTAGTACAAAAAGCTACCTAAACCATTATTAACTTAACTCGGCGCTGAAGTTAAAGTGAAGTCAATGTGAACGTCCTACACAGCAGTGCATATTTATAGAGCAAATTTATTTACAGTGCGATACAGTCCGTGGTATGTTTATTGGTGCAGCCGACACTGGTGGTTAGACCGACTCTGTGCGCGTGCGCTTTACTTAGGAAACAATTACTACTACGCGCTGAAGAATGTGCGTAGGGGTATTCATGCGAATTATCGAATCTGAAAACTTTGAGATAATAAATTAATACCAACAGTTGGCGATGATTCTCAGATCATTACAGATAGATAGATAGGGATTTGAGAGTTAAAGCGCAATTTATAAAAAGTAGGTTAAAATGTTTTTTTTTAATACAAGCTTTTATTTGGTCATCAACCTCTTGCATTTGATACATGATAAAATATAATAAACACACACACACACGAACTAAATAAAAACTCATAAAAAAGCGAGGTAACGCTATAAAATCAAATAAAATCACGGGGCGCAACATGTGTTCAATTAAAGTGTAAACCCCTTCTAAAGAGCTCTTATATGCTTATGTATTGGAAACCCAGAGAACATGCAATAACAATGGAGAACAATTCTTCGCCGGCCTGGCGCGCCAGTAATGTCAATCAACGCCGGTGCGAGCCAATTTAACAGATAACTTGATATAACGGAACTTGCCTTCTACACACAGTTAGCTGTCGAACACTTAGGTACATAAAAGGAGTAGGTGATATACTATCAAGTATTATTTTGTTAATCTAAATATATATAATTCAAAGGTGACTGACTGACTGACTGACATAGTGATCTATCAATGCACAGCCCAAACCACTGGACGGATCGGGCTGAAATTTTGGCATGCAGGTAGATGTTATGACGCAGGCATCCGCTAAGAAAGGATTTTGATTAATTCTACCCCCAAGGGGTAAAAATAGGGGTTGAAAGTTTGTATGAAAATCCGTCGTTTTTGAAGATAAATGCATGAAAATTATTATTTGACCTTTCAGTTAAAAATAAATAAGTACGTATTTAAGGATTTTCGGAAATTCCGCTCCTAAGGGGGTAAAATAGGGGATGACAGTTGTGTATGAAAATCCGTCATTTTTGAAGATGAACGCATGAAAATTGGTATTTGACCTTTCAGTTAATAAGAAATAAATACGTTTTTGAGGATTATTGGAAATTTCACCCCTAAGGGGGTAAAAAAGGGGATGAAAGTTTGTACGAGAATCCGTATTTTTTTTAGTTAAATCCATTAAAGTTTAAAAAAAAGAATATTATGTACAGGTACATGTTGACTTATTCACTTTACCACGCGTGCGAATTCGCGAGCAAAAGCTAGTTAGCAATATCCATTATTAAGGAGCTTATGTTTGTACAATACATATAATACATATTTTAAAACAAAGCGGCCCCGCAGCGGCTGAACTTAAAAATACTAAAAGGATTTCTCATTTATGGTTTTCACCAATGGATACCAGTGCCGGTAGCAGGAATATTGTCGACAACGTATTCGAAAACGTAACTCGCGAAATGTCAAAATTGTCATACTAATTTTTAGTTCCACTTTTCGCCGCCGCAGCGCTGTTCATTTTTCAATACAAAAATAGTCGAAGGCGATACGAAAACGTTGTCGACAATGTTCCTGCTACCGGCACAGTTGTATAATTCGTTAAGGTTATGCATTATTCTGCTGAAAAATGAGGATGATTATAGATGTCAGAAAATTTCATAACGCGCGGGAAAAATACGGTACCTACAAACATTTTGCCGTACAATAGCGTGCTTCTGCTACCCGTGCGAAGACGGGGCGACTCACTAGTTAGCAAATGTTTACACGCCATTTGAGCCAATATCATGCGTGCTACCATAAGAATCGTATATTTTTAAGTACGAAAAATTAGAACGAAATTGATATCCAAATTATGGCCGTCCTGAAGCTACCCGCCTGACGTCATACCAGTTCAAACAGTACTTACTCCATGATTTGCATCCAGAATAATGCTGACAATAAACCATTGAGAGGTTGTCGGGGAAATGCTGCAAATATACCAAATTGAACACTGGTGCTGTCGGCACAGACATGCTGCGGTAGGTCTCTGTAGGGTTGACACTTGCCGTTGTGTCTGATAACTACGGTTCATAACAATTTGAAAATGAACATAAACTTTAGAAATTTGAATTTTGCCAGCTGATTCCTCCCAAGGGAGTACGAGATGGGAGATGAAAGTAGGTTATTTTTTTTTTATTTCCATGATACTGATATTCGGGATTTCGGTTTAAAACCATGCTTAGGTTTTTTGTAACTTCCACCCATATTGATGTTAAATAGGGGATGAAAGTTTAAGATCTACTTAAACGTTTTAATCTGTTCGGGTAAGCTAGTAGATATTCTATAATAAAGTACACAGACAAAAATATATGACATATAATGTTGTAAGATTGTGGAAGTGACATCGAAACCTTACCTTACCTTTCATAAACTTTACGCATGCTGTGACACCTTCAAGTGTTATGTATTTAATTAATAATGTTTACATTACCTAATTAAGATTTAAAATCAAAATCAAAAATCATTTATTCAGTTTAGGCCCTAATAAGGCACTTATGAAGGTCTTAATTACCACCGGTTCGGAAAAAAAGCCTCCTGAGAAGAACCGGCAAGAAACTCAGTGCTCTGTCTTTTTTTTTCATGTACATTTTGTAACAAAATTCTTGTAGACATTGGTATGAAATTCCAAATATAAAATTTTTCATGTTTCGTGAAATACATATTTTAAACTATTACAATTACCAGGAGCGGGGAGCCACTTGTGCAGAGTGAATCTATGTATTCCAAGCATTTTTATCATTTACATAATCATTAATTTTATAATAGGCTTTATCAAAATATTCAAATTTATGTAATAGCAACTGGTTGTCCAAATAAATAAATATTCGACAACCCTAATTGGCCGACCCTAGTTTAGAAGCGAACATAAGCTATAAGGTAGGTACATCATAAGATACATTAGACAAATTACCGCGCACAACACAAACAGCGTGCAGCGTAGCCCGCGGTCAGCACGCATGCACGCTCATACACGACCCATCTAATTTCATATCGAATCTACATACATACACTAAGATAGCCTCACAATACTTGCTTGGAAACAATCAATGGTTACAAGTTCAACATATTTTAAACTGAGGAAAGTGAAATATTTAATAATAGTAAATTATGGCTTGTGAATGTGTTGCAATAACCAGTTACTCCTGCGTACACAAACACCCACACACCTAAACATACACGAACCTATATCCTACTTCCTTTGTGAGTATGGATGGATGGATGGATGGATGGATGGATGTATGTTACTCTTTCACGCAAAAACTATTAAACGGATTTGTATCAAATTTGGAACACATATAATTTATAACCTGGATTAACACATAGGATACTTTATATCCCGAGAAATGTTTTTATCCCGGGAAAATTTTAGGTTCCTCTAAGCTAAGCAACGCGGACGTAGTCGCGGGCAGAAGGTAGTTAATCACATAAATTGTCACCAGGTGGTAGACACTGGAATAAATCTGAACCGCTCTGCCCGATTCCCGCCAAAAACTCGATGGTTCTGCTTATTAAGTGTTTATGTCATTTTATTTACAACGTGTTCGCCAGCCAGCATTCAAAACTTATAAAAGCGTTACTGGCATAACCAAATAGATTTATTTTAAATTTGGAACTTATCAAATATTTACACTTACACTTTTGGACCCAAGTAGAAGTGTTTTCAAACCCTAGTTTTTTTTTCTTTTCCAGTAACCACAACGGCTTTGTGAACCTTAATATATAGTTCGTCTTAATTGTAGGACTGACTCATACGTTGATATGGCTTTTTACTTTTCTTTAAAAATATAAATAAATAAATATTCCTACTTGGTTTTCAAAAATAATATACTCTGTCTGAATGAGATATAGAACTCCCAGTTTAATGTTCGAGTGTAATAAGGTTCGGTTGATTTAATGTAGCAAGGGCTCAAAAGGATATAAAACTCTTAAAAGCTCAGTTCATTACTGAGATAATTTACTTTAAACGACTGCTCCCATCAAACGCGTTGCGCTAATGGAAGTGGGCTGGTCCGCATTTAATTGTCTGTAGTCAAGGGTTGACTTGACTTTGTAGAGCTTGGTGGATATACCATCTATTGGTAAGTTATTTTTACAATGTTTTTAAAGAAATGAGAAATATTAATTTAGTTATTTAAATTGTTATAAAATCGGAAAAAAACTTAGCAGCCACAAATTTTTTAGAGAAGAAAATTACTACACTATTTAAACAAAAATATATTCTAAATTCGAACATGTCACGTGCAGCGCTGAAAAAAATATATTACAAGCAACGCCATCTCTCGGCGCTGTTCATGAACTAAAAGGTGACTTACCTCGGCAGCCAGTATGGTCGAGCCCGTAGTGGTAGTCCAAACACGTGTCGCAAGATGGCGGCGCCGCGCCCGGGGCGCACGTGCACTCGCCCGTGATGGAGTCGCACGTGTTGTTGGTGGCGCCCAGCCCGCAGCGGCATACTGGACATCCAGCTGATAGGCCTGAGGGAAATATTGCATCTCAGTTTTTCGTTTTATTAGTTTATATTTATTCACTTACCTACCATCAGGTGGGATGTACGCGTGCTTTCCACTTTCGAGAGAATATAGTATCAAATAAAATAATAATCTGAAATTCATATAGAGCAAAAGATGATGAAGGTCATAGGAGAATCATAGATATCTTGCCCTAAAATAAACGTTTATTGTATAACATAACTTATATTGCTTATATTAAGACAGGAATTTAATTTGGTATGGGACGTTGCGTTGGTAAGGCGGCAAACAAGCATACGGCCCACCTGTTTGTAAGTGGTTACCGTAGCCTATAGCCGCTTGCACCACCAGGGGTGTCACTCGCGCATATCCGACCCTGCACTTCGACTGCGACTTGAAGTATTATATTGGATATTGAAGTGTTTGTTAGCACGAGGCATATTGGTGATGGTCGGGTTGCGTGTGCGGGTGTACGTACCGCCGTGGCCCGGCGCGCAGGCGCGGCAGGCGCGGCCGGCCCAGCCCGCGCGGCACTCGCAGCGCCCCGAGCGCGCGTCGCACGCGCCCGACAGCGCGCCGACCCCGCACCCGCACGCCTCGCAGCCCTCCGCGCCCGCCCAGTACCCCTCCTACACACACACACACACACACACACACACACACACACACATAACCTCATTTAGACCTTCATAATTGCCTTATAAGGGCCTAAAGTGAATAAATGATATTTTGATTTGACTCACACACAATCAACATCTTCTCTCATACCAACATCACCAGCAAATATTTCTAAAATGGAAAATGTTGCAGCAACCTTTACACATCCATTAACTTACATGACATGAGATAGATGGCGCTTTTCAAGATTTCTGTAAATTCCATATTACATTTAAAATCCTACCACGCGCTATTGGAATTTCTACACAAGTCTCCAAAAAGTCGTAAAGGATAAGTAAAAGAGAGGCACATATGGTACTCCTACCTAGGTAGATACCTAAGGCTGCCAATTGTACCGATTTATAATGTAATGTATGTACCATAGTGTTGTATTTGGTGTACAATAAAGAGTAATCTATGTATCTATTTAGTGACCTTGCAGAGGTCGCAGCGCGCGCCCTCGGTGTGCTGGGGGCAGGTGAGGCAGCGGCCGGTGGTGGGGTGGCAGGGCGAGCCGCCGCACGCGCACGGTAGGCACTGGCTACCCGGCGTCGTGGGGGAACCCCAGTACCCGAAGTCACACCTACACAATACACAACACATGCACAACACTATCATTTCAACTCATTAATAAATGGAATACCACATCAAATGCGCTGCGGGAAATGTGGATGTAGTACGCTCTTAGTAATATACTCTTAGCAATAAACATTCAGTCATCACAAAATCTTTGAAGGTAACGCAGGGCCATTTGCCATGTTACATCGATTTCTGATGGTTGCATATCTTTTTCATATGGTCTTTGTATTTTTTTTCTTTGAATTTTTTTTTTTTGCTGAAAATGACTTCTGGATAAGTATGAAATTAGTGCCAATTCTGTTGTTCAAAATTACTAAAACCTAACTAATTTGACAGGTCTATAAATATTGCCATCCTTATTTAACCCCGTACATGAGAAAGGGATAGCAAGACTCTTTAGACCTGTCAAATTAGTCAAGTTTAGTAACTTTGTACAACAGAATCGACACAATTGACTATTGAACTGTATCTAAATAAAAACACACTTGAAGGATTAAGCACTTTTGGACGTGATTTTCCCTGAAGGATTAAGAACTTTTGGATGTTGTACTGACGTCTCGCAGTGGTCCCCGGAGTATCCGTCGGGGCACTGCGTGCAGACGTACTCGTCCCCCGAGGCCGCGGCCAGCGCGCAGTTGGGGCTGAAGTTGTTGCTCGCCAGGTACAGCGGACACGCGCACGGCTTGCACGCACCCTGACACACGTTACGTGCTTTCACGACGTCCTTTTAACTATTATATATACACTAGCTCCCCGCCCCGGCCTCGCACGGGTACACATTTATCAAATATTTTGCCTACACGTGCAAGCTGGGGAAGGCAGCTAGTATAATATATAGCCTATGTTACTCAGTGATAATGTAGCTTTCTAACGGTGCAATAATTTTTGAAATCGGTCCAGTAGTTTCGGAGCCTATTCAATACATACAAAAATTCAAATCTTTCCTCTTTATAATATTAGTATAGATATAATTACTAGCTGACCCGGCAAACGTTGTTTTTCCATAAAAAATACTAGCATTTCCCCGCGACTTTGCCCGCGTAGTTTTGTGACACGAGAATTTTGTATATTAGATATAATACTACTAATTAAAAAGCATGCGGGAATGAGGCAAAGATGAGATATTTTTTAATGACTATCTAGTGTGAAGGCTAATGCGATCGTAGAAGTAATGAAAATAGTGTAAATATCACCTGCACGGGATTCCCGTAGTGTCCCGGCAGACAACGCTCGCAGTGCGGGCCCGTCGTGTTGTGGAGACACGGCCCGCACGGACCATCCACTACACCAAAGAATTTTACCATGTAATATTACTTAAATAAATAAAAAAATAACAGACGACATTTTATAGTATGATAAACTTGTATAATTGAGCAATTAATTTGTTGAAAGTTTGATTTTGTTCGAAATAAAAGAATTTGTACCAGGGCGTCACCAAATTCCTAAAAACACCATAAGTGCCGGTAGCAGGAACATCGTCGACAACGTTTTCGTATCGCCTTCGACTATATTTGTATTGAAAAATGAACAGCGCTGCGGCAGTGAAAAGTTTAACTAAAAATTAGTATGACAATTTTGACATTTCGCGAGTTACGTTTTCGAATACGTTGTCGACAATGTTCCTGCTACCGGCTCAGTATGGGGTAGACAGACATAGCAAAATATACTACGAGCAACTATAATTTTAAAATGATGGTACCTACATAATCTTTGTAACCGCTTAGTTTACATTAGGATCCGAGGATCCTGAGCAAACTCCTCAAATATATGTGAATTGATTTGTTCGCCCTTCATAGCATCAGTAAGCAAGTGTAGTGTACCGGTGTCGCAGGAGGCGTGTCCGTTGCAGGGGCAGGGCAGGCAGTGGAAGCGCGGCGCGGCGGGCGGCGGGCGCGGCAGGCGCGCGTGCGACCAGGCGCAGCGCTGGCAGCGCCCGCCGCCGTGCCCCGGGGGACACGCGCAGCGCTCGCCCGGGGCCCCCACCCCCGCAGCCCCCACCACCTCCGCCCCCAACAGCCGCACCTGCACACACACACACTCGCAACACTCTCACACACCACGCACCCAACCCTGTCTGAAGAGACTACTAGACATTGGATACTTCGGATACACTGGGCTAGTAGTAATGCTGCTAGCACAGTGGGTCCTCATCAACAACATGGTTGGCACCCCGTTAGTGATACCCCTGGTATTGCTAGCGGCTATAGGCTACGGTGACTGCTTACCATCAGGTGGGCCGTATGCATGTGTGCGACCTTAGTGGTATAAAGAAAAGAAAAAAGATATCTATAGGGGCATTCCAAATGTAAACTGTCCCCCCCCCCCCATTCTGCTAAACTACCACTACCACCCTTCTATAGAGTCGTTCCAAACTTGAATTGTCCTGTCTCCCAATCTGCTAAACAATCTCTAACCTAACTTCTACAGAGACGTTCCAAATTTGAACTGTTCTGTCCCCTATCAGCTAAACGACTACTACCTCCCTTATACAGAGGCGTTCCAAATGTAAACTGGCGTGTCGCCCTTTCCGCTAAACGGCCACTACCTCCCTTCTATAAAGCCGTTCCAAATTTGAACTGTCTTGGGACAGTACCGTATTTTATCAGAGGTGGTGGTTTTGTGATAGCGGTAGGGGTGGGATGCTATTGCTATACGCGATAATATTTTCATTTCAACGCCATACATGCTAAAAGCTAGAATAATAATCTCACTTAAATTCATAATATATGTTAAGTCAAAGAGAGAGAGAGGGGAACATCCTTTGCTCCACTCCTGACAGTGCAAGTAAAGAGTGACTCTTGAGCTTCTTTAGCATTAATCAATCTGTTCATACAGACTCAAGGTAGCCTACTCGTTAATAATGATTGCAATACCACTAGACTACCAGGCCTTCATCAGGTGGTCAGGAAGTCGTTACTTGGTGACAAGTCCTGACCTCATCCTGGTCGTAGTGGAAGTGCGCGCGCAGCATCAAGGCGCGCAGGTCCCCGAGCGTGTGCAGCAGCTGCGAGCGAGAGGCCCGCTCGGCGCCGGGCCCCCACCGCCGCCAGGGGCCCTCCACCAGCGAGGCCGCCAGCTGCTGGGGGCCCGGCTGCTCGTGGCTGGAGTTGGCGTACGCGAGCATGGTGCCGTCTGGACGACAATACCATACAATGCACATCCTCAAGTCAAGTAACTCACGGGAGAGGCAGAGTACACTTTTCATTTCATAGTTTTTACTTCTTTCACATTCATCGATCTCTTCCTACAAGCCCGCGTTTCCGCGTACTCTTCACCTTTACATCATTGAGTGCTTTGGAAATTTGATGTAGTCTTCCACAGCTTCCGCCACGGACATTCGCATTGCAATTTTGTGTCAGTATTTCATCACTTCATAGTTTTAGGGTTTGTTGCTCACGGCTATAACTCGTGAGACATGATAGAACAAATGCGAATATGAAAGAATTAAAGAAGCCGAGATAATCCTCCGTCTATGTGGAAAATGTCGACTGTGTAGGATTAGTCTAAAGCACTTTATCTGACCATTAGCCACCAGTATGACGTCCGGCCCCACGGTGGGGCTCCCGCCGGTGTCCCCGCGCACCACGCCCCAGAACAGGCTGGCGCGCACCTCCCCGCCGTACGACACCAGCTGGTCCCCACTGAACAGGCTGGTCATCCAGAAGAAGTTCTCCCACCCTTCTACCTAGAAAAAAATTACAAAAATATTTAATTTTGCACGTATATCTGAACTTTTTGATGTGTTACATATGTAACGTATCTGTGGGAGTGATTTTGTGAAAAGTGACGGAAGCGCGTAACATAAAGCCGGGGCAACGCGCGCTATTTGATTTGACCAATGAGCGCGTTTTGGTAGAGTCGGCCGTCCGTGGCACATCAAGAACAACTTACAACTATTTTGTATGGGGAAACTAACAGCGCTGCGGCGGCGAAAAGTGGAACTACAAATTCGTATGAAAATTTTGACATTTCAAGAAGTTTTCGTATACGTAGTGCAGTACCGGTAGCAGGAACATTGTCGACAACGTATTCGAAAACGTAACTCGCGAAATGTCAAAATTGACATACTAATTTTTAGTTCCACTTTTCACCGCCGCAGCGCTGTTCATTTTCCAATACAAAAATAGTCGAAGGCGATACGAAAACGTTGTCGACAATGTTCGTGCTACCGGCACGGATGTCAGGTGTTACGTATCATATGCGACTTCTGTCATGCTCCCTTAATTCTACAAACATACTTTATATTACGTTGTTGAAAGAAAATGAGTTTACCTCGTAGCTAATGACGAAAGGTTTCCCATCTTCGTCGACAGATGGCTCCACAGTCTCATTGGCCTGCGCGTCCGTGATCACCCAAGCTTCACCCAAAGGCAGCAGTATCTGACAAACATAGCTGTTTACATGGGCAATAGTTTATATATGTATAGTATGATGGCATACATACTCATGTACAAACAGACTGCCGCAACTTTATTAGCATGAATACTCGTGGAAGTATTAGCACTACTCTCAGTCATGCTCATTTGCAACTGCAAATTATATTAGCGATAAAACGAAATAACTAATAGACAAATGTACCACGTGCCCTAGAAAGTGATGAAGATAGTTATCAATGTGTGCGTCCGTGTGCATAAAGTGCTGCCACACAAGTGACTTCTCCAGCTTAGCTGAACCAAAATATAGCTAAATTACATAAAGTATTTTACGGAACGTGGAATAGTATAGTTGTGTCCCTGTTGTACATTTGTATCGTATATTTGTGTGAGGAATGCCTCTTTTAGTTATTCACTCTACGGGAAAGACGAATAACGTAGCCACACTACATCTGTCTCCTTCGCTCAATACTTGTCATGTTACGTGTGAGTGTGGTAGGAATGGTAGTAGCTCACGTCTCGGGGCGGGTCCTGTTCGTCTGCGAGCGTGCAGGAGTCGGTGACGTAGGAGCAGTAGCAGGGCAGGCAGCCCTCGGCCCCCGCGGCCCCCAGCGCGAAGTACCCCGGGACACACGCGTCGCAGCGCTCGCCCATCACTTTCGACTGACACACCATAATAACACGTCTAATTAACAGTTGTAGGGCGAATTGGGATCTTCCGTGGATTTTCCCATTAAAATTGGAGCCGTCCCACTGGGGACTGTATCTCCAGTCTCCACCTTACAAAAGACCAAAAGCAGTCAAAACTACTTTGATGTAGGTAAATAAGGTTGCTAGTTCTCAACGAGGATACACTGGGCTAGCAGTTATACTGCTAGCACAGTGAGTCCTCATCAAGAACATGGTTGGTAATGCGTTAGCAATACCAATGGTATTTTTAGCGGCTTTAGGCTACGGTGACCGCTTACCATCAGATGGGCCAAATGCTTGTGTGCCACTTTAGTGGTATAGAAAAAGTGTTCAAAGGATACAGCCGTCCGTACAGATGATCTCACCTTACACACGCAGACGTCATCACAGACGCCAGCCGGGTCCACGATACCCCGCGGGTCGCACCGGCAGGCCGGGGTGGTGGCCAGCGCGGTGGTGGGGGCCACGGTGGTGGGGGGCATCGTGGTGGGGGCCGCTGTGGTGAAGAACGTCTGGCAGGCGGGGAACGTAGCTGCCTCGTCTTCGCACGACGCACACTTCGGGCCCGAGAAACCGGGGAAGCAGGTGCAGCTCACCTGGTGGCTCTTTTTGTCCCAATTGCACGAGCCTGCAGATGAAATGGTATTAAAGCGGGCCATATACCGCGACCGACCCCGACCGAAACTTTCACGATCGAACCTGTCGCACGTAGTATATTATCTACGCATAAGACTTATGCGACGGCTCAGAGTAGATAATATAAGACCCATGACCGTGGGACAGTCCGTACGACCGTTGCAACGCGTACAATATTCACAATATTATACTTGTACGTACCTACATGTTACGAATAGTAGTGGAATAGTAGAATAGAAATTTTAAAAAAAAATCTTGTTCCTTTCGCAGTTGCGCTTGCGCGAGCCCGGCCGTATGAGAGAAAGAGACTGATGGTGACATGACATTAACTTACCGATCCTTAACTTAGTGTTACAAACAAAGTGATTGCTAAGAGGTCTCATACTAGTGAATCAGTGAAGTGAAGAGCAAAAGAGCACGTTAGGAAACTATGAAAAACTAAAAAAAAATGTTGGTTGGTACCTACCGTCAGATAGACCAAAAGAGCACATTAAAAACTAGGAAAAAGTAAACAAAAAGGTACATACCGTCAGATCCATCAGGATTGCAGTCGCAAGGCACGCACGGTCCATCGGACGCCGAGCTATAGAACCCGAACAGACATCGGTCACACAGGGGGCCGGCGCGATTCTCCTGCAAATTATACGTCATCCCATTATATATATACATTTTGTTTCATTCATTCATTCCGGTAGCAGGAACATTGTCGACAACGTATTCGCAAACGTAACTCGCGAAATGTCAAAATTGTCATACTAATTTTAGTTCCACTTTTCACCGCCGCAGCGCTGTTCATTTTCCAATACAAAAATAGTGGAAGGCGATATGAAAACGTTGTCGACAATGTTCCAGTGCCGGTATTAGGTGAGTGGATGATATATTATTCTGACCGAGCAATTGACACAGAGTATAGCGCCGGTGTCGTCTAAGGAGCAGGCGCCGCGCTCCCCGCACGAGCACTCGGCGGGGTCGTCGCAGCCCCGGGGGCTCCAGGCCTGCCCCGAGCAGCAGCGCCGGCAGTGCGGCCCGCACGTGCCGTGGACACACACGCACGTAGCACCCTGCGAACATACAAATTGACACTTGTTGTTTTAAGTTCTATATATATTTTTTATGTTAAGTTACACAACATGAAAACTTTTTGAGCCAGAAATTTTTAGAACGGCTAAAAGTCAGCCAACCTGAAGTAGACATAATTCTAAGAACGACCAACGAATTTTAAATTTGTATTTTCAAAATCCTAAAATTCTTAATTCCAATAAATATTGTTATATCATACAAATGAAGCCAGTTTTGTGGCAGGCAATATATTTAGGAGGACCATCGAACATGTAGAAACAATACACAATCTTTTAGACTTCCTTCTAGCGTTCCAACTATTGATTTTGAATCTACATTTTGCCCACGTAACACACGATATGTGTGCGGTAAATTCTCGCAATCACATTGAGGATTCAAGCACCTGTCGCTCGAATATTTGCTTAACTTTACGACCTACCTGTGCATCCACCGTGCATTGCTTGGCGTGTCCGTGGCAGAGGCACCGAGCGGCTAGGGTGAGCGCGCGCACGGTGTAGTACTGGTGGGTGGGTGAGGATGGGTGCGCGGCACGGAAGGAGATGCGCACGCGACGAGCCGACACACCCTCGCCAATACCTACATGCATCTAAGGCAGAAATACTTCATCATCAGGAAGCAAATCAGATAATAATTACTCTTGGTTGATTAAGGATCAACTGATCAAGTGTTTTGTGTCGTGTTGTGATCATCAAAGATCATACAGCTATAACTTTCGAAATTACAACTAACACGTTCCTGGCTGAGATTTTTAGGTGGATAAAAAGTTTGGCGTTACAGATAAATTTGCATAACCGTGTGGTTAGTGGGTATTTTTGTCAGTGTTAGAATAGAGGTTTACATTGCCTCCCTATATATGAATTGATCATATTTATTTCTACCTTTCAAATGATAAAAAGTAAGCCGCAGTGCGATTTCCTATTCTAAATACGAGTATGCATGGTCTTTTCTTACGCTAGCAGAATAGTGATTCCACTCAAGATACGGTTGACAACACACTATAGTATTCTCAATGGTAATGCACGCATATTTAGCACCTTTGTAGCATGTTTACCTCTCCATTTTCAAGCGGCTTAATGCTGGCAAACTGAGTGGAACAAGTGGTCTTGTCAGCTCGGTTAGTCCTCCTTGGGGCCCTCGCTTTCCGCCGCCTGCGCTCTGGTCTCAAGTCCCACAGCTTCCGACAATGATCCCTGTCCCCGAAGGCCTTGATCATCCTCCAGTCCTCCCCGACCTCCGAGGTGGACACCTCGAGTGACCACGCTAAGGGCCTCGGTGAAGGACCGGCTTTGATGATGACGTGTAGTAGTTCCATTTTCTGAAGAAATCAAAAGTCAGATAAGTCTCCACTCATACTCACATACCTATATCTATGTATAAAAGAAGCAACTGACTGACTGGCATACCAACGCACAGCCCAAACGGCTGAGGTTAGAAAAAGACTTGAAATTTTGACTGTTATAGGTTAATTTTATGATATTGGCATCCACTAAGGAAGGGATTTAGTAAATACCACCACTAAGGGGGTACAAAGGGGATCAAAGTTTGTATAAAATTCTTTTATGAAGTTAAAATGCATAAAATTTTTTATAAATAAATATCTATCAACAACGTGACATTGGTGAAATTGTGGCAACCCCGCAGAAGCCATTCATTAAGAAGTCGAAATTGAAGTGCGAGGCACGAACCTACATTAACCTTCACTGATAATATGAAATGAATCATATCAATATTCCACACGGTCAACGATCAACACACACATAAAGCCAGTTTGTATTATTAATCAAACATTTTAAAGTTGATAACTCACTCACAATGTTGCCACAGTGAATGCAATGCTAACAAGAATGAGTTACCAAACTTTACCAATTAGCTATGAGAGAATCGTGATAAATTTATTAACACAGTGTTTAGAAATGAAAGTACCAAGTACTAGTAAATATCACAGGAATTCCTTGCGGTTTAATTAGTAGATCATTGAACGGAATTTATTTCTATTGATAAAATATATTCTGGAAAAAGCTTCAGTATTAATAAAACTTAATGGCATATGGATAACTCCACGAGGATACGCTGTGCTAGTAGTAATGCTGCAAGCGCAGTGAGTCCTTAGCAACAATGTGGTTGGCAACGCGTTAGTGATACCCCTGGTATTGCAAGCGGCTGTAGGCTACAGTGACTGCTTATCATCAAGTGACCAGGGTGATAGGTATGCTCGTGCCACCATAGTTGTATAAAATATTGAGAATAGAGTGAAATTGGAGCAAAGTTTACCAAATATTACCATTCATCCAACATCCCAAGACGAATTAAATTAGCAGAATATCAAACTACAAATCTGACACGACTGAGGCCATAATGTCACCATTGGAAGACAATTTTCATATAATTGCAATAGTAGTCTCAAGGCTTTTACGTATTTGCGTCGCAATTTCAGTGTAGGTGGTCATCATACTATGTTAACCATGGCTGTACCCTAATCAGACATTGCTCTACCGCCTACAATATTGTTGCAGGACACCGACTCATCTTCATTCTACATCCTTATCAATTTTAAAGTACTATAAAAAGGTTTATAATCATTCCATCTAGCAAAACTTTCTGTTCATTGGCTGTCTTCGTAAAATTTGACCGTTTACGACTTTTCTAATATTAACATCTACATATCTATGTGCGTACTGTGCAAGGTATTCACTTCACGAGGGTTAAAGGAAAATAAAATAACTAAAGAATAAAGTATAGGATCTGCTCTTCTTTTGTTTAGATCTCTCATCACCTCTAACCTATCATCTATCATTTAAGAAAGCTTTATATTCAATGTATTGGCTCTATACGGTACAAAAGGTTTTATCAATACCAATAAGGTATTCTCAGGCACCCTTGTATGGTGTCGCTAATGAGGAGTCGATGGCGCGGCACGCCGGCTATCCTGCTGGATATGGACCTTCTGAGAGCCACTGTTTTTGCCACCATGGTTGGCTTGTGTATGTTATTATAATTCATGGAATACCATTGATCACCTTAGCGACTGCTCACAAATTAATTGTAAAGAAAAAAACACTCGACAGCGTAAAAAGCGGTGATATTTTAATTAAATACAGACAGCCAATGTTACTCCCACAAAGACGAATCTAATGACACCTGTCACCATAAAGATCTATCAAGCAGTTTAGACTCGAGGGCCCATGTTTACTATCTACAATCGACAGAAAACTGAGTAAATGTATGGGAATTAACTCTACGTAAATTACAACATATTATCATCTTTAATTATGGGTATCAAAAAAACCTTAAAAATATAATATAAATATTAAAACATATTATTAAACGGAGTCCCTGTGGTTGGGGTAGTCCCTAGGTGTGGTCCCAAGGTTCCGAAGATACTGGCAGCGTTCCCCCTCTGAATAGCAAGACTAAATCTTTGTCCGAGGTAGCTGCCAGCTCCACGTTATGTCACGTGGTCAAGTTGTCAATTCCCATAAATTTCTTAGATAGTAGCGACAGGTACGGATCATGCTAAAGTAATGCACGCGAACAACTACCCCCTAGCCTACTGATGCAGTTGGGTAAAATTCGATCCTAACATGCACGCGCCAGGCTGATATAATGACACATTCATGTTTATGACGCGTAATATTTACGTCAAACTCTTTATAAAATTAAAGTGTACGTTTGCACATATTACGTAAAGCAAACATAATATTTTGTAACAACATAAAAGCCCTATTGTTATCTACGGAAATCGATACGCAGCGTGTTAAAGGCACTATAGAAAGGACTTCAGTTTGCGAAAATACAACAACCAAATCGCAAGCGTTTGAGAAACGCGTACAGCCGAGTGAACAATTTCAAATATCTATAGAAATATTTATGCAAACACAAACTCGCAAACAAACTTCACCTATTTTTCTCCATGAAAACACCATTATCTCTGCTAAGCGAGACGTTATCATGCACGATAACGATACGGTGGATTCAGTTATACGCGAAATGCGATTACCGATGGACATTGTCATGTGAGTACCGAATGTGATTATAAAGTGATGGGTGACCAGCTGCAGGAGGTGAAAGTGGAAAAGCATAGATCCCGGCGGCACACGGTCGGCCCCATGGTGTACGATCAAGGACCCAAAATGGCTAACCGTAGTGAATTCGTGTATGTGAACTCTGGTTATATCGGGAGTTTGAACAGTGTGAGCGAGCCTCGACCATCGGAACCACAGGGGTTGGTATCTACAAAATCATAAGCAAAAATCATTTATTCAGTTTAAGCCCTAATAAGGCACTAATTAAGGTCTAAATTATAACCAGTTCGGAAAAAAGCCACCTGAGAACAACCGCCAGAAAAACTGTGCTCTGTCTTTTTTTTCATGATATAACAATGTTTGACACAATATTACTACTGCGTAATAATATTCCATGCTTACCACCACCAGTCTGGTACTTTCATAATAGTTGAGGCTAGTGACCGAACTGTCAAATTATCAGTGTTGGGGTAGGTACATGCTATTGGGAAAGCCCGTAGACATGACCTCTGATCTTGGAGACGATATTGAATACTGTTTACCATCGATTCAGAAAAACATTCAGAAGCCGGCAAGAAACTTAGTAAGGTTTAAGCAAACAGATATTTTAGAACACCTGAGAAAGTGTGGTATCAGAACCGCAAATTACCTGTCACTTTAGTTCCATTGTTTATAAAAAGACCCCTGAGTTTTTCAGTTTCTTGCCTTGTTTCATCTCAGAGGGTTTGTTCATTTAATTTTAGTTTACTCTTATCGTCGATACGGCTACTGTTTAAGAAATACTACGTAATTGGAATGTTCTATAAATTTTAATTATTCATTTTATAAGTGAATGTAGTCTATATTTTGGTTAAATGATCGGTACTCAATTCACAGACAGCGTAAACAGGTAATCTAAAGTAGCCTGTTATACTAACAAACATATCCACCGATAAGATATTTAGATAAATAAATTGGATCAACAGGAACAAGATGAATGGCATCGTAATCTGCGTTGGTCCATTGTTAGAAAAGGTTAAACTTTTTTTTATATCACTAAGGTGGCAAACAAGCATACGGCCCGCCAGGGGTATCACTCGCGCGTTGCCGACCCTAAAACTTATTTTATTGCGAACATAATCGGGTACGGACAACGTCATCGATATAAATTGATAAATTATCAGCAGACATTCTTATCAGCTATTTGACAAAATGTATTTTATAGGGGAATCCCATTATAAGAGAGCCGCCTTGCTGAATATCCTACTAATATTATAAATGCGAAAGTTTGCGAGTATGGGTGTCTGGATGGATGGATGTTTGTTACTCTTTCACGCAAAAACTACTCAACGGATTTGGAACACAAATAATATATAACCTGTATTACATAGGATACTTTTTATCCCGGGAAAAAATTAGGTTCCTCTGAGATTCTAAGCTACGCGGACGTAGTCGCGGGCAGAAGCTAGTAGATAATATACTTGACAAAGTAACTCTAAGGAATACGGTAAATATAGCAAAATATTATATTTACGATTTTAATACGATGTGCAAATAAACAAAGAAACACATAATCTGAAGATAACAAGTAATTTAACTGATACGCCCCTGTGTTTGAAAGTAATAAATCAGCCATATTTTTTTATGTGAGTGAACCGAGTAGTCGATGACGAATCATAAATACAATCATAGGCTATTTGTCCTTCAGATTAGAAGCATAATTATTTACCTTGCCCTTGTTGATAAGCAAACATGGGCATTGTATGATGCGGGATCCATTATAGGAATTGATAAGTATCGTAGCGAAGATCAATTCGCAAAATTAAGAAATTACCAGGTAATTTTAATAAGAATAATCTGGTTCATAATATTATTAATAACTAGCTGTATTCCCCGCGATTACGCCCGCGTATCAATGTAATATATAGCCTATGTTACTCAGTGATAATGTAGCTTACTAACGGCAAAAGATTTTTTGAAATCGGTTCTGTAGTTTTTAAGTTCGTTACATAAAAATTAAAATATTTTTTTTTGCTCTTCATAATGTTAGAGTAAGTAGTGTAGATTACCAGTTTGCATTTAGTTATATATTTAAGGAATAAATCTTTTATCTGAACACATTTTTGTTGACGAGACCGCTGGTCTAGTGGTTAGTACACCTGACTGCTACGCTAGAGGTCGCGGGTTCGATTCCCGCCAGGGCAAACATTTATGTGACAAATATGTTTGCCTTGCGTTTGGGTGTTTGGTATGTATTATAAGTATGTAATTACAAAAAAAAAAGTATACAAGTATTATATCAGCTACTGGTACATAATACAAGCTTTGCTTAGTTTGAGGCCAGATGGCGCTGTGTGATAATGTCCAAGCATTTAAAGAACTTTTTTACTTCAATTCGTCTGATCAAAAATCCGTTTAAAAATCAATATTCATGATTATCTAGACAGAAAATTACATTTATACCGTTAAGGATAGTGGCCTTGACGCATTCGGTCCACCTTTGGTCTGCCTACGTAGTATATTACGCTGAGCTGCTAGCCACCGTAGTATAAGCGACTAAAAAGTGTTTTGTCCGCAGAGTGGTCCTGGAGCAGTACTGGGCTTGCTCAAGATGGCCAATGGGGCAGCGCGTGCTGGCCATTGCAGTGGGGGTGCTCCTGGGAGCTGTCATAAGCCTTGTCATCAGCATGGCGATCTCGGGCGACAAAACCGACATTATAGGAGGCATCTTTAGAACTTCACAACAGTGATAAACGCAAGGATATTTGATGATTAAGATAACATTATGAGTGTAGATTATGTTCACTTACCGGCTCCAAGCAGCTGGAAAATCTCTGAAAAAGACAGCACGTCCCAACGTGGATGAAAAGCAACAAACTGCCAGTGTTGAAGGTGTAAAACAGACCTCAAGAATTGACGTAAAAGGAGACGTGATGGGGTCGCGACATAGACTACAGATTGATACATACGTATCATGTCTCATAGTCTTAATTAAATGACTACGACAATATACTTTATAAGTATCAAACATGAACAATTGTGTATTATTAGTTTTAATAATTTAAAACTCTAAACAATACCACAATATCATTGCATATAAGACTATAATATAAGCACTCTTTAAGGAATGAGATGATTTTGTTTATTTGTATACTAGCTTCTGCCCGCGACTACGTCCGCGTTGAGCTTAGAATCACAGAGACAAAGTAAAATTATCCCGGGATAAAAACATTTTCCCGGGATAAAAAGTATCCTATGTGTTAATCCAGGTTATAAACTATCTGTGTTCCAAATTTCATCCAAATCCGTTGAGTGGTTTTTGCGTGAAAGAGTAACAAACATCCATCCATCCATACAAACTTTCGCATTTATAATATTAGTAGGATTATTCGTAAGATATTAAGTTTGATGTACGAACACCAAATTTATGTGGGCCAAGGTGAAAACATTGAGAGACAATGATAAATAAATCTTATGCTATCAGCGTATGCGCTTATTATGATCATAATAAAAAAGAAACTAAATTTAACGAAACTTGGTGTTATCGTGACTCGTGATACTAATATAAATATAATAAGCTAATAAATCTATTAAGTACATGTTAATTAATTATAAAACTGCAAGATTAGATTACATAGTACGTGCGCCGATGATTCATCAATAGCGGACGTGGATAAAGTCAGTCTTCTAAGTGAAAACACCTTAAGCCGCGTTAAGCCGTTTTGGGTATGGTCAAAACTTATTGTGACGTGTTGTTCCAAATTTTTAAGTTTCCACAAACATCGGCAATCCCACTGTGGACACTACAGAAAGTAGTGTCCACTGGCGGCGTCAATGTTTTTATGTAAATTCCGTTAATTCCTTTAGAATTGTTTAGGATAACTGCTTTACTGATTTTAATGCTGTACGCAAATGTATCATCGAACCCAGCAATTTTAAAAAACCCTAAATAATTATGAAAACTGTCGAAATAAGACTCAAACTTCCCCAAAATGACCGGCTTATAGTACGTAGTAATGAATCATTTTGTAAATGCATGATAAGAAAATAATTAAGAATGTTGCAACATTTTTGTCTGATTCTGATGATTACATTGCTGGCTGGTGCAGAATTATGTAAGGTGTGTGTTCTTGTAATTAATAGCGGAAGATTAATGCGCTATTTCGGTATACCTACCTCCGTGAGGTAGATCATGTTTTATCTAACGTCCTCGGAAGTAAGTAACGCTTGAGCCTTCCTTGATTACTAAATAGGATATTCTAAGTATTTCAAATGTTATTAAATTTCTATAAAAAAAACTGTGTGTAAATAAAATATATGTTCCTATATATTGTGGACACACGTGTATCTTATGTTAGTATTTTAATACTGTGTATATATTCGAAATATAAGGAATTGTAAGGATGAAATATATCTTATTTTTTTATTCATGTTATTGCGCTTACATATGACGTTACGTTTAGGTCCAAAAATGTTGAATAACGAATTGAAGAGCTGTCTACACCTCAAACTGTGCTGAACTATAAAATAATATTACTGGCAACCTTTATTACTCCAAATATATCGTAAAAAAATTGAAACCTAAAAAATATTCTCAGTCAACGTCAATCAAAAATCAAAAAACAATTAATGTATGACGTAGGTAGGTATATATATTCATAAGAATCGGTCACTCACTTTCCTTCAAAATCTGTGAACTATCTACATAGTAGCAAAGTTTTCAGCTGACGTTCGCTCTGATAACACGATAAAAACGTTTTCCTTGACAAGTTGACTTTGAAGATAACTGTGTTTATAGCCTTTGCCATGGGGTATTCAAGCGTCACAAACTAAAGAGTATCGAGAACCGCCATTCCGTAAAAAATTAGTGAAGCGGCGATTATCGCTTCCTATCACAAAATGCACACCTCAAAATCACATCATTTCACGAAATGCAGTTACATTTTCGATGCATGCCAAAGAGTGCTTCATTGGGGCAGACGGCATACATGAAAAAAAATGCAAAAGATCTATCTATTTCACGAAATGGTTTGTGATCGTAACGGGTGAACAGATTTTCTTATTTACACTCGGTTCCAAAAATAACGGGTCAGTCACATAAACCCGAATATCTCCCGAACTACGTATGCCATCCTAATGAAACGAAGACTGTTCAATTGAGAATTTAATTATACAGATAAAAAATAAAATAAAACTTAGTTACACCCACAATATTAATCTTAAATTAAAAAAAAACTAAAGTAGTCATATTTTTCTTAAGATTACATTTTTTTTTATGATTGTTTTTTTGCTGTTTTTCATCACTTTCTTCATTTAATACTTTGTATTGCCTCCACGAGCTCTTCTGACAGCTTCCAGGCGATTAGGCATGCTGTACACCAAATTTCGGAGCCGGTGCTGAGGAATACCTTCCCATTCCTCCACCAGTGCTTGTATGAGCTCGGGAAGCGTGATTGGTGGGGGGTTTCGACCTTTCACGCATCTCTGAAGCTCGTCCCAGGCGTGCTCGATGGGGTTTAAGTCCGGGCTTCGCGCTGGCCACTGCATGAGTTCGATACCGACCTCTTCAAGGTAGTCATGTACAATTCTGGCGGTATGGGGACGCGCATTATCATGCATTAATATGCCATGCCGGTCCATCCTGGCCATGAAAGGACCTACATGTTCATTGAGGATCTCTTCCACGTACCTCTCTGCATTTAGAGTTCCATTTTGAATGAGCACCAGCTCGGTGCGGGCCTCAGCAGAAATCCCAGCCCAAACTTGTACGGAGCCTCCACCGTACGCCACTTTTTCCTCCACACACGCTTGATGGAAGCGCTCCCCTGGTCTTCTGTACACCAACTGCCTACCATCATGCTTATAAAGCATGAATTTAGACTCGTCCGTGAACATTACCCTAGACCAATCGTCTAGTGTCCAGTTTAGGTGTTCGCGCACGTATCTCTGTCTTGCAATTCGATGTCCCCGTTCCAGTTTGGGGCCATTTGCGGGCCTCAATGGTTTCAAATTTGCTTCAGCAAGACGTCTTCTTACTGTTTGAGCGCTTAAATTGCCACCTCCAAAGCGAATAAAGTGAGTTTTTAGACCAACAGCAGTTTGAAAACGATTTCGGAGCATTGTAGCCACCAGTTGTCTGTCTTCCCTGGCCGTTGTGCATCTTGGTCTGCCATTTCCTGGTCTTCTAAGGTGTGATCCGGTCTCTTGGTACCGCTGGACTACCCGCTGAACAGTCGACAAAGATACACCAATGTTTCTGGCTGTTTCACGCTGGCTCCGCCCAAGTTCCAAAAAAGTTAGGATTCTGGTACATTCCTCTAGCGTGACTGCCATGCTTCACCTCACAGAATAATAATTATGCACGTGGAAGACGTTCACGATAATTTTTTTTGTGACAGAATAGAAATGGAAAGCATCCATAATGACATGAAACAAAAATTTTGTTTTTAAAAATAGTCATTTTTTTAAATTTTGTTTTTCTAATGAAGTTTTTTTTCATCAACCAGTTTAAATAATATGCTATTAGAAGCGCAACTAAAAAGTCTTTATTCTGTTTTTTATTTCATTGATCTAGCTTTTACAGTTCTGGAGGTATTTCAATTTTTGTGACTGACCCGTAATTTTTGGAACCGAGTGTATTACAACAATAGACGATACAGAGACTAGCCTCCTTGACATCTTGCTCGTAGTGTGCCTGTAGTTTGACAATTCACATCAACATTCAGTAGCGGAATTTAACGCAAGTGTAATTAGACCGCTGGTCTGGTGGTTAGTTTACCTGACTGTTACGCTAAGGGTAGCGAGTTCGATTCTCGCCTGGACAAATATGTTTGCCTTGCGACTGGGTGTACGTCGGGTATGTTTTTACAAAACAAAAAGAGTATTATATCAGTACAAGCTTTGCTTAGTTGGGGCTGGATGGCGCTGTGTGATAATGTCCCAAGTATTATTTTATATTTAAGTGAATCGTAATAGCTATGTGTAAATATATTGCCCGTTCCCGGATTGAAAGATAAAACTTCGCCGCATTAGTACTTATCTCGCGATTGATTACATTTGGAAACACTTGCAAAGATAGCGATTACAAAGAGCCTGTCACATATGACAGACAGAGAACACTGGCTAGTGCGAGTAGTACGACATGTCCGAGAACAGAAATATCTTAGATTCTTTTAAGTCTTCCTACTTATTACGCACAAAAACCACACAACAACTGTTGATTTTTGTACACTATTTTTGTCTTTAGTTGATATTTGCTTTGTTTAACAGAGAAGTGGAAATATGTACATCTACAGTACACCTCAGTGTGACCTTAAGGCATCTCAATAACTGAGCACTTTCTCACGCCCGAAGCGCGTACCATTAAGATGGGTGTACGCGTGATAACGCCCATCCATCTCCTTATCTACGATTGGATCTGATTGCGCGCCCGCCCTTGCACGCGCTCTGGCTAGCTTTTCGCCCTTGTCTTCGTCTGCGTATAATTTACATGCTCCTAAGAGGTAAAAGACCCATTGCCTTACAAGCTACAAGGAACCTCTATACGATCATTTTATGCATCAAAAATTACCTTCTACAGGCAATAAGGACGGATATAATCCTATATAGTCTATACGAAAAATATTCGCATTTTTCAATATCCCTAAAACATTTTGTATTTTAAGGATAAAAGTAACACGTGTTTCTCCTTTGCTAGCCACCTCAATATAAGATTTCATTAAAATCTGTAGCTGGTTTGGCGTGATTAAGTAATAAAGAAACCTCCAAACTTACCATTTATTATATTAAAGGAATGAATTGTATTGCTAGACATTAGTCTCCAATTCAAACTTACTGTATTCTTGCTGACTTTAGTTTAACTCCGAGTAGATACTATAATTATTCATTTATTTATCCTTCATGGGTCAACTCTTGTTGGACTCTCACGGCTATCAAAAACGCCAATATTTTACTGAAAGTTAAGCAATAAATAATAACACCCCACATATATGGTCAAAGATTGCGATGGTACTCGTGCGCAGTTTATCTCGGGTCGGATAAAATCTTTCTGTTGAACTTTAGCAACACGTAAACGGGGCAACATTCACGTGTAATTAAACCAACAACATATTGAGAGGTCGAGGACAGTTGACAGCAACTATGCGGTGGAGAGTTGACAGCAACTGCATCAACTATACCAGCGGTGTTCAAGCTTTTTTCATAGGGGCCACAAAACCGTGTGTCGTGACCTCGCAGGCCGCAAACAAAAAGTACATAATTATTTCTTAGGTATTACGCCATGGTTACAAATTGAATTAAACAACAAGTCAACGAATTCATCGCGAATATTTAGTAAAAAAATATATGACTTGCCGAACATTACGGCAAATTACTGTATCAATAGCACTGTACACCGTAGCGCCGTAGTGATACTCAAAGCGCTTACAATTTTTCTTATGGGCGTGAAATTCCAAATACATAGTTTTCAATAATGTAACACCACATGGGCCAACCACAAAAGCCCGGCGGGCCACAGGTTGAGTATAGCTGAACTATGCGGTACGCATTTTAAGTTTAACATTACTCTTTCAGATAATTCTGAATTCATTCATTAAAAGCGATATTTTCAGTGTAGAAAGAGGATTACACATAATGTCAATACTATATATAAGAAAAACCACATGTAACTAGTCAGGGCCAGTATAGCTTTACATAAGTGTAAGATTGTTTTACAATTGGTTCAGTTTTTCAATAGATTATAACTGTACATGAAGAAGGGATCAAACATATCTTATGACTATATAATTTTAAGAAGGTAGAGATGATAAATTAATAGCATTCCATTAGCATCTTTCAAAGAGTTTTACACAAGCTATTTGATTCTCTAAAATAAGTGCGTGAATTGCCAACGACTTGCAACTTCGAGATTTCGACTTTTCTAATACAAATCATTAGCGAATTCACTAGCCGTTTCGCTCTGGTGTAAGAACTCCGTACTCAAATCCCTTAATACAGGGCCGGTGGTGACCGGCCCTGTATTGGTTTTCAGGTTATCGATCCACCGAGCGTTAACAAGATAAATGAGTACTTCATTGTATCGAAAATATTCCATACAAACATATCGGACAGGCGATAATCTCAATTCAGATAGGATGATCTAATTGTATACAGAAATCGAGAGCATTCTTATACTTTTGACGACTTTCTATCATTGCATTACAGCTTTTCATGTGGGCTGTGGGCTCTTACTTCGACGTGCTTCAAGATTAGTGTTGCCGCTGTATCCACGACTATCGATAAGAAGCCAGCAACAATATAACTATTAATAATATCGATAGCGTAGCGACTATTGAAGTTCGAGTCTTAAGTATAGCAGCAAGTCAAAACTCAAAATCATCTTTTAATAACAAGTTGAATTTGAATGTAATAAAATAACATAAACAAGGATAATGCTTTAATTGCAAATCTGAGCTGGTAGTAAATACGTTTAAGTTTTTGGGTAATTAAGTTTTGTACATTTTAGTTTAGTTTATTTACAGTTTATATTACATTGTGTATTTGCGATTTTTTTTTATACCACTTAGGTGGCACACAAGCATACGGCCCACCTGATGGTAAGCAGGCAGCCTATAGCCGCTAGCAATACCAGGGGTATCACTACGGGGTGCCAACCATGTTGCTGATGAGGACTCACTGTGCTAGCAGCAATACTACTAGCCCAGCGTATCCTCGTGGAGCACTGGCAACCTTACTTAACGCAGAAACACAACACTACATCAAGTAGTGTTATTTCACTGCGGTCTTCTGTATGGCGGAGGTACAGTCCCCAGTCGGGCGGCTCCAATTTAAATGGGATAACCCACGGGAAATCCCAAATCGCCCTACCTCTCTTTAATTATCTTTAATATGTATAATAATAAAACAGCTATAATAGTAGTTAATAAATAAACATGACTGTGTCATTAGTATTATAATATTATCTATCGCCGACGAGACTGCTGGTCTAGTGGTTAGTGCACCTGACTGGTACGCTAGGGGTCGCGGGTTCGATTCCCACCGGGGAAAACATTTATGTGACCGACATGTTGCCTTGCGTCTGGGTATTTGGTAATGTATTAATAGTATGTATTTACAAAACAAAAGTATAATATAAGTATTATATCAGCTGCTGGTTTCCATAGCAAAAGCTTTGCTTAGTTTGGGACCAGATGGCGCTGCGTGATAATATCCAAAAGCATTATTTATTTAGTTATCTATAGTACCTATCGGATATATTGATAGTTGTATCTACATGTATACTAACATAATTTTAAGGTCAAACTATCTATAGTCCCACTACGGCTACTATGAAAAATCTTGATGTAAGACTCGATTAAATAACTATATATAACGTAAGACTCGACTAAATTGAAGAAAAATCAAAATCAAAAATAATTTATTCAGTTTAGGCCCTAATAAGGCACTTATGAAGGTCTAAATTAACACCGTAAGCCATACGAAATACATTTTATTTTGACACAGCCACCGATGCAGCCCGATTTCTCAGAGCAAAGATAACAATCGGTGCGGTTAATTTGCTAAAGCTTTTTCGGTTAGTGATATATTATTTTATCACTGTCACCACGTGGGGTCCTTAAGTTACAGATTTTACCTTAACGGGACCTTTTAACGAATATTACACACTGTGTTCACATAATCTTGTTATAAAAGGTTTTCGGCGACACATTACACTTTCTTTTATGTAGGCAATAAAAAAAAAACCAGTAGTACTTAAATTCATTCATCTCGTACTTGTTTACTCAGTCATGCTGAAAGATGACTATTGCCATAGTGATTATAATCTGCCAGCGTTAGGTATTACTTAATTGTATGTAATCTTTAAAGATTTAACCTATTTGCCTGTAATATGTGCTGCGATGTTATTAATTGTCTTATTTTGTATTATAAAAAACATTTATTCACTTTAGGCCCAATAAGGCACTTATGAAGGTCTTAATTACCACCGGTTCGGAAAAAAGCCACCTGAGAAGAACCGGCAAGAAACTCAGTGCCCGTCTTTTTTTTCATGTAACAATCATGAAACAATTTTTAGACTACATATCATCACGCTGAAGGTCTAAGGGGGTAGGCAGATAATATGGAGCGCCATTTCACTGTTGACTTGCATATCTCTTTTGCTTATTCTAAACTAGCTATTACCCGAGACTTCGTCTGCAATTGTTTAAAGGCAAAAGTAGCCTTTGTCCTTCACCAGGATATAATCTATCTCCTTGTCAAATTTTATTACGTTCCAGTCAGCCGTTTAGTCCAGGAAACGTAGCAAACAAACAGAGCTACTTTCGTATTTATAATATTGTAACTTATAAGTATGGAATATGGATAATGAATCCAAACGAATATAATAATAATCTTCAGAGATGGCTTTTTTTCCGAACCAGTGGTATTTAGACCTTCATAAGTGCCTTATTAGGGTCTAAACTGATTTTTGATTTAGATTTTGAATCTCTATAATCTCTTCATAGATGCTCTCCGGTTTAGAGTACTTTATATTTATCTTTCCATTATTGAGTACTTAGTTTTAATTAGGTCTTAGAGTAGGTAGTGAACTGGACAGCAGATACGAAGAGATTCATGCATGTAGAAGAACCAAAAGGGGTGTGCATGTCAATAATGAAATAGCGCTCTGAACTCTCTGTCTTCGCCGAACGTGACCCTGCATTATATACTATGTATGTTTTTATTTTAAATGCGGCAACACCAAGCCCTACCCAAGATTTCACTAGCACTAGCAACAATGTACCGGCGCCCCGCAGTTCTATCAACTCTACGACATAATGGACCAGATCCCTATCAAGCTCACTATAGTTTCGTCCAATGCGCCTCCATTGTGCTGGATGCTCCAGAAACTGCCTTAAATATGGTTGTTTTTTTAATAAATAACCCCACGCTTAGAGGTATTTTGTGCTTAAATTAATTGTTTGGTAGAGTGAGTATGTTTTTGAAAATTATTTGAGACACTTTTAACAATAACATTTTCTATCTGAGTGAAGCTAATACGCTAAGCTAGTCGCTACGGTCAAGCTTGGTCGACCCTAAGTTCGATTAAATCCGAACTTGAATTAGCCTGATTCAAGGGAATATATAATAATAATGGTTTAAAAAATGATTACTAAAGTATTTCCAAGAAGTATCTAATGAAAACCATTACAGAGATTCTTCATACAGATAGGCTTTACTATTATGGTGTCAAACAAGCGTGCGACCAGCCTGTCGGTAAGCGGTAACCATAGCCTTTGCGTGTTGCCGATATTCATACAAAATGTTAATGTATCAAAAAATATCGTGATTCAGGATGGAACGAAGGGAGTGTGTAAGAGACGGCAGTAGTGCATGGTTACAAGTTGGGTGATATTACTAAAATACTTATCCTTTATCCTAACAATATAATAAAATATTTTGAATTTTACAAGTTAAAAGTTGTATTACAAGACCACCATAGTAACACCACACCACAGTGACACCAGGCCCGTTTCAGTTCAGAATATTATTTATTGCCCACCCTTTACCGCGCAACAATTTATCGACAAGTGGTTTTTAGTCACTGTTATGCTCTCCCATCCACCAATTATGTCACGCTGCGAATGCTTGAACAATGTTATCTAAATTTAAAAGACTGGTAGGCAATATATTATAACTATGAACATTTAAAAAATCACTTTAGAACTTATAAAAAAATGGTTTCAAGTCTCGGACATTCATATTGAAAAGGTCACAACAAAAAATATGATTTAACCATTAAACAAAATACGATTCGACAAATAAGGTATCTGTCTCTCTGTCTATGTATAAAGTAAAATTCAGAGAATGTGACCTTTTTAACAATACAAGCGAACTAATGAGTAAAGTACACTATAATAAGTTTGAAATGTTTTAAACTGCCTCATTTTAGAGGCTGCTAACTATAACAAATATAAGAAGGTAAATTAAAAACCCGATTACGATAAAAAAAGTGCAGACGCCCCATTTCAATAAAACATCTCATTCTACATCACTCGTAACTAAGACAAAACCGCTTGTTCCTCGTACATTACCAAGTTACATTACCGGCAATGTACAAGGAAAAAATATTCTCCGTACATAACCGGGTAAGAACTAGCACCACCTCATAACAGTTTTGAAATATATCAAACCGTTTAGTGTACAGCGCGTACTAAGAAATATTTATACAAACACTCAAAAAACATAACCCTCTATCTAGCGAAGTCGGGTAGTAAAATGAAATAAGAAGAAATGTTTATCATTGATATATGTATACTTATGCTCAGTCATCTTCACGTTACCAATGACTAGTTGCCGTATGTCAATCGCAAAGGATTTGCGCATACTCAGTCTACGAAACTGCGCAATATAGTTCATTTTACGGACGACATCTATCAAAATTTCGGCTATTTATAAACAAACAGAGGTAACCCTGGAAATGTTTACTCTTTCACTAATTATATGTAGAGCTTGAGGTACCTACTCTTAATAAAAATATCAAACTTCGCTCATAATTTTAATGAGACTGTCCACCAATATCCACAAACTTAGGACGCCCGACAACTCGGCGCGGGCGCACGGTGCGATTTATCGACCAATGTCCAGATAAAAGGGCTCAATAAACGCTCGGGAAGCTCGCCCTTTGTCTCCCTTATCACTCCCTAATAGCTTCCTCCAGATACTGTGCGTTATTGATCACCACCAGCCCGGACTTTACCGCTCTGCTCCGAGCTCCTTAAGATTTAAAGATACTACCAGGTGTAGCATCAGGCAGAACACTTTAGCTTGGTACACAACAGAACTAAATAAAATCGGATCTCAAAATATGTAGTTATGTATAAAATGTCTTGTTCTGTGCCGGTAGCAGGAACATTGTCGACTACGTATTCGAAAACGTAACTCGCGAAATGTCAAATTGTCATACTAATTTTTAGTTCCACTTTTCACCGCCGCAGCGCTGTTCATTTTCCAACACAAAAATAGTCGAAGGCGATACGAAAACGTTGTCGACAATGTTCCTGCTACCGGCACTGTATTCAACTAAACCGTTTTGACAAAAAAGATACATAATATGTATGTGTTAATTATTTCACTTCCAGCGAATTATTATTTTCTCATCACAGATAGATTATCTAACTCTATTTAATTGATATGATTACGATATTTAACCCCAAAAAGTATGGTGGTATTAGCTTTGTCTCAGAAGGCCATAATGTAAAAATTACAGGTCACAAAGCGATTATAACAACATAAACATAGCTTTGTAATTATATGTATTTGTGGCAGCAAATAACTGGACTTACGTTCTTTGAAAACACATACATTTTACACTAATCTCTACGTAGTGTAGTTACACTACGATGCTGATGTTGCTTTGACAGTATAAATTTGTTTATCAAGACGTTGACAATAACTTGTTCCTCAAAATCTAACTCCATAGATAACATAATATGCCCAATTCATAAAAAGAATATATGTAATCTTGTAAGCACACTGCAGTATCTACTACATTTACTTACTAATTTGAGTAAATAATTGTGTAAGACTAAAATGTTTAACCGCCCCGTATATTATAACTCAACCATACAAAAATGACAACGATCTAAACGACGCACACCACGCTTAATAACTGACAGGACAGCTTGTGTATGAGACTTTACAGACTTCGCTACTTCGAGCCAACACACTCGCGATTATATCACATAATCGATATAAAGGTGCGATGTATCGATAACAACTCGCTACTCGCTCGATACGATACGTAAGCGATATAATAGCGCTACTTAACTGGTTGTAGTTATAAATTAGTCATTGCATATATTTAGTCAAAGCCTGCCTCGTTCAATTTGTCACAGCATGCCATGATACTGGTGTGGAAATAATACTGCTCAGTAATATAAATAATTTAATACCCATAATCACATCTGTCTCATTTCTTTGGAATATAATGAATCGATATAATAACAGAAAATGTTTTTGAAATATGCATTTTTTTTCAATGTTTTGATTACATATATTGATTTATCCATGTGTTTGATTAACTTACGTTTATCAAAATTTGTAGACAATACAATTGTCTAATATTGTTTTTCTTAGATAGTTTCTCCCATCATTTTATTTTGTCGGAACATCCAAGACAATCGGTCCGATGTTGTCCGATGTCGGAATATCTAAGGTTGAAGAACCAAATCAATAAATAAAACGTGATTATATGGTTGATTCACGAGCACCCTTAGATGTTAGTCTCACCAGTCGTAAAATAGAACACTACTGTTACTACATGAAAGACGAGGACCGTGCGTCTGAATTAACGATATTAAATAAATAATAAAAAATATTTGGACATTATCACACAGCGCCATTTGGCTCCAAACTAAGCAAAGCTTGTACTATGGGTACCAGCAGCTGATAGAATACTTATATACTTTTTTACCACCCAGACGCAAGGCAAACATGTTTGTAACATAAATGTTTGCCCCGGCGGGAATCGAACCCGCCACCTCTAGCTTAGCAGTCAAGTGTACTAACCACTAGACCAGCGGTCTCGATAATGACATGGAGCCGGTCACGACTGCCATGTTTGGACAACTATTACGTCCCTTTTCCGCCCACGTTCCCGTATTTTGAAGGTCAGACACGAGTAGGCGCGGCTGTGCCAGACAACTGACCCTAATACGTCTGTGTAAGGTCATGGTTGAAGTTAACGACACGTAACTCACTTTTCACGCAAGTATAGGTTCGTTTACTTGTTGGCACGAATACCCACTAAAATGGCTGAAAAAGAAGGATTGTAAGAAACTTTGGCAATAGATTTTAAAAGGACAAAATCCACGGATGAACCCTGGTATCATGTAAGTAAATTATTTTATGAGCCTCAGTGTCGTTTTGCTGATCGAAAGTGAGTCCCGAAATAACACCATCATAGATTTACGGGACACGTGAAATTTAATATGATTTTCACTAATCACTTTAAAACTAGAGTAACGATTATGACTTGACTGCAAGGCGTACAGGAAATCACATTACATAAGTTTGTTACACTTTGAAGTCATACTTATAATTAGGACTGTTAAAACTTATTCCTACGTATCATTCATCTTTGCGTAATGATAATAAATTAATCAAGGGACTATTAAATTCAGTTCCTCATAGTTGGAAATTATCATCATCTTAAGAGCTAGGTTCTTGTCGGGGAAGCAATCGCCAAGCCGTTCTATCGTTAGCCATCTCTTTGATCTCCTGGTACGACATAACGTTAGCCTTCGTCTTTATCTGTTGCATGTAACTTATCCTTGGCCTCCTTACCACGCTTTCCTGTGATCTCTATGCCTCTATCCCTCTATGATATTTCGTATAAATGCGTCATATAGGCAATCATGTTGCCCTTCCTATTTACATAATTTGTTACTGTACTTCTTTAATGCCATACAAAATGTACAAATCAATAAAGATAAGAGAGTATAAACGTAGACTTATATATATATATATATATATATATATATATACAAAAAACATGTTACGAAAACACCAAACAATGTTCAAAGTGACAGCGATGAATAAGGAATGAACAAATAAATTTTAAGAATCGGATATAAATACTGCTTTGAAAAACACGAAGACAGTAAAATAAAATACTTTAGAAACGTAACCCTTCTTCTGAAGTAGTCGAGTTTTTTTTTATACCACAAAGGTGGCAAGCAAGCATACGGCCCGCCTGATATTAAGCGGTTACCGCAGCCTATGGACGCTTGCAACACCAGGGGTATCACTCGCGGGAGTAATGAACGAATGATTTACTGGGGTAATGTATAAGTTACTGACCGCAGGTAAGGTGGCCACGAACTCGACGTGGTGGTACTCCTCGCCAGCGGCGATGGTGGGGCTCTGCCACCAGGTCGCCGCGTCACCATCCACCGCGTGCGATGGTGGGTGCCGCCGGGAAGACGATCCGTCCGTGCCTTCGCATACATCGCATACCGTGCCGCGTCTGTGACAATATACCCACTTGAAATAAATATAACAATTGAAAATCCAATGCCCTATTTATAAACATAGTAAACTACAATGGAAAGAACATCATCCACGTTTCATAGAGATTTGGTCGATGATATATATTCAGACGGGCAAGGCCTAGCAGAATATACAAAAAAATTACGTTTGCCGGCCCTTTCAGATTTGGACCAAAATTGATGATGTCCTATAATTTCTAATTGAAATACAAGGGGCATGGCACAGCTTCTGCTGCCCGGAATGCGGATTCCTGATAGCTCTGATTTCAGCCACTGCAACCCTTCAGATGTTGTGTGGAAACATTGTGCGAAGGGCCACGTATACCTACGTAACTAAAATAAGGTTAACGTTTTACCTGAGAATGCTGGAGCGACTACCACCGATTATATAAACAACCCGCCACTTACTTTTTATTGCTAGAAGTATCATGACGACAACCAAACAAATTGGTAAAGGAGACGGGGCTTCTATATTACGAATTATATAGGCATCAGACCTTATTTTAAGCATTTAGTCGTAAAGTCAAATGCGCTCGTCACGTCATACAAAACCTCAATAATAAGTTATCTTTGCCCAGTATATTCACTAGATACAAGGTACTGGTATAATACTAACAAGAAAGTGACCTGTAATTTTTTTTATACCACTATCTGTCAAACAAGCATAGGGCCCGGCTGATGGTAAGCGGTCATCGTAGCCAGGGTTATCACTCGCGCGTTGCCGACCCTGCACTACATTTTTTCCAATAGTTATTTATTTAAGATACTTATGGTTCACCAAGGTGAACTCAATATGCGGACTGCGGGAAATCACCGATAGTAATACATACAGAATCTCTGGCACAGATTGTAACAGATAGACAGTGGTGATTTAATGATGTACTTACTTCCCGGGTGTATCTCGGCAGTACTCCTCGGTGCCGGTGTCTCCGCAGGTGGCGTTGGCAGTCAGGATGGCGTAGGGCGCCACGTCCAGCGGAGCGGGCACCAGGCCCTCTGCCCCACCCTCCGCGGTGGCCTCGCTGACTGACGTGCTCGTCAGCCTGTCTAGCTCTGCACGACCTACGAACACAGAATACCTACTTAAGTACACCGGGCTACTTGAGTACAAATACAAAGTACGAACACAGGATACTTCAGTACACCAGACAGAAAAGAGGTAGGGCGAATTGGGATCTCCCGTGGGTTTTCCCATTAATATTGGAACCGCCCGACTGGAGACTGTAGGTACTCCCACCTTACAGACGACCGCAGTCAAATAACACTACCTATAATTTTTTTTTTTATTTTTACAATAGAGTTTACAATGTGTGTCTTTTTAGGGGTCGTAACTACTTGATGTAGTGTTGTGTTTCTGCGGTAAGTAAGGTTGCCAGTGTCTATAAGGATACGCTGGGCTTGTAGTAATGCTGCTAGCACAGTGAGTCCTCATCAACAACATGGTTGGTAACCCGTTAGTGATACCCCTGGTATTGCTAGCGGCTATAGGCTACGGTGACTGCTTACCATCAAGTGGACCGTATCCTTGTGTGCCACCTTAGTGGTATAAAAATAAACAGAAAAGTAAGGCAGTAGTTAATATCAATGTATCCTACCAACAAAATGTTATTATAATTCAACCATTATGTCAAGCAATTCCTAAGAACACAGCATTCTGTTCCAACGTCTTCTTCTTCTTCTTCTTCTTCTTCCTAAGTATGGCAATCAATCCCTTCAGGGACTATTTTTGCCAGAGTCGAGTGTTAGAGAATTTTCATGTTGCAAAATTTCTCGTGTTTGCCGCATTAAAATGCCTAGTGTCATGCATTCTAACGCCCAAAGGAGTTTCTGGAGACAACCCACGGCAGTAGCAGATCGTAACACGCCTTTGGATTAGAGGTAACCTATTGACCAAAATGATAAAACACTTAACCCAAAAGTCGTACTATGGCATTATTTCCAATGCTCCTATAAATCAGTCACTAAATGAAACTTTACTGCACATATCGACACCGAAAATACACATTAAAAATCACTATAACACAATTTACGACACACTGGAAAAAATCTCAACCGCTCCGCCTGATTCCCGCCAAAAACTCAACGTCTTCTTTGCGTGGTAGTTTAGTATTTAGAGATGTGTATATTTGCAATATGGTGCAAGTTGAGTGTTGTAACTAAATAAATTAACATAATTCTGGTTTGATACATAAATGTATATACATTGGTAAAAAATACGAACATAAAGAATCATAAAGCCCAAGATTTTTTTAATTTTCCGTTTTGTGTAATACAAGTGCGTTTGATTTAATTAATTAATTTTTGGTTCACTTATTTTGCAGTAATGCCTAGTGCCATGCAGTCATGCTTTCTGGTAGTATTCTAAGCAAAAAGCTGATCATAATAGGACTTTAAGTTAGGGCAAAAGTAACTTTCGTCTCACAACGATAAACACACTAAAGACCACTATAACACAATTTACGATGAAAAATAACCCAACCACTTTGGCTGATTCCCGCAAAAAACCCTGACATGATTTTGACAGTCCTTACGGGATGAGACCAATGCAAATGCAACTCGTTAAAACTCGCGAACAATGTCGAAGTATTGCAACTTTGTCATCCTCATGATCTTAAAATTAACCGTCATTGAATAAAACATCGTCAAGTTACTTTTAGTTACAGCAATAATTTCGAGATTATGTTCAAAAAGCTCGTGGGAGAGGTGATAAATGATAATAACACTATCCGAAGATTCGTGTCGACTGCGCATTAGTATAGAATTAACGGCTTACCAATTTGTGACTATTAGAAAAATACCTATAATGATGTCATGACAATTTAATTAATGCAAGATAGATATGTATGGGATTATGAAGGTAACACGTTACCTACCGGCTATGTACCGCTTATAGGTAGATTTTTATTTCTTTTTAAGACACTTCTTTAGCTTCATTTTTATGTAGGTGTGAATGTATTATTTACGTAGTATTATAAAAAACAAATTGGGTTACGTGAAAACAAAACAAACAAGGAGGCACAGTAAGTAACCCAATAATATCAAAGTGCTTTCTAGTTGAATAATTTAATTTGAAGAAGTAACTTAGCCTCAAGAAACGTACATTAGGCAAACCTTACTCAAAATGTTTCATTCGATGCAGATAACCTTTTTAAAATGTGATGTGAGTTTCATAATGTTTCTTCACAAACACCGGCGCCCATAATCACGATAAATACTTCTTGTTAAGTTGTAATTATTTTAATATGGACCTTCCATTATGATGGTAATGAACGCGCTCGTAACAGAGATGTTCGATCGATCAGCATGTACATACTTGTTATATCTCTACATACATATTAAAGAGCTCTTTAACAAAATCTCATCCGGTACATAGAACGACAACAACAAATTATCAGCTATAAACATAAATATTATCATCACGCAAAGTCCCGTACAGGGTAGGCAGAGAGTATAGAGCGCTATTTCACTCTTGACTTACACACACATAATCATGTCACATTTACTGTTCCTTCTTTGTATTAATTTTCAAAATACTAAACTAAAGGATGGGATGGTAAAGAGTACCCGGAACCGGCGGGCATGTATGAAGGATTGATAAATGTAGATGAAGCAAATGAGGTACCTAAGTCAAGAGTGGAAATGCTCTACACTCTCTGCCTACCTCGAAGTGGACTTAGCGTGATGATAGGTTGTATATTATGTATGTTGTGTGCCTGTTAGTAATATACTGCTAGATTCTTACTGCTTAGGGCGCACATTAAATCATCAACTTTAAAATATTCTTTAGGACTTCTCGAATATGCCACTTAGATCTAGAAGCGTAAAGAAAGGATCAGAACTGACATGTAATAGTACCAAGAGGTTTAACTACATTAAAGTGACATGAAACGAGAAAGTTCATTGGTATAGAAATTCATACGATTTTTATTACATACACGATGTATGTAATTAGAAAGAAATAAAGTTATGACTTTTGTGAGGCTCGTTAAAAACATGAAGTTAAATCGTCAACCAAATATTTAATGAGTAAGCAAGCAAACAAATTTATTTACATCGAAAGATATTTAAAACATAAAAAACAATATAAAGTGATGTTTTACGACTATTTGAATGAACTCCCCGCCGTGTTTTTCCCAAAGGAGTACGCATGGAGAACTTCAAGAAGGATGCGAAAAGATTTTTGCAAGATCGGCAACGTGCGATTCCCTGGTGTTGCAAGCGTCCATAGGCTACGGTAGCCGCTTACCATCAGGCGGGCCTATGCTTAACCACCTTATTATTATATTTAAAATATAAATGTACAACCTTAATTATTATTATTATTGCACGAGACAGAACATTTCATTAACGACTCCGCACCCTGCATTCTCATTAAGTCGTCGTCAATTTGACCCTCAATCTATTCGGTGACACAATTCATTAAGTCCGTAATGAAACGGTGCTGTAAACAGACGCCGTGGGAGCGGCTCCATTTAACGCAATTAGAACTTACCAAAACTGAGCCTTCCCAGGAAATGTTCGAGCCTCACAGGAAATGCTTGGAACCAAACAGTATAACACTTGATGCGTTCACGCAATATTAACTTATTGGACCGGTCATGCTTCCGCTGCTTAGAAACATGTGTTTATTTGATCAGATTTCAGATCAGATTGTATTGTGTCCTCACGGAGATAAAACTGCTACTAAGAAGTAATGTAATACCTATATTCCATAGACACTTTTTTTTTTATACCACTAAGGTAGCACACAAGCATACGGCCCACCTGATGGTAAGCAGTCACCGTAGCCTATAGCCGCTAGCAATACCAGATGTATCACTAACGGGGTGCCAACCATGTTGTTGATGAGGACTCACTGTGCTAGCAGCATTACTGCTAGCCCAGCGTATCCTCGTGGAGATCTGGCAACCTTACTTACCGCAGAAACACAACACTACACCAAGTAGTGTTATTTCACTGCGGTTTTCTGTAAGGCGGAGGTACAGTCCCAGGTCGGGCGGCTCCAATTTAAATAGGATAACCCACGGGAAATACCAAATCGCCCTACCTCTCTTTTTAAAAGCTCATGGTGTAATTAATCACTGTACTTAAGCTTAGAAAAACTCATTGGCACAGGCCGGGATTCGAACCTGGGCCCATCAGATGACAGGCCGTTGCTTCAACCACAAGGCCACCACGGCTTTTTGAAATATATTACTAGAAGTTATCAAGATGGTATGCATGCCAGAGCAACTCCATGTCTAGATACAATGTACAAGAATTCTAGACAAAATAGACCTACCACGTAAATGAAATGATTTCAGTACGATATAATATAGTGTACCATCAAAATATGGTGATATTGATGATGTGGTGAAAGCAAATAAACCACCAGGCAACAACCCGGTGGTCCCTCTAATTGAGATCAGTCCACCACACCTGCGGATCAGCCCGAGGCCCGACCACTTAATTATGTATCACACGGGAACGCCTGCGCACAAGAGGTACAAATTGCTCAGATAAAAAGGTACGTTTATATTGAGATAACTTTGAAATTAATCGATATATAAAGTTAATCATTTGAATCAGAAATTCATACGGGCAATATAACTAAAATATGTGTTTTTTTTTATAATCATTAGTGATCATAATAAGCAATAAATCGAGGGTTAGCTGTGATGGTTTTGGTTGACGTCAGAAAAGTAATGGCAAAATACATATACATCTTACATATTATGACAGTAGTCAGAATGAAATTTAATGGAATACTTAAAGAGCAGATTATCGTGCCTTTTCTGATGTACGACATCATTAAACTAAACTAATTTGATAGGACTAAATGGACTGCCATCCTTATTTAACCCCGCACATGAGAAAGGGCTAGCAAGGCTTTTAGTCCTGTCAAATTCGTTTAGTTTAGTGATTTTGTACAACAGAATTGGCACCAATGACTTGAATGCACTTACAACGCTAACAGCTAAAATATTCGACGCACATGAAGACGATAATTCTGTTGAACACTAGTGTTGTATCAACAAGATAGCAATTGCCAAACAAATTCCACGAATCACGCCGGACACTTCAATCAATCGAGCGCAAACATGTAATAACCACGCAAGGTGGTCTCCTAGTGAGGATGCTGTCGGCCTCCTGACAGGCCAATGATCACCAGCGGAGGGTAACGAGCCATAATTATTGGGCTTGTATTTATTTCAATAAGCATACAGGATATCAATAACTTAATGTTCGGTTACAATTAATACTCCAATCAATAACTATTATAAATTGTATATCTCATGCGGGCTCCGAAACGCAGACTATCCAGTGTGTCCAGGGACATGTAAAATACGTTTACGAAATGAGTGAACATGAATAAACAAGCACAGAACAAAAAAGTTGCGGGGAAAATGATGAAAATGATGATGAAATTTTTTTTTATTATTTTTCATCAGTTCCAAATTTGAATAAATCAGTCTGGTCACGGCATGCCAGTACTATAATTTGGAATGCTGGCTGGCTGGGACATAGGTCCTCATAGACTGAACTTGTTGATTAATCAGAAACTCCTTGTAAAGAGGATAGCCTGTAACACAATAAATAGGTACCGCCTAATTGTACAAGATAGTTACAAAAGTTGGAGACTAAAATGCCGCCATAGCTTTACGATCCAATTAATATTCCGAACATGCCTTGCAATTTCATTACACGGTCCGTTGGTACAATCGCTGAAATAGACAAAAGGGCTCATATCTATACTATTGATACAGGGTCGATTATTATTACTAGTGCTACCTACACATTGTATCGTGTTAAGTTTCGTAAATTGCAATTTAGGTTTGCACCTCTAATTAACCATGTGAGGTAATCTCATAAATCAGGATAATTTTAACATTTCTGTTGATACCATATCGAACATCTTCTCATATGCTGAGCTCTTAAAATAATTCACTACATAGCGCACTTATATCACGTTTCAATTACGTCGACTGTACAAAAGTACGTAGGGTTAGGGGTACGCATGCGTGGCGGCTCGCACAAAGGGCCTAGTGCGTGCTTCAAGTAGCACCGTGGCTAGAATCTAACGGACGTATCCAGCACATCTCTAAATGGCAAGACATCGCAGTAAAGGGACAGTTAGTCAGCCGTTTGAAGCTTTCCTGGCACACGGCCATCTTGACCTGACCGACCCGAAACCTGAATTATGAGACAAAGGCGCAAGTCTCGATTAATGAGACTGATGTGGGGATAAAATTCACACAATTTGCAACTGTAGAAGAATCGCTACCTTTCATTGCAATAAACCAGGATTGCTCCGAGTATTATTTTTGTATACCACTAACGTGGCAAACAAGCATACGGCCCGCCTGATGGTAAGCGGTTACTGCAGCCTATTGACGCTTGCAACACCAGGGGTAAAACTCGCGCGTTGCCGACCCTTCAGAGATCTATTCACAGCCTTCTTGAAGAACCCCATGCTGTACTCTAACTCGACTAACAGGGTATTTTCATCACGATATCTATAAATGTTTTATTACTCTAAGGTGGAAGTCAGGAATGTAATCAGGCTTTATACACCTTACCTACCCCGAAATGGACTTGTTGTGATATGTTTTGTAAGTACGTTCATTATTCTAAAAATAAACCTCTCATAGTTTGACGAGACCGCTGATCTAGTGGTTAGTATACCTGACTGCTACGCTAGAGGTCGCGGGTTCGATTCCCGCCAGGGCAAACATTTATGTGCCAAATATGTTTGCCTCGCGTTTGGGTGTTTGGTATGTATTATAAGTATGTATTTACAAAAAAAAAAGTATATAAGTATGTATTATATCAGCTACTGGGTCCCACAATACAAGCTTTGCTTAGTTTGAGGCCAGATGGCGCTGTGTGATAATGTCCAAGCATTATTATTATTATTATAGTATCGTTCAATGAAGTAAAAGGTAAAATGTACGATCCTCTTAACCAACAACTTTAATACACTCAACAATATCCAGTACTCTCAGAGGTCAAAGACATTGCACATGAGCATGAATAGCAAAGTTCATACATGCAGTGTCGGGTGTCAGCCGTCCATCTGCGGTCAAGGTCCGACCACACGCAGCCAGGAGATCACACCGCAGACACCTGGCCAGCAACCAAACAAAGCTTTACAATCGTAAATTAATTCTAGGCTTCTCTAGACACTCAGCTAGGAAATTATTACGTGGAACCACTTATATATAGAAACTGAAACGGTACGAAATAAACGTAAGCTAAACATTGTATAAGTAAATCTATACTAATCTTTACCAATATTATAAAGAGGAAAGATTTCCATTTTTGTATGTATGTTTGTATTGAATAGGCTCCGAAACTACTGGACCGATTTCAAAAACGATTTCACTGTTAGACAGCTCGTTATCACTGAGTAACGTATGCTGTATATACTAGCTACCCGCCCCGGTTTCGCACGGGTAGACAAAATATTTGATAAATGTCTACCCGTGCGAAGCCGGGGCGGGCCCATGGTATTATAAAAAAAATAGATGTGTTATTGTTTGTAATGAATAAACACTAAACTATTGGACCGATTTGTAAAATTCGTTCACCGCAATGCTATATTATCGCTGAGTAACATAGGCTATCTTCCTACGGGAACTTGGGACTTCAATAGTCCCAAGAAAGCTAGTCATTAATATTATTTCTTCTAATAGTGACAGAGATATAGTTCTTAAAACAGTATTTTGAAGAATAATATAATAATACAAAATGAAACAATCAGGTTGTATCTTTAGAAATTGTCCTATCTGTCTTCTAATGTCGGTCGTGCATATTGCAATCGTGACAAAATTACATCGCGAAATGAATATACATATATCTATCTAGATAGGAACAGCGGATTGGAGCATCCATTGTCATTCCCAGGTCTTTCCCTATGCCGTAAAGCGAAATAGTCCGGATAGATTACAAGAGAACAGCATTATCGTATATTTCTGCGATTAGATGTTCCTTAGATTAATAAAGTCGCTAAAGTGATTTGTGGTCAAATTGCTGCAACCGAGGAAATTCTACGCATTTTTTGTATATTTCGGAATGTCCACACTCTCACGTGTTGGTACTTTGTTTTGTTTCAAGTTTATAAATAATTCAACGGATACGTTCGGCTACTAAATGATAAAGCACGCTAACAAGCATTTACAAGTTTATTTATTTGAATCGTTGCAAAGGGCGCGCCCTCGCGTGATCTTGAAATTCTATGCACGGGAAGTTCAGAGATGGGAATACATTTTCAAACAATTCTTTTGGTCCGATGTTTCTGACATTATAGTAAATAATGGATCACAATTTTTCTTTAATTGATTAAAGAAATCGTGTAATAGTGTCGTGCTGTTAATTTTGAGTTATTGGTTACTAGTATATCAGTTGTCTAAGAGATTGCAGCTTTCACCATTAAATAGATAAGTGACTAACTACATTGCAAATAACTTGTATCATTTGATCACTTAAGTTTTGATTTAACATAAGTTAATATTTAATAAATCAATTTCTGTTGAAAATCTTTGTACAGATTGAAAAGTTGGACTACTTTAAATTTCAAACAAATGTGCCCTGCTTTTTACTAATCCTTATGTCGAGAAAATTAATCCATTTAATTCCAACTTTAAATGTTAACAATATATTCAAGAGAGTAGTGTATCGAGTGTCCCATCACTAGGCAGCGCTCCCGACACACGGCTGGAGAACATAAACACGAACATAGAAACAGCACAAATAGTTCGGCCACGGGAAGTGGTCTCCGGTGTAAACACAAGTGCCATTTATTTTAAACATACTTATAAGGAAGCGCTTACCGAGCGCCGTGACTTGATGTGTCGGTAGCTGTACAGTATGAGGTAGCAGGAACAGGCTCACGTATACTGCTAGGTTGGTTACAAAGGGGGAAATATATAATTAAATAAATAGCTGTATCGTTTCTAAAATTGTACGACATCAACTTCAACATGCAATTAAGAATTTTATGCTGGTCATTATTATTATAGGCACATTGGCTGGTAAAAAAAAAATGATTCTTTTCATGGCTTAGGTACAGCCAATGAACCAATATAGTACACAGTCATGCGTCCCATCATGTCACTTTAAGGCAGAGGTGATCCTCGGGTTCCGACGTCGGCGGCATATTTTGAAGTCATTGCTCCGGCATTTCCAAGAAAACCATAAAAATACTTCGTACAAAATTTACGGTCACATTCTCCAAATCAAAATTACAAAGGGGCACGAACTTTAAAAAGGGAGCCCTTGTTATGGGGTATCTCCGAGGAATAGTTAGCTTCCAAAACGGTCGTCACCAATAAAAAGTATTGCCAGCCGTGGGAGCGCGGTTCATATTATACGAGAGCCCCATTAGGCTCATTAGGGCTGACCAAATAAGGACGCGGGCTCCGCGATGTTTTTGTGGGGACACTGACGGCCGATGCAAACTCACGCGCACACTCGATTCAATCGAACGATTATATCGGTTATGGACTTATGATTGATTCGATTTTTTGCAATGTTTTATTGAATTAAATATAGTTTTATAGGTGAAGATAAGTAAGGAAGTAGTGAATAAAACATAAAATTTATTTTTCTTTTGTGAAGATCCAGATGGATTCGCTACTACGCCAATGCTTTTGACTGTAGTCTAAATTTTACACACCACCTAAATTACCTACTGGAAGAGACGCTATAATAAATTGTTATCTTTTCTATAACTATGGCTGCATTAATTTGTACACCTGATTCCATTCAGTCACTATACTATACTACCATACCTTACATTTTTTCATTTCCTATGTATCACTACATAGCATAAAACAAAGTCCCTTCCCGCTGTCTGTCTGTCCCTATGTATGCTTAGATCTTTAAAACTACGCAACGGACAAAAGGAACGATTTACTGTATGATTCGTCCGTATTTTGTAGGCATTAAACTTATGTGGCTAATCCTGGCCGTGCGAAGCCAGAGCGGGTCGCTAGTTATAGTATAAATAATTGATAATATTAATAGCTAGATACATTTAATAAAAGTGTTAATATATTAAATTTAATTTACGTAGCTAAGTTAATTTTATTACATGATACTTTCGCATTTGTCTTATCATCGCTAGCTTAGAAATCCTTGAATATTGCATCTAAGTCGCGTGTGTGAAGGTCTGAAATACCAATAACATTTTGTATACTCAAAGTCTGTCCCAAAATTTAGCGCGTCATGACGCGTGCGCACGGTAGGGTGCAAAAACATTCCCGATTTGTAGCATCAAAGTTCCCGTTAGTTGAGTTTGACCATGATTTAATTGGGACCACGTTTCAGCGTTTTAGTGGACATTGTGAGTATTGATTTAATGTGAGATCAATTAAGACTTATCACACACATTAACGTCTCGCCAAATTATTATGTCCAAGATATTACAAGATTACATATAATATCATTGAATATTCTAAAGAGGTGTTATGTACCGGGTATTTGCTATGTGATTTCTCGCAGGCGACTTGAATCGGACAACATTTATGTGGGTCTGATTACACGTGTTAATTATTTTAAATATTTATTTGAATGTGAAAAAGTTTTCTTTCCTACTGATGCATACGATCAACAAAAACCTAACCTTATAAACTCGTTTGTAATGTGAGTATTACCTTTTAGAGCTTACAGTTCAATTCAATAGATGACGACATAATCTGACACTTTGAAATAATATTTATGTTGGTATTTTGTACTTGGCTGACATCCAGTTGACATTAATACTTTACACTCGACTGTCTTCATAAGATATAATCGGCCGTAACTGTATCATACATCTTAATAAGATACGAATTTGTAAAAACAACGTACACACATCCTGTTAACATAAAAAAATATATTTTAACAATAGTAATTACAAATTCTTTCACAGCTGCATTCTACTGTCAATATTCTTCGGAATAATTTGCATAAATGAAATCACCCGACCATACCAGCCGAAGATCGTTCACTTCTGAACGAAACAACAAATATGTCCTTTATTGGATTTGGATTGGACAAATATGTCATTTATTGTATGGATCTCATTAAGTGATTCAATTACGTTTTCTATCTTCATTATGACCGTTAACTTCAAATAGATTTCGTTAACAATTCCCGGGAAGACGCATTCACCTTGGCTTCTAGGATCAACGACTGGCCGTTATCCATTTTTAGATCTACTGGCTCCGTACTAGTCGGCATCTTGCTATCACATATGGGAAAAAACTACTACTGAGATTAACTGGACCTCGTATGGGAATGGAGCAAGAAATGGTTACCAGAAACCTTTGCTTCCGCGTCTCACATACATACATATAAAATACTCATAATTCGTAATTTCACTTTTTACATTTCACTAGTAATTTCCTAATAATGTGAACTTTTATATCATGATTGTTACATGAAGAAAAAAGACAGAGCACTAAGTTCCTTGCCGGTTCTTCTCAGGTGGTTTTTTTTCCGAACCGGTGGTAATTTAGACCTTCCTAAGTGCCTTATCAGGGCCTAAACTGAATAAATGATTTATTGATTTTGATTTTTGACTCCTGCGACTGATATATTATATCAAGTTACTTAACTACTGGGGTGAGAAACTTGAGATTTTGAGACATAAAACTATGATACGATTTTAAGGGGTGAAAATTTGTATTAAGGAATCACGTGTTTGTAAATAGCATGCCCATGGGTTACCACAGTACCGATAAGGAATAAAAAGTGACATCCAAGAGATCGATGTATGAGCTCGATGTTAGTAATAAAGACATACCCACTGGGCCTTTAGAATTTTTAATGTTACTTAAATTAAGCACTTAAATTAAGAGAGGTAAGGCGATTAGGGATCTCCTGTGGGTTTCCCCATTTAAATTGGAGCCGTCCGACTGGGGACTGTAACTCCACCTTACAGAAGACCGTAGTCATATAACACTACTTGATGAAGTGTTATTTCTGCGGTAAGTAAGATTACCAGTGCTCCACGAGGATACGCTGGGCTAGTAGTAATGCTGCTAGCACAGTGAGTCCTCATCAACAACTTGGTTGGCAACCCGTCAGTGATACCCCTGGTATTGCTAGCGGCTAAAGCCTACGGTGACTGCTTACCATCAGGTGGGCCGTATGCTTATGTACCTATATATAAAAAAAAACCGGGGCTGGTCCACTAGTATATTTTTATACGTATTTATATTTGATACTAATTAATTTCATTAGACACGTAGATATAAAAATTCAGAAAAGTAGAAATACATTTTAGGAGCAAGTGGTAGCAGAGAATACTGTTTTAAAAATACCATCGTCAGGAAACAATACTCACCGCTCCCCTTGTATTAATACCAATGTAACCTAAGCCGTAAATCGTGTATCAATCGAACTTAATCACCGGGCAGTTGTCTCGTGAAATGGTTCAAAATGTTCAGAATTGGTTAACTCGGGTCCGGACAATGGCGCGACGGAGCGGCAAATCAGTGGAGCGTACCAAATGGTTGCATTAAGGTGGCGCTACACATGTCTTGCCCCTCTCCACACTAATCATTGTGATTTTGTGTCATCGGAAGGGGAAATTGTCAGGTCGACTACTGCTAGATATTTACGAAAAAAAAATAAGGCTTACATACTTGGCCTCCATTTACTTTATATTAATCTTGTTACCACGTCACGGAGACTAGCTCGTCTCCTATTAGCCTTAGCAATAACATTTACGTATTCGTAGCCGCTTTGGACTATTTTTGTATGGGAAAATGAGCAGCGCTGCGCCGGCGAAAAGTGGAACAATTTTTATATGTTTTTTTTTACATTTCCCTAGTTGCGTTTTCGAATATGAAGTCGCGAGTTATTCTTGCTCGGGCTACAGAGCCAATAAAATGCTGCCGAAATATTAAACCCTCGAGAAATAAAAATCTGTTTATGTACCAAAAATATTTCCCCTAAAGATTTTTTTTGCTACTCGATCTTCATACAGTCGTAATTATATAGTTTTTTTTTAGGTGTACGAAATGTTTTACTTTCAAAGCGAAAACTCCTAATGGAGCAAACCGCATTGTGCGGCCGGCTTTACCTACAAGTCCTACAACCCACAACATGCGTGTACGCATTGTGCGATAATGCCGCGCCCCGGGCGCCGGCGCCGTCGGGCCCGACAAGGGTGCCTGCATGAAAAACGTTGTACAATAGAGCCTTCGTTGGGAGGCTATAAATAAGGCTCGGTTAAAGGTGACAATGAGTTATTTTGACGCGAAACTACATTTTGTTAGGTACCTATCTTTCTATATCTATTAATAGATGTTTCCCGGCGACTTCGCCCGCGTATCAATATAATATATAGCCTACGATGGTACTCATTGGTAATGTAGCTTTCTAACGGTGAAGGTATTTTGTAAATCGGTCCAGAAGTTTCGGAGTCTATTCAATACTAACATACACACATACAGAAATACGAATATTTCCTCTTTATAAAGTTAATAATTATAAAATATTTAATATTTAATATATATAGGGAAAATATTTGTATTTCTGTTTGTAATGAATAATACAAGTTTCAATGGCAAAATACAGATTATAAACTATTAGATTAAAAAATATTCTTATTCTTTCTTATTTATAGTGTTAAGCACGTGGGAGCAAAATGCAAAACCCAGAAAAAAAAAAATGGTTTCTCTACCTAAGCTACCCCTTAGTAGTCGTAAGCAAACGACATTTATTAGCAAATCCATGTAAATACTAATAAAACAACACACCACAATCGATAAAGCAATCAAGAGTTGCGCAGCCACGTCTCCACATATTTGGTCACAATTACTGCGCGGCTCTACAGCGGGCATGACTTAACAAAAACATTGAAAAATATGCAAATACACGTACTTGGTGTTTGGTACCTGGTGGGCTATAAAAGGTGTCCTTTACTGGCACTTCATTAAGAATTTATGGCCCTTCGCCCTTTGTGGCCGCCGAACATACCATCTGTATCCTTAAACTGAATTTTAATACACTCTATGAGCTTTTGATGTAACATGCCGCCTAATAAAATGTAGCATGAAAGATATTATGTCCAGATGATGTCTGGTAGCGCTCTCCATTTACAAAAAGATGTACGTAAAAACATATAGAAACCCTTTTAAGATACATACTTCATATCAGCTCATTCCAGTCTAAGATTACAAATGTAAGACTTGATTTGTACAACAAATCGAAGGATTACGTGGCGAGTAATATAGAGTAAAATAAACATCGCACAGAGTTCAACTGATCCGAAAAGATCTGTAGAAGCGATGTTTCATTAAGACCTTATTGTATAAATACTTATTTCAAAAATGTTTAGTATCATGGATTGTATTTCAGATTCCAGTGGCGCTAGCATATGTGGTAACAGTGGCCTAAAGACTAGACACCAAAAATGACAGATACGAGGCAAATAAATAATATAATTCAGTATAAATCAGTAATATCATTCAATATAAATCAGATATTCCTGAAATTATACAACCATTACGCAAAAAAAAAGATATTTTAGGTAACCTAACGCACATAAAATACACAATCCGTTTCCTAACATCTTAAGTTAGTGCTCACGTGATTCCGATCTCTACTTTAAAGATATTTGAATAACATTTCTAATCGAGCTGCTGCTAATGTAGCTAATAACTATTCTCAAATTCTATTCTGCATCACCGTAAGTTAAAACGTGCATTTAAAGCAGCATTCAATGCAGCACGTTCCTGGCAGACACCGGAGAAGGGCTAAATGCAAATAAACTAATGAATAAAACAAATTACTTGAGCCGCGCCGCACCGACAGTTGAATTAACACATCTTAATACCGATAAATAAAATATAACATCAAAACAACGAGACTCTCATAACTTTTTTCTATTCCCACGCGATAGGATGGGATGTAGTCGGTTTAATTGAGTACAGCATGCGACGCCTCCTTTCTGTTGAAAAATATAATGTATAATAGGGCGGCGAACAACACCATCATCCATATAACGACAAGAGTGTTTGACAGAACTTCTTATTGTTTTTACCATCACGCTGTCACACGTCGATCAAACGCTGGATTAGAATCGCCATGCAAGGAGGACCATTTAGGAACGGCTTATATAATTAAGATGGTTTAGGAAAGCTAAGTTACAAATATTACAATTAATTATATAATATTAACCTCCGCTTGTCTGAAAGTCTCGACAGTGTTGTTTAAATCAATCGAGGTCGATAAACCACCGATCCAATGAGTCGATGTAATGCTTGAAACACACATAAAACTAGTTCTCGTGAGAGAAAATGTTTGGTTATTGACTCTACAAGTCGTAAAGTGTATACTTCAGTGTCAAACGCGATTGTAAGTTAATCATAAGTTACTGTTGGATACAAGTATTACGTTTGTAATTGACCACTCGTCTCCGCTTTCTGTTTCTATTTCAATTATCTTTATCACTGAATTTTACGTTCAAGTAATTGACTCTATGAGAAACAGGATTATAGTAGCCTTAAGAATGTTTCCGATAAGTGACAATCATGTGAAGGCAGTTAAGTTGTAATTCTATCAAACCCTAAAGTAATTGCGTTACATTGGCTGCTATAGCCAACATATGTATGGCACCAAATTATAGATAAACCTGTACAATGAACCTGATGACTCCAAACAGAAAAAAAAAATATCACATAGAGTGTTTGGATTCTCTTAAGCACGCTCCGAGGCTAGACTTAGTCCAGCAATAAAATGCGTCTTTTTTCGATTTTGTGTCTGTTCTGTTACGTTGTGTTTCTTAGGTAGAGAAGCCTAGTGATTAGTTTCGTAAATAATAAGCACTCCATTGATTTTTGTTTTACATTTTTCAATAAGAGCTGCCGTACGTATTTGTTGAGGGGTTATTATGTTTTTGTAGTGATTGTGTGAGATGAATAACATGTGATCGAGAATAGAGGGTCCATTAGCGGGGCGGGATGTCTGTCGACGGCTTTAAAAGGACCTTTGTAATGACCCTGTCTGATGACAGCCGTTGTTGATCATTCGAAAATAATTTCACTCATTACTACAACCATCTCAAGCGTTGCCGGCTGTTTACCGATGGCTTATTATATATTTATAAGTAATGATAATTCCATCTATATAATATCATTGACATAATGGTGGATGAATTCTGTGTCCAATTAACAATTCCTGGAACCTTACTGGAAAATCTTATGGAAATGAAGTAGTTTCGCCGTGATATGGCAAATATCTCCTAAATAGATGCCAGAGAGACTGAAATTAGTAAGAAATCATTAGTAATTCTAACATTAATAATATGAGCAACAAGAAGTACTTCAGAAATGTACGCTGAAATATCAATTATTCACGTACTTTGAACTTAACGAGATATCTTTTCGGTACTAGCATGCAGTAATATAGAAGTTGTTTATAATCTAGCTGTGTTAACAACATTACCGTCCAGCTTAAAACCGTAAAGAGAACTTACAAGTGATGTGGTACATGTGAATGGAACTAAATGACTTGTCGCAGATTCAATGGTGTCTGATTGTAAGCAGCGGGAAGAAGCAAAGGACCCATAACCCATAACACGAGGTGTTAATGGGGTTCTTTAGCGGTTGAAGGAAATACATTTTAGTGGAATATTTTCTAATGATGTAGGTAGATGTGGTCTCACATTGGGTACTTACTACTGAAATTAAATAAAGTAACAAGTTGAAGTTATGGTTTAAACGTGGCAATAACATGTTTAACAGTACTGACCGGACAATTGAATGCATGCATGCAGATCTAAGCATGACAGCCGCAGACAAAGATGTTATAATATCCACTTGAGTTAGTACACCTCCATTTCTGACTTGCAGTTGATGACCAGACAATCCAGTATCTTATCTAATATTTCCTCGCAGTTCCTATGAAAATCACGATAAAAGTAAGATAACTCTAAAGTTAAAAGTAATTAGGAATTTCAAGACATCTATTTATATGGGTCGCATCGCGTGTGTGCAAATAAATACGTTATAATATTCACATGGAGCTAGTTTCTGGAACACTTGAATTCAAAATATCTCGAACTGTCAAATATTATTTAGCAATGCTCTCAGTAAAACTATTACAATAAAATAATCCAGTTCAGCAATGCGTCGATCGCATCATACCCTGGCACCAAACACGGCGCCGCCGCGCCGTGGTTACTGGCGATTGTGGCATTTGTGGCGCCAAGTAAGGCGAGTTCGTTATCGTCGCCATATTAGGCACCGGTAGCACCCCAGCCAGGACTCTCCCGCTAGTTTGGAGTTTATAATGAGCCAATTCCATGGATTGATTGTTTTTTAGAGAGGGAAGAATTACCCTACCCATGGAAGTGAGCATGGGTGAATGATCCACCGTACAAAGTAATAACTTTAGGTATACAAGAAAAACTAGACTTTGCTTCACCTTCCAGGTTTCCGAAATAGGCTCAGACTGATTTTATATTAATGAGCTGACGAGCCTTTACTCTCGTCGACCAAACAATAAATGACTTGCTAAGTGCTCCGTTTGTAACAATAACATCAATTAACTAGAATAAATCAGCACATACTTCTGAAAGAGAGAAACACATAGCAACAATGGTTCATAACCGTGATAAATAACTCGCTGCCCACAGTGCCCACACCGCACACAGCCCAGCAGTGTGAAAAGTAATTGAGACAAATGAAGCTGCTACGTGTATAACTTCGACACCTGTTACGCAAAGGGCTTACAATGCTGATGAACTGAATTAATGTGAATACTTGCTTTAGACGGAAGCTGCTCTAGTATTAGTAGCAATAGATATAACTATATATGAAAAAGGTGAATCAGATGAGAATCTAAGACTTGGTGACCTTTAAAATAATGTAGCTCGCCTAGACATAGGTAATAGGGTTACAACACTTAAAACCAGATCTGAAGACGAACGAGTAATTATTATTCTAAGATTTAAATTGCCAAGACTGAAAGCAAAGCTATTTATAGACAATACGAAAGTGTACGATAATGACCAGTTAAATACAATGTATGACATAATTCCAATAAAAATTAACCATAAACGCAGCAGCAAGCCATAAAAAGGTATATTAATGAGCTCCACGACATTCATTATTTCACGTGATGCGTTCATTGTTCGGTGGTCGGTAGTCGTTAATCGAATGACAAGCTTGCTAACCAGGCTGGAGATCGCACTTTTTTATACTGATCTTATTAAAAGTATGTATCTTATCTTATCTTATCTTATAATTGGCCTTTATTGGGTCCCAGCTACCCCAGAGGCACGTCGACCCTTGGGATATTTTGTTTTTCCCTTCGCCCGCTCTACTTACCTGCTATGTCACGTACTCCCTGAATGAGTCTACAGATCTTGCCCGCAGGGAAGAGCGTGTAATCCTCTGGTTCCAAATATACCGCCCCCAGAGTCTCCATTCGCTGCCTCGCTAAAGCGTCACAGTAACATAATCAATATCAGTCAATATCACCGGTTACGTAGAAGAAAGAACAGTGTTCTTTGACCTCATATATTGTACCTCAGAGCACAGCCCACCTTCGGTAGCAAAGCCTCACAGGATGGCCTGTTTAAGTTTCGAAGTATATTTGACCGCGTCCTTAAAGTCTTCGATCATCATGATCTAGGTGATGCTTCTAGCCGTTGATTTCCTAATTGCCACAAAAATTTAGGTAACGCTACCTTTAGGTGTAAAGTCTAACTTACGCTAAACTTATCGTTCGCAGAGAGTACAGCACAAAATGCAGTAGTAGATAACAGTTTCTCGTAATTACAGTGATACATGTAATGGTAGTGCATAATATAGCATGAGCAGTAAACGCGATACTATCAGATGTTCTAACACACCCGGCTCCGCTTGCAACCAGTTCCGACAAACTGCTGTAACTACAACACGCGGGTCATAATTTCATGGGCAAAGCATATAATATGATGTTCCTTAGATAAGCTGAGATCGCTGTACATGTTGAATTTCTGCATGTAGCTTTAGCATTTATTATAGTTTAATATATGTTTAGACCATACATTCTGTATTATTTATAAGCTATGATTAATATTTTTTTTTTCATTATAAAGAAGGCGCAAAATATTAACATTTAAGATTACTTATTTAATTCCAACCGGCTAAGGCTTGACTAATTAAAATATTTAAAATATTTTTAAAATGTACCATAACTGATGGTATATATAAAGGATTTATAAAGACGTATCATAAAAGGTCTTAAAATGAAGTATTATATATATTTATATTATATTTTTAAGGTTTTTAGGTTTGGTTTTGGGTTTTGATACCCATAATTAGAGATGATTGTTGTAATTTACGTAAATAAATAAAGTTGTAGAAGTATATTAAACACCATTATTTAATATCTAAGCGTCATATCTGTCACCTACGTACTCTGTGCTCTATGGTTAGTTCACATCGTTGAAGCGATCACCTATCACGGGCCCTGCATTACATTGATAATATGCATCTTACCATACTCACAGCATTTTCTCACTAATATACGCCCCTGAGTATTCCTGTTACTGCATACTTCTACGCGGGGAAAGCTGAAGTGCTTTAGGGTACCGGCTTTTATTTGCCTCCTAGTTTATGAAGACAAATAGACATAGTTGAAAAATATTATTTCACAAGAGTTATATGACTTCCTATTACCCGCATTTTTGTACATATAGCTATTTGTCTGATTTATAATGATACAAACAAAAACATAAATATATAATTTGAGCGTTATCTGTTGTTATAAATGTCCACGATTATTTATTATTACTGCAAAGGTGGCAAGAAAGCGTAAGGCCCGCCTAATAGCAAGCGGTTACCATAGCCCACACCTGGAATACCACGCTTGGAATACCAGTAGAGCTTTGCCAACCTTTTTTTATGAGAGGACTCATTCTGTCCACAGCACTTAAAATAAGGCACTTTTGAAATATAAGCACAGACATAATGATTCCCAAATTCCTGGTAATAATCACCGAAAATCTCGAATTCAGAGCGAGGCACTTGGCGACCTTTCCGAGTGAAGAGAGCATTCAACATACCTCTCTAATTGACGGGGTCTCTTTGACATTATGATACGAGAGGAAACTATGAGAATTGATGATAAGGAACTAATATGGGAATAGAAACAGGAAATTCATATTTCAAAAATACAAAATATTGTTTATTCCGCTCAGAAATATCCGTATCGTCTAAAACTAATTTTGAACGAAATAAAGTTAGTTAAATTACATTGTCTATATTATAACCGTTACTAATATAAGTTCGAACATTAATATGAAATAATAATATGTATTACTATAACAAAAAAGTTTCCTATTATTGAAGTCGGTTAAAATGTTACGCGAACTTTTTTCATCAAAATCGGATGAATTGTTTAGGCGCTACGTAGGAACATACGAAAATACAAACATGACATAGACTACTAAAATACATATGAAACATCATTACTCAAAATCCTTAAGGAAGATATAGTACGTTAAAAAAAATGGGATTAAAAAAAACATAAGAAGTCTCGCCGCCAAGGAGATACCACACGTCGTCACCTGATGATGGACGGTCACAGCGACCACTAAACATTTCTAATTTTACGACTCTCACCACTGGTTGTAAATTGAAAACCATTCGATGGACCAGCCATGGACACAGCTTACAAATTATAAACCTTATCATGTCATATTAAGGATGAAATACGCAGATGACGGTCTCAAATATTTTTTCTCATTAATCGGAACAAGAGACCGTACAATCCGTACATACAGAAGTGGTTGCACTTAAAGCATTTCAATGATAAATGTTGACTTTCACCCTTCTAACGGAGCAATTAAATTGAGTGTTTATTTGATCGTTGAACTTGTAGGTCCAGATCAAATAATAATCCCTGTCAAATATAATACGAGATTGGTTTTAAGCATTACAGATTAAATCTCACTGATATTATAAAAGTGATAATTGGTGAGTATGCATATACGGGCGGAATGTTGTTACTCTTTCACGCAGAAACTACTGAACGGATTGGTATGAAATTTGGTACACATATAGTTATAATCTGGATATTTTCCCAAGATTTATTTATGCCGAGAACAGGTTTCTCTGGGATTTTAAGCTCAACGCAGATGAAGTAGTGGGCAGAAGCTAGTGTGAACTAAAATTACGAACCGATTCCCAACCGATCGGTTTATAACAAACATTTGTACAATTATCAGTAACACGTGTTGCGGAAACACAAGAGACAAAATTTCAGTCAAACATCAAACGAAGTCCAAATTCCTTCCAGAATTAATCTTACAATCTTGTTGAATCGTAAACCGATGCACACTGAATGCGTGCATTAAAGTTTTAATTTACGATTGAAGGGATGTGTATTGATTTAAAACACGGATAGTGCATCATTCACTGGGAAGTTTGAGCACCTCGAGCGATCACAGAGGTCCGTACGATCGTAAAGTGTATCGTAAAGCTAAACAAAGCAGTTTTGTTACTCCACTACTTAAAATGTTTACTACCGTTACTAAATGATTCTGAGAAATGCTAATTTAACATTATAATTTGTAACGCCATGTTCCCATCAATTTGAAATAGCTCGGATTCAACTCGCCGACACTGCTGCGGCGTCAACTCTGTTCGTGTCTCAATTAAAACTTCCACATGAAATATGAATTTTCAAAATGACATAGAAAACCGATCTTGAACTATGAACATGTAATTTTTGGTTTTATGAATAATGCCCTAGTAAACTTCTAACTCCTAAATCTGTTATAACTTATGTTATCACTTTTAATGCATAATAATGATAACTACTTTACTGTGCTTTGCGTTAACAATGGGATAGAGATGAATAACTTAGTAAGATGCTAGAGATGTCACTACAATAGCTCCCAGCATCCGGGATTTAAGTCTAACGAGTTTATCATAGGGTAGTATGGCCAACTTTCTGGCTATATGGAATTAAGTAGTAGTCTTATTCAGATGTTTGGTGGAATTCTAGGCACAAGCTCTTTTCGTGTCTTTCCTCGTTTATGCGTCAGTGACTTATAAATATAAATACGTGTTTTGCCGCGTATAGGAAGTTGAATCACTAATAGTATTCGTTACACATGTGGTATTCCTAAAATTTCACCTCTTACCCTAGGCAAGTGTAAAGCGTTGACAAGGCAGCCAATTATTAAGACCACAAATAAACTATTCAGTGCGCGTGCGACCACGGTAAGTAGCTATAGGTGAAGAGCTGATGAATATGAATTTGTCGCAATTGAAAAAACATGTATGTTACTTTTGTAGCCTATGTCACCGAATTAATTAATAAATAGTATAACTTTGTCTCGAAAAGAGTATTATGAAACGAGAAATCAGAGTCAAATACAGTATTAAGGCATTTTGTTTTGTATACTGAATTGGTACCCACCGAGGTGTGGTTTCAACTAACACAATTGTACGAACAAGGCTAATCTCTTCAAGATTGATTTACGATAATGAAACATTTGTACGAATGAAGGGTTAGAGGGATGCATGCATGTTTAAATATGGCAATTTCTACCAACTGCACCATCAGCTCTCCGGCTATTAGCTGTCAGAGCGCGCATTTGAACGCGTGCGCATTATTTATAGCCTCGTCTGCGGGAGATAAAAATGACAATGTGACAATGAAATATTGCCGGCATTGTTATTAGCCTACATATTTAAGTGATTAAAATAAACAAAAATCCTACTTTTATAATTAAAGTGAAAGGTAATAAATAAAATATTGGTTGTCTCTAACTTGTATTGGATCAAATTTTACGTCATGTCTCAGTCCTGACTGAAACTTAAGTGAATTTTAAATACATCATAATAGTTTATGTTCCTATATTTCGCCATTGACATTCCATTCGTCAAAACGCGTGAGTATCAGCTAGTACCTACTTAACTACGTACGTACTAAAATAAGCCATGGAATAAGGTACCGGAATTCTAAATCCGTTTAAGGTAATTTATCTCGTTTACAGCAAGCTATTTCCGACCGAACCCCTCATTTAATAAGGATATATTTTTAGAAGGCGCTTAAATAAATAAATACTGCACCAAATTATAACAATTGAAGTGAACCACCCACGATCCTACCCTAGACAAGCTGAAGCTAATTTTATACAAAATGTTAGGTAGGTAGCTTAAGCTGTAGAGAAGACCATAGACTCTTAAAAATTGCGACACTCAAAGAATATCAATAGCGAATTGCCGTGGCTAATGTTTCCTCAACAATGGAAGTGATTGTTAATGACACAGTTATTTATGGGAGAAATAGGTCCATAGGCTACGGTAACCGCTTACCGCCAGACAGCACATGGGCTCAAAACTCTGAAAACCTTACTCACCGCTGGAAAACAACAAAGTATAACAGAAGGTAGTGTTGTTCGGTATTCCAATGCGTCACTGATTATAATTTGTTTTTTTGTCTTTCTCGGGTCATTGCAATTCCCATTGAGCCTTTCGTAAGTAGAAGTTACGTACAGTACAAGAATTTTCGAGTAGTGCAACTTGCCACTACAATAACTGTTCTGGTGTTATTTTATTTTATTTTAATACAAATTTAAAAGACGTACATCCTAATAAATTGTTTTTAAAATTACTTAAGTGATTTTTAATAACGTAACACTTCTAATGCCATTTCACACTTGAGTTGAGGGTGACTTGTCAAAAACAACGCATTGTTCAGTCAGGTAGACAGACTCCCTTCGGGGAAGTCGATCTTTGTTTCACAATACACCTAGCCCACTGAGGGCCGTTAAATAGTTATTCAATAGCCACTATCACGGTGGATAATTGAATTTATCCATCTATTAAATCAACGCGCTCTCTGGTTTCAGAACTGTGCTCGTGGGTAGCCAAGTCAAAGCTTCAAGGTAAAGTGATATTCTAATAACTAAGATATTACATTTATACCAGCATTAATTACATGAATGTAGAACTATAGGGCTGGTAAGAGGTAAGCAGGCCCTTCATTATTTTTCCTTTCCCTTCTTTTCATCTTCTGTCAATTCTTAACAAAGCTTACAATTCGTCTGGACCTCTAAGCTAAAAGACCAAGTCTATGTATGGTACAAGATAGTGATAGAGCACATGAGCAGATTTATATGCCTTTTACTTGTCATCATCGTCATCTATTTACGAGCTAAACTATTGTCGGTGGAGCAATCGCCAAGCCGTTCTATCGTTAGCCATCTCTTTGACCTCCTGGTATGACATAACGTTAGCCTTCGTCTTTATCGGTTGCAGGAAACTTCCTTGGCCTCCCTCTACCACATCACTTATCACTATAGAGGATATAAATTGCATAAATACATTACAATAATTTAAATGGATAATTGTATTGCTGTAATATGGATAATTGTATTGCTGTCTAATACACAATGCTGTGGTCCTGAGAGCTCGTCAGCGTCATATACACTCCATCTGCAGCCATCACTGTCAAAGGGAGTGCAACGACGTCAGCTGTCGGCCTGTAATGGACCCAAAAGTAATGGACTGTGAACATGCAAACGAACCTCAAATAGGGCCTCGATTGATAGCCCATTTCAACCTGTCACGTCCCATGTGATTTGGAATCTCGATGCTTTAGTGTCGGGTTTCTATTGCAGTGAACCGTTACTGATTTTACTGCGAATTGGTAAACAAAGTATAAGATTTCTTTCTGTTTGTTTGTTCCAAGATGCTATAGCTTTCAGGAATGGTGCATCTTTGACATTTATATATTCTTCGTGTTCTGGAGAGGTAGGTACTATAAACTGAATAAGTCAGTACAGAATATGACTTTAGTCAACATTATTTTGAACAAATCAGAAGCTAGCGTTATAAATAAATCTACTTTACTCCAAAGTTATTACAACGGAAAGATAACATAATTAACATCCATGTCCACGCTAACGTGAACCTACGGACAGATAGGTAGCCGAAATCCGTCCATCCGAAACATGGGTTAAGTCAATCAGCCGTGAGCGGACATTGTCGGGAAGCGAGTCCGCAACCATGCAGACAGTTCTGTCTGAGTTATGATTTCCCTTCAGGTTTGCTCAATGGGTCGCAAAAGTAGAGGGCGCGGAATAAATAGTACGAGAGACTACCAAGGGGGGAAGGACGGCGACGGCTACCCGATATAGCCCATCCTACTTCCCAATCACAAAACATCCCAACGTACAAACAACTACATGTGATTGTGAGCTCTACAGTGATAAGCATAAAGTGGCAAATTCAATTACACAAGTGACATGTATCCGATAGAAATGTTCGGTGTCATATGTTGAATCACCGGTCACTTACCCTTGCGAAGTTAGAAAATAATTTAAGATAATAATTGTTGTTTTATTCTATTTATATTGCACATAGGTAGATAATAGAGACTCGTATACGCTAAAATGGCGCCGCTCCACTTATATTTCCTTGTATTTTGCGAAGAGGAACGCAATTTTAATTGAGATGTTCTCTACGAAAGAAATTACTTGAATACCATAAAACAATATGCCGCATATTTTCGTTTGAGCAATTTTAATACACCATCAATATAATAATTGTTGTTTAACCAATTAGCTTATCTTTTTAATCTAACTACATACTTAATTTTCACAGGCAATTTTTTTATACCACTAAAGTGCTAATCGTACGGCCCACTTGATGGTAAAAAGTAACCGTACTCTTTACAACACTAGTAATACCAGGTCTGGTACGTCACTAAGGTAGGGCCACTGTTTTAAGTTAGGTAGTTTAGTCAGTACTAAATCTATCTATATACAAAAATGAATCCCTATTTCCCTTGGTCACGTCATCACACGTAAATGGCTAGGCCGATTTCGCTAATTCTTTGTCAGGAGAAGGTTCTTATGAAAAGAACCGGTACGTTTTTAATTTCGGGATAAATTAAAGGTCCTTTTTTGAATGCCGTATTTGACATATGAATTCACAGCTAAGACAGGACAACGTCTGTCGGGACAGCTATTATTATACAATATTTAAAAAATAGCGGGTTGGAAGAACTGGTCGTCTCTTAAGTCATTCACAAGCTTAAGCGTAGCCAAATAACGTAACTTGTCGTATTATGTTCCAGTGCTGAGGAAGGATTCTAGACGTCGTAGATGAACTGAACTAACAGTTAGGGAAACCTGTTCGCTCGTACCTTACAGGTACTGCTGGGACACAGATTCTTCTCAACATGAGTCTGGCAACACGCTAATCATACATCGGATATTAAGCGTCCGTAGTCTACGGACAGGCTGCTAATTTGACACTTTTGTACTTAAAAAAAAAAAACTACATGGCTGACTTCATGAGTGGCCAATAACGGCCCACACATACAAAAAATAGTACATTTGTGGCCAGTAGCGACCGATTCGTCTCGTATTGTCCCATGCGCACTATTAATACCTCTGAGAACCGGAGCACAGTACGAGTGATTCACTGTCACCATGCGCCATGACTGTATCTACTGCTGGATGACTGTACAATCTCGCTTGAAGTGCTCATGATGGGGTCTCAACCGCAATCTCGTAAAACACAACATTGGTGAGCTAGTGATTGGTGAGTCTGCAAGGTCGCGTGTTTGATTCCTGCCAAGACAAACATTTCTACAATACAATATTTTAAACTCCCTATGAAGGGCGTCAACGTATCGTCAAAGCATTTTGATATCCCAGCGGTTTTAAGAAACCACTACCCACCAATGGGCTGATATATTAAGCACAAAAATTTCACAGCAACAAGTTCACAAGTAAACAAATTTAAATCCAAACACATCCCAGGAAATCATTAATTACTGAAGTTACGTAACAGAACATTTACCTTATCATCTTAATAACGGTCAGTTTCAAATACAACTATGTTATTAGAAAAGAATGCCAATAAAGATAGATATTTATTCAAAATACCATTTGAATGGTATGGGTCCGAGGAACGACGCCCCACGACCGAGACGGCGTGTGTAAAAAGACCCAAGTGGTACGAACCGGTCTTAGTCCCGGCAGCCCAATTATCCTCCCCGCTCCCCTACGACTAATTGACCCACCAAACTACCGCGTATTCCACCGTGTAAACAAGCTTTTATTTATGTAGTACATTACACAAATCGTATTACCTAATATAAACTTAATGCCAACCTTATTCTTATTGAATACTAGCGGCCCGCCCCGGCTTCGCACGGGTAGACATTGATATCAAATATTTTGTCTACCCGTTCAAAGCCGGGGCGGGCAGCTAGCCTATGTTACTCAGTGATAGTGTAGCTTTCTAACGGTGAAAGATTTTTTGAAATCGGTTCAGTAGTTTCGGAGCCTATAGACATTTATCAAATATTTCGTCTACCCGAGCGAAGCCGGGGCGGGCAGCTAGTATCATATATAGCCTATGTTACTCAGTGATGATGTAGCTTTCTAATAAAAAAAGAATTATTAAAATCGGTCCAGGTCTTTTTGAGTTTATTCGTTACATACAAAAATACATTAATACAAATCTTTCCTCTTTATAATATATTTTGTATTCTATAAATATGAATTTCCGCAAAGTAAAACCTGAATCAATTCAAAATATTATAAGTGTAGATAGTGTAGATGGTTTATATTAAAAAACTCACCTACGCAATAGTTATTTTACAAGCCTGTATTTAGTTTCGCCTGTCCGGTTTGTATTTACAATATACTTACAATACTTGCAAGTTAAATTTTACTCACTTCCTAGTATTCGATTGATCTGAAATTTGGCACACTCGTTTGGTTCCCGTCAATGATAATATTATATGTAAAGTTCCCGTAACAAGACACGATTACCTAAATGAAGGCATTTTTTATCCAATATGGCGGACGATATGGGCATTAAATGAAAGGGCTTGATGGCCGAAACACATTAGGTAAAGTGACGTCATTCTAAGTCCAATATGGCGGCCTCCGTAAGATGGCGATTAATAATTTCCACATTAACCGACTGTGAATGATACGAACGAATAAAAGGGTGTTATAAAAAAAACTTTTTTAACCAACTGTATCGTAAACAACCCATCATAGTGCTGAGTATATGTGTGATGACACTGACAGTAGGTATAAGATAATACAGAGTTGTAGCCATTGTAGGCAACACCGAAGAATATTTTTTTATATTTCAAGAAAAATCTTTGTCATTTCCACCAACATTTCTTTAAATTTCACTCTTAATTATCAAGGCTTCAATCAAGTTTAGAATGCTATATATCTTCCAGTACTGTACTTATAATTAAGGTCCGAACCAGACGTATTTGTTTGGTAGTCTACTAATTCGATTCGTTCGGCATATATTTTTATAGAATTAGCAGATATGCTGAAACTTGTACCTATACATGTGAACGTCCAAAGAATTGTCCTTTACGAGACTTGACTTAATTGTCCCTCAGCAATCAACAAAGTATGTACAAGTAGTTTCACTTTCTACGTACGGTTCGAAAAATTATGTTAAATTGTCCAGTTATTATGTTAAACTTCTCACTTCCTTCTGGAACTGGTCGGAGCGGTGCGATAAGTTAATAAAGTTGCAAGTTGAACACCGCATTTGCTTTTAAGACCTAATACAACGTATGTTTTGAAACATCGATGGAGCAAACATGAGGCTAGTAGGAAAGCATCGTGTCGTTCAGTAAAATCACTGAAATGAGATTTAAAGGTATAAATGTAGCTATAATATTAAATTAAAGTTAATTATTACCACGTTACCAGGTCTATAGCTTTTTCATACTGCCAAAATTAGGGAGTTGAAATGCGTCAGTGACGCCCTTGGTGATCTGTAACGTGTAGGGATTGTCCCTAGTTGTCTGACATAATAACATACACCTATTTTAGTTTAAACTACTTTGCACAAACAAAGCATTATCTATGTCCAAAGTGAGTATAATATTATCTGACACAAATCTCCATATTCGAAGTGAATTTCGTAACGAGTTCATTTCTCACGTGCGCGTTCGAGTTGCGCCCGACAGACGGATAATCTTCAGGAAATAAACAAACGCACCGGGTGTCGAATGCGTGTTGGTTACTTACCGCATACCATAACCTGTTGGCCATTTTATGGCGGTGGGCCAATACATAGGCATTAGCGACTTCACAAAATTCTTACAAACAAATTTTCAAAATAGACACTATTATTAATTTCTTAATAGCGTTCTGCGTTTCCTACTATAACGAATGATATTGAACGCCACAGAAATGGTATAAAAAATAACTGTCGACACGTTTCCCATGAAAGTATCCTATATCCATCTTCGTGTTTCACACAACCTTTCCATACCAGAATGTTTCATTGTTAGTCGTTTCGCCGTGAAACGATAACAAACAGACGGCGAAACAGAGTAACTTTTTTTATAAGTTGTATTGTGATTGTTTCTTTGTACCTCTAAGGTGGCAAACAAGCATACGGCCCGCTCGATGGTGAGCGGTCGCCGTAGCCTATGGACGCTTGCAACACCAGGGTGGCAGGGGTATCACTCGCGGGTTGCCGACCCTAACATTATTTGATTGTCATTTTAACATATCCTAGCCTAGATTACAAGACTATAGAATTTTTTTTTTTATATTTTCCTAACCTCTATCTACGCCTTGAAGCTTTTATCCTTAGCCTAATAAGATAATGCCTGTTAATGATTGCGTCCACAAATGTTTTGTTCTTTTTGAGATCTATTAAGTGAGAGATAGTCTGGGCGCCGAACGCTCACCGCTCATGCCCTACGGCGCCCGGGGCTGGCCGGTCGATGTTTGCTCACCAAACAGAGGTCTAACTCTAAATGCCCTTCGTGACGTGACTGCATCGATGACGCCTGCTCTCCACGTAATGTCAATGCGTGTGGCCGCCGCAGATCGCCGCTTCCACTTAAATAATTATAATAACGACTTCATTTCACCTTCAAATAACAGGCATTTAACTGACGGGCGGTAAAGCCTCCAAATTAAGATGTACGGGTAAGTAGGTACCCCTTTAAATAAACCGTTAACTCGTTTAAAAGTAATTTGCTAGTTTTCATAACCGCTACTTCCGTTTTAATCGAATGATTTAAAAAAATACACTTAACGCGGCGGCCGTGTGGTTGAAGCAACGAATGCCTGTCATCTAATGGGCCCAGGTTCAATCCCCGGCAGCTTGTACCAATATTTTTTTCTAAACTTAAGTACAGTGATTAATCACAACATGAGCTTAAAAAGGAAGAATACGAAATTTGATCTCCTGTGGGTTTTCCTATTAAAATTGGAACTACCCGGCTGGGGACTGTACCTCCACCTTATAGAAAACTATTCTGCGGTAAGTAAGGTTTCCAGTGCTCCACGAGGATACGCTGCGCTAGTAGTAATGATATGCTGTTGACACAGAGAGTCCTCTTCAACAATAGGATTGGCAACGCGTTACATACCTACCATAAAAAGAAAACCTACCTAGGTTTTTTTACCACCGTTTCCAGGAACCATGTTTCTAGGTGGAAAGATGACGCTGTGTGATAATTTCCGACCATTATCATGATTATTAGTAAACGTCCTCCAAATCTTTGACATATCCATCGAGCAGTTCCCGAGATATCGGGTGGCCTGATATCTAATTAACCCGGCACGCTCGGGGAAGCCGGGTATCCAGTGACACGATCACGTTCTGCCCGCATTCCTAGCCGCGATCGCTTCGCGGAAGCGACGGCGCGGGGTTGAAATCTTAAAGGCTTATTATTCCTACCTCAGGAACAGGTAAGGTTGATATACATATGTATGTATCAATATGTTCGTGATATGTATCGTACCTAGTTGGTTCGAGGCGCCTAGCCTATGGCAAACGTAATATAAAATTAGTTACAGTGTAGGTAGCGCTGACATCTTTAAAAACCTAAAAATTGGACTACCCGTCAAAAGGCCGGACTTCTGGGTCCCAAAGCCGGACACTAAGAAAATTGAGAATTTTTGATAAAAATATCTAATAAAGCATATATTTTATCCGGACGTATGGCAACGCTAAGTGCTAAGCTAAGCTAAACAAGACAGACAAGTAGTACAAATACCAACATTGTGTTCACACATACCCATATTATTATTTTAGGGTCGGCACCGCGCGAGTGATGCCCCTGGTGTCGCAAGCGTCAATAGGCTCGTGACCGCTTACCATCAGATAGACGGTATGCTTGTTTGTATAAGTGATATAAAAAGAATTCAAAGGTTGAATGGGGAAACGTAACTTTTGTAAACAAACAATTTAATTTAATTTATTAATTATCTGTCTGTTTGTAATGCCAAATTACAGCTTTTACTTAATGTATATGAAAGTATATAGGTTACATATAGCAAGAAACCAATAAAATAATTCTGTCTGTTTATACCGGGTAATCTCCGAAACGGCTGGAGTGAGGTTTGCTTACTACTTGACCAACTGTGTTGTCGAATAGTTTGTCCAGGCTGTCACAGAAATACATTACCTATTAGAAGTCGCTCAGTTGTAACTATTTAAATTGATTTTGATCAATCAAAATGATTACCTATCAAACTAACTCAGTCTACCAACAAACCACAAAAATTAGTTACCGGTTACAATCTAAGCAGGTAGGCAGCTACTGTATTAACGATTTTTTTGTATAGCCTACTTTGTTATGAATTTAATTTGCTCTATGTAGCCACTTAGATATTCTTAGTACAATAATTTTACGTTCAACTAAATTCTGAAGTATTGTAGCAAGCTTACCTGATTTTTGTCGTCGGTGTTTCTTTCCCTTGCTGGCGACTGCTGTCACCAGCAACACCATCCACAGCCACCGCCACCACATCTTACATCACCATCACACAACACAACACCATGACATTTAAAACATCAAAACAAATTTACGCGCGGAACTTATAACCTCAACACAACACGGTCAGACGGAACTTGGGTTGCCACTAATTAAAAAAAATCTAGGTTAAAATTGTTTTTACAAGCAAAAATAACTATAACTATTATTTAAATGGGTAAATACTTTTTTATTACTGGTACAGACAGTGGTCCTGCTAACCAGCGTTCTGTAAAATTGATATTTTATTTAATTCAGGTTTAAATTACACCAAACATTCGCAAAGAATTAAATTAAATAGTACTTTTCGCTGACAAAACACTTTTCAACGAAATGTCACGCACTAGAATACGTTCGAAAACTTTCTGAGACGTAAACACGCGCGACCGTAGCGGGTGATCAAAAGCAACTGACGCCGTGACGCGTCTGCTGACGCTTGACGGACGAACTCGGAACTAAGCCGGCCGGACTACCTGACAACTGGAGTCTGGACAACCGGCGGAGGACAACTAGACTCTTGTCTTGACTCCTGAGTTTGTTGATACGACCGAGATGAGTGTCGGGCGGGCTGGCGGCAGTATGCGGAATAGTTAATTTTTTTTTAGGTATAGGCCTTTTGCTTAGAATAGGATTTTTTTAAAGCCGGACTTTATTTTACTACAATATGAATTTCCTGATTTGATTCTATCTATTTAATATTTTTAACCACTTTTCGAGATACCTACTGAAAAAAGGCCCATTCTCGCCACTTGCTTCCCGCGTAAAATCAAAGTACTACTTGTACGCTTATATAATCAAAGCTTGTACTACGAAGTATATTATCTATTCTGAGACTACTGACTTGTGGTACTACCTATAAATTAATAGCATTCAAATTTTCTACCAATAAAGAAAATATAACTAACGCTAGTTACGACTTTAAAGCGTTGCACTCGATCTGTCATAGCATAGTCACAGAGCAGTTAATATACGCGTAGTCGTGGGCGTTTTGGCAAATGTGGCGTTGCCTAAAAGCTCCGCTGTGAGCACAGCGGAGCTTTGTGTTGTCTCTGAAACAAGTTTCATTGGTGCTAAAGCAGCTCCGCTATTAGCCACTAGATGGCGCTAAACCCTTATTTAAAATTTACTACGTCGTAGCTCGTAGGTGGCTTTCCTGTAAAGGCTTCATAATAGCTCAGAGTAGATAATATACTATTAATAGTGACATATCTATTCTGTCCGCTTTTAAAGGCTTGCTAGTACCTCAGAGTTGATAATATACTACTTACAACCAGTACATATTAGTTTGGAGTAGTAGAGGCCAAGTACACGTATTTGACACACTTTAGCCTATTTTAATTCATATTCTACTATCGTATTTTTTGTTTCTCTTTCAATTCTAAACAATACCTTAAAACCACCCACGCACAACGCAATAATTTATTAGCAACATATCGTACGGCTAGGCTGCCGTGGCTGTTTACCACCAGGTGGACAGTCCACTTGTGTGCCATCTAAATGGTATAAAAAAGTGGAATATTTTTGTCCAAATTTACTGGTGTCTGTGGTTAAAAAAAAATCTTACACCGTTAGAAAGCCACAGTATCACTGAGTAACATAGGCTATATTATATTGATACGCGGGCGATGTTGCGGGGAAACAGCTAGTAGTTTATATAGAGTACACGTACCGTGCCCGTTTCGATGTAGGAGTGGTTAAGCGTTTCTTAGTAACATATGGGTGAACTCAGACTTGGAGTGCACACCTTTTTGCATCCTCCAATCTTAAATTCCTTCATACATATTTTAACTATTGTTTAAGCTTTTGTGTTGAGGGGAAACAGGGCATGGCATAATAACAACCAATAACATACGAACAATAAGCCAAAAATGTTTAATGTCATATCAATAAATGTACATTGCGTTTATCGTTAACACCAAAAACTGGACACCCACGGCGCGTGCGAGCCACGCTCCACTAAACGAGTAGTAAAAATTCACCTAAAAAAAACTGTCGCTAAATCAGGTAGGACATACAAAGATACTTTCGGATAGTCTATGACTGCCGCACGCCTCTCACCGGGACAGGCCTGGATTATCACTGGACTCTGTTCAATACATTCAGGAAATACTAGACTGTTCCACAAGACACCAACCGGTGCGTAGTTTGCCGACCACACAACAGTCGGTAGTGTAGTGTACCAATCGCGCACAACAATCAGACAAGCGTCTAAAATACAATCCTTATACTATTTGCCTCAACTGTTGCGATCACGTCCTCTTACGGCTAGTTATGATATGTGTTTCGTTAGACCGTTGTCTCATTGTAGTGCTCGTTGCTGTACTTGTAATCTCGCGGTAGGCAGGTAGTCACAAGTAGAACCACCTGATGGAAACTTGTAACACAAGTGCTCTTGCATTTTTATTTGTGTTATTGTCTATTCTAGATTCTCGAACATTCCGACCGTAATTTTCCGAACAGAATCAACAAGTTATATTTGTATATGTACCTATACTCTAATGATTATGAACGTAACTTGGTGTCCATTCGGAAAGTTCCATCGAGTATTCGAGGATCTGAATAATGGTAGCCAATTCCGTAGGCCTAGTGCGAGTTTTGCAAATAACCAATAACTATCGCGCAAATAGTTCGCGTTAACAGTCGATTCGTGCGCCAAAGTTGAATACACCATCCGACAGATGGCGCTATTATGTTCCCGCACCAATTGGCCGTTAACGTAAACAGTTCCGAATAGTAAAGTTTAGAAGTAACTCGCAAGTGGCATACAGAAGCGGCGTCGAGTGTGCGTAGTGTGTGTAGTAATGTATGTAGAGTGCGTGATGTCCCCCGAGCGTCGGCAGCCGTGCGTGGGTGTGCGTCCCCCTGCGGGCCCCGGGCCTCAGACGAACCACTCGTCCTTGTGCGGGGCCGCGCTCAGCCCCGCGCCCGGAGGCCCGGCGCCGGCCTGTACCCGCGCGGGCCCGCAGGGAGCGCCCAGTTTCCCGGCAGCCGCGTCGCGCTGCCCTCCGGGCCCGGCCCGAGACTGTCCCCCGCCCCGTTGCTGCTCGCCAGCTGTTGCACTGCACACACAACACACACACACAAAATGTATAACTATAAAGGTGGCAAACGATCGTACACAGTAGTAGATGCCTACAATACCAGGAGTACCTAGGTATCACAAACGCGTTCTCAACATTATGGTAGAAGGAATCACAATTTTAATAGCATACGATTCATTACTGACAGCGCAGCTCATCCTCGAAGCGCCTTGGAATCTCATCACAGACACAGCACTGCGAAGGCGTAGTATTATTTGCTGCGATTTATGTAGCTGGAGTACAGTTGCAACTGTATCCGTCTGCTCATCCATGGGTGTAGAGTCTTATGGGGTAAAGCCAACTCCACACCTAAAATCTACTTTAGAGCAAAGACAGCCAAGAGACCTCTTCGACGAGGTCAAGTCATCGACGCTAACCGAGTTCACCTCATAGCATTGAGATGCTCACATGATCCACCAACTCCCATGCCCTCTCTCGCTGACTTACGGAGCGAGTCACGTGACCAGAGTTTATTTCAGCACGTAAATGTATACAGATGTGGTACTAACAGTGTAGGTGTGTGCGCTGTTGCACGCGGCGGCGGCACAGGCAGCAGGCGAGCCCGGCGGCCACCAGGGCCAGCAGCCCCGCGCCGCCGGCGCTCAGCGCCACCCATGCTCCGCTGCCGCCGCCGCTGCCGCTCTCTGACACACACACACATCATACAACACACACAACATACCACTGACTTATGAACATCGAATATTTTGAAGTATTGTAACGTGTGTTTATACCTACCCTATGGATGATTTACTTTGAGAACACAGGCAAACGCAAATTGAAACAAAATTTGTATGGAATTAATCGATATACCTAGTTAAGAAATACTCAATTTTGACAATTTTTGTAATCTTTACATGTTTAATTTTAACCTTATATTGTCTCACTGTTAGTGCCGTAATGCTAAGCACCTAATTACCCATTGAAGCAGCTGTGGAATGTATATATTTGTACCAACAATTGCGTGAACCTAGAAAAAATTCATTCACGTAGCAATACTTACTAGATATTTGGGCTACAACACGCTACATTTTTACAGCACTTTCGACGTACCTTATTATAACAGTCAAGTAAAAAATAATTGGTTGTTGTGTTCTGCTATAATTGTTGGAACATCCAAAACTAAATTGTGTACCTGATTTTTATAAATGTTTAATGTATCTGATGTTGAAGAACCAAATAAAAAAGCGGTTGCCGTAGCCTATAGACGCTTACAAAATCTAGGGCGACACTTGCTCATTGGGGACCCTGTAAAGATCTCTGGAAACCCTTCTTGAAGGACTCACCATGTGATAATTTGGAAAAATCACCAAAGGAAACCAAACTTTATAATTCTTCACCCAGCTACAGTGCTCTCGGTTTCAAATCAACTCCAACGGAAAGAAAAGTCAATGAGCAAAATGATCTAAATGTTTATTAGGAGTTTGTTACCAGGGCAGAGCGCGGCGGTGTCCTCGTCGGATCCGTCCGCGCAGTGGTCTACTCCATCGCAGGTGAGGTCTGCGCTCACGCAGAACTCACGCTGCTTACACCTGAACTCCTTACAACCATGTTCTGGAACAATATCATTGAATACATTATGCACAAGGCTGTTTCACTTTTTTTTCTTTTTTTCTTATACCACTAAGGTGGCACACAAGCATACGGCCCACCTGATGGTAAACAGTCACCGTAGCCTATAGCCGCTAGCAATACCAGGGGTATCACCTACGGGGTGCTAACCATGTTGCTGATGAGGACTCACTGTGCTAGCAACATTACTACTAGCCCAGCGTACCCTCGTGGAGCACTGGCAACCTTACTTACCGCAGAAACACATCAAGTACTGTTATTTCACTGCAGTCTTCTGTAAGGCGGAGGTACAGTCCCCAGTCGGGCGGCTCCAATTTAAATGGGATAACCCACGGGATATCCCAAATCGCCCTACCTCTCGTTTTTTAAAAGCGCATGGTGTGATTAATCACTGTACTTAAGCTTAGAAAAACTCATTGGTAGAGGCCGGGACTCGAACCTGGGTCCATCAGATGACAGGCCTGTTGCTTCAACCACAAGGGCACCACGCCTTTTAAAACATTTTGACTTCATTTTGAACGCTACTGTATTTTTGTATGTGTTTGAGAGTGTGGGTTTGTGTGTGCCTGTACAAGGTGGTGTAATTTTATGATCAATCGTATTATGATCTAAATAATATTATGACGATGGAAGAAACGTTAAATTATAACAAATAGGGAGACCAACGAGACAGACAGTATCAACAAGCTCCAAAAAGAACTTGTACTTATCGAGCAGTAGCTTTCTCGTATCAGTATTAATGAATTAAGACTTGCGTCTTGCGTCATGATTAAATATACGTTGTGTGCCTGAGTTTAGCACACAAATAATCTAACAATCTTATTAGAATACGGTAATACGAAACCAATAAAATCGTATGCAATGTCTTGAGTTGACAGAAAGACAAATGCTCTTAAAAGTTTAAATTCGATAAAGTTTATCAGATCCTCGCATTTGTGGTCACGATTCCTCGAGAATGAATAATGAACAGTAAAACTAGTACTGAAATAAGTCTAGACTCTATACCCTGTAGTCTAACGTTCATCAAACCACACTTTATAAGAATACATTTTAAATATTGCAATATAACCTCAGAAAGTATATATTTTCAGATATTGTTTCCAAAGACACTTTATCTAAGTCTGTATCTGACTGTTAAGAAAGAGAAAGTAACAGTTCTCATTGACGCTCGAGACAAGAATGTATCAACAGTACTACGCCTATGATGAAAAGAAAAAAAACACTCAAGCAGATTAAACACGGCATAAGCCGTAGGATTAAACTTACCGCGCTGTACTTAGCAGAAAAACGACGAAAACTGAATGGCGCTTAAACCGTCAATAAAGATTAACTCCTAAACACTCCCACTAAAGAAAATAATTCATTCAGTATTTTGGTGATGGAATAAACTATTTAGTATTTCATTATGTATGTATGTTTTTACATATAACTAAACAGCAGAAAATGGTGTCGATTCTGTTGTTCCAAATGACTAAAGTTAACTAATTTGACAGATCTAAAAGTCTTCCTATCCCTTTCTCATGTGCGGGGTTAAATAAGGATGGCAATATTTTTAGACCTGTCAAATTAGTTAAGTTCAGTAATTTTGAACGACAGAATTGGCACTAATGACGTATAAGATTATCATATATATTATATTGAATCCCATCGTATGTTATTTTGCATATTAAATTGGTTTGATAAAAATGTACACTTATCAGCAGGTAAACGAAATCTCGTTACGACCCGCGTGTCTGAAATACATGTTTTCACAAAAGAAATGTTATTAATGCGAAAATCTGTTTTAAAATCTCGCTTACAAAAAAAACACACAATTGAAATTGCTGACTCGATGGCGGGAGTAAAATTGGGAATTTATCCTCATCTAAAAAATCCTGTCAAACAATAGCAACCGGGTAACGGGCTCCCGAACAAGATACGCTCAGTGACAGGGCTGAGTTTAATTGCACTGTTCAAAAAATTCTGACAGCAATAATCTGTGAAAGAAAAGGGAAATAGATAGAAGTGCTAAGTAGTGGGGAGACGCCCGACCGCTCAATGGGGTCTGTGTAAGGCCTTTGATCTTCGACAGTCGAGGGGGAATGTTCTCCTTTCACCTACGAGCTCGGTATTCCAGTGTCCTGGCTGCGGGGTGGCTCGATTTTAATTCATTGTTAAAAATATTATTCAGGCACCACGCGCGCGCGTTTATGTTGCATAATTCAATGGCATGTAAGCGCTACATACCGTGCTTTGTAAGCAACTCTCGTGGGTTGTGGGAGGAATTTGTAAATTGGCTGTGTCTTAGAACAGGAACATGGCTCCAATCTGTCTCCTGTTGTATGATTTGACAATGAAGTTTTACAAAACAATACTGCTATTTGAATCGTAAAACTACAACCAAATTTAAAATGTGGACCTGAAAATGAATCTTTTTTTCGTCTAACATACCGCAATGCCTTAAGACGAAAGTATCACACTCAACGAACTATGGAGAGGGCTATGCAGGGTGTTTAATTTAGGAGATTCGTAGAAACACAAAAGGTACAAACATAGCTCAACGGATAAGCCAGTTTAAGTGGCAATGGGCAGGGCAAATAGCTCGTAGAGCGGATGGCCGATGGGGCCAAAAAGTTCTAGAATGGAGACCACGTATAGGAAAACGCATGTTCGGACGGCCCCCCACTATGGGGATGGACCAATGACCTGATAAAGGTCACTGGCAAGCGTTGGATCGGTCTTTGTGGAAATCTATGGGGGAGGCTTTTGTTCAGCAGTGGACGTTTATAAGCTGATGATGAAAATAATCTCAGCTAGGTTTACCAGTTTGAAAAGTTGCTCATAGCCTACGTCACCGCAAGCCGAATTATGCACTAATGTGTAACTTACACCGAGTACTAGGCGCTGCATTATTGTATAAGGCCATTATCTTAATAGTTTCAAATATAAAAACCTTCTAATTGAGAAATTTCCCAGAATTACTAGTCCACATTATAAAAGCCCTATTCTTCACTCAAAGGTAAAATAACCTAACCTTAAAAAATATTATGTCTGAGCAACGTGGCTGTTTTGTAATTTCTTATGCTGACTAACATAACTAACTAATGCAAATTGAAATAAAATATAGAAGCTTAAGCTCTGTATTAAAAATACGTACAATGTGATAGTAAAGCACCAGGATGCCTGTTTAATGATCGCGACATAAAAATATCACGATGTCTCATCTCTTGGCGGACACTTCTAATGATCCCTTTTTACTGGCTCGATAAATACCACTCAATACACGTATTGCTTATAGCACCCGAGCTATGATATGGGTCAACTTACTTATCGTCGCTCGTAAAACGTGGTGCTTGATCTCTCAATAGCCTGCGAGCAGGTAGACCTTATAATATCTTTAAGATAACTTGTATTAAAACTTTATTAACTTGGCTGTACACTTTATTATTTCCCGTATGTGATATTACATATAGATAAAACGTTTACATCACTTGAAGCATATATAGTGTTTTTTCTTATTAATGGTAAGAGTGCCCCAAGGCACAATACTAGGGCCGACTATTTTAGTCGGTAAGGATCACGCTGTGTAATATAATTACTTACACTTACAATTAAAAGATTAAGTTATTATAAGACCCAATTCAATGATTACTATCCTCAATTTCGAAAAAGCAGCTTTCAGTTCCGATAAAATATAAGAGTATTACTTCCATCCTTTATAAAGTTTCAGGAACATTGCTCCCGACAACACTAATTGCCGATCAATAGGCATTTAACGCCGTTCTAATAACAAAATCTTTTCCCCCAACTTTGCGAGAGCGACGGTTCTAAAATTCTTCTAAGACTCGTTGAAAGTTTCAAAATCCCTTGAGTATATTTTTCCACACAGCCGAGCAGAAAATCTAAATGGTATTATATACTGAGAGCGTAAATATGTGTGTGTTTGTGTGAGCAAAAGCAACAAATGTTTCCGCCTCGGTGTTTTGGACAATTTAATTGGTGCCTTTGTACATTTCTCATTGTAATAATGCCTTTAAATTCGTGTGTACACATCTAGGAGCCTTTGTTGATGATTTCAGTTGAAGGATTCTCTCAACTGGCTACATTTAGTTCTTAATTATATTACTAGCACTTTATTTTATGCGTATTAGGTTACCTACGAAACATAATACAATACTTAGAATATTATAAGGATGAAACATATAGCTTTCTTATTCAGCAATTTCATCTCTTCTATAATAAAAAGGATCATAAAAGAAACCTCATTGTATCTAAGGTAGCAAAAACACCGCGTAATACCAATGAACATTTCATTACGGCTATAATGGCAGCTTCATGGGATAAGGAGAGTATCAGGGACCCAACATGGCCGCGTAGACCTCAGAGGTCATTACGGGGTCAATAACAAACAAATACGTTTTGTTTATGTTAACTAACTAACCTTCGGGATAGGTTAAGGGTTTACAGGACAAAGTAATGATGTTTCGGTTCTTACGAGAATATTGGAAAACACTAACAATAAAATTGTATAGAAGAACCACGACGCTGCCAGAGACATTCAAACAGTAAACCTATTAGATATAAATATGTCATCAATTAGGTGAGTAAGATTCACAGTATCAAATAGCTAGTCGCTGACACACGTTCCCCTCTTAAAACATTTATCTGCGCAACTCACGAGCCCAATTATTTTTTCACAACACTAAACAAAAGACACAAAAACGAAAGAATAACAGGCAAGAAGCATCGTTAAAGAGCTGCCAAATAATTCAACTTTGTATTGCAACAGGTCCTTTTAATTCGAGCACCAAGAATGCCAGCGCTAAAGACGTGCGAGAAGGCTGGAATCCGACAAAAGCGAGCAATAAAAACACATATATCTATGTATTTAAAAGGGTGGAATGTGTAAACGAACTGCCCTGTCGACTGTTTGTACGAATAAATAAACATTCGGCCAAATTAAAGAGGGAGATGAAATGGGTCGAGGGGCGCGCGTGAATTTTTACAAAATCGCCTAGTTACCAGTATTTATTGGGAGATACGTTTTGGATTATTGCTTTATTCTCTGCTTACTCTTTATTGTCGAGTGTTGTTGTGAGTGTCGATGTGTTTAATCCTCTTATTTGTAAATTAGTGTGTATCATCAATACTCGAATGTTTGCATCCATATTTCAAGCTTACACAAGTTGTGTATTAAGTATAAAATGTTATTATATCTCTGTGTGAGTATCCAGCCAATGATTGTTGAACCAGTTCATCGTCAACAAAAGATCTTTGTATTGTAAATAATGAATGTTTCCTTATTCCATTCCAATCTCGGTCACAGCTTCCAATTCTCCCATCGCGGCCTCATCTCCATCCAAGGCCTCTATATTAGTACTTAAATCATACGAGTTTCCTACAACCACCTTTCCTGCCAAGTTGGCAACCATTACAGTTCTCCCCACTTCGGTACTAATCTCGCCGCTGGAACATTTGTATGTATTGCCGGTGGCAGTCTATAAAACTAATTAAACTATTCAAACTGAGTCAAATAGACGTCAGCCGGCGCAGGAAGTTGAATCAATTTACTGTAACTGAGGATGCTTAGCTGTAATATAATATTGTTTGGATGTGCCCCTTTTGTTCAGAAGTGTTTCGACATGTTAACTCTTCGTTTACAGCGTCTATTGGATATTACACGCCTGGCTCCATCTACAGTGATACTGTTTCTTTTAAAATAATTATTATCTTTAATAGGTTATTAGATTAAAAATGTGGTACATTTCCTCAAAAAATATGTTGAAATTACAAAATCTTACCAGATCTTATTAGATATAAAGTACTATAATATATCTAATCAGCCCCTGCTGGGCTTAAGCCTTCTGTTTTACATGCCACGCTTGTTGACACGTAAAGTTATCTGGTATGAATAATGATCACTGATTACATCAGACACGTAAGACAAATTACTTACATGAATGATGATAAATATTAACTTTATCATCATAATGTACTTTCAAATCGTCAGTATTTACCACAGGATTTGGAAGGTCGTTTTTACTCAGAAGAACCCGGCAAGAAACTCAGCAATTACTCATACAAAAAAATTTACATCTCATAACTTGAATAAAACAAATATATTTTTAAAATGATAGTGGTGTGTGTGAAGGCAATACTATTATAATACTTACTAGGGTCTTTGACGGCGGTGATGACGAGCTTGAACCCGTTCGCGTCGGTGCCCCAGTTGTCGGTGACGTACTTGAGGGTCACGAAGTTGCTTCGTGTGAACAGCGCCCCCACCTGCTGCTTCGTGTTGCGGCACGACAAGTCCGCCTGCAACAAACGGACCGGTGTTGTTTAACTATTGTACCTGAGATAAGCAGGAGCTGAGGTATGAATCATAAGTCAAATAAGTATCAACTAAAGCATTACGGGCGCAATTAATCCGGGGCTCCACCAAAATCGGCACTGACTTATTAATACATATGTTTATTTTTTATACTACTAGGGTGGCAAACAAGCCCACCTGATGGTAAGAGGTCACCGTAGCCTATGGACGCTTGCAACATCAGGGGTATCACTGGCACGTTGCCGACCCTAAAATATAAGTAATCGTGTTAACAGTCTGTATGTATAGTCTATAAATGAGGCTTTTAGCGCCGCTTTTTTACAGCTTAGTAGTGGCAGCGAGCGAGTGTATCGGTCGCTGATCGGGCAGGCGCCGGCAATATTTCCTTCATCACGGCGGGCTTACTGAGCGATGCCCGCATTAAATCGGTTCATATTTCAGCTAGAGCGATCGCGGGGACGTGACGCCCCCGGGCTGGGGACCCTTCGTCACCCCGTCTCGCCCGCTCCTACCCACCCCGCCTGCACAATTCAAAGGCGCTACTGGACTTATGCTGCTCTTATACACTCCTTATACAGCGCCAGTTTAATAAAGATCGGTTCTCGGTGGATATTAAAAATTCTTCTGTGTTAGACTGCCGGCTTCAGATTACTGGCGGCGACGAGAAATGAATTAAGGTAGAACGGGGTTTTGTTATGCAAAATATTGCCGAGCACGCACCTAGTATTAAGCTTAGCTCAGGCAGTAATTGCTTCTTGAATTATCGACGACAACTTATTATCACCTCAGAGTAGATAATACACTACATGTATAACACTAAGTTCTTCAAGAGGGGTGTGAGGAGATTTCTGCAGGGTCGGCAGCGATCGAGTTATCTGGTGTTGCAGCGTCTATAAGCTACGGTAACTTTTTACCATCAGGTTTGCCACCTTAGTGGTATAAAAAAAAGTTACTTGTGTACTTCGATACTCAATCTCTTGGAAAGAGCTAGCAAAGTGTTTGAAGTGATAATTAAGTTTTGGAGTTCGAAGCCAAAGCGAAGTCTGTTCCCTTTATAAGACGACCAGCTATATGCGAGGTTATTTACAAGGTACACTGATTGCATCCACTTGGTATACGAGTTCTGTAGTACCAGATTTAGTTAATTTGTAAGGAGATCGCGTCGGCCCCCGTGAGTGATCCAACCGGCACTTACCCCAAGAAATGTCCCTGAGGAATAGAGTCGTACCCACATAGTGAAACTTGCATGCGAATAGTTTGTTAGCTATACCGGGGTATTTGTGGCACTCGGCAGGTGGTCACAACTTTGCTCTTTGTCGACGCGTTGGAATGAGTCCGAGAGCATTGTTCTAGCTGTTGTGTGTTCGCTGCGGCTACAAATTTATTCCATTTAAGTTTTAATTTTGTGGCTGTCTCAATTGTTTGATGCAAACTACAGCGTCCATTGTCGACTTTATACAACCAATGGTATTACAGTCTGAGGGAATTTGACTTACGTTACATCGATAGAATTTGATTCAGTAGCGGTACGTACCCAAGCCATGAAATTTATTGTTTTTCATGTTCCAAATAATCTTGGGGAATGCATTTCAATTAATGTATTTTTCACTGTAGTGGTGATTAACAAACAGGCGCTTATTCGTTTTTATGTATAAATTCCACATGTATACTTCTACGTTTGATACATTTCGGATCGTATTATTATTACGCATTATATCAGTTTGATACATACAGTTCAAATCTATTTTGTAGTTTGTCAGTTTCGTTGTTAACCAACAATCGGTCAACATTGTCTAACCACTTGAAGAATAAAAATTTCTGGCACGTATGAAAACAAATATATATTTTTTTTAAATGTGATACATGGACATAGAGTTTAATATCAAATGATAGTTCCAGACAGACATAGCTACAAGTGCCAATCCAAGTAATTGCAGAGCACAATGGTTTAAAGTTTGCTGTAAGTAATCCAACTTAGCATGGTTTTAAGTGCGCTAACTTGAGCAATATCCGAGTGATAGTGGCGTGGCTGTGGCTGCCTTTGGACTATAATGTGCATTCCTTCCATCTAGAAGATAGCTATTATGGTGAGATAAGTAACCACCGACTATCGTGCTCAAATATACTTACTACAATAACTTAGAGCTATATTGTAATTCAATAATATATGTACATTACCTCCTTAAAAAGAAAAATTAGGTGTGGCACTCGGAGACTGCCGCGGTAAAGCTATTGCATAGCATTTTTAATCAACTTATGCAATTATAATTATTTATTTATTTTATTAATGCAGTATTTTTTATATACCTATATACTTTCTCACTAACAGCTGATTACGGTAGTTTTCCAATACGTACAACCAATGCCACCTAAAGGCGGGTTGCTGAACTAAAGAGACAAGCGTGATATTTCAAAAAGTCATTAAAAGTTCTGGTATTTATCGATAGATGGAGTTGTCGGTTGGAGTGGAGGGTGTTAGGCTTTTTTCGTTACGGAATTTCTGGATTCGGTCCCCACGCTCAAGGCCCGCGATAAAAGCTATGCAATAGCTTAAAAAAAACTAACCTAATATAAACAATTAAAATAATTAAAATAAATAAAGGGAGGGTGCCAAGAAGGCTGGCAGCATTGCCCCGCATACGCAAAATTTGTGTATTTCATCGTTTTGAAAACTATTCCTAATTGGAATCATGTTAGTTGCGTAATTTCGATAACATGACAGAAACAAACAAAGGTATGGGCTTCATACATACCTAGACATGGGCTACTTACATCATCATGCCAAGACGCCATCCCTTACGGGGTAGGCAGAAAGTATAGAGCGCTATTTCACTCCTGAATTGCATACATTCTTACTCTCTTGTATTTATATTACGTTACTAGCGGCCCGCCCCAGCAACGCACGGGTAGACATTTATCAAATATTAAGTCTACCCGTTTTTAGATTTTTCAAGCAATTAAAAAAAAAACTCTCCGTAAGAACCATCTTCGTACTTCAAGGAATATTCTAAAAAAGGAATTGGCGAGATCGGTTCAGCTGCCCTTGAGATTTGCGCATAGCAACACATTCAGCGATTCATTTTTTATTATAGAAGATAACTGATAGTCGCATGCAAGATAGACCTACAGATTCATAGGAAAGTAATGATTGTGATGTGTGACTTCTTTGCACAACACTTTTGCTTGTTCTACATACATCAACCACTTCATTATTACTATAATTACTTGCTGCCGTTAAATAGCGCATAAAAGAAAACTAGAAGACCAAGTCTAACGCTAAATACTAAGTAAAGCAACAAAACAAACAACTAGCCAGCCAGAACAATGGGCCGGCGTAGCCCGCTCTTTGTCCCAACTTGTGCGGATTTAAATTTAAAATGTCCCAACTCACCCCGTCTCCCGCGTGTTAATTATTTCAACCACACCTGGCTCTTGGTCTAAGAAAACATTTCTTGGCGCATTAATTCGTTTAAATATTCCTATTGTTATTTTAAAATGAACCAAATAAACAGCAGATGGCAAGTTCTCGAATTCTCTTTTGTATCCATTAATTATTTAATTTTTAATTAATTAATCCGTTTAATTATTCATTTATAAATTAATTATAACATTTTGCACGTAACTTTTGGATTGCATTCGTAATGTCTATTGCTGGTAATGTTATATTCTATTTTGTCGGAGTTTCCCTTGACAGCAGTGTTTTATATCCTTGAAAAGTGTAATTTGCAACAACTGCGAACGTTTTCTTAACAAATATAGCGCTCGCAACTCAACGGTAAAAAAAGTAGAGATTTTTATTCTTCTTTCGTTTTATTGTGTAAAAGCGTGCGATTAATGAGCTTAGAGGCGGATTAGAAGTAAATTGAATTGTCTAGAGCAGTAGGCCCCGGGGGCCCAGCAACGGGGCCCAGGTCTCATTAGCATAGCGGCGTGCTTAATAAATTAACGACGCCGGCGCCGGGGACAAATGGAAGCAATTGGAATATTCGGGGTAATTGCGGCCGGGAGGACTTGGAATGTCTCCAATTGAGGTTATGATATCTATCGTTAATATTCATCGCCAGCTCGTGTGATACTTGGCAGCTAGACGACGGACGACTCTGACAGGAGCCAACGAATGGTTCACATAAACATATTGGCACGGACGTGATTGATTTTAATTACTGTTACGAAAGGCCAGAATGTGGGACCTCTTCACGAAAATTATGTAAGGTGTAATTAGGTTTTATAAATCCAATTTGATGTTTGTATGTTAAGAGTATTCCTACCTTAGGCTAAGCTAAAGCTAAACGTGATAAATCACATTTCATACATTAACAAGCTCATTTATATTTATTTTTATTATATGTTTAAGAAAAATATAACACCGGTGCCGATGATGATGATGATGAGTCAGATGAAGGACAGCTTACCTTAGGCGGCGCAGTCGCGTGCGCACCATCGTACACGTACAAGTGGTCGTTGCAGTCGAGCTGCAGCAGGTCGAAGTGCAGCATGAACCGCTGCAGGATGCTGTGCGTCTGGAAGGTGACCGTGCAGTCCAGGTTGCGCTCGTTGCGCGACCACAGCACGCCGCCGTCCAGCTTGCGGTACTGCCGCTGCAGGAAGTGGTCCTTGCACAGGGACTCCATGTAATCTGCCAACAGACACACAGATGAGTTAACACATCACGACCATATGAGTTGGACGACTCAAGGACAAACTGGAAGAGGAATGGTTGAGTTATAAAAAAAATACAATTCTTAGATTAATTAATTCATATTGTCGTCATAAAATTTAGTTTTAATAAAACAAATAAATAAATTAATACTTCAAAATTTATGAAACCAGAGACAGACCAGTGGCCGGGCTCATCAAAAACGTAACTAATTAATCAAACACTAGCTGTTTTCCCGCGACTTCGCCCGCGTATCAATATAATATATAGCCTATGTTACTCAGTGATAATGTAGCTTTCTAAAGATGAAATAATTTTTGAAATCGGTCCAGGAGTTTTAAGTTTATTCGCTACATATAAACATATACAAATCTTTCCTCTTTATAACATTAATACAAATACATAATGTAGATTCAATAAAAGTGATGCAAATATCCGCATTGTAGCTAAGGTACCTGAACAATAAATTGTAATTATCCCTCTTTTCCAAAAGACATTTTAAAAGGCAAGTTCGTATAACAAGTCTTGTTATATTTAGCTTCAAACAAAACAGTTACAAAGAGGTCGAAGTATTTAAGTCTTTTCTTTTAAGTAACCTCACTCGGATTACTTAGCGAGTAATCACGGCCCAAAACTTTTGCAGAAATATTTACACCTCTCAGAGGAAACTTCTTCAAAGGCAAGATTACCTGTGTAATTAACATTAAACCGAAAATAGGCCTTACAGACAATAATTCCTAATATATTTGAATAAAAACACGAAATACGAGACTGGATAACATTCCTGTTAGTAACCCATATCACCTTCACATTTATCTATCACTTTCACGATGGATGCTGAGGAATCCTAAACTCTCTTACCTCGGCTTTAGACTTCAATTTCAACGGTAGATATGTTTACAGATAAGTTAGGTACAGATAACATGAAAAATATTTTATCTGTTCTCACGATGATCTGTGGATCAGAGTTGCGTGAAGAGTGAGTAATAACAAACGTGCCAGGCGCCGCAGTCCTGCTAGCCATGTGAGTTAATTTTCTATGAGTAAGCCCTTTTCGTTGAAATGTGAGTCCGCGGTTTTCCCTAACGAGGATTTGTTATTACTTTATGGGTTGTAAACCATGGTTACGGTCACTAAAAAGCCCGTTACTTGATTACCAGTGGTTTTACATTTGGTTTTTATATTTTCATCATATTTTAAACCATGATATTTATTTGTTTAATCATTACAGCTAGCTATACCATATAGTTATACAACTACCTACTGAAAATAACTAGTTTTGTAAGGATGCTGCCTCCGTCAAACGTCGTAACTTACATCTTTATATTAGATACTTATTCTATTTCTAATCTCTTTCTGGGTAGGCATGGAGAATAGAGCGCCATTTCACTCTTGACTTGCGTATCTTTTGCCTCTTCATCAATATTTTTACCATTCCAAACGGATTTTTCGTTATTTTAATCGGTTTTGTTTGACCCGGATTTTCGCATTTTATATCTTTTATTCGTCTTTCATTCCTCATTATTTATTAATATATTCTTAAACTCTTACATAACAAATGTAATTTATAGGAATGGCTATGGCGCAGTGCTGGTGGTGACCCTGCTGCTACTCCTCAGCGGCACGTCACCAGCTCCCACACCTCGCATTCTCAACACCATAGTCTCCGGAGCCACCACCGGCCTGGAGGTACCTACCGACGTCATCGCCGGTACAGGAGTGGGAACTGGTTCTATGCAGTTTGTTGTCAACGTGCTTACTGATAGCAATGGTAATATTGAAGTGTATACCCAATAAAATGCTGGCAGTAAACCATGCAACAGTGTACGAAACATAAATAGGCCAACAAACGCAATAAGAAATGAGTATACAATTGATAAGGATAAGGCAACTGATATGAGATCGAGAACCAGATTAACAAAAAAAAACATTTGAAGATTCACGTGGAATGATACATAATATGGCTTAGCTAACGTAACAACCATACCGCCTATTAAGATAAAAGATCAAGCGATGAATTCCGCTGCTGAAGACATTGTCGAGCCCTTCGACGTTCATGTTTGTACTGCCATTCTAAAAGCTACCTCATTTGAATAAGAAAACATTATAGCAGAGAGTAGCAAGTATGGCGCGACACGCTTCACGTAAATTTCAGGAACGAAAACTGTGGAATTTAGTCGTTGAAGAAACAACACTGACGGTTCAAAGATTATCAGGCATACAGGGAACCAGTTATAAAGTTTGAACATTGGAGAGGTAAATAAAAACTACCTAACCAACACGCCACATAATATTACCCTATTGAAGTACATATGTACAAAAGATTAGTTGAAAATGAAAGAAATTTTACTGGAGATAATGTAGATAAGAATTGTTTTTTGGAAAATTTGTGGACAAGAATGTAATGTAAGCGTATCGAATATCGACAAGCGATAACGAGTCGAATAACAAACTAAATATTAGCCAAGGACGTGGCTGACGTATATACTTTACATTGTGTACGAATAAAGAAAAATAGCGATATCTCAAAATATAAAATGCTTAAAAAAAGTCACGTTATAACTGATTATGTACTGAAGCGCCTTTTTTGACGCTTTTTATATTAATATATACTCAATCTAATTAAAATTTGATATGTTATTGCCATTTTGTGACCTAATCTAGTTGAAAAACTCGCAAAGTATTAACCAAAATAGAAAAAAAACATCGTGCCCACATTGTAAACATAGCGCCGTAGTAAATACAAATTTGCATTACCAAGCGGTTTTTGCTATTGCGTTGCTTTCGCGGTCTATACATGGAGATTTATTGGACCGCAAATAAAGTTGGTAATCGTTATTAAATTAACAAGTTATAAAAGAGAATTTTGTAATGCTCAGAATAATTTTGCAAATATTAGTAATGCGGTCTTAAGTGGCATTTGGCCGCTATCGTGTGAATGTTGGTGATACCCCTGGTATTTCTAGCGGCTATAGGCTACGGTGACTGTGTGTGCCACCTTAGTGGTATAACAAAAATAAATGTGGCCGCTGTGGCAAAATATAGTTATGTACATATAATAAGTGATATTATTATACGGTACATATATGCTATAGTAGTTAGACTTTATCATCCATACGCAGAGGACAAGCGTATGTATTGTTAAAACTGACTACTTAAATTTTAAGGCCCTTTTTTTGCTAAGGAATTAATTATAAGTCTCATTTATAAGGCTCGCTTAGTATAAGTACAACGTTAATATTTTTAATAATGTACTTATGTTACTTAAAATAATTAAATAATAATCTAATAGTAAGATAAGATTAGTGTTTTTTTTAACTCCACGTGTTAAATAACGTAACAAAATATTGTTGTGGGAGCAAAAATAATACGACGAATTACGAACAATAATTTATCTTAAAATTATGAGGTATTTTAATATTAATATAAATAATGAACATATCAGTTCCATTATCTTAAAGGTATTGAAAGAGTAATAAATCCAAGTCATTCAATAACTGTTTTGAACTAAAAAATATTATGATATCTAATTTCCAGCTGATAGTGATAAGTGATAACGTGAGTGGGATTTGATTTATAACACAACACCTTCACATAATGACTAAAAATGAGTTTAAAGTATATTTTGGAATGTCCATACGATGATATTTCGTAGGCAACTCCCATACGCAATTGTTCTGTAACCATCAGTATAGAATGCATTTCCAAACTCTATTGCATAATAAGTTACCCACAATCGCAGTGTAATGTGAGCATTGACCCCAAGGCCCCAAGGTCTGTGAAAGCTAGCAAATATCGCGCTAAGGTCAGCAACAACCCACAAGTCCGACAACACGCCCTGTGCCAATCACTGGCGATGGCCGGCTCACGCCATCCTAATGGGACTCAATCCGGCGAACTGATTACTACGCTCATTACATTCTTATCGGTATTTATATATTATAGGTAAGAAGTAAGTACCAAAACTATGAATAATAAAAAAATATTTGACTTCACCGTTGGTCTACGTAGGATATTATCTTGTCTGAGGTCAGGTGGTAAGTACACCTGACTGCTACGCTAGAAGGTCGCGGGTTCAATTCCCTCCGGGGTGAACATTTATGTAATAAACATTTGTGTTTGCCTTGCGTCTGGGTGTTTGGTATGTATTATAAGAAAAAGTATATAGGTATTGTTTCAGCTGCTGGTTCCGATAGTACAAGGTTTGCTTAGTTTGGGACCTGATGGCGCTGTGTGAAAAAGAACCTATTGCACAAAAGCCATACCATGCAAGAGGTGACAGCTAGAAAAGTGAAAATCTAATTATCAGCGCCGTAGTCCATCGCATTTGACTTAAGAACCTATTTGAATAAGCGCCATTGTACCATTTATAGATACCAAGTCGGCTATTATGAGCGCAGCCAGGTCTCCAATTCAGTCTGCTGGTTGCAAGTGATAAGACTATCGGGCATCGCTTCTGCACGCGACAGATCTATTAATACTTTAAGCATTTTCAATTTAGAGATCATTATTTGACTAGACCTTTGCAGACTAGCACTTTCAAATCGTCAGAATCTACCACCTAATTCGGAAGGTAGTTTTTTGCTGAGAAGAATCCGGCAAGAAACTCAGCAATTACACTTTTAAAACCAAAAGAAATACATATAATTTACATTTTAATTACTTTATTAGATTAAAGTCTTCCCAAATTGACAGTGCACTAAGGCTAACAGGCGTCAAAACTAAAATAACTAACTAAATCTGTGAACGATTAATGCTTTTCTTGGTAGGACGCTTTTTGTCACTGTTATATGAGATTCACGCTTTATTGTCAGTCTTTGAACCACTTTACAGATTATATTTTAATTATACAAACATAGCAGTATAAGCTTATTAAAAAAACAATTTAGACAAATCTAACGACATCTCCACATTAAAAACAATCGAAACGTTATACCGTACAATGCGTGCTAAAGTAATAAACATACAGACACGTGATAAACATTACCCTCTACAGGAAATCTGGTTGAAACGAGAATAGAACTCAACTACCACAGAGACATTTCCGTTTTTCGGTTACATTTAATGGCGATGAATCTCGAGTTAGCGAGATCCCAATCCGACACAAATGCAGCCTGACACATTCTCCCCACGAGAGGGTCTAAAAATTTAGATTAATGACTCTATCACAAGATGTTGATGTTATCTTCACTGAAATTATATTGCAATTATGAGGGCTCTTGTTATAAGCTGTGACGACTTTTACGCGTGGGTTAAGTAAACTTTTTTTATACCACTAAGGTGGCACAAGGATACGGCCCACCTGATGGTAACCGGATAATTAACACAAGATTATATATTTTCGTCAAAAATAGCTAAAATCAAACCTCATAACAATCATATACTGGTAACTATATATACTAATCTATACGTATAGAAATTTTATGCAGGGAAAACATTTGTGTTTTTGTTTGTAATGAATAAATTAAAAAACCACCTAACCTATTTAAAAAAATCTTTTACAGAAAGAAGTCTATATTAGCACTGAATAACATAGGCTATATATTATATCGCTACGCGGGCGAAGCTTTGGGTAAAAAGCTAGAATAACAAGGAATAAAATGTAATCATATCCATTTTATGGATTATATTGAGCCATTTCAATAGAATGTGAAAGCAATATCCCACAGAGAGTATTTCCAATATCTCCAACAGTGGACAACTGTCATTAGCACTACAGCCTGCAGGCTCCAGTGGGGCCACGGATACAGCTGTCAGCTGCCTGTACGTGAAAGGCAATCGTACTGCCCGAAAGCTATATTTGAGACTCGCCGTGTGAGTTTCTTGCCAGTCACTTTTATTTTTTTACAGGGATGATTCTGCGATTTTATTCAACAACTAGCGACCCGCCCCGGCTGCGCACGGCCAGGATTGGCCATATAAATTAAATACCTACAAAACACGAATGAATTATACATAAAAACCTTCCTCTTGAATCACTCTATCTATTAAAAAACAGCATCAAAATCCGTTGTGTAGTTTTAAGATCTCTCTAACAGTCTGTATCAATGATATTTTTTTTCTAAGTGCAGTGATTAGTCACACCACGACCTTTACGGTGAGGGAAAACATCGTGAGGAAACCTGCATATGTCTGAAAGTAATTCAAGGACGTATGGTAGTACCTAAGAGATGGCGTCGGTCTCACCATCTGTCACGTTGCCACCAGCTTATCTTCGGTGGAAAGTGGGTGTTGTAAACCCCTTCCTACCTTTACGGGGACCCTTGTGGGAAGGCGTCAAGATATATTATTATTTTTATAAAACCGTGTCTAATAAATTATCTTTGTTTACGTCTACTATCATCTTAAGAGTCTTGGTATAGTCTTCAAAGTTTTCATATAATATTAACGAAAACAATCCCGGCCGCAGCCACAAGGAAAGCAAGGCATCGTTTATAATGATTACATAAACATTGAGGCACAACAACGAAATATCACGATGTTGAGAAAGGACCGACGAAAAAGTAAACCCTGACTCAGGTGCGGAGCGTAACTTCGGCCCGCCTTTGATGTGGCGAGCCGGCTACATCAAAGGGACCCTTAGAAAAGACATACTATACATAAATGCTGGTCAAGTGCGGATTTGAGTACACCACCTGCTTTGAACAGTATACATATTAAAGGCTCATTATTATTTATTAAAATTGATACAACGTGTGCATTACTAGACTGTTTAAGTTGCTAAATCGAAGCAAAGATTGAATTTGGATTTCTTTACTTGGGTAAGACCGAAGTAAAGGAGGCGTTTTAACAATATGTATGTATGTATGTATGTATGTGTGGAAAGACAATTTCATCTGTCAACTAATTTTCATAGATAGCACTTTTACCTTTGTTGTATATAATACTAGTCGGCGCATTTTTTATAAAAAGGAGTCGAAAGTTTTAGCTTCATGCTTTAATATTACAATAATAAAATTCAAAAATATGTTTCAGTTGTATAATATCTTCACTGTGTGTGTGCAAGCTAATAATTACAGACACTACACGACCTTATCTAAATGTAAGTGCAGTTCACTTGCGTAGTATACTCTGTAAGTGGCACTAAGACTTGTCTCCTCCCACGGCGGTGCCCGGGCCCGGGACTAAATTATACAAATGACGCTCACGCGACTAAAGTGCTCCCGTCTCGCGCCCGAAGAGCATTACTCATCACACTCTATGATGTCGGGACTTCTCATCAAAATTCACCACAGACGAGAGTACCTTTTTACTCGCCAACTTATTTCTTAGTGACAGACCTAAGTAACTACCCAGATTACTAAAATGAGCAATCACTCATGGTAATGTAAATATCTAAATGAAATAGTTCATTCAGTAAAGGCCCTAGTAGGACACTAATGAAGGTCTATTACAGCACCAGTTCGGAAAAGAGACACCTGAAAAGAACTGGCAAAAAAAAGTAATGTAATTATATTCTATACTAACTGACTCGGAATTCTCACGGTTATTGTCTTGGGTGTGGTTGGTAAGGAAATGGGTGTCTTGCCACGCTTTGCTGTATGTTATATTATGTATATGATGGTCTTCAATGCCATGGTAATGGAAAAATGAATCTTTATTCCAACAAATGTCTTATACTCCTCTCTGGCCCCTAGACCCCCGTACCCCATCTACAACCCCTCCCAGCTCTCTCCCCGTAGCTGGGTAGCTCAAAGTAGATATGGGCCAAATAATTATGATCTTAACGCCTTCTCGCTCGACAGTGGCGCCCCCATCATATTCGCTTTTTAATGCTCTCCAAATTGTACAATAGTATGATTGCAAATTATCAATTTGCAACTCTGTCGTTTCTGCGGTTAATAATACATCATTTTACGACAGTATTAATAATTATTAACTTATTACAATAATCTAGGAACTAGATTATTCTATTTTTTTTCACATACTAGAATAAGGCGCATATTTTGTATTTTACAAACAAACAAATAAATGTAGCTTCGTTTTAAAATTTTATGAAGTAATGAAGCAATAAGTAGGTGTACTTATAATAGTAAAGATTGTTCTATTTTCATTTGATACCAACAAGCTCAGTAACTAAATAAATACTGCGTGCAAATACCTACTTGCTATGATCAGTACAATAGGAATAAACTGTTATATCCCATATTTACCTTACAATAACGAATCAGTTTGTAAGAAAATGCTAAAATGGCGCTCGATACTTAAATGAAAGGTGCGGGTATATACACCACATTGACTGCACAAACTAAAGTTCATACTTAAAATCAACAGGTCCATCCGTTCCACTCAGCAACATGATAATAAAGTATCATCGTTCGCACTTCGCTCCAGGTCTCACTTAAAATATTTAAATAAAAGAGTAATTTATACGAATTCAGGGTGGAAACAAAAAACTTTTATGAGACAGGGCTTCCGGAGGCTGGCATGGCAGTACAAATTATCTCGCACAAAAGGCCCGCATTGTGAAGGCAAACATTTGAAAAAGTTATAAAACAAAAGTTGCTCCTTTATGCCCACGTTCATAAGTGGTTTAAAATAAATTATACTCGATTTTGTTTATCCGTTTTGTGAAAGTAGAGCAATCATATGGTCCACTTTTTAAGCCATCAGGTTCATAATGCAGGTATTGTACGCCCGCCTATAGTGTCCGGTTGACTATATTCTTTCCTTTAAATTTGAAATACATAATATACGACACCTTATTTTTTTTAATGTTATACTTAAGTATATGGTAAGTAAATGCTATACTTGAATAGCTATGCATCAGTTAGTGAATCCTTATATCAATTAATATTATTTTCGCCTGCTACTAAAGATTCAAAGATATTACTTTTATATGTTGATAGGAATTTCAAACAACTGTCAAGGCAGAACCTCCCCAAGAGCTACGGTGTCCTTTCCGAACGTAACAAAGAGTTAATCTCCGCTAATTTTGTTCAGGAAGACCACAGCTTTCGGACTATTATACAAGTTTTTTACCCCCAATTCAAGTACACAAATTTGTGGACAAATAGTGCCTATGTATGTATAAATATGGCTACCATCACGCCCATCCCTTTCGAGGTAGACAGAGAGTATAAAGCGCCATTTCACTTTTCTACTACTCACCTCGTTTGCTTCTTTTACTCCTCATTCTCCTCATAAATTATTTCCGGCATTATTCATATACTATACTATACTATACACTTCATATTGATGGACAGATTAAACTTAACTCGAACACAAATCATCGCCATTATATCGACTCTGCTCCCAATAACTCCAAGTAGGCATATATTACGTTACTTCTATTCTTCAGCTATGCCCTCATACAATCCCTTCACCTCTTACTCCGTTTACATCCTCGTGTCCTCTTTTATATTCAGCGCTCTCTTTCTTCCTTAAATAGGCTTGCGAAAGAATAACCTGCGACACGTATTTGTATCGGCTTTGACAATTCTTGTATTGAAAAATGAACAGCGTTGCGGCGGTGAAGAGTGGAACTAAAAATTAGTATGAAAATTTATCATTTTGAGAGTTACGTTTTCGAATATGTAGTCGAAAGATGTTCTTGCTACAGGCCCGATGTCATGCATCAATGATGCTCCAACACAATCATATACAACGCAACCAATTCATACGTAGCGCAGTTTCCGGGTCAATCCCGTACAATTCCCGGCAGGCTTCAAACCTAATGGGAATCGCGTATTCCGCTCCGGAATCGTGGCTTCTAAGCTACATGTATTTGGAACAATTTTCTGTGAACAACAGGCTTGAAGTGATTCTGTTCCTCAAGGGTTGTTTGGTTACCATATCTTGCGATATTTGACACAAGTTATGTGCAAATCTTTGAAGAAATATGGTTAGTAGTGATTATATCATTAACAGCGACTCCCAAATAAATGTAAATTGATATTGCTCTGTTCACATCTGTGTGTGTCGGTTCTGTTGTTTATTGATACTGGCTGTTATATTACCGGCTTTTTTCTTTTTTTTATTAAGAATAAAATGAAATGTATTTAAATGTCAAAGATGCGTTGAAATTCTATTTTCGAATTTGGAAATGGAATCCAAGTACCTATCGCACGTTTCTCTAAATTGGTGCAAGCAGGCGCGGCTCTAGCCAAGCCTTTCCCTGCTCACCCCCAATAACCGAAACGAAACCTTCGCACCGAGACCCATAAAGCCGGATAATAATGAAGGTAAACCCTGCAAAATTAGGTTAATTTAACCATAAGGGCCACGAAAAAACGCTAAAGTGATAACGTTTACATTGTGAAATTGAAAATTTGTAACGTATTTACGAGGCCCTGCTTTATGGACCGTAAAGAGCAGAATTAATAACGGCCGCCGCGACACCAAACAACTTCTAAAGGACACTTTTGTAATTTGTGAAGTAACGACACTACTAGAGGCGTACATTACACTGAATGGCGCTAGATCGCTCGCTCTAGAATAGGTAATGAGCTGCGCGGAGAACAATTTCTTTACAATTTTACTTTGCTCTATAGCGGTTAGTTAAATGACATTTATGTAACGGCATTCATAAACGTTTTTGCGGCGTCTAGCACTTCACTCATCTTAAAGGAGAGCTAGTACAGAAGGGCGCGCGGCGCGAGGGTATCGACCCGCGCCATTATACCGCCGGGTCGTTGCCCCGCGCCCCGCGTAGCGCTGGGGCCCCTACGCCGTAGCCGCGTAGCCTCGTAGCGGAACATGCAAGAGGTTTTCCTGGATATTGGCCCTGTTATTTGCTTTTAGAGAACAATATAAGAATTAGATGTTTGCGGAAATTTATTTTCTAAAGCGGGCTCCTTTATTAATTCTACTGGATCGAATTTGTGTAAGGGAGTTTGCATTTGGCGCAAGGAGATAATGTTTTAAGCTGCCTACTTCAATTTCCTTAATTAAAAAAGGTAATTTTACAGCTGTACAAATTAGTTTATATTTTTAATTACACCTACATGGTAATTTTTAGTGAGTTCAAAAAGCTTTATAATTTTTTTCTCAGCATATGCCATGAGTCCTTAGGTCAGCTCATCTATGCAGGCGAAAGATAAGTGTGATAAATTCCTAATTCAGCTCATATCTTGTTTTTCGTTTTGCTTGTTGACAAGACAAGTTTAGAAAGAAGAAAAGCTGGCAGATTTAATTTATATTTATATACATGTAAGCACACCAAGTCCCATGGGCAGGGCACACAGCTCGTAGAACGGATGGCCGATGGGGCCATAAAGTTCTAGAGTGGAGACCACGCACTGGAAAACGCAGCGTCGGACGGCCCCCCACTAGATGGACCGATGACCTGTTAGAGGTCGCTGGCAAGCGTTGGATGCGGGCCGCATTGAATCGGTCATTGTGGAAATCTATGGGGGAGGCCTTTGTTCAGCAGTGGCCGTCTACAGGCTGATGATGATGATGACACCAAGTCCCACACGGGGTAAGCAGAGAGTATGGAGGGCATCTCACTCTTGACTTAAACACCTCTTTGCATGGCATGGTCCCCGTTTCCAAGTTTACTCTTTACCTATCTCTATAATTTGATCTCGAAAGTTGGACCTTGGCCTCCAGGGTTGAACTAGAGTAGGACTTGTTGGACCGGTGATGGCGATTGGAGTTGATGAGGAAGACTTGACTGGAAGTAGTGACAAACCTTAGGTGAGGCATAATAGTCATGACTTCTGATAATGACTTATCTGTATATTAGTAAGCTAAGTTAATGACCCGGCTAGTCTGGTAACCGAAGCGATAAGCTCCTAGGTTACGATTCTCACACAACAATTATTTGTGTGACCTAATAGGACAATTTTAGGGTCGGCAACGCGCGAGTGATACCCCTGGTGTTGCAAGCGTCCATAGGCTACGGTAACCGCTTACCATCAGGTGGGCCGTATGCTTGTTTGCCACCTTAGTGGTATAAAAAAAAAAAGCTTTGTTCTGACCCTTAGCGTATTGTTTGTAAAGTTTGTGCATCCAACAAGTCAAACTATCATTGATGCAGGGAGTGTAGTGTTGTACTGTGTTGTTATGGGCGTTGATACTGTAGGAGGAAAAAAATAATAAGAGTACTTGAAACCGAGATTACAATGATTAATTATCATTGAAATCATAGAAGAATCATAAGACGTTTTCAAAAATTTAATGGGCTCCATTAAATTCTTGAACACGTGTTTTATATACTATGTACCTACTCCAAAAAGGAATGCGTAATGAATGTGTATGTTGATATTATATCAGTCAGTACATACAAATGCTATAATTATAAACGTAATTATCGTCTGTACATTAAATTCCTTCTCATTTATGTTATTTGGTCTTGTGGGACCGGAGCATATGAACGATACAGTATTTCTAAATCACACAGCGATAAAATCTAATTTATGAAAAGAACATTTATAACGCTATTTTGTTTTTTTTTTCGTTTTTTTTTTTAAAGTATATTTTCTCATAGACTTTTATCCTAAGTCAGTAGAATTCTTCTACATATATGTTTGTTGCGTAACAATGTTAATTACGCATGTAATGTGTACCTTCAATTGGTTATCCATTAAGCTATATAATTTAAAATTAGTTTAAAAAGTACGTACTGTAATAAATAACTGTTGGTATACTTAATATAAATAAATATTCTATAAATATTAAAATCGCCTGTCGGTCAACATTACCTGACCACGCTTCCTACTCACGCCTGCCTCAGTTAAGCTGTGAGAGAGTGAGACAGATAGAGAGTCCGGCCACGTGTATGCACTACACATACATGTGTGCGTTATACAAGGGTTTATTGGGCACAAGTGGATTGTCAATCGATATTTGGCACACAGGGCGTACGGACACCCGGCACTTAACCGAGGCTTAGCACATGATCTCGACGATCTCGCGCGAACATTGACACGACGACAATTAAAGGATAGAGAACCGGCGATGGTACCTTAATTAATCGAAATAGTAATTTGATTGGAAATTTCTTAGTATGTATAGAATTCGATTTACTTTCCTGTTTAACTTTCATTCATTATCGTAATTATCTCAAGTAAACTCAAAAATATTCAAATTTATTCAAGTCTAGCTGCACCCCTGGTTTCGACACCTAAGTTTACATTCCCAGATTGTGACAACCCTAAATAATATCATCATCGCCCTGTTCTTTTCTCAAACACTGTTGTGGTCAGCACTAGATGTAACTCAATTTGGCTGGTCACCTGATTGTTACACAAAGCGACTGACATCTGACCTTTGCAATTTACAAGGTGAATCGGTTGCTTAACTTTCCTAAAAATTTATGGCGGGACTGAAGACTTTCATAGGCGTAGAATTAAGTCTTAGTACGTTCTAATATTACACTAAAAAGCATTTGAATCCGTTCAGTAATTGGTCATGAGTAACAAACAACCACACAAACTTGCAAAGTGGTGTCTTATAATCAGGATGTCACCTGTCACCTTTATTTATTGCTATCTTATTTATCTGAGCACGTCACATCACAATGTTCGAGAAGGTTCGAGATATCTCGGCAATTTCCCAATAACAGGAATAAATATGCACAACACGCAATCATATTCCAATAGAGCAATCCTCTCATCGAATATTCGGGAGGCGTCCTTCTCAATAATTGGAGCTAAGTACTTGCCCTGAGTCTGTTCATACAATGTAAGGGCGGACACGAGCGGGATGTAGCGGGGAGCGAGGAGCGGGGAGCGAGTAGGTGTGCTAATATCACCATCAGTCAAGGGACTTTTTCTAACCTGTGGTCGATTACCGCCATTCATTTAAAAGAAACATATAACTATACTATAAGGCTGAACTTTGGTTGTACAATGGTCAAGATTTCGTCGTGACGTCGATGAGAAATATTAGGTTACAGGAGATATTGCATGTCTTCCAACTTAGTATGTAACTTACAACAGACAGTAACAATAACAACAGACTGTAACTTTTTTCTCACTTGAAGATATTTCTTCTAATTGCAGGGTCAGCAAAGCGCGACGAATAGTTATGTAAAAAATACGCGATTGACTAGCAAAGGGCGAGGAGAAAACAAAGCAGTCTAGCCAATTATACTCAGAATAAATAAAGTACAGCAGACAGTGTACTTTTAACGGTGTAAACAGTTGAACTAGTTAATTAGGTATGTAGGCAAAACTCAGAATACAACATACTATCTTGTAAAGATCATAAATATACCACTTTAATAGTCAGACAATTTATTTTAGGCAAGTGTGGGTTATCTTAGACCACACCGTCAGGCGCCGCGGTACTATGCAAGCCTATTTTAATTAAAAAGAAACATTTTGGACTCGAAGAAAGAAACGATATGACAACCAAAAGACCCTTTTTGTTTACACGTTTTTACCGATCTTACTATTTGTTTATATAGATGTTACACCACCTATTCAAATAACCACGACATTGTTTCGATCCTCTCCAAGATGAACTTACAGTATGAATTGACGAATAAAACTTCCTCCACAAGTTTTCTTACAGAAACGCGTGAATGATATGATATGAAAGCGTTATTCGGCCACCCTAGCAAGTAAGCGCTCACGCGCGGCCACATCTTTATAAGGTCGCTTCACACTCCGCTCACGTCCCGGGAGCCGTATCCCAATATTGGCTATATTATACACTCCAAGCTTTTAAACCGCTTACCATTATAGAGCTCCCAATTACTATTTACTACTCAAATGTTTTATAAGTTTTTAAGAGCCACCTGACACCGTCTTTAGCTTTTAGGTGACTTGACGGGACGTTGACTGTATGTAAATTTGCAATCAGTAGCCTTAGCATGAACAACTTTTGACTTCGTATTCGTATTGCGTTCGACTATTTTAGTGAAAATAAAAGTTCGTATGAAAATTTCGACATTTACAGAGCTTCGTTTTCGTATAGGTAGTCAAAAGTTGTACTTACTAAGGCTACAGAAATGTAGCTAGTGATAAATTTGGTGCTAAATAGGGCCCCTTCTTCCCTCAGAGGGCACGCGCAGCATTTGGTTCATATTTGTAAGCAATAGGCTTGCCTCCAACCGATATTACTGGGACAACAGTTAAATAGGTTGCAAGGGTGAAAAGAGATGGTCACGATGTTTTTCACACCGTAACGTACCGTAGCTCCTTCGTCATCACACAATTCTACTTCACTCAGACGATTCTTCAAATAAAAATGAAGGTTTATTGTTCATTAGCAGGAAGGTAAAGGGCTGTACCATCACAAAGACCGGGCGTTCTATAATCAATATTAATTAGCGGAGCAATTTGAGGTAACTAATACTGGACATCACTCGCAGGCACTCGCGGCAACACCCTCGACTTGGCCGTCTAATTTCTTTGTAAACGGGGGTGCGAATGGGCGGGGGTCGATCGAGCCTGGTGCCCTGCTATCGACAGCCGACCCGCGCCTTTTTGCGAGTAACCATGTGATTAATTAACCTCAGCGGGGAGCGTGATTAATGCCTTTCAACGGGAAAAAATACACGAGCAACAAAAATCAATTTCGTCAGGAGCGTCGGCGTAGAGTAGATGCGTTGTAACTTATAACACTCGCGCCATCCACATGCTTTAAGCAAGACTATAAAATTAAGTTTTCTTTCCAATCTCACAATTTTGTTTTATTGGCTTTGGCACTACTTCGAAAATCATGTTCCGCTACCAATATAATGATGTCAATTATTCTGTTGTTCGACATGACTAAGCTAAACTAATTTGACAGTTCTTAAAAGTTTTGCTATCCCTTTCTCATGTGCGGGGTTAAATTAAGATGGCAATATTTTTAGACCTGTCAAATTAGTTCAGTTTAGTAATTTTGAACAACAGAATTGGCACCAATATCTACATAATAAAACATTATTATTTAGTCTAGTAATACCACGTGTCTACTCAAAGAAAGGCTACTAAAGGTTTACTTAGAATACGGGACAGGCTCGTTCCAGGCCCTACTGTTGCGGAACAGGAAATACAGAAGTAAACTTTCTTCTGTAGGTACACGCGATTCTGATATTAGATTAGACCACCACCCACCTTCATTAGAGCTCATTATTGCAGCTTTATAGAACTTGGTGATACCATTTATAAACGTTTCCAGTGATTCAATAAATTTCGTACCCCATTATATCGATGATTAGCCGCATTGAAAGTTGCAATACAAAATCTCAACGGGTTTCCTAATTTAATATTGATTAATTTACTTAGGGATTTAGACGAACAAAACAAACAAAATATTAACGTATCAAAGACTAATGTATCAAAGTTGATTATGTATGAACGTGAATCTAAACGTCCTTGCTGTATCTACCTGATAGGGCAGTGTATCGTACGTAATAACCCCATAATAGCTGATAATGAGTTAGCAGTGCCGGGGGGAGTAGATTGGCGGTCAGTGTCCGCAGCCGCTTCGTGGGGTAATCATGTCGGCCGGTAAGATCATCGGCATCACTGCCGCCGTGGTGGTCATCGTGGGCTTGGGTGCTGGTAAGAACACCAAAATATATTCCTGTAAACTTGAGAACGCATACAATTTCTTCGGATGCTTTCAGCACATCAAATAGTACCTATTTTGAATATACCTCGTTGCTTTACTAAGTATCTTGCTGGTTCTGCTTTTTCATTTAGGGAAGATTAAACATTGAAATCAATAAACTTAAATGTTCATAATCTTCTGCGGTATCTGGAATGGACAGTCAATTGGCCACAGATGAAATTTATCTCCGACCTACAAAATCTGATATTTTGTAGATCTAGGCAATTAAAAACTGATGACTCGTAAATGCAATGGTAATTATATAATTGTCGGCATTCATAAACCCTTCAACAAAACCTTTACGCGGTAGAAACACGAACGCGGAATTAGTAACTCACGTTTGATTGCCACGTTATGGATAATATTTTCCCCAGCGGTGGTAACCCTGGCAATCCTGTACACGCGGGAGATCTCTTCGCCCCCACCTGCGGATATCAAGCCCCTCGACTGGTGGGAGACCTGCGTGCTCTACCAAATCTATCCTCGCTCCTTTAAGGACAGCGACGGAGATGGCATCGGAGACTTAAAAGGTATTATACCAAGTCACAAGCAAGGTGAGCCACGTGACTCCATACAGACACGAATAGTTCTAGATCGGTCAACAAAAATGGGCAAAAGATTTGCTTAGGCTCAAAACGTTCTCTTTTTAAAACCTTTTGCTAAACACATGATACAAACGAAAAAAATATATACGCGGAGCAACTAGAATTAAAAAAAATACCCGTAAAGACGCACGCTCTATAATTATTAATATACCCTATACATTCGAAGAAGATAATCTTAACGGAAGTTTGGATTTTTAGTTCAAGATTCTTTACATCAACAACCATACAACGTTCTTCGACTACTCCACTACTGTTCTTGTGCCTAAATAAAAAAAAACATAATTATATTGAAGGTTATAGGAAACCTTCGATGAAGTTTAATAGAAAAGGGCAATAAATTGGAGGCTATCGAAGGCTTTCGGAGCCTGTAATGGCCGATCACGACCGAATTATTGGGCTCCGATACGGGTGAGCAGAAATCTCATTCAATCATTTTGAATTATTTTTATTGCCAGATGTTGAAATTACCGTGGATATTGATTATACCTTGAAATTTAACGATAAGTTATTATTTTACTATATAATACCACTAATGTATGATAATATATTTGATGTTGACACTGCAGCATCTGCAGCATCAGGTTAAATCTACGAAAAATATATGATGTTAACTATAGCTACTTTGTCAGAGTATAAAATCATTGTGTTTTGAAAGGTGTGCATAGATTTATCTGGTAACGCCTATTATATTGTTAACGCTGTAGGTAGCATATAATCTACTCTGAGGCTGTAGTAATAGAGGCCGTAGGACTTGAAACTACTGAAGATCCGAGAACTAATGATATTACCTGACAGCTACTTCGTCGATCAAAACTACTAGCGTTTATATTATCATTACATCACTGGATCCAACCTTTTGTTGTGGGATATAAGAAAATTGCAGTAATTTAGTCTGTCATTGTGGTATTTATTTATGTATAATGATATGAAAATAATGACAGACTTCCGTTCAGTTTAAAAATGCTGTAGAAACAACTAAGTGTGCACGAAAATATAGTTCAATAGCTTATTCCCCGCGACTTCGCCCGCGTAGAAATATAGTTATACTATTACCCGTTTTCTCGTAGGAATTAAGCATTTTCTCGCGGTAAAAAGTAGTCCATGTTGATTAGGGGTAACGTCGGCTTTTAATGATTAAAGATTTTTTCAAATCGATCCAGTTGTCTGAGCCTATTCAATACAAGCAAACAAACAATCAAATCTTTCCTCTTTATAATATTAGTGTAGATAGAAGTATCGCCTGGGCACTTACATCAAATTGAAACACGACTTGGAGAATAATATCCAGAAAGACATATTTCGTATGACATGACTGTGGTCACCGAGGGGCTTAAAATGCACATCAAAATATTCCAGGTATAATAAGCGAACTGGAGCACTTCAAGGACGCTGGAGTGGACGCTATATGGATGTCTCCGATCTTCACCTCCCCAATGGTGGACTTCGGATACGACATCAGTGACTTCTACAACATCCACGATGAGTACGGCACCATGGAGGACTTTGAGGAGCTGCTGGAGCAAGCACATGCGCTAGGTAATAATGTCACCTTTCTGCCAGTTACTACAGCTAATCCTGGAGTGGCGTTGAAATCATTGCAAATTCGCTGAGTTTACAAGTTTATTGTCGTCCAAAAAACATCATCATCATCTTGGCAAATCAATTTGGGTTTTGGGATCGGCTCTGATCTTTTCATCCATAAAATATGAAACGTAAATAGTATAATTTGGGACATTGAGAGGTTGATTATAAAATTTTGGTGACATGTGACCGTACTTTGTACAAACAAAAATGGCGCTAATCCCTTTTTGTTTATTATTTTCTATAATTAAAGCATTACTGACTGATGCCATGATATCTGCATCCTGACTGGGAGATAACACGCCGATTAATTCAAAACATTCGAATTCATGATACGCTGTATATTTTCCAATGTTATCATTGATATCAATATCTATTAATTAGTATCGTAATCCTCTGGTGGCTCCATGCACAGATAACGATTTAACTTGTACACTGAAATTTCTAAGTGCGCATTCGATACGATCAACTTAAGATAACAAGAATTAAAAAACAATATACATTATAATTAGTGTACCAAAAGTACAAAATAGACTTATCTGATCGGCCCAATATCCGATTTTTATTTTATTATACCTAGTCCATAATCAGTATCCAATAATATAAATTCCAAACATCATCGATGTAGGTCATTTAATAATTCAACTGCTTCCCGGAAGGGATGTGCCACTAAACCACCGATGGACACTATTTCATGAATATTTAATGGACGAAGCATAATTTCTTAATAATAAATTCAATCAAACATTCGTAATTACATTCATGCATTGTCTATGTATTTTGGTTGTTCAACGTACATTATGTTTGAAATACTATAAAGTGTCACGTCTATATATATGTGTACTACTAATTAATTAATCCAAATGAGACGGAATTACATTTCTCCACGAAATTCTTTCCAGGCCTCAAAGTGTTGCTAGACTTCGTGCCAAACCACGCGAGCACAGAGTCCGAGTACTTCATCAAGTCTGAAGCGAGGGATCCGGAGTATATTGATTACTTTGTATGGGCCGATGCCCTGCCCGATCCTAACAATGCATCAGGTCGTCTTCCACCTTCCAATTGGGTAAGCATCAGAACCCATACCAGTTACCTTACTAGCAAAAAGTTTGCAAATATTGCAACGCTTATCAATGAGACACACAAGTGGTCTTGCCTCTTGTTAGTCATAAGTTTTTAACTTGAACATTAACCATTATTTTGCCTCCAAAACGGTTGAATCCTTGGTGGGTTGGAAATTGTTCTTCTTTTTGATATCGCGCTATTAGAATCACTACATTCATCAGGATGATCACATGTCATATTAGACCTTAAAATATATTTTAAGTGTCTACAGATGATACACTAAACCCTTCGAGGTTCAGGCAGGCGCAGCCGTGAAAATATAATGTATACTATTTACCAAAATGTTAAGTATAACTAGTGGCCCGCCCCGGCTTCGCACGGGTAGACATTTATCAAATATAGATGACCCGGTGAACTTCTTATCACCATTCATCAAATGTTTGACAGGTAAGAACAGTTTGTATGGGAGAATAAATTTGTCGTAAGTGTTTTACTCACAATTTTTCCATATTTTCTCACCGATTAAACCTTACCTGGACTTCCACGAATATTTCAAGACTAAAATTAGCCAAATATGTGCAGCCGTTCTCGAGTTTTAGCGAGACTAACGAACAGCATTTGATTTTTATATATATAGATTCAGTATCTTTTTTAAGGTTAGTCAATTTGGCGGCTCTGCGTGGGAATGGAGCGAGCTGCGTCAGCAATACTACCTCCACCAGTTCGCCATCGAGCAAGCAGACTTTAACTTCCGCCACCAACCTGTCAAGGATGAGATGTTCAACATCATGAGGTTCTGGCTCGACAAGGGAGCTGACGGCTTCAGATTAGACGCCTTACCCTACATGATGGAGGCAGACCCTGCCGACCACGAGGGCAGATACCCCGACGATCCCCTCAGTGGGCTTGCACAGTTCGAGTCCCATCAGCTTGGGTACACGATCCCGTTGTACACTAAAGACCTTATTGAACTGTATGATATCGTCTATGAGTGGAGGGACTTCATCAATGATTATAATGAACAGCATGGTGGTGATACCAGGTGATTGATTAATCGTTAACATATATTATATTGAGAACAAATAATGCTTTATTTGTTTAAACATAATTTCATACATGTATATTAGCCACCTATTCAATATTTTCTTCAATTTCATTTGTATCAATCATCTCTTTCATTCAATTAATATTCCAATAAAACACGACACGTGAAATATTTCTTCCATAACGATACGATCCAGATTCAATGTCTACTTTAATCTCTCCAGAGTGCAATTCTCCGAAGGGTACGCTAACGTGACGATGACGATGCTGTACTACGGCAACGAGGCCGGCGAGGTCGGGGCTCACTTTCCCTTTAACTTCGACTTCATCACCGACCTGTCTTCACAGTCCAATGCCAGGGATTTCGTGTACATCATCCTCAGATGGCTCACCTATATGCCGCACGGCGCTGTGCCCAACTGGGTGGTGAGTTTCATTTCATACATACATATATATGGATGGATACAGACTTTGATTGCAGTTGTTTGAGAGGTCAGAATGATATACATAGATATTAATGACATGAAGACGGGTCTTATGCGCTTTACTAACTTTTTCCCGCGCCCTCGCAAGCGTTGCAAATTGAATAAAATCAATATGTTCACATATATAAATTATAGCTGTTACCTGCGACTATTTTAATGGATTTAACTTCATATTTATCCCTTATTTTACCCCTTTGGGGGGGAAAATCCTGAAATACGTGTTTACATATTTTTTACTGAAAGGTCATATATTAACAATTTTCATGCGCTTATCTTTTTTGCCCCCCTATTTTCCCCAAAAATCCTTCCTTAACCTACGTCATAAAAGGAACGTAGTGACAAAATTACAAGTCTCTAACCCCAGTCGTTTAGGCTGTGCGTTAATGTCAGTTAGTCAGTCAGCTTCTTCTTTTATATATACAAATATTAAATTTATGTACTTATAGATTTCACTAATATGTGTTTAGATCGCGAAAGTTTGAAGAATAGAATGATATAAGTCTAAATAATCCATCAAATTAAAGTTTCATGGACCATTTATTTTCTCTTCCAGTTCGGTAACCACGACAATAATCGCATGCCCACACGCTTCCGGCACAGTATGGTGGATGGACTAAATGCTTTGAACATGCTGCTTCCTGGAGTAGCGGTGACGTACCAAGGAGAGGAAATCGGCATGAGGGACGGCTACGTCAGCTGGGAGGACACGGTGGACGTGGAGGCCTGTAACAGAGGTGACCCAGACACCTACCACCTGTACTCTCGCGACCCGGCAAGGACCCCCTACCACTGGAATAACTCGACCAACGCTGGCTTCTCGAGCGCGGAAAGAACTTGGCTGCCTGTCGCTGACGACTTCATGGATATTAATCTTGTCAAGCAGAAGGAAGATAGACGAAGTCACTTCAAGGTAAGTGCTAACAACATTAAGACATCACCTACTCGTGTATATTTGGTAATAAAGGTACAATTGCAAGGAAACTTCATAAATTTATGGTTAAATAAAAATCAATCAAAGTATTTCAGCGAAATAAATATGTAAAATAATCAGATTAAAAATAGAGCTGAGTTTAAAGACTGGTAATATTATCACTAAAACGTCAACAAATTACAGAACTACCAGGCCCTCACAGAGCTTCGCAAAGAAGAGACCCTGAGACAAGGAGAGTATGATATCAGAGCTCTATCAGACCGGACCTTCTACCTCGTGAGAACCTTGAGAGGACATGATACATTGGTGCTTCTCTTCAACGTGGGAGAGGGCACTGACACCGTGGATTTAGATAGAGTTCCACATCTCGAGCTACCAGCTACTGTCTACGTATCCAGCATACAATCTACTCGGGAGGCTGGGTCAGTATCAACTAACACAAGTTGTCCGTACGAGTAACACTTTAGTTTTTTTTTTTACCTCTAAGGTGGCACCCAAGCATACGGCCCACCTGATGGTAAGCAGTCACCATAGCCTATAACCGCTATCAATACCAGGGGTATCACTAACAGGTTGCCAACCATGTTATTGATGAGGACTCACTGTGCTAGCAGCATTACTACTAGCCCAGCGTATCCTCGTGGAGCACTGGCAACCTTACTTACCGCAGAAACACAACACTACATCAAGTAGTTTTATTTCACCGCCGTCTTCTATAAGGCGGAGGTACAGTCCCCCGTCGGGCGGCTCCAATTTAAACCTGGGCCCACCAGATGATAGGCCGTTGCTTCAACCACAAGGCCACCACGGCACCATGAATATAAATAACGTGTTGCAATATCTGTTTCAGATCTGCAATAGAGAACAACGGATTGACTTTAGCAGACGGGGAAGCTTTAGTTCTTAGAGCACGGCCGATATAAATTAGCATTTATGATTATCATGTACAATATTGTAAATAGTTGTGTCAACAGTGTGTTCATTATTTATATTAATTATTATTATTATTAATAGTTACTAATCAATATTTTTATTTATGGAACGGTCTTTTTAGGGTTCCGTGCCTTAAAAGGAAAAAAGGAACCCTGAGATACCCGAGTCTGTGGTCCCTTTCGGCTGTAAAATAATCAAACCTGTAAGTCAATATGAAGAAAAGATATTACCGTTTTTGTCGCAAAATTTCGCATATTTTGCAATTTCACAAGGGTATCAAAACCTACAGGGTACTCCCCGTTAACCTAGAACCATGGAATTTGGCAAGAAGCAATGTCTAACAGCACAAGTAAAGGATAAAATCTGGAAAACGTAAATATGTAGTTTTTTTTTTAAATGCAAATTTACTTAAAAAAATCTGGAATCGCGCTGTTGAGCGTCACCGACGAATAATAACCTCATTTGAAGTTTGCCTACTTTTAATCTTACCTACAAGTGTGTATGGAACCCTCGGTATGCGAGTCCGACTCGCACTTGGCCGGTTTTTTTCTTACATTCTTACTATATATAGTCTATAACAGAACGTGGGCTACTGCAGCTAAAACTTTAGTATACATTGTGGTCAAAATTGGCACCAAAGTTCTGGCTCCTAACTGCGGAACGCACAATTTTAATATAACTTGACCGTTATAACTTAATTGCTTCATATTCATTTGGCATTTTACCAGATGATAGAAAATTGGCTGAACGCTCAAACTTTAAGCGGTTTGTTCTATGAAGCCAAAAGTATTTAATTGTTTCAACTATTTCGGACTATTTCTATTAATAAAGTAAGTTTCACATTATCTTTACTCATGATATAACAAGGAGGTTACGTAAATTATGTTGGGGACAATAGAACCGATTTAAAAACAAACATTTCTCTAAAAGTAGTTACACTATCTAGGAGTAACTCGAACTACAACGTATTAGTACACTATAATTATAAAAAAACACATTTACGTATGTCTTTTAGTCGATAAATATGTATATATCAGATCATGTATGAAAAACTTATAATTACTGGATGTCGCGCGACCAACACAGATTCATTCGATAGCGGCGCGCGTGCCGGCTAGATTAGACACCGACATAACTTTAATGGCTGTTTAACCTGTTTCACTGTTTCATAACTACAGCTATTAGGGGTATACGTACAATTTAACAGGGATTGATTACGTATTCGATTTGGATTTGGCTTTCAATTGAGAATCGTCGAGATTTACGGCAATACAGTGGCCACGTTTAAATTCTCATTATTCCTGAGTACAAGTTGTTCGTTACCTTTATCTCTTCCAGAAGTAAGTACCTCGACAAGATTGGTCGCAGAGTAAACATTTTGCTTTAACACAATCTACAAAAAAAACATGTTACATTGTAAATGCATCCAATAAACACCGCTGTATTTAATTACGGATATAACTTTAACGCCATCCAATAACGCGGCTCCAAACAGAATCCGACCTCATTCCCTCGGGCGACAATTGCAATCGAATTAACGACTCCCAATCAATACACGAGGCTTTTATGCAACCAACATTCGGCGTTCAGGTTCAACGACACCTGGATTCTATATTATACAATTCAAAGGGCCTTTGATACAGGTTTTTCGACGATGGGGGAGCGTTGAAAAGGTGAGGAATGGTACACTCGCGTCACACAATGAGGGATGTGCTTTGAACGGCCTCAATAGAACGTCAGCGCGACAATTACTTGCGCCGGCAGGTACTGATGTAATTGTTGTTGCTCCCCTTATTAAGGATTATCAAGACATCCGTTGAAATTAAAATCATCTTGCAACTAGTAAATGATTGCATGCTATTTATTAACATTAAATACTGTTTAGTTTAGTGTAGTTTTGTGCCACCATAACAACATATAAAGTAAGTAAAAATGAAAATATGGAAACAGTTTGGATCCTAAGCATAATCATGGCTTATGCAGGTACTAATAATGAAACGATAGGCTAACTGTTACTTATGTTTGCGCAACAACAAGAGTAAGAACAGCAGTTGTCAGCACTGGACAATTTATATTTGAGGGGAAACAAAATTAGGAACCATTGTCATACTGTCGAACAACTTAGTTTACTATAACAGAGAGAACGAAACCATGACATAGACTTACCAGTGGCGCCATCAAAAAATTGTGAGCAATAATTTAAACCTTAATTATCTATACCAATTTGGTCGGCATATCATTACAGGCTATCTACATTACATGTAGATTTATGCACATACGTATGACAATTAATCGAATGTTCTTTCTGCATCTATCTTTCAATGCAATAAACTTTACAATAACTCGACTAATATAACTGCTGATAGTGAGATAAGACGGAGTGCTTAAGACCCCCCGAGTACAGAGTTTAGTCAAAATGGCGACTTGGTGGAAAGTAGGTGGAATCGTGGTCGGCGTACTGGTGGTGATTGGCCTGGTGGCAGGAAGCATCACATGGGCTGTCTTGGCTTCACGCGGACCACCCCCACCGGAGCTCGTGGAACTTGACTGGTGGGAGAATACGGTCATCTACCAGATTTATCCGCGATCATTCAAGGATAGTGATGGAGATGGGATCGGAGATTTGAGGGGTAATCTCAAAATATTTTATATTTAGCTTCTAATTTTGCTTAAGCATCTATGAGGATAATCAGAATGGATAATCATCCATTTTCATTATTCGTCATAGTAAATTAACGTCAAATTTCTTTAAATAAAACATGGATGATAAATGGTTGCTGATTCAAGTATTATCACACAATGTTAGGTATCACCAGCGAATTGGAGCACTTCGTTGATGCCGGCGTCGGAGCAATATGGATGTCTCCGATCTTCACCTCGCCCATGGTCGACTTCGGATACGACATCAGTGACTTCTACAACATCCACGATGAGTATGGCACCATGGCGGATTTTGAGGAGCTGGTCGAAAAGGCTCATGCACTTGGTAAGTTTAAATTTAGTAGGTACAAGCTGAAATCATCTTTTAGTTTAGTTGACGAAATCTTCCACAACTATAAACGACTGACTTACTAATTGCTATTTGCTTTTGTCAGGTATTAAAGTGCTCCTAGACTATGTACCAAACCACGCAAGTACGGAATCCGTCTACTTCAGGAATTCTGAAGCCAGAGATCCTCAGTATGACAATTACTTCATATGGGCCGATCCAAAGATTGACCCTAACAATGCCACCAATCGACTAGTGCCTTCCAACTGGGTATGCTTGATACATAGTATTATCAATATATGTATTAACTGCAGCTAACAGTTTTTGTAATTCTAGATCAGTCAATTCGGTGGCACCGTATGGGAATGGAGTGAGACCCGCCAGCAGTACTATCTCCATCAGTTTGCTATTGAGCAAGCTGACTTCAACTTCAGAGAGCCTGCAGTAAGACAGGAGATGATCAATATCATGAGATTCTGGATCGAAAAGGGAGCCGACGGGTTCCGTTTGGATGCCCTCCCGCACATGTTTGAAGCTGATCCAAATGACTTTGGGGGAGAGTACCCCGACGAACCCCTATCTGGAAACATGTTCCTCAACCCAGATCAACCAGGATACACTACTCAGCTATACGTGAGAGACTTGATTGAACTGTACGATGTCGTTTATGAATGGAGAGACTTCGTCGATCAGTGGCAAAGGGAAAATAATGCCGAGACTAAGTAAGTGATTAAAGTTTTAGAATTTCTAATTACAGTAAATGCGAGATATTTCCCTTTTATAAACAAAACAAAGGACGTTATATACAGCGATCACAAAAGAAAATAAAACTTGTTTCTTCGCGTACACAATAGCTCCTTTTATTCCGCAGTGTATTTATTAACGAGTTGTATTGTTTGACTATTAGGATCCTCTTGGCCGAGGCGTATGCGAATATATCCATGACGATGTTGTACTATGGCAACGAGCGGGATCGCATCGGCTGTCACTTCCCCTTCAACTTTGACTTCATCAATAGCCTCGGGGCGCAGTCCACTGCGAGGGACTTTGTTTACGTCATCAATCGCTGGCTCTCGTACATGCCTCACGGGCGAGTGGCTAATTGGGTGGTAAGGGGTCTTTGAGATCAGTCATTTCAGTGTATGACTCCATGAAATTTTGAGACATTAAAATAAATATAATATTTCCAGTTTGGCAACCACGATAATAACAGAATGCCGTCAAGATTCCGACCAGACATGGTTGACGGATTGAACTCTCTCAACATGCTTCTGCCTGGAGTAGCCGTCACGTACCAAGGCGAGGAGATAGGCATGACAGACGGCTACGTCAGCTGGGAAGACACAGTCGATGTCCAGGCTTGTAACCAGGGCAATCCGGATAACTACCTAGATTATTCGAGGGATCCTGCTAGGACTCCCTACCATTGGAACAACTCGACTAGTGCTGGATTTTCAACCAATCTTCAAACCTGGTTGCCAGTGGCTGCGGAGTATGTGACGATAAACTTGCAAGCGCAAAAGGACGCTGAGAGGAGTCATTACAAGGTGTGAATTTCTTGGTATTTAGAGGCCAGGCGTTGCATTTAAAATCCATTTGTTGTCACCGCGCTCTTCTAATGAACTGAACTGTGATTCCTCTGAGTTCTCTTCAATCAAGTGTTATTCTTATTTCCATTCAATGGTTAATTTTTTTGTTAATTTTCTTTATTGCTTATAATTTGTTATAGATAAATATGAAACCAATTTTGCTTTTATATTTTCAGGTTTACCAATCCTTAACCCGGCTTCGCAAGGAGCCGTCCCTCTCTCATGGAGAAATCTCCATGCAAGCTCTATCTGAGTATACCCTCGTGTTGGTGAGGTACTTGGTGACCCATGACACCTATGCTCTGGTCTTCAACGTGGGAACCCAGACCGACACTGTGGATCTGACCAGGGTCTCTGAACTGCAAGAGCCGATGACTATTGAAGTAGTCAGTGTCTACTCAACTGGCCGGAATGTTGGGTGAGTAACATTCTTAGTGCTAATAATTGTACTCAGCCCAAGTGGATGGAAAAATACCACGATTAGTAATATATTCTTGAATCCTATTGATGATGTATGAAATTTGAAAAAAAAACAATTCTTGACCATGAACTACCTTAGATACTTATAAAATAATTCGAGTAAGTAGACAATTTGTTGTATCCTTATTTTTTAAGGTATATTACTTATTGTTTATCTATTTATCTGCCACAACGAATTTAATACTATAAAACCTTTTATTGTCGTCTTATAAACTGTTACATATTGTTTATGATTTGATTGCCATTATCACTAGATAGTAATAAAGCAATAAAGACATTCGTCGAACAATTTAAAGTAAGTTTTATATAATTTGTGATATTTTCATTTTCAGGGATGTTATTCCCCTCGGTTCAGTGTCATTAGCTGCCGGGGAATCTTTTGTTCTCCGTGCATCTCCGACCAAATAGAGGAAGTTATATTGAGTGCGTTATTTATTGTTATGTGTTTATGTTTATGTATAGAGGACAATAAAACATTTATTTATTATATCTCTTTTTCTATATTTTGATCACTTTGTACTCAATTTGTATAGGTATATATACCTGGATAAAAGGTGTGAATTAGAAATATCAGTGTTCGATACTCGTTTCTTAGACATGCTATAGCCAACCTAGGATCAACTTCTTTCGTATCGAGAGCACACAAGATGCATTGATTACATAAACAACTTACTTAACGCGGCTACCTGTGTTTATATATATATGTAGTCTACAGCTACTAAAGCTAATCGGCAGTTATCTCATGCGACGAAGGTAGTGAGTGCCTATTATACGTTTCCATTGCAATTTGGAACTGACTATAGAGTAGACACAATATCAGCACTCGTCATATCCGGAGAACTAGTGCTGCGCGAAATGCATACAAATATCGACTAACGTATTTTTTTAAATTCAATTCTACTTTGTTGTCATTCGTTTGAGAAATACTAGACATTGGCGGATATTTTAAAAGGATCTGTTACAAGTGTCCCAGACGCAAATTAGGACAAATAATAGCAACAGACTTCACTCTCATAAAATTTCAAGAATACTTTGATTTAACTTTTTATCTTTTTTTTTTTTTTTAACTTTTTTATAATATTGAAATATTGCTATTACTGTACAATCAGGATCAGTTACAACATCGTCCGCATTTTATTTAACGTAATAAAACGTTTTCAACAATTTTTATTAAAATTTAGTTCCTATTTTATTGCTATTAAAATGTAATCACAAGTCCCATCACTAGACCAAGGCTACATCTTTACACCGATCGATCATTAGCCGTCTAATCCGTCATCAGTCATGGTGTGTGTGTCCATGGTGCTCGTCCTGGTGACCTTGGTGAAGTGGGGGGTGGGGGAGCGTGTGCAGCCGTGGTGGTACAACGCTGTCTACTACCGGGTTCTGGTGGACTCCTTTAAGGATAGCGATGACGATGGACTGGGGGACTTGAGAGGTAAAAATTATATAACCTCATAACATCCTATCCCGCCAATTTCCTCAAGGGGTAGGCAGAAAGTATAGAGCGCCATTCACTCCCGACTTGCACCTCAAATGCTTCACTACATTCATCAATTTGTTCATACATAACACGCCGCTACCAAGTACTCTAGTCATGATCTTAATCGTGTATTTGCGACTCACATCATACCTAAACTGTAAGTAGAGTGGCAGTCAAGACAAATTTGTATTATCAAACCGTTATTATTCCAGTGATAAATAATTATTATATATGGATAATATAATTAATCCAAATTTCTCAACGACCGAACAAACCTTTTAGGTAAATTTCAAAGCTTGCGGCAAAGTTTACAAGCCAAAGACTGGAACCTAAGTGGAATTATAAAATGCGAGTGCATTTATTTCTTGATTTGTATTGTTATTTCCAGGAACTACAAAGCAAATGAGTTACGTACGAGCTCTGGGAGCCGATGCAGTAATTCTATCTCCATTATGTGCTAGAAGTACCGACTGCGCTAAGCCTGGGATTCTAGATTTTACAGAAATTGATCCACGCTATGGAAACTTAGAGGCTTTTAATGGTCTACTTGAAAAAGCCAAGAAACTAGGTAGGTAGGAAAAATGATATCTGGTAAAAAAACAAAACTTTTAAAATTAATATACTTTCTCTTGATCCAGAGCTCAAAGTAGTAATAACCCTACCTCTGCAGACAATCAGTGTGGAGTCAGACTGGTTTAAGTCTAGCGTCGATAAAGTGACTGGTTTTGAAGATATAATCATATGGAAGGATGGTGAAGCTGACCAGCTTCCAGAGGTAATATCATTAAGCCCTGAAATGTTTGTTAGTAATTATATTTAGATTCATTCTGATGTGTTGCAGTATCATAGGAAAGCCATTAGGTTGAACATTCAGTAACCTTTTTTATATTATCCACAATACACAAGCAGCCAATATTGCAGGGAACGGAAGGCAGTACATGGATATGGCACGAACATCGCAAAGCTTATTGGAGCGCGTCCAACAATGAGGCCCTGTTGAATTTATGCTCTGAGAGTGTCGCAGCCGCCCTCTCGGCGGCTCAGTGTGCTTGGCTCAGGAGAGGTGTCGCTGGTATCCTACTTAACCCTGACTACACTCCGGATCAAAACTGCGGCGAAAAGTTGTTGAGGAAATTATCCACTGAAGCTGCAAGTTGCGCGCGAGCTGCTAGTATGGAGAGCCCGTCAGTCAGTTTTCTTATTAAACGATCTTTACTTCACCATGGAAATAACGTAACATTATGAAGATTTCTATTTTAAACTTGTGTCAAGCTTGAATCATTAAAATTATCAAATCTGCTTAGTATTATCTGCATTGCTCACTACTGTATCCCAGTGTATCCTAAGTAGGTGGGGAAAGACATGTTTTACACGTGCCCTATATACTTTACACCATTTTTTTTTTCGGTGATTTTAATCACGAGTCACTACGAATTTGATCTATCTAAGAAATAAAACTATTTACTTGATATGATTGTGATATTAGCAGTCATACCAATTGTAGTAACATCACGTTAACATTGAACAGAGTAACGAAAATAATATTAATAATATTTTAATTCCAGGGCCATCTTAGTGGAAACTTGGTTGGAACCAGAAATAGCTGCAAACTACTATAACGAGGGCGGAGTGGGTGCCAACAATGTTCTGAGCAAGGCCTTAACAGGACCAACGAGATCGAATGCAGTCGAAATGGCTTTGGAATTCTATGCGGCGTTGTTAACGGCTCCACAGGATTTGTCTCCCGCTTGGCTAGTAAGCGCATACATTTGTACTCGTTAACATGTTACTGACAATAATTTTACAATTGCACTGTCATCAGAAAAGTAATATAATAAAACTAAGATTAGTCGGAATAACAAAAATATGTCTCTTCAGTAGATATGATAAAAGTAAAAAAATTAAAAACCTTATGCAGAATTAAATCCTTCTTGTTATTTTTACAGACAAGCAATGCAAACGCGAGCCGCATAGCATCACGTTACGGGAGTGATATGGTGGATACCATCAACCTGCTGGCGCTGATCCTCCCCGGAGCTGCTGTTATCCAGCAAGGAGATGAACTCGGAGCTGCCGATACTATCCTAGAGTGGGCCACATCGACTCAATGCTGGCCCAGTGCTGCAGCACCCGCATCAGCACCATTCCCTTGGGACGCCACTATGAATGCTGGCTTCACGGCTGGAGAGCCCTGGCTCCCTCTTGTGCCGAATTATAGATATGCGAATGCTAAAACAGAATTTGCTAATGACTTTAGCCATATTGGAGTTGTAAGAGTGGCCGCAGCTATGAGAAAGTCACCCGCAATTGGTCCTCATGTTGAAGTGAGTAGACTTTCGTTACTAGAAAATCTATATAAATAATAATGCATAGCCGAAATGTATGTATAACTTCCGAGAAACTGAACCAAATTATAATTCAAGTTTTTTATTGCCAGGACAAGGTTCATATAAAAGAAAATATTTGAAAAACGTCCGGGGATGTTTTTATAATCTAATAATATATATATATATATATAATATTTAAAATGAATGTAAATTAGACAGAAGATAGTGGGAGAGATCTGTAATACATTGACAGAAAAACAATGATTTCTCCGTAGTCTTGTTTCAGATTTTGTACTTACTTTTTATTTCATTAAAAAAATCTATCAATGCCATCATGTCTAATGACAGTTTGATGATTTCAGATAAAGCGCCTTAACAGGGCGTTAGCGATATTGAGATGGGGCGGGTCGGGATCTCTGTTGGTCGTCTCAAACTTAGGACGAGAGCAAACTGAAGTGCAACTGTCGAAGATCCCTGGCTTGCCTGCAGAGATGACGGTGGCCACCAGTTCCGGAGGATCAGGGTTCTCAACAGGATCACACATAACTGTTGAGAAAGTGTTGAAATTGGCGCCAGGGGAAACTGTTTTCTTCGCCGGTGGGCCGAGACATTGTGGAGGACCAGGCCCGGTTGATAAAATAACCAACAAACTGGCAGAAGGATGGCAGAAGATTAACAAGTATTTCAGTACTATCTGAAGTTAAAGGTTATCCGGCGTATGTTATAAATATTGTTAAAAAAAAGAATTTGTCTTAATCAACACCATATTTACAATAATCCAAATAAATAATTTAAGATGCTCCATACGAGTATTAGTAAAAGTAAATATTGATAGTTATAATTAGTAACAAAGACAATATGAAATATTGAGTTGATTACTATATATATATACTATGTGTAGAAGTTAATGTAACCTAAAATAATAAACATTGTGATGATAATGTGGCATCAGTTACAATCAATACAGCTAGACAGGTGTAGTGACACTAATCAAGTAAGTAGCTAATATTGTATAGTGATACTAGAGAGTTGAAATTCTAATAATGAAGACGAAAATATGTCAATTCTGTATTTACTTTAGACCCCATCACTTATAGAGGTCGCAGATCAACTTAATACATTCATTTTGATTGAGGAATAGCTTACAGCAGCTATCTTAACAGCGTAGTTCTCTCGTCCAGATATAGTAAGGCTTTTAATAGAAGTCCTAACTACGGCCCTGTATTGTATACGCTACGCTACACACGCCGCCTGCCGCCATTTAAGGCTATTGTCTCCGTGACCTATATCCGCCGCACTAGGTAATATTACGAAAAACCCAAGCTTTGCATAAGTAACCTGGGTTTATTAAACCCGCTTTGAGCCTTTGTGTGCTATACGACACGTACCATTCTTATTGCTTGATTAAAATGTTACTTATGTCTATTACTTATGCAACGAAAAAAACGATGACAACCTACGAGGACAACCAACGATGACAACCAACGATGACAACCAACGATGACAACCAACGATGACAAGCAATGATGTTAACGTTCCTAAAACGATTAACTTTACTGCAACACTGTTCGCTAATCGGTACCTAGACGGAATCTTAAATGGATATTTTAATTGTAATTCTAGTTATTTGAAAAGAGTTTTCAACAGAAAACTTACAAATAGATAGTAATAACTGAAAACAGATTAAAAACATGAACGGAACATTAGCTACCTGCTTTTTCCTTGGCGGCGGTAGTTCTCTGCAAATTTTACCATTGCTAAGAAACACACAAACAAACGTTTTTTCTTCTATAAATAAATAAGCCACATAGTAGGTACCTGCAACAGGATCGCCGGCAGCTTCTTACCGCCAATCTTAGAATATACATAATACAATAGGAGTGTTTTCTGTGGGAAGGTAACGTAGAATCTCAAGTGCAGCTAAGTGAACATCGAGGAGATCAGAGTGACGCGCCAACAGATCCCTGGCTAGCGAGCGTCCACTAGCAACCACATGTTAGGTTTCAACGGTATAAGTATGTATGTTGGTACTCACAGAACTTGCTCTTCTCAGCATGGCTATAGGTGGTGAGTGCAGCTAGCGCGGTGAGCACGAGCAGCGCGCGCGCCCTCATGGCGGGGCAGCGCGGGCTAGCTGGGGCCCGGCGCGGCGCGGACTGCCCCACGGCTGCCCGCCGACACCAGCTATCGACCGCCAGCCCGCCGCGCACGCGCGTCGCACACACCCCGCACCACGGGGTTGCTACATACAACTATTCAAACAATATATTGTTAGAAAAAAAAATCAAAGCCTTGCCATTCGTTTACCCGCGTTTGAATGACACTGACTTTAAAACGACTTGAGTGAAGATTTACACTAATGATGCTCTTTCTCTTGAGCTAAAATGTCGAATTAAAAAACCTAGTTGTAATCGACTTTCAGGGTTCGCAGTCGTTGTACCGTTGTAAGTTCAAGGACGCAGTCAAAAATATACCCTTTTTTTTGTTATATTACTTTTACAATCAGCTAAGTTATAAATGGCTTCATCTCCGCTACTTTACCCGCGGAGCAATAGAGTATATTTTACTCAGGAATAATAAAGTTTAAATAAAAATGAGAAGTCACAGGAGTTAGTAGGTACTCATAGTATTTACAAACACGCAGTATCTGGCAACACTCACGCAGGGGACGCTCGATGAGTCACTCATTCGTTGACTTACTACATACTCGTAGCCGAATGGACCGCTACTACTAGGCAGCCGCCGTAGCGTCTCTGCTACGAGTTTGGCTACTATACTGACGACCCGCCCGGGCTCGCACGTGTAGACAAAAACTTTCATCCCCTATTCAACCCCCTCGGAATTGGAATATCAGAAATCACGTCCGGTAGCAGGAACATTGTCGACAACGTTTTCGTATCGCCTTCGATTATTTTTATATTGAAAAATGAACAGCGCTGCGGCGGTGAAAAGTGGAACTACAAATTAGTATGACAATTTTGACATTTCGCGAGTTTTTCGTTTCGAATACGTTATCGACAATGTTCATGCTACCGGCACTGAAGTCTTGAAACACGTTTTCTTTCCATTTTAACCGAAAGTTCAATTTCAGATGGATACATATTTGAATAATTATTATCGATGGATTTAAATTTAATTCTACTAAGCTGGTACGTAAGCGTACGCCCCACCTGATGGTGAGCTGTCACCATAGCATAGATGTCCTTATTTCAAAATGTAATAAGATGAAGTATCGCGAGATTCATCACTAACTGCTTGTAGGTACCTACAATTAAATTTAGCTTGTGCGCTTTTTAACTTAGTCAGGTAGAAATAGTTGTCATATTAGTTCCTGTTTATTTTAATTCTGTCATTTAATTTGCCACAAATTACCGAAGGCGATAGTAACTAAATCCACATCAAGTCGCAAGCAGAAAAAACCTATTAGTTACGTTTTGAAGACATGATGCTAAGTAAGCGAAAAGGGTGATGTGACGGTATAAAAAGGGTGAAATGGAAAATATTTTGGCTCCACCTACGGTTATGGTTGGTTGGGTTAATAATATATCAACTATGACAGCTAACTACGGGTGTATCGGGTTTATGTGAATGATAATTGGAGCCACCCGACTGAGGACAGTACCTCCACCTTAAAGAGATTGCATTCAATTAACATTACCCTGATATCGGGTTGTTCTGCAGTGAGTGAAGGCAGCCTGCTCGAAGATACGCTTTCCTGGCAGTAAGCATATAATATGATAGACAGTAAATCATTTCAACAATACGGCCTAGTAATTGTAGGAATTTATGATATAAGTATTAAGTATGCCCGTCCCCATCAAGGTAAAAGTATAAAAGGACTAGCTGACCCGACAGGCGATGTCCTGTCTTAACTATGAATTCATGTGTTTTTTTTCCTTCCCTTCTCTTGACAATAAAAAAAACAAATAAAAAAATATTAGCGAAATCGGTAGAGGCGTTCGTTCACGCGTAATGCCATGAAGGGAAATAGGGCTTCATTTCATTCATCCACACTTACTACGTCCAAAACACTGATAGGCAACTTTATAGAGTTTGATCGGTAAACTCCTACAATGTCGATACTTCAAGCAGAAAATGATAGTAAGCTAAAATAGCGTTACAGCGTAGGGAAACCAGGGCCATAATCCAAAATTACAAAAAAGTATTCTTAGTTAGATAACAAAGCGTACACCCCTAAAGTCGGTAATGGTCTCGAACTGGGGGTCATGTGGTGCCCACGACCGATGCCGACTTGTCAAGTTGACGCTGCGAGCGAACCCTTGCCGATCTCCCCCGCGCCCCCGTCCCCGGCCCTCACATCGAGTGCCACTCCACGCGAGAGCACTACATGTATGAAGGTATCTTTCGAGGAGGTGCTAATATTAGCTGTCTATTCCAAGAGGGTATATATATGCTTATTATTTTTTGTTTTAGGATATTAAGGTGATTTCGTAAATATATCCTTAGTGCTATATCTCCTTGTAGAACATTTCTTCATTATTGAACATTAGCTTCTATGTACTGCGCTTTATTCATAGTAAGTTACTTGACACACTGACAAGCACCAAAACTATATATATACTTAGTAAAAGCGTAAATGTTTTCTTTAATACCACTAAGCATACGGCCCACCTGTAATCAGTCACCACCGGTAAGCAGTCACCGTAGCGGTGACCATCCCCAGTCGGGCCGCCCCAATTTAAATGGGAAAACCCACGGGAAATCCCAAATCGCCCTACCTATCTTTAAAATGTTTGAGATATTAGATATACTTAGCCCTGTATACAAATGTAAGTCAAGGGGGTCATCTCTCTAATATTAAATTAATTACACTACTCCAAGTAGGTAATGGTGTCGATTCTGTTGTACAAAATTACTAAACATAACTAACTTGACAGGTCTAAAAGTCTTGCTATCCCTTTCTCATGTGCGGGGTTAAATAAGGATGGCAATACTTTTTGACCCGCAAATTAGTTTACTTTAATAAAAAATATTTGTTCCACGCAAACGAAACCGGGTGCAAAATGCTAGTAATTAGTAAGAGCTAAGCGTTGAAGTATACACTGAAGTGTTAACTCGAGACTGATATGTGTTAAGTACGATAATATTACACTATTGAATTACGACACATACGAATACGTGAGATGAGAATATATTAAAGCGTCTGATCGCGACTATGTCCGCGTTGAGCTTGGGATGTCAGTGGAACCTAAAATTTTCCCGGGATAATAAGTATTCTATGTGTTTATCCAGGTTAAAAGTTATCTGTGTTCCAAATTTCATCCAAATCCGTTGAGTAGTTTTTGCGTGTAAGAGTAACAAACATCCATCCATCCGTCCACCCATACTCACAGACTTTCGCATTTATAATATTAGAAGGAAGTACTCTACCTACTCTATAGTACAGATACCTCAAAATAGACACAGCACAAGGAAGCAGAAGTGTCCGAAAATGGACTAAAAAGCACATGCACCACGCTGATTCCTGTTCTAGGTTGGCGGAGTATTGATAGACCGCGATTTCACTGTTGATTTGAACACCTTTACCGTTTCTTCCACATTCACCGAAAAACGGGAGCTAATCAATTCGCTGGCTGTCTTAAAAATAAATCTATACTATAAAAATGAATCGCTGTATGTGTTGCTAGGCGCAAATCTCGAGAGCAGCTGAACCGATTTCGCTAATTCTTTTTTTAGAATATTCCTTGAAGTACCAGGATGGTTCTTACGGAGAGAAAAAAAATAATAATTGCCTGACAGTCTGAAAACGGGTAGAAAAATAAATTTATAAATGTCAAGCAGGGGTGGGCCGCTAGTAATAATATATAAAAAGAACATTATTATTCCAGCACTTCTGTTAATCGCGAACCTATCGACTAATTACGTGAATCAATCAAGATTATTAACAAAAAACAAGTAAGATAAAAAAGTGTGGAGTCCAGGATCAGCAGAGGTCTCGAATACCGCTCAGCCGAGTGAAGGGTTGAGAGGCTGCTCCTGGGTACCCCAGACCACCGCTGATGATAGCAGACCGCCGAAATTTACAACTGTTTCTAAATATCAACAAATTGTTCGTGCGCTATCAGCTTATCTCAGATAATTTGAATGGTTGCGACGTGCGCCGTTGATAATGTAATGACGTATCGTGATTTTTAATCGTGTCATTAGGCTAGGCGACTCATTGTCTCGTATTTACGTAGTGGAACTAGAAATCGTCAGAAATAAGATAGATCTCTAGTTGGCACAATCAACCTAAATGATCTGTCCACCTTTTAGAATATTTCCTGATGTTCTTATTACCAAGATATTATGACCGGATTGCCACAAAAGGACAGGCAAAGACAGCTCTTTCGAGTGTATTGTTTCGATTTGTAGCATAAACGGCTTGCTACCAAACAATTATCTTTTCCGTTAATTATTATTAACGCAGTCATATTACTTGTTAAATTCCTGATTCCTGATAAAACACTCATAAGAGAGAGCTAGCACGAAAAGACCACACTGTAGCGGACTCGACTGAAGAGTATGATATTATAGCTATGTATGCCAGCGCCAAGTAACATCGGAATCCGACGCGAGAAAAGCGGGCACGTTTAATTTCCTAGAAAATGTAGCCACGACAGTGCGTGCTAGGGCTGCCTCACTCCTGCGGATATATTCGATACGTCGCCTCGGTAAGCGTTACCATTGCGGATATCTGTTACAAGTGCACAATCACAACACCGCGCGCGGGATTAGGACAAGCCAAGAAGCACCAAGAAGACTACAACTGGGTATATCTCATACGATTTCTTGCCTAGAACACTGATTCTCTTGGTCATCCGAGCTATTTTCAGGATCATTGACAATAATAATTAAAATATGATCAATTTGGTCCTGCTCGCAACCTCAAGCTCAAATAAGTTCGATGGTTTTGCTACGAAATATCCTTCATGCCCTATTTGATGGAATTTGAACGGGCAACCCGGCAGTTGTAGGTTCTTACCTCTCTCATACATATTATAGAGCACCACTTCATTTGTGACTTGCACATGTATTTTGCTTCTTCTGCATTTATTTATAAATCTCATTAATCATGGCCGCCGAACACTTTACCTTTCCATCATTTAGTTCTTTAAATTTTTCCGGTGCCGTTGCTTCCTGGTCACAGCTTTGTAATAATCTTGATATCCGCATACTTTATGAAACGCATCGCTCCCATCCCTAGAGCCGTCTCTGTGTGTGTACAGAAATTGCTTTTTGGGTGAGCAGCAAACATTAATTGAAACAATCTTGTAACTATATAGAATATACGTAATACTGTTACACATACAAGCTTAACTAATTAGCGCAGCTGAATATTACACACTGGAATGATCACCATAACCATATAGGTAATACGCAGGTCGTTGAACTCTTCGCTTCTGAGTATGACGACCATCTCACCTAATTGTTGATGTGAACAGATCTTCTATACTACTTCTTCTTCTTCTTCTTCCTAAGTATGGCAATCAATCCCTTCAGGGACTATTTTTGCCAGTGTCGAGTGTTAGAGAATTTTCATGTTGCAAAATTTCTCGTGTTTGCCGCATTAAAATGCCTAGTGTCATGCATTCTAACGCCCAATGGAGTTTCTGGAGACAACCCACGGCAGTAGCAGATCGTAACACGCCTTTAGATTAGAGGTAACCTATTGACCAAAATGATAAATCACTTAACCCAAAAGTCGTATTATGGCATTATTTCCAATGCTCCTATAAATCAGTCACTAAATGAAACTTTACTGCACATATCGACACCAAAAATACACATTAAAGATCACTATAACACAATTTACGACACACTGGAAAAAATCTCAACCGCTCCGCCTGATTCCCGCCAAAAACCCTTCTATACTACTTATTGATTAGTTTGTTAGCTGTGCCGGTAGCAGGAACATTGTCGACAACGTTTTTGTATCGCCTTCGATTATTTTTGTATTGAAAAATGAACAGCGCTGCGGCGGTGAAAAGTGGAACTAAAAATTAGTATGTCAATTTTGACATTTCGCGAGTTACGTTTTCGAATACGTTGTCGACAATGTTCCTGCTACCGGCACAGATGCATGCCTTTTCTCCTTATGAACTATATATACCTACCTGCAATGATATTACATGTATGTGTTTACTTATAATATCATTGCCTATCTGCTTTATAATTCCTGAAATCTTTATGGGTCATGGAATTGTATTTATCGTACATACATACAATAACGAATTAATTTACTTAATTCCACATTGACTTGTGTTGATAGCAGTGGCACAGACGACGTATGCGTATCGATTGCGGTCAAATATCCATAATTTAATGGTCTTTTAACATTGCGACGCTTTGCGTCATAATAAATACCCTCACTTCCGAAGTTGCCTTGAGCTTATGCAAGCTGGTAAATTTGTGTTATTATTAATTATTATCAAATTTCCATTCATATGTTAATTAGTGTGTTTAGTTTAAGTTACGATGGGATTTAAATATTAAAAAAAAAACCCTAAATTTAAAATACGTAACTGTAGGTTGGGCACCTGCAGTAGATTTAGGATGTAGTTAGCAATAAAAAGAGGCATAATACAACTACAGACTAGAGAGCGTTTGAAGAACAATTTAATAAACTACATAAAGTCGGTTAAACAAAAGTGAAACTGACCGTCTCTGCGCTTAAAATGCACGTGTTTCTAGAAAACTCAACACGCAACGCAATGGAATGCGAACAATATGATACAGTTTTTCAATCTTTACGGCCGGTAGTAGCAGTAGAGATTTTAAGCCATTATAACCATTAAACTGAATTAGTGCGCCTCGGGTGTACGTAGTCGCGATCTGATCGCGGGGCGCGCACGAATTACTGTACTAGGGTCCTATCCTGTAATTATCGCCAATCGTACGTCGGGACTGTTTCCCTTTATTTAACGAGGCGGATAGTGTTCAGTGTGTGTACGGGCCGTGTTATCGGCCGTGGGGCCGCGCGTGCGCCTCACCGCTTAGTGCGTCCGCGTGCGCCGCCGGAGCGCGACATGAACCTCTTCACGCAGCTCGGGGACGAGCCGCGCGCCACACACCTCATCGAAATAATTAAGCCCGACCCCAAGGACTGCCCCACCGCTGCCCTCCCGCCGGAGGGGAACGTTAAAGCACGCAACTATCGGTTAATCAACGAGAATCTTCGCGCGTACTCGCCAGCTGGGGATATTCATACGACGCCGCGCAAGGGAACAGTGGTGTCTAAGTTTGATGTGTGTTCGGCTTTATCACCGCCGCGAGCCAGGATCCTGGAGCTTCTGCGGCCGGAGGACGAGGGCCGGGATGCCCTGGAGGCTATAGTCCGGCCCGCGTCGCGGCGCGGGCTAGCCCGACCTCTCGACGAGGACACGCGTCGATTTCTACAAAGAGCCTTGCAGTCGCCGAGCCCTTTCTCAACGGCCGCCACACCCGAACCACCGAAAAAACCAGATGACAATAAGAGGAATAACAAGGAAACTGAAAAAGTGCAAGAACCAGTGGAATATACCAAATCCCAAAAAGCGGACGCAGAAAGATCCCTAGCGGACGAGTTGCGAGAAGCAGAACAAGAAGTCAAGTACGTGGGGACGATACGAAGGGACATCTTCCTAGAATTCGGAAAGCGTGGGATTAGAGAAGCCGCGGAGCGAGATCAGTTGGGGAAGCTGGCGTTGTCCGTGGAGGAGGACGACGGGGAGGAAGAGGAGTGTGGGCTGAGCGGCGCGGCGCGGCGGCTGGACGCGCTGCTGGCGGAGTCCCGCGGGCTGCACGCCGAGCTGGCCGGCATCCAGCAGGACTTGCAGGTGCTGGCCCGGCGCCACCCCTGACCCGCGTTGGTACCACTCCTGGTATCGCACACTACCCACCGCACGCTCTAGCTACTAGCTACCAACACTTGTTAAAGATTGCTTCAGACACATAATGGTCACTGCTCCCTGATCATTAAGCAGCCACTACCAATTGTATAACGGAATTATTTGCAATGATATTGGACCTCACCAACCTATAACGTTACTATTTGCTTCTTACTTATCTTTCTTTAGATCTTAACCAACGGTTTTTACCAAAACGGTGACAGATTAAAAAATCATTTGCTAAAGAATTTCGCTTCATGCATATAATTAGCATCTTTGTCTCGCGACATTCGATTACCTATTTACATCAGCTCGTTATCAGTCGTTGTCGGTGGTAGGGAGAGTTCATTGTCATTTAAATGCACACTCGAGGCATGTAGCTAGATTGAAATACTCGTAGCATTAGTATTGTTAGATATGATTTTTGTTTTATCCATTTTTACTATTGTGTTATAATCTACATCTATTTCTACATCAATTGTCAATATTAGAACAGGAACCAAAATAATTAGAACGCTCATTAGTTAGTAAGATACTTAAGAATACTTAGATACTGCTATTTTCTAATTAATTATGATCAGGTATAATTATAGTAAAAACTAAATTCCTTAATTAAAATTTCATAACATTGATAAATACTAAATAGTTTTAAGTGATCATTAAGAAGAAAAGCGAACAAATATTTACATTGAGTGTCGATAACTTGAATTATTACACAACATGACGCCAATTACCAAATGACACCAGTCGGTAATAGATTGATCTATACTAGCTACTAGCTGACACATGCCACAGTGACCTGGAAAATTCCAGAGATAGACCAACAAATTACATACCTAGCCTACGATACGAACAGCCTGCTAGTCTCCTTGCTGCTAGTAAACACCTACAAACACTACAAACACCTACAAAATATATGAAGAACGTAATTATCCTGCTAACATTCTTATAACAACATTATTTATTGTATTTGAAAAAGAACGGAACATAGCAGATGACAATGCAAATACCAATCAAATAAAGACCAAGTCATATCGGTGAAAGTGAAGTAAAAAAATACCAAACACGACAAACGTGCTAAAATATTAAATCAACATTTTGCGAAAGCTATTAGGCGTCACAATGGTAGTGGTGCTTATTGATATTTATCGTTGTTTTTAATTTCATGCTTCAGAAGTTGGTATCGATAACGCGGTGAAGGGGTTAAGTGGCAAGCCAGTGCACTAGTTTTTTAAAATTAAAAAAAACAAGTGTCTTTGTGACAGTTAGGTTCAAATATAGAATTCCGACCAGGTGCAGTCAGCGCGCGCGTGTCGTTGCGCGGCGGCTGCGCGGGCGCTGGTGGGCGAGGCGCGGGCCTTGCGCTACCTGGACGACGTGGTGGCGCTCCTGCGGGGAGACGTGCTCTCGGCGCGCCGGGCGCAGGCCTGGCCCTTCGCTATTGGCCACCGGCAGCCGGGCCGCAACTACATCGTCTGAACAGGTAACCTTCATCTGAATACTCACATTCTCTCTCCTACAATACAATACGCCGCGGCTGAGTCCGCCACTGTGGCCCCCAATAAGCCATTGTGTAAAAAAGGTGAATTGCGAGCGAGATTAGCTTGTATAAACCCTTTATGTATTTGTGATAAGTCTAATATTTAGTTCCGAAGTTCCGAACCACGTTCAATTTAGGTACGTGTGTGGCAATTTTTATAATTTTAAGATTAAATAAAAAACAAACATCTATCATATACTATACTATCGCATTTATTGTATGAGTAGGATTGTAGGATGTATGTCACGCTCGCCGAGCCTAGTAACGTATTAATTTTAACATCACGCATGATGTATTTTAGCAGTACAACTTTTTTTTTACTTTTACTTTTTTAACTTTAGTTTTAGCAGAATTGCACTGCAGTGTGTAATTTTCCCAAAAAAGTATATGACACTTCGCATAAAATGTAAAGACAATCTACTGTAAACTGCTTCCTCATTTCCAAGTGTTCCACGGCTCATGAGCCGTCGCAATCTGTTTAGGTATCGCGTGTGCAAAGCGGTTAGTCGACTCCAACAAGTAATAACTGCGTTACGAACACTTCGCGGTTCACACGTGTGGAAAGTGGTATGGATGAAATAATAGACAAGGTGGAATACACGGGGTGCTCGCTGCAACAGCCGGCTAGCTAGCGCTCACAGAAACGGTGCGTGATGGTTGAAGCGACATGCGTATCGAGATTAAATTAGTTTTTTTTGTGACTAGATAAAAACTTTTTTTCAGATACTTTGCCGTGGAGTTCCGTCTTATGTCCCCATTTTAAACAGAATTTCATTGTTCTATTTCCGCTTCTATTGTTACCTCATAACCCATAGGGTTTTCCCTATGACGGTTGCAGACAACTGGCGTCATTTTGGATGAATACAAGGAAATATTGGTAACCAAATCCGCAATCTATAGGTATATATAAAAATGAATCCCAATTTCCCTTGGTTACGACATCACGCGTGAACAGCTAGATCGTTTTCGCTAATTGTTTATTGGTGTCTGTTATTGTCAGAAGGAAAGAAAAAAAACGGAACTTTTTTAATTTCGGGATAAATCAAAGACCCTTATATCTATTGTGTATTTGTCATATGAATTCATAGCTAAGAGAGGCCAACGTCTGTCGGGACAGCTTGTTTCTATATCGACTTCAGAAGTTCCAACTAAAAACACCTATATTATCACTAAGACATAACAAATTTTCTATATCTTTTTCGAAGACACAATACGCCTCCATGACAAATTATATCTCAATCAATTCAGCGGATTCGTGCTAGAACTCATGAGTATTACTAGTTATCTAAATAACTTTTTATTACAGCTTATAATTTTCACAAAAACTGTGTGTAGACGAGTTCGCTTTACATTTGTATTGAATTAAGATAATTTGGAGGTCCCAGAAGGAGGTAACTCTACAAAAAGTAGCAATTTAAGTGTCTGCCACATAAATTGTATCATGCAATTAGTCGAGTAGGTTTTTAAACAAACCAACAAACACAACCGACTTAAATATAAAAATGGATTCTAGTTCTAATTATTATAAATAAACATTAAAAAAAGAGTTTCTTGCCTGTTCTTTTCAGTTGGCTTTTTTCCGAACCGGCGGTATATTAGACTTTCATAAATATAATAGTAGGAATCTGATAAAAAAGAAAAACGAACCATACAGTAGTCGCTTACAATGTGGAACATTTGATATCTGACTGCCAACTCTACAACCTCGCATTCTCATTGGTCAAATCAAATAGCACGCGCTTCTCCTGCTTCCTGTAACACAAATCCGTCCCTCTCGCGAGCTCACTCCCACATATTGCAGGAAAACGAGAGGAAGATATTACACATCCAAAAAATGTTTTGGTTTTTGAAATAATAATAGCATCGCATATCACAAGGAAAGAGGAGAAAAACTTAATGTAATGCAAATCTCTCGCTATTCATAATACCTTTAAAGGAGATCATCCATGTTACTTAGAGATTTGATCCAAATCTGAAAATGGCGGCCAAACCTTTTATTAGTATATTCTGTTAGAGCTTCTCCATCTGAGAATTTATTACCATGGCACCAAAGTTGGACATTTCATTTGTCTTGGTTATTTTGAATTCCTATTAAAAAAAAAGAATATACCGATTTTCTAACTCAAATAAATTCATCTACAATGGTCTTACAGGTTTGAGGCCACAGTAATAAAATTGATGATGTCCTTATTAAAATTCTACACTACCCTGCCTTATAAACAAGCCGGCTTAACGTATCCGACACGACACCGACTCGCGCGCCTCGCCTAGGTAACGGGAACGACACGAGGACGGGACCGGGCTATGTTTGCCCCACTTCCTCGTCCCGCGAGGCCGACTAGCCGAGTAATTATGGCGCTAATATTTAATAACGTGTGACGTAGTACACAAGTTAATGATGAAAACGTGAGTTTCATTTAATTAAGAAAATAGTCGCTAGTTACCTTGAAAGGTCTTTATTACGTTTCCAAATTAATGTTTTTTTTTCTTTTATACCACTAAGGTGGCAACTGCTTACCATCTGCGGGCCGTATGCTTGTTTGTCTTCTGTCTCACCTAAGTAGTATGAAAAAGAAAGAAATAAGAAACATAGATTATTAATAATTATTAATGAAGGGCCAAGATAATTTGCTTTGTTTGACTCCAAACCAGTGCTTCAATTTAACGATGTCATTTCTGTCCACTAATTCTTATGTAGGCTCTATACTTCACGGTTTAGAATAACTACACCTCTTTACCAGTAAAATAGCAATGTAATGCAATACAATATTAATAGGAAATGCGATCGATAATAATCGGTAGTTCACGTAAAACATAACGACCACTACACTAGTTATATCCGCAAATCCCTACTGCGGTGTGAATGGCACGACTTCACCGACACGCGACTACGACGAAATTGTTATTATTGAAATTAAAAAAATATCTAAGCCCTTCAATAATTTGAAATTATTCAATGAGACACGACACATGTCTTTTTAGCGCAACGATGTGAATGGAACCAATTCGAAAAGTATTCCAAAATTGTTTCTTTTTTAAATTGTACACCAACGGTCATGACGCATTGAGTGCGAAATAAAATATCGATAAACAATAAATAATGTAGGTACAGATACGATTCATTCTTTAAGTACGGTTATTTGTCGTAACGAAATACAAAGAGTAACGGAGAAGTATCATAGAAATCGGTTCTAATAAGAATCTCATTACAACACTAGCTGTGCCCGCGACTTCGTACGCGTGGAATGAATATTGTACATAGGTTTTATTATTTTTGCGAGGAACCTTAATTATTTTCCCAAACTAAAAGTAACCTAAGCGCCTTATAGCATTTGAAATCGGTCCAACCGTTCGGATTTTGTTCTCAATATGGATGGTACTTACCGTTCGGTATAGGAACGGACATAAAGTCAAAAGTAATTCCTTATTCTTATGATAAATGCACTGTTTGTATTGAACAATGGCCATATGACAGGCAGCAGTAACGCCCGATTGTTATGTTAAATTCACCGAGTGCTTTGTCATTTAACGTCAACAATTCGGATTGTGGTTTTCGAAAGGCAATATGTTGATACATATAGTGGTTTCCATATGCCTACAATTGCATTCATACGAAGGTTTCTAGATCCACAAACTCTGTTCTGCAATTCATTTTTAATTTAATGACGGTTCTCCCTTTTTAGGGATCCGTACATTAACAGGAAAAAGGAACCCTTATAGACCTGTCTGTCTGTCTGTCAAGAATGTTTATCTCAATAACGCGTGGAGTTATCACATTGAAATTAATATGAAAAACCCGGGTCTATGGTCTCTTTCGGCTGTAAAATAATCAAACTTATAAGTCAATATGAAGAGAAGATATGACCGTTTATGTCGCAAATTTTCGCATATTTCGTGATTTCACAAGGAAATGTAAACCTTTAGGGTACTTCCCGTTGACCTAGAATCATGAAATTTGGCAAGAAGCAGTGTCTTACAGCACAAGTAAAGGGAAAAATCTGAAAACCTTAAATAAGGAGTTTTTTTAATGCGAATTTACTAAAAAATATTCCTGAATCGCGCTATTGAGAGTCACCGACGAATAACGACCTCATTTGAATTTCGCCTAATATTCCCCTCGGTGCGCGAGTCCGACTCGCACTTGGCCGGTTTTTTTTCTTTGCAACTGATGCACATGGATTTTCTTAGTTTTGAAATAAGAATATTTTTATTTACTAACAAACATTATGTCCGTTTTAATTTCAGAGTCAGTGGGAACATTGTATGTCAGTGGAGAAGAATCGTCAATACAAACGTGAAAGACTGACACCTCGAGTGAAATATGATTGTCAATTATCGCGACATGTGTAAAGTGATGCTCTATGACGTTTAGTGTTGGCTCTAAATCGAACTCGAAAACATGGATATGCTAAGAATAGAGAATACGGTATACACATTCATAATCTATGTAAACTCTAATGCTATATATAGGTACAATCACTGAGCTTTACTCACAGACCTAGGATTTTATATATAAGGAATTACCATTATACATACTAGTCCCCAGTCGTGCGGCTCCAATTCTAATTGGAAAACCCACGGGAGATCCCATTTCGCCCTACCTCTTTTAAAGCTTGTGGTGTAATTGATCACCGTACTTATAAAAACCTATCGGTACGGGGTTTCAATCTAGAGCGATTAAATGACAGACTGTCACTACAAGCACACGGCCACCACGGCTATAAAAATGGTTGCAGGATAGCGAGCACCGGAAAAATTCACATGTTCACATGCAAGGCGCGAGTGATACTCCTGGTGTTGCAAGCGTCCATAGGCTGCGGTAACCGCTTACCATCAGGCGGGCCGTATGCTTGTTATATATATATTTGCTGTTGCTATTTATACATACGTTAAACTTGAAAATAAAGTGTGACTTGTCCAATGGTGTCATTCATGATCTTGATTTAATGTTGAGCTTACGCTAAACTATAAAGTAACCACAGTTTAGCGTAAGCTGGTGCAACTGTGTAAACATAATACCTTTAATAAAATCCAAGTAATGTTGTGTTATTGTCGGTGGCAATTATGAAAACCGCAAGCGTAGCCCCAACACCGGTCTCACAACTAGCTGCCTATTACTATGCGGTGTTTAGCGGGAATACAATTTATTGCAATGATGCGTCATATTATCATAAACAATAGATAAAACAAATAGACAACGAATCTTTTAAAATAGTTGTTCATTCTAAAGTACGAATAGACATATATTGGTGTCAATAATAAGCAAACTTCAAATAAAGCTTGTGGAGTTTCCAATATGGTTGTCATTCAAATAGCTATAGCACATATCTTCCATACTATGACACTGTTACACAAACGTAGTTCTAGTTGCATGATTGATCACAGTAATTAAGTTTACAAAAACACATTAGTACAGACCCTTTCAACTCGAAACTGGATACTGGGAACTAAGATAAGCGCTTAGTTTATGTTACAGACATTCAGTCAGTATATTTAGGTCAAGATTTACCACTAAGACATCCACTATATACGGTTTTCCAAGACATGTGCATAAAATGCCGCATGAGTTGACTTTAAAGCCGTTCAAACGTGCAAAGATTTGCAAAGTATTGCGTTTGCACTTTGCAGCTGAGGAATTTTTTTTATATATATTTGTACAACGTGCTTCCATAGGCTACGGTAACCGTATTCCAAAAAGCCTAAAGCTAATTTGTAATTTGCATTTTACAAACGATATTAAATCGTATTTTCGTTGCAGTGGCTCGATAATTAATTGCAGACGAAATCACACGTCCCGTCGACGCTTCACTCAATTATCCACTTTGCACCCTTTCACTTTAAATGTAATATAGCTTAGTTATAATTTAAAGTGACGTTCAGGGCCGTTGCGAGTGCGTTTATCTAATACACGTCAGTCTGGTAAGCACCTTGGTTCAACCTTTGATTTATTTCGCTCTCGCTAATATGAAAGTCACTTGATAACGCACGTTGTATAATTATCTACTCTGAGAAATATAACACTAAGTAAAACATTATATATAACAGAGGTCAAAAAGGACGAATGATATTATTACAACAAAGCTGAATCTTTATTCAGCTTCTCCATAGAGAAACGTCTTACGTCTTTACGTAAGACGTTTCTCTATGGATATTATGGTGCGTTCAAATTGTGGCGTGGCAAGCAATGATTGCGAACATTCAATTCTGATAGATTTTTCAGGCAAAAGTCTGAAAGATTTGATTGCTCGTTAAAGGCATGTGCGCAGTTTGGACCCAACATCTAGTGGATGAATTAAATATGAGTAAACGATTTATTAATATGGCGCAAGCTCTCTTATTATGTAACATGTAATATATACATATATCAGGTTGTAATGTACATATAAGTGGCCAGAACGTTAATAAAAGTACTATTTTGACCCCGAAAGGTATTTTTGTAATTATAAAAAAAATATTATGCTGTAAACAAACATTAACAAATATGTCAAATGCATGATATTTATTTGTATTTTTATCCAGTTTTCAATGTGTTCAAGTATGGAATCACCGATATATTTATTTGTATTTTTATCCAGTTTTCAATGTGTTCAAGTATGGAATCACCGATATATTTATTTGTATTTTTATCCAGTTTTCAATGTGTTCAAGTATGGAATCACCGATATATTTATTTGTATTTTTATCCAGTTTTCAATGTGTTCAAGTATGGAATCACCGATATATTTATTTGTATTTTTATCCAGTTTTCAATGTGTTCAAGTATGGAATCACCGATATATTTATTTGTATTTTTATCCAGTTTTCAATGTGTTCAAGTATGGAATCACCGATATATTTATTTGTATTTTTATCCAGTTTTCAATGTGTTCAAGTATGGAATCACCGATATATTTATTTGTATTTTTATCCAGTTTTCAATGTGTTCAAGTATGGAATCACCGATATATTTATTTGTATTTTTATCCAGTTTTCAATGTGTTCAAGTATGGAATCACCGATATATTTATTTGTATTTTTATCCAGTTTTCAATGTGTTCAAGTATGGAATCACCGATATATTTATTTGTATTTTTATCCAGTTTTCAATGTGTTCAAGTATGGAATCACCGATATATTTATTTGTATTTTTATCCAGTTTTCAATGTGTTCAAGTATGGAATCACCGATATATTTATTTGTATTTTTATCCAGTTTTCAATGTGTTCAAGTATGGAATCACCGATATAGTTCTGAATGTTACATTTTTTGTCTTGAGATTTATCATATGTATTTTTTTTTAGTATTATGCGGCTAACATACACAAATATTATTATTAATTAACATATTTTTATAAAACGACAGAAATAAATAATTGTGTAATAAATTAATTGCAATGTATAAATAATTGCGAATTTGTTTAAATACTTTAATTACATATAAGTCTGTTCTCTGCAGTATATATATGTGCATAACTAATTCTACAGTCAACTCATATAACAGAACATTAATCAATGCTTTCATCTTGTGATTTGTACATGGCATGTATATTGCAGTTACGGTCAAAGTGGACACATTTCTCAAAGAGTCTAGTATCACACGGAGCTTGGCATTTAATCTTGTGATTAATTAAATAAGGGGGGGTTAGAAAGGGATGCCAGCACTGTATCTATCCCAGTCTCTTTCTAGAAACATAATAGCTGGCAAACCTACTAGGTATATGTCAATTTGATAAGTGTTTATTCACTTGTATACTTCAATTTCTTTATTTTTTATTTATTTTGTTGTAATTTTATCTGCTATTTCGTTAATGTATAAAATATTAATGTATGTTTCAAAATAGTATATCTCTTGAAAATACATATATGTGATGATATGGTTGTAAAATTTATATGTTCTTATGCCTACAGCTGAATGTATCCTAGAAATTTTGTGAATATTGCAAATGGCCACAGTGACTGCTACACAATACAGATAGCCTGGCACGACTGCACTGTGACCGCAGCGTCACGTGATATTGCATTACCCTGTCACAATGTTAATACTAATAATATTAGCGTTGTATGATACATTACTGTTCATTTTATTTAGTCAAAGATACCCGCCAAATGTAAGCCAACTGCCCGCGCTTTAACTTTCGAATTTGTTATATAGAGATGAATAGAGAAAGAAAAAAAATATATTCGATATTCGAAAACTTCTTTTTAATACTTTCGTGTCTGATTGCCTGAACTTCAATAAATCTTGATGTAGTTGAGCTTTATACAGGCTGTAAAAAAAAATAGAGCCGTATTAAATGAGGTTGTTAAGAATCGTCACGTCATTATTAGGTACTAGAAGCTAATGTGGGGGAGTTTTTGGCGGGAATCAGGCGGAGCGGTTGAGATTTTTTCCAGTGTGTCGTAAATTGTGTTATAGTGATCTTTAATGTGTATTTTTGGTGTCGATATGTGCAGTAAAGTTTCATTTAGTGACTGATTTATAGGAGCATTGGAAATAATGCCATAATACGACTTTTGGGTTAAGTGATTTATCATTTTGGTCAATAGGTTACCTCTAATCTAAAGGCGTGTTACGATCTGCTACTGCCGTGGGTTGTCTCCAGAAACTCCATTGGGCGTTAGAATGCATGACACTAGGCATTTTAATGCGGCAAACACGAGAAATTTTGCAACATGAAAATTCTCTAACACTCGACACTGGCAAAAATAGTCCCTGAAGGGATTGATTGCCATACTTAGGAGGAAGAAGAAGAAGAAGAAGCTAATGTGCAATGTGCATTATTATACAAAGTTTGGTACCAACCTACAACAATATGACTGTGTTGATTTTTTTGGGAAAATTCCGTTAAAAATCTCTTATGTCAAACAATCCCACGACAATAAAGCAGTACAGCTGGCGTTATTGATTGTCACAATAGTTCATTACGTCAAGTGTGCATCTAAACAGAGTAATTTGGTTCCTGCCGGGCCGTGATTAATGTACGGACCTCGGGCGACGAGGGTTGCCAACATACCCATTCCATATCTACCAGTTTGGTAGAATTCTAAAAGTTTTTAGTAGACTTGGTCAAATTGTGAACCTTTTGTCAGGGATTATGTAATGGATCTGACATTTTTATAGTGAACAGTGGAGTGAAATCATAGGTCATTGATAGCCCTCGACTTTGCAAATGCAACGAAAAAGCGGAAAGAAAATAGAATAAACGAATTGGAATTTTCACAAAAAACAACATACAGCAGTGAATGTTTTAATAATAGCTTCAACCCAGGTGCTACACTGGACTGGGACAACCAAACATTTTAAATAGCAATTATATCTACATTTAAAGTGTAATCGAATCCTACCATATATAGTGGAGGGTGGCACTGGCAACACCAAGGAGCCGGGGCCACATTACAAGGGGTCCTGTCTGGGAGGGTCGGCCGCTAATCTCTGCCGGTGACAGAGTGATGTGAGCCCCCCAAGTACTCGTAGCGGTGGCTTGCTAATCGCAAGGATTATTTGGCAATTTTTCAAAGCAACTCATATTACGAATACCCTGTGTTTAGCTTAATCCCCGTCTTCCTGGTAGCTCAGTTATGATCATCTGAATGCTGCTTTGTTTTTGTTAAATAAACGTGAATGATTAATTAGTGGTATTCGGTGTCCGAATTGTCATCAATCATTCACTTAATTCATCCAAAATTTTAATTTAATTTAATAATTTTAATGCAATTTAATTATGCTAATTTTAAAGCTTATCTTTTATATCTCCTCCACTATAAATAGGCGCAATGGAATTACATTAAATTTGCCTAAAAATATACATAAATACAATTCCTAACAATCAACCCCAAAACGGTGTGTGAAACTAGGAGTGAAACCACGGGATGTAGCTAGCGAATGAAAGTGATAATAAAAGAGAAAACACATAGCAAAAATTGAATGCATAAATTAACAAAGGCTTTTAAATGACCATAGATATTTTTTAAGAATTTTTATATCCATAACTTTTAATTAACAAGAATAAACGTCAGATATAACCAACTAAATATAATATTCCTTTTGATATTGCTTTAGCCTAAGGCCCGCAGCAGCTCGCGTAATGAGGTCAGTAAATATATTTTTGCGGGCGATGTTAAATTAGGTTAATGCTGCTAAACTTGCCTGCTCAATGTATCGTTAGCGATTTCTTACAAAAGCTCAATGTATCCGAGGAAATTTGAAAGCGGCTGGGGGGCGCTTACAGCGCTTGTGTAAAGCTTAGCTTAACAAATTACAAAATGTCTATTGACAATTATACTCTTTGAAGTTCGTCTAGAAGTCAGATAACAGACACTTGTGTAACTATGGAGCCGACCACTTACTATACGCATCTCTCAGCATTTTGATTGAAAGTTAAAAGTGAAATACCAGTGACAGAGTCGTTACGAAACTTCCATAAAAACGATTAATAAATTCAAAGACTTATGTTTGACATTTGACAGATTCTTAAAGCGTTTATCCTGCCTTTTGCATGCCTAGGCACTAGGCAAAGGACTTTGTAATTCATAGATGTAATAGGGATTACAAGTTTATATGGTTAGTTGAAAACCCTAGACACAATACTTTACTATAGCTTTTTATCAACTTAGTGTTAATAAACTGTACGTGATAGAAACGCATATAACTTAACGAAGCCGTCAGTGAGAACGTCAAGTTGTATTGTTATCACATGACGTTAACCAACTTCAGTCCCAAGTAGGTAGTCCCGACTGAGTATAGGTACTCAACAAACGCAAATATCGACCGCATTGGCTTTATTATTATCCGAGGACCAAATTGACTTGGATTAATTATGCATTCCGTTGAATGCAAACTATAAAATGTTACGATACTGTTTTAAAGGCATAAAGTCTGGTGACGTGGAGTTGCGTGCTTGCTCTAATTGGGCTCGCCGCTCGCTCCCTTACACAGGAGGCACAGTACCGTTCGCGGCGGCAGTGGAGCGCCCCGGGCCCGCTCCCGAACAATACTCGCCGAAAGACTCACATTCACTCAAAGATTCCTCATCAAACGGACCCTAGATTAACATTTGGAGACAATTAAAACAATCAAGAATTCATATTTTAACTGATTGTATGGGAACAAAACGAAATCCCTAATGAAGATTCGGCATTATAGCCGTTAATGGGAAGAGTCGGTGGCCCGTGAAGCTGCGAGATGAGGCTGGCCCGTGCGTAATGTAGAGGCACCTAGCTTGTTAGCACTCTGTAGCGTTTGATTTTTAATAAACGACAATTTTATTGCATTTTTCGGTCATGATTAAATTTACCAAGCTAGGCTAAGTGCCGGCCGCCAAGCTGTAGTGTGTATGTATTACTGTGTTCCGCTTTAATTTAACTGTATTCTGCTTCCGCCGAAGGGCACTGTAGCTCGCCATTGTTCAAAATCAAAAATAATTTATTCAGTTTAGGCCTTAATAAGGCACTTATGAAGGTTTAAATTACCATCGGTTCGGAAAAAAAAGCTACCTGAGAAGAACCGGCAAGGAACTCAGAGCTCTGTTTTTTTTCATGTATCAATCATGATATTGGGCAAGCATGACTTATGAACTAAGGTGTCGAGGTGAGGAGCACAGTGTGCCACGCCGGACTTTACGATTAAAGGGCCTAGGGCAGTAATATTGGAGCCGCCCGACTGGGGACTTCACCTCCGCCTTACAGAAGACCGCAGTGAAATAACACTACTTAGCTGTGGTGTTGTTTCTGCGGTAAGAAGGTAAGGTTGTCAGTGCTCCACGGGGATACGCTGGGCTATAAATGCTGCTAGCACAGTGGGTCCTCATCAATAACAGGGATAGCAACTCGTTAGTGATACCCCTGGTATTGCTAGCGGCTATAGGCTACGGTGAGTGCTTACCATCAGGTGGGCCGTATGCTTGTGTGCCACCTTATTGGTAAGCATCTTAAAAATACATGTCTCAATGTAACCTTGACACTATGATAATCTTATAACTTGGAGGTCTCAAAGTCAATTTGTTCGATTCATAGAATTAATAAAACCTGAATTATAGAATAGAAACGCTAAATAGGCACTGCGAATAATGTACTATTATTTGTTACATACATACATACATACACTTCATTATGTATAAGTACAATACCTACTAAATGGAACGCTTGATGAATTTAAAAGACCACGTCATATATTTTAATGAGTTTCGAATTGGGGTATGTAAATTTATGCATGACGTCATCGCGCCCTGCTGTCCCAAGGGAGTATATCCCGTATTCGGCTTCGATTTCCTGCTCATCCCTACATTGTCATTACTCTCCGTTTAGCATGTAAATGTGTACCTTTATATAGACACATATCAATGTTACTGTAATTCCGTTTGAGTTTTTGTACTGAAATTTTATTTGTGATTAGTAATCGATAGTTACATGCCTACCGCAAAACCAAAAAGCCACCAACTCTGTAAACAAGTCTGTGAACAGGTCTTATCTAGACAGCTCTGCGAGTGAAATTGGTGATGAATTCCGTTGTAGTCATATTCGTCCCTAACAATGGGAAAAGGGCCAGCCCAACGATGGCTCCATAGTATCTTCAAAGATACATTTCTACATAAAAAAATGTTTAAAATCTTCTTCATATATCTTTTTAGAAGAAATCTTAATCCCATTGCGACCATTTTCTTTTCTTTCATTCAAGATTTTATGCTACATAAACATTTATTAAGTTTTTAAAAAGACACAAAAGATTCATTAAAACACCACAACTTGGGATTAGGGACAAGGATGTTGAATGGACTTATGTATTTTTTATCTTTATTACAAACTCACAGACGGGACAATATTGTCATGACATTCAAGAGTAAGAGACAGAAAATATCTGTTAGAATAATTCAAACGAAATGAATTCAAATACGAGCCCTTTGGTGCGTTTTGGGGAGGCCCTAGCTTAATATGCCCTTCAGGGCGAAGATAGACAATTAGAGACGCCAGGATCTGCATGATGACCACATTAAGAACAGTGGGATATAAGGCACATTAAATTGAAGAAGAGCTTTTAGCCTGCAGCTACTAAATATTCAGATTTAATTTTACTTTAGTGTCAGCTGAAATCGAGTGTATCCTCCATTGCGCCGATAAATTAAAAAGCGCAATGTTAATTATTCAAGAAATAAACTAACTGTCACGCCGCTTGTTACTTGAATTCTATTTCATACATTTAATAAAGTTTTAAGATAAACACATCAGTAACCAATTGGACAAACAGTACCTACTTGCTTATGGTACGGATAAACGGTCCTTTGTCCAAGAACTCGAGAATCGCGGTTCGAGTTTCGTGAAACTGTGGGTTACACAGTAATCTCTAGCATCCATAAAAGATTCATCAAAGATCCGGTGGTCGGTCCTCGTCAGCCGGGCCCAGGGCTGCGGGGGCACCCTGCTGGGGCACCCTGCAGGGGCTCACAGCCATCCTAATGCCAGTTTTAATTATGTACCACGCACGCCGGATGTAGCGAGCTCGCCGCATTAATATGGAAATATTCTATTTTCATGTGCGGCTTCCGTTTTTTGTCCCTAGCGCCAGTGGTCGAGCCGCCCAATTGGTGAATAGGTAACCTTCATTTAAAATGTTCAAAGCTTATTCAAAAAGCATAGAATGTATTATTAATGAAACCTCTCGGCTCTCTGGATGTCGGCTTACATTTGATCCACGTGAATATTTCACCTGTGGTGTTATTAAAGAAGCATAAAAGATTTCAAGATTACAAATAGACGGCTCCTCTATGGAAGTAGTTTTGTTGTAAGTAAGAGTAAGGTTTCCAGATCTCCTCGATACGCGCTGTGCTGACAAGAAACAAAGCTTACGCAGTTGGTACCATGAGTCTTCACTGACACTTGACAATAAGATTGGCGCCGAGCTAGTATATACAAATATTGTAAGCGTCTATAGGCTACGGGTCACCGTACCTATACTTGACCCGTTTTATAGTATGAAAAAATGTTTTCTATACTAATCGCTATCCGTACATAGTATTAAACAAAATCGCGTCTTGCTGTTTGTCTGTCCCTATGTTTGCTTATGTGTTTAAAAGTTCGCAACGGACTTTGATGCGGTTTTTTTAATAAATAGGTGATTCAAGAGGTAGGTTTTTAAATTCATTTGTGTTTTGTGACCGTGCGAGGCCGGGACATCTCGCTAGTAATATTATTAAAAAAATAAAGTTCTTCCACCAGACGAATTCTATATAACTATATATTATTATGTTGCTACGCGGGCGAAGTCGCGGGGAAAAGCCAGGTCTAATATATTCACGTTGACGTGCAAAAAGTGATGTCGGAGTCGGACATGGTAGCTTCCTTGGCGCCCATTATGGATGATTGCTAATATAAACAAGCAATGGGGTCGCGTGCCGAACAACTCCGATACGAAGACAAATACATAAAATTAACTATGTTTCATTTTGTTATCCGCTTACGGAGATAGTACCACGGAGCCGCGCCACGTTTGTTGACGTCCAAACTCGAACGTAAACAACGTAGAGAGCTATAAAGTTAGGAATGCTCCGCTCGGATTGTTTCAGAGATTTTATTGTACTCATACATTTTTACATATAACCAAGGTGAACTTTTATCACAGCTTTTATGCAAAGGCGCTTGGTTTGGAAGACGCACGCATTCCTACATGACATTATGAACCGTAAAATAATCTTCACATCTTGAAAACAGCCATCAGCAGAGATAATTAAAACAAATTGCAATTCCTAAATATATAAAATTATTATATTTGAAACACACCCGACTCAAAATTCTCTAAATATCATAGCTCACACTCTCGATTATATCAAAATTGAAACAAAAAAAACTAAATCTTAATCGGTTCATCCGTTAACGAGCTACGACGACACACGCACACACTTATACACATACTCACAGATTAAGATACCTACTTATAACACGTCTCATTTTTCGACGGAGGTTAAAATATATACGATAGATAGAAGTCTATCTGTAGTCATAGATGATTATGAGTGAAATATCCCCTCACATAGTAAGAGCGTTAAAACTATTTAGTTTCGTATTACTAACTCCGTGGAAGTAAGACCACCATCGTTGGAAACGTACAATAATTCATTATGTCCATTAATTCCAAGTTACGTTACGGTATATACCTATTTACGAGTCACTTGGAAGCCGGTGCCCGGCATGCGATCGTTACATTGGCAGCCTACACAATAGCACACAGTAGTACACTAACTTCAAACGGTTAAACTTCTCAAACTATACAAGGCATTGCTGACTTTTTTAAACATTCGGACACGCTAGCGGGTTAGCATACCGAGTTTTTGGTGCAACACATAAAAAATCCGAGAACGTGTCTATACTACTGCATTATATTATCTACTCTGGAACTATATTCAGTAGCCTTAGCAAACCATCTTCCGACTACGTATTCGTATCACTTTCGACTATTTTTGCATAGGAAAATGAACAGCGCTACGGCGGCAAAAAGTGGAACTGAAAATTTTGGACGAAAATTTTGTCGTTTCATTGTTACGTTTTCGAATACGTAGTCGAAAAATGTTCGTGCTTCCTACACAGGTATAAGCATGGTACTTATGGTACAGTACTGACGGTATTAAATACACTAATGGTACCTATACCAAGACCTCTGAACCGCTAGGACCCCACGGTACTCTGAAAAAGTCGCCGCACTTAGCCTACACTTCGTGTAGGTACGAATTAACTGCTACCGTAGCCTTTAGACACTTTAAGCGCAAGCACGAATAATTTGCGACAGCGTTTTCGTATCGCCTTCGACTATTTCTGTATAGAAAAATGAACAGCGCTGCGGCGGTGAAAAGTGGAACTAAAAAATAGTACGACAATTTTGACATTTCGTCATAGTTACTGCACAGTTAGGCCCTGCAAAACAATGAGTATCACTAGTGTTACTCGAATACGACGAATACGACCCTACTTCAGTCCACATTGCATTATGAACCACATTTACATCTATGAAGTAAGACTCCGCCATCTAGCGTCAAGTTGCAGAAGCATATGTTGTATTTTACTCAATTTTGCAGAGGTCGCTACTGTGCTCGCGTATACTCTAAGTGGAAATTCGTAACAACGATGTAAGTACTACGGATGAACAATAAAAGGTGAATCCGGCAGATGGCTCTAACCAAATTTGCTTTCATCTGGCCTCCTTTAGAAATCTTATGCTTTACCCAGGATTTCATTCACAATTGACACACAATTCTAATTTTCAAAACGGAGTTCCTGAGAATAAACCTCAGAACAATAACAAACGCTCGCTAAGAATAAACAACGTCACGTGACGAGAATACTGTGTACCATAATGTAATTAGGCTTCTATTAGATAAATAAATTTATTGGTATCGGCTCGATGGCTTAGCGGTAACACGCATGGCTTGAGTCGAGGTCCTGTGTTCGATTCCCAGTTCAAAATAAATTGTTGACATCTATGCTTAGAATAAAAGGGGTTGGTGATGGTTGGGTCAACTACCTGTTACTTTAGGACATAAATAATCTTGGAAGAGAAGAAATTGACCCACCTTATACTTGGGTTACACTTTCGGTCTCGTTACGATGTAACGTCCTTCACCCATTTGCTTACCGGATGGAAATTATATTAATTACAAAATATATGTTTCAAGCAATAGGGTTGCCGTATACAAAAATTCATTGGTTTTACGGTACTCTAATATATAGTTTCAAGTGATAAGCAGATGAGTACAATTACTGATAACAACTTTGTTCACAGCCAGGTAATAGGGACCAGATAAGGGTCGCAATCTAACTGAGTTTCTTGCCGGTTCTTCTCAGGTGGTATATTTTTCCGAACCAGTTAGAAATTTAGACCTTCATAAGTGCCCTATTAGGGCCTAAACTGAAAAATTATTATTTGATTTTGAACTGTTAGATTTGTATGTTGTATGCCTTTGCTGTTGTATTGTACACAGGAGCCATGGAGGACGAGACGTAGACACCGGCTATAAAAACATTTTCATGATTCTTATATCTAGATTTGAAAGACATGCGAGGAACTGGTCACATAGAGTTAGGAGTTTTAGAACAATACCTAAATTATAAAAATCTATATCTACACTAATATTATAAAGAGGAAAGATTTGTATTTTTGTGGGTTTGTAATGAATTGTGGCTCCGAAACTACTGGACCGATTTCAAAAATTCTTTCACCGTTATAAAGCTAAATTATCACTGAGTAACATAGGATATATATTATACTAGCTGCCCGACCCGGCTTCGCACGGGTGGACAAAATATTTGATAAATGGAAGCTCGGAAGCTAATGTCTACCCGTGCGAAGCCGAGGCCGGCAGCTATATTTTATAAAGAGAAATTAGCTCTGTATGTCTCCTTTACACGGCTAACCCGCTAGCACATTTGATTTAATTTGGCGTTCTAAAAAGCATGGGCTATGTCAATTTCAGGAACATTGACTAAACGGATCCAAGATCTAAAACATTATAATATCGGAATCAGAACGTGTCGGATACCTACTGTCAAATATTTGCAATTCGAATGAGATAATTAGGTATACCTATATACCAAAATCATACCGTAAATTTGACGCACAGCGGTTTCAAAGTACCTATAAACAAACGCAATCGAATCGGCTACATTTCAAAAAACATAACAAAGTTATTTCTCAAATATAAAATTGTAATCCTACAATTGCTTTTGACGCTATTGAAACTTTCCGTATCATTGATTACGTTTTATAAAGTAATAACCAGCACGCGATAATATAATTTCTTCCCTATTATTAAGGCATTCACACGTGGCATCTAGCAATAGCTTACCTTTATTCCACGTCCACCTCTACACGTTATAATGCATGTATACACTGGACACATGTTTACGCCGCGGTTGCCGCGGCGGCACACGGCGGCATGGCCCTCACGAGCGCGGTCGCCAACGCCGCCGCTGCCGCCGCCGCCGCGGGGGCAGGCAAGAAGGCCGCTCAGGTGCAGTTACAGGCCGAGCTCAACACCGATGACGACTGGAACAAGTTCATTGCCCGGGATGGATTGCTTGGTGAGCAATAAGCACACCTACGAGTTTACACACTACAACCACGACCGTAAAAAAAGGCCGTAGTGGGAGCCCACAGACTGTGGGGTGTACCTGTACCCTACCCTACAGTGGCTACGGGATCGTAGTCAAATAACACTGATTTGGTGTATTGTGTTTCTTTATTCCTAAGGAAGGTGAACAAATGTTGCTAGCACGGCCCGTCTGTAGATAAGCAGTCATCATAGGATGTTTGTAATGACAGGGGTATCACTAGCGTATTGCCAACCTTATGTTGAGAGGAATCTCTGTGCAGCATGAGGGACGAACAGATCGGCTGAGAGCCATCCCAACGGATCCTTGAACTCCAATGCCCATTCACCATCGAAACGCAACACTACATCAGAATATTTGACTACGGTCTACTATAAAGTGCAAGTACAGCACAGGACGGCTCCGATTTTGAATGGGATATTCTATTGCTCCCTATCTCTCTTCAAACGTCATGTTAACGTCAGCTGATTAGTATGGTGTTTATCTGTTGGGCAGTTGTGGACGTGTACTCGGAGTGGTGCGGCCCATGCCAGGGCATGGTGGGTAACCTCAAGAAGATCAAGGTGGAGCTCGGCGGAGACAACTTGCATCTCGCTGTGGTCAGTCACAACACTACACTAGACCAGAGTTCTCTAGCTTGGGGTCCCAACATGTTCTAAGAGCAGGGGCGGATTTTAATTAAGACTTTTTGGGCTGCAACCCAGGGGCCCGAGGATATAAACAAAATTCTTGATTAAAAATACATAACAAAGGCTGGCAGGACTGAGTTCAATTATATCGTTTGCGCGGTTATCGATCGGAACGAGGGATTTTGAACAAAATGGCAAGAAGTTGATTAATAAAATTAGGAAATTATGGTCTGATAAAGTCCTAACAAAAATAATTTACATTAGAAGGCTTATCCAATTGAGGATGTGTTTTAATGTCTTTTTATATAATCCCAGGCAAAATCCGACACGATAAGCTGCCTGAAGCGATTCAGAAAACGGAGCGAACCCACATGGATGTTCATATCGGTACCTCCACTTGACAATTTATTCTCACCTGTATCAACACACCTTTGAGTTCTATTTCCAGTTGCATCCTAATGCCACTTATGACCTTCAAGGCTCTTTCGCTGTATATGTAGCTCATGTGTAGTAGAATGAGGTATGGCTAAATGGTACGGACGCGGACGGTATCGACCAAACTTGAAAAATAGCGAACTTTGCTCACACGACTACGTATGACTTTCACGCTTACTTTAAGATCGTTTTAATGTGAAACTAGCAGGCACATTCAGAGAAATAGTTTGTTCACGCGCGTTCTAATCATATACACGGTGTTGTTCTGCATTCGTGGCATATTTACAGAGGTTGATACATTAAATCGAACATAAATCAATCATTAAACGATAGACGTAAAAAAATCCCCCCGTGCTCAACCGTTTCCTTAAAATCCCCCCGTGCTCAACCGTTTCCTTAAAATCCCCCCGTGCTCAACCGTTTCCTTAAAATCCCCCCGTGCTCAACCGTTTCCTTAAAATAACCCTATGTGTATCTTCACACAAAATATGTTAAACAACTAGAATAATATTTTACTGTTAGCTTTTCAAATATGGCAAGAATGCAAAACCACATCCTTATTTATTTATTTATTACTAAATTGCACTATATAACTTAAATATGCAGCAATAACTGAAACCTTTTTATAAGCCGTGTTGCCTTGTGGTTGAAGCAACGGCCTGTCATCTGATGAGCCCAGGTTCAAATCCCGGCCTGTACCAATGAGCATTTACTAAGCTTAAGTACAGTGATTAATCACACATGAGCTAAAAAGGAGAGGTAAGGCGATTTGGGAATTCCCGTGGGTTTTCCCAATTAAATTGGAGCCGCCCGACTGGGGACTGTACCTCCACCTTACAGAAGACCGCAGTGAAATAACACTAATTGATATAGTGTTGTGTTTCAACAGTAAGTAAGGTTGCCAGTGCTCCACGAGGATACGCTAGGCTAGTAGGCTCTCAGGCACCTATGCTATAACACATCCACTCGTCCCCAGTCGGGGCAGCTGATCCAGGTGGTGTTTGGGGCGGACGCGCCGCGCATCGTGCGCACCATAGAGCAGGAGCTTCGCAACGAGGAGCTGGTCAAGAAAGGGGAGCTGGTCAGAGTGAAGCGGGCACCCCATGAGCTCACTCCGCCTGAAAAGGTTGCTATCAATACATCTCCTCGAAGATGTCCTGAAAATCCTTGACATTTTTTGTCGTATACAAGTCTAAGCCTTCAAATACGAATAACATACTGGCTAGGCTATTGAAACCGCAATTCAAGTCGATTTACAAAGATCATATCAAATCAAAAATAATTTATACAATTTTGGCCCTAGTACTTACTTAAGATGTTCTAAATTACCACCACAGGTATTTTTTTATTGCACCATTTCCCAAAAATACGTACTATACTACTAACACTTAATAACTATAGTGTAACTGTCTACTCAGTTGGATTGGCGTGATCAAAAAAATTCTGGGTCCACGTTTACCCCCACTTTTTATTATTATTAGTAAGATAGGATTATATGGCTGAAAAAAGCCACGGCCAATCAATATGTAACAGGATTTGTCTGACATGACACGATACTATTAGTGGATGTGGCATTGTATTGTAGATAGTAGCAGAAGCCCAGGAGAAGTTAGTATTAGAGAGGCGACAGAGGGAGGTGGCGGCCGTGGAGGAGGCGCGGCTGGCGCGGAGGGAGGCGCGCGCGAGGCGGCTTGAGAATCACTTCGCGGACGTGTGCCCCGGCATCATGCTGGCGCATGCGCAGAAACACCTCAGGAAGGTCTCCGATGCCCTCGAGCCATGCGGTCAGTGACTAAACGTTATCCAAAACCAGGAATACATACTTCCTACTTGGGTGCAATATCTCAAATATCTGTCAGTTTATGCAATAGTTCGTGAGGTCGAGGTGTGTCAGATCCGTAATGCCTAATCTAAGAGAATATATCGAGGGAATTCTAATCCTGATCGTGATGAGACTGTCTCGTGATATTTGCGACAATCTGCTTGTTAAGAAAGTTGTGTCCCAAACTGCACTGCCTGGAGTATACCTCCACAGTCCATGATGGTATGTTTAGTTGGTGTCTTAAGGATTGCTGATACAATGTTGTCATCGTTACATTAACATCGTAGAGAACACAGCCTCTCTGACACTAGTACATAACTTCATCGACATTACCAAACGCTGCATAGACCAAGCACTACTAATTTGCAATGCTTCTTTACCACTGTGTTCTTCCAGTCTTCCTAACTTAAGCTACTTTTAGTTCGAGCTGTTGCTTAGTTCACTATTGATCTTAACAGGAGTGATTGTAGCAGACAAATGCCCAGTATTGATCGCCAAGGATGTAGCCAAGATCCTGGGGGTGGAGGAGCCAGAGCTGGCCACCGAGGGTGCAATGGCTGCGCTCATTGAAAGACCCTCGCTAGCACTGCTCTTGAAGAAGATGCCAGACAAGGAAGGAGATGTCATTGGTACTCTACATACTTTAAATACAATAATATACTACAATACAATAATGCACTAAATAGCTGACGTGTCGATCTCGGCTTTACGCGGGTCGATCAAATAAACAGTTGTCAAGAAACCAACAACGTATTGGTGCCAATTCTGTTGTACAAAATTACTAAACTTGACAGTTCTTAACGTCTTGCCTATCCCTTTCTCATGTGCGTGGTTAAATAAGGATAGCAATACCTTTAGAGCTGTCAGATTAGTTTGGTGATTTGTACATCAGAATTGGCACCATTATCAGATTAGAATTTTCTCTCACAGGCTACTTTCCTCTAGTGTACACCCGTGAGCAGATTTGTAATTCAAGCATGATATCCTTGTTTATGTGATATATTCATGACGTCAGTAATTGGAATGCTAATTATATATTTTATTTGAAAAGAGTAATTGCCGAGTTTCTTACCGGATTCTTCTCAGCAAAAAACTACCTTTCGAGTCCGTAATTTGTAAAGTCTAGTCAAATATAGATTTTGAGTTTGAGTTTCGAGTTAGGTGTTGTTAAATCAGTGATGTGTTTGTGTAGAGTTGTCCCGGCGCGCGCTGTACGGGGATGGGCTGGAGGAAGGCGAGAGGCCCAAGAAGCTGCCGGTGGAGGAGCTGCGCGCCGACGGGCTGCCCGGGATATACGTGCCCGCCGACAGACACCAGAGGGCTGCCGTCATGGACTTACTGTTCCCAAAGGTTCCAAAGGACATGTTTTACGGACACATGTTTTCTTCAGTAGCGCGAGCATACATTATTTGCTACAAAATTTTCGTATCGCCTTAGACTATTTTTGTATTGAAAAATGAACAGCGCTGTGGCGGTGAAAAGGGGAATTAGTATGACAATTTTGACATTTCGCGTTCAGTGCCGGTAGCATGAACTTTTTCGACAACGTATTCGGAAACGTAGCTCGCGAAATGTCAAAATTGCCATACAAATTTTTAGTTCCACTTTTCACCGGCGCAGCGCTGTTCATTTTCCAATACAAAAATAGTCGAAGGCGATACGAAAACGTTGTCGCAAATTATTCATGCTAGCCCTACTACTACTAACAGTACAGTTACGTTTTTAAATACGTAGTCGAAAAATATTCCTGCTACCGGCACAAATACAATGTAATTATCATTACTTGAAATCGAGACGAACCCCAAAAAAAATATAAGAGTATCCTATGGATTCAGATTTTCCCATACTGTCCTCTAAAAAAATAACACTGTATAGCAAATAAAATATCGGTGTTTTTTTAAACCACTAAGGTGGCAAATAAGGATACGGCCCGCCTGATGGTAAGCGGTTGCCGTAGCTTATGAGCGCTTACAACACTAGGGGCTTATATTAATCACGAGTTGCCGACCCTGAAACAAAAGAGTAGGTATGCGAATATGGCTGTCGTAACTCGTATATTTTGCCGCGTCAAGGGCGTTGACCCTCTCGTAGTATAATTAACAAATAGTGTAGAGGTGAGTGTTGTGTGAGGGCAGTGGTGTGTGTCAGATGGTGGGGGCGGTGGTGGAGCCCCCGGTGCCCCCCGAGCCCCCGCACGTGGCGATGCTGTTCGGCGCCTGGCAGCGCCGGGCCGTGCTCGCCGCCGCCGCCCTACCGCATGTGAGGCCACTACCATACATACGTACACACATACACACATCATCAAGACACAACAACATGACGGACGTGTCCATACATATTTTAGTATAACTTGCATTGTAATAGAGCAAGTCATATTCGGGGGAAGTTTAAATTGCCTTGTATAATCTTATGGCAATGAACTGGGTGAAATTCATGGATATTTTGTGAATTATGTGATTCTTAGCCGCCTTCGGAAATGTGACTAGGCATTTTTGGATACCCCCTTCTTCTCCAGATAGCCCCCCGGGTGCTGCGGTACGGGTTCTTCGCAGACGGCAGCGTCAGCGAGCCCAAACTGATTTGCAAGAACATCGACCAGTACGAGCAGAGACTGGAGAAAGACTAGTATGTACACAACCCACATCTTTATCTACAACCCGTACGGCAAGTGGTTAGCGCAGCCTACGGACGTTTGCAATCACAAGAGCTGTCAAACTTATAGGACTGGCTGTAATAGCACCGTATGGGAACCTTGAACCTGCAGTGGTGTTAATTAATAGCAATGTTATGTACTACCTGATGGTACTGCCTGCCCCAGTCGAGTGAGTGGTTCTATTGTGCGAGCTACCTGTAATGGGTATTGTTGGTTGGCAGCTGCGAGAGTATAGTGTTAATGGTGGCGGTGGGCGTGGCCGAGCCCGAGCTGGGGCCCCCCGGCGAGCACCCGCGCGGGCCCCCCGGGGACCTGCTGGAGCTGGGTCCCCTGCACGTGAGCGCGGAGGCCGTGGTGGGCAAGGAGGAGTGCGCGCGGTTCTTCCCGCCCGGCTACAGCGAGCCCGAACACAAACCCAAACCCAAGTCTAAGAAGAAGAAGAAGGTAACCACACCACGCCTTATGTGTGTCATTATCAATGTGGGGTACCGTTAAAAAAGGACTATTTGAAAAAGACCCTGGTTAATTTTTTGTATGTTTAACGCGACTGCTACAGTTTAGCAGGGCTATATTACTGAGTGAATGCATATTTCTTTGGCACGCTTTATAGTTGTATATGTTATTCAGTACATGTTGTTAAATACCAATTCTCTCGACACACACTAAGCCTACCTCAATTTACGCTCACTATTAGCTTAGTGATGTCGATATTAAATTACGAGTACATCCTGACAAAACGATCAATACGTTTAATATAAATGAACAACTGAGCAGGATAAATATTATTGGTGTAGCCAGATTAACAGGGGAATCGGCACCGCAAACATATCAATTTTTATTTTTATACATATATGAAGTGACATAGGGTTTAAATTTAAACATGGCGTCTACACTTTTTAACGTGGACATGTATCAACATTTACATGTTAATATTTCCAGAAGCGTCAAGAAAAAGAAGAATCGTCCGAAGGTACGCAAGGTGAAGCGCAAAAGAGCGAGTCCATCGAGGCGGAGGCGGCTGGAGACGGGGAGGGGGGCGCGGAGGGGGAGGAGGGGGCGGAGGGGGACGAGGCGGAGGAGGGGGACAGCGGGGGCAGCGGGGAGGGGGACGACGACGACGAACACCATGCCGTGGATAAGGCCACCTCACCACCGCCGCTCACACCACATTAACATCCTCTACCCTCCCTGTACCTATATATATATATATATATATATAAATTAATCCCTATATCCCTTGGTCAAACCGTCACGCGTGAACGGGTGGACCGAAATCGCAAATTCTTTGTTTGTTATTGTCAGGAGAAGGGAATGACTAGAAAAAAATTAAAGAAATACCGAATCTTTTTTAATTTCGAGATAACCCTTGTTGCTATGGTGTACTTGTCATATGAATTCATAGCTAAGGGGACAGCTAGTTGCCTATAGAATGATCATTAGGGTGAACTGCGTTTTCATGTCAATTGATTCACTTCAACTAATTGCAAAACGGATGTAGGACGTATCTGGTTTTTTTCCTCTACAGAAGTATGAAGGAAGGAATAGCTATTGGCACTAAGCTGTCTTATTCTTATTGTTAAACTTTGTATTCAATTTGTAATTTCAGCTTGTATGAATAAAAAAATATTTTTACTGTGCACTGGTCATATCGACGCCCCCGGGGAATAAAGTGGTTATGCGCTATTACCACTTTTTTAATGTTTTTGCATTTTCGGCATCTATGGTGTCGATATACACCTACTGATTTTTTTTAGATTTTTTGACAGAAAATTCATAAAGTTATAACTATTTTTATTTTTATTCTACGGAAATCATGTAACAAATTCTTCCCGTAAAAACATCGTAGTCGTTCATTATGGAACGAACGCATGTCGCGAGAAATCGGTAAGGCATTATACGATTTTATTCACGTAAATAAATTGATAACTCTTTTCAATAACATGCTTTACCTAAATTAGTTTGGTAAATCTTGAACGGTAAACGTATATTACTGCTTTATTATTGACATAATTATCAATACTATTTCACGTAAACACCTATTACAATATTCTTTATGAATTTGAAAACATGTAGTAATGTGATACAATTTTTCTTTCTATTCTTCTTTCTCCTTCTACTAATAGAGTTCATTCATGAAAATACTGTAGAAAAACATCGTAATGTAGGGATATAGTTTTCATGATATTACAATTTCACGAGAATAAAATCGTTATGTGCCGTTATTTAGGATACACTTAAATATAAAATCAGTATTATACATCTTTCGTAATAACTTTAAAATAATATACAATCTATATATATTTTACTATAGGTACTTATAAAGAAAAAAAATACTGAAAAAAATGATGTGTTGTATGTTAATATAGGCCGGTTAGTTTATGAGCTAAAACAGAATAACAGTTTTTTGCTCGTCCTGTAAAATTTACTTTTGTCTATTACGATTTTATTCCCCGGGGGCGTCGATATATTTGCACGTTGCAAGAGTATATATACTGTTAATAATGTATTAATTATTAATTGACTTTTATTATTCCGATCACGACCGACGACTACCAATATATGAGAAGAAATCCAAAACGCATGTAGTGCTTAAGACACGGCGACAGACTCACCATCTGTCACGTTAGCATCAAATTTCAATATTGAAATATTTTCGACGAAATATTTTCGATGAAAATCAGTGTGGTGAAATCTCTGTCTACCTCTTCGGAGACTCTTGTGGTAAGGCGTGAAGATATAAATAAATAAATAATAATAATAAATTTGCGCTTACGTCTAATTATAATAATCAAAATGAACGGGTGAGTGTTGATTAAAATGCAGTAATAATTCAGTCACTTTATAATTCCTTATCATTCAATAGACTTTACATAAATTACACAATCTATAACAAGCAACTAATTAACGACTACCTTACAACTAACTATGATACATATTAAATATAATTATATTATATTATACTGATTGATTGAATAAAACGTGACAAATATATCGTAACATTTGTATTTTAATGTATAAATAGTCAATTAATATAATGTATAGTAAACAATATAATAAACTGAGTAACGACTTAACTGATACGTGTGGAGAGGGACTATGTTACAGCGGGAGGGGTGGCACGTCGCACGTCGCACGCTCATACCACCGAGTCTTTTCGATTCCTGAAACAATGCATTATCCACTATATTACTATATTACAGTCAACACAAATAATGCTATACAAAGGACATGATAACATATGCACCATATGCAGTGCGTGTTAACATATACAGTGCGTGTTAACATATACAGTACGTGTTAACATATGCAGTGCGTGTTAACATATACAGTACGTGTTAACATATACAGTACGTGTTAACATATGCAGTGCGTGTTAACATATACAGTACGTGTTAACATATACAGTACGTGTTAACATATGCAGTGCGTGTTAACATATGCAGTGCGTGTTAACATATACAGTACGTGTTAACATATGCAGTGCGTGTTAACATATGCAGTGCGTGTTAACATATACAGTGCGTGTTAACATATGCAGTGCGTGTTAACATATACAGTGCGTGTTAACATATACAGTGCGTGTTAACATATACAGTGCGTGTTAACATATACAGTACGTGTTAACATATACAGTACGTGTTAACATATGCAGTGCGTATTACAATATGCAGTGCGTGTTAACATATGCAGTGCGTGTTACAATATGCAGTGCGTGTTAACATATGCAGTGCGTGTTAACATATACAGTACGTGTTAACATATACAGTACGTGTTAACATATACAGTACGTGTTAACATATGCAGTGCGTTACAAAATGTAGATCGTGATATCTGGTGAATGTTAGCGTATGCAGTGCGAGTTAACATAATCAATGCGAGTTAACATTATCAGTGCGTGTTAACATAATCAGAGCGTGTTAACATAATCAGTGCGTGTTAACATATGCAGTGCGTGTTAACATATGCAGTGCGTGTTAACATATGCAGTGCGTGTTAACATATGCAGTGCGTGTTAACATATGCAGTGCGTGTTAACATATGCAGTGCGTGTTAACATATGCAGTGCGTGTTAACATATGCAGTGCGTGTTAACATATGCAGTGCGTGTTAACATATGCAGTGCGTGTTAACATATGCAGTGCGTGTTAACATTTGCAGTGCGTTACAAAATATAGACCGTGATATATGCAGTGCGTGTTTTCATATGCAGTTTTACCATATTCGACGAGACCGCTGGTCTAGTGGTTAGTATAACTGACTGACAAATGTTTGCCAAGTCTGGGTATTTGGTATGTATTATAAGCATGTATTTACAAAAAAAGGTTATATAAGTATCATATCGGCTGCAGGTTCCCAGCAGGTTTGGGGCTAGATGGCGCTGTGTGATAATGTCCAAACATAATAATGATGATTATAATATTAGGTTGTATCACCATATGTAGTGCGTGTCGTGGTGCGGCGCGCGCATGACGCCGACGCCGCCGCCCAGCCGCCGGTAGTTCATGGCGCCGCACAGCCGCCACTGGTTCGTCTCCGGGTCGTACACCTGCACACCACACCACATCACACCACTACACCGAGCAACGGGGTTGTGGCTCACTTCAACAATCATTACCAATGCCGTTGAGATAAACCATTTTGTAGCAGACAACGGTATTCATAACAGAACAGTAACTATTAAAACAATATCCAGAAAATACATTCAAATACGTCATAAACTAAATCAAAATCATTTAATCACTTTAGGCCCTAATAAGGCACTTATGAAGGTCTAAATTACTTCGGCTGACACCTGTTATCTTGATCTTGTATTGACTGTAGGGTTGGGAGATTTGCGACATACCCTACAACATCATAATAATACTATATCAGAGTAAGCAGTAAGTCAATATTAGTTATGAATGAATATTGAAATCTATTTTAGATAAGTTCATAATCTTGTTGGCGACATTGAACCTTACATCAATAATGCAATAGGTTGATAATTAAGTGCAGAAAACTTTTCTTCACGACTCAATCATTATGAACTCAATGTTACCCAGCATTAGGTGTATAATCTCAAACCAATGATATAGTGTGACAGTGAGAGCGCAATCTCAATACTTTACTTACCTCTATAGACTTAAGATACGCAGTGCCATCAAAGCCGCCTACGGCGTAGAGCTGCCCGTTGACTACAGCGAGGCCTACGCCGCTACGCCGTGACGTCATCGCCACCACGGGCGACCACGCATCTGTGCTTGGCTCGTACCTGGGAATAGGTACGCGTTACATTTGGTTTAGACCACGACTTAAAATTCCAGGGAACCGTTTATTTTTGATAAAAAGTAATAGTATGTTTCCTCCAGGCCATATTCTATATGTGCCAATTTAAATAATCACAAACTTTTGTTGCTGCTAAGCAGGCTCGTTCTTATAAAAGTCAAAAGTCCATCAGATCTACTAAGGATAAAGTACGTGAAATATAGGCCACTCTCGCTAATTCAAATTAAACTTGCATTGAGTTTTTGCATTTGAGTTCATATTACGAGGTAGGACCTGAATGGTTTTTACTCCGAAATCCAGCATGGTTCCCTTGGGAGAGGGGATGAAACTGTGCAGTTGTCTTATAGTGTAGGGCGCGGCTATATGTATACCTCTCGGCGGAGGAGAGCTCTGTGCAGTCGTCGCGGCCGCCGACGGCGTAGATCTGTCCGTCAAAGACCGCGCAACCGAGGTGCTTGCGGCGCGTGGACATGGGCGCCACCGGGCACCACTTGTTGGCGCGCGGGTCGTACCGCTCCACCGTGTTCAGCGGCGCCTGCCCGTCCGACCCGCCCACCGCGTACAGCTGCCCGCCCAGCACCGCCACCGCCACGCCCAGCCGCCGCGTCGTCATGGCCGCCACCTGCCACCCGCGAGTCGTACACTACCACACTCTACCATACTACACAATAGGCTGCCCGCCACGCCCAGCCATCACCTGCAATATGCGCCGTATACTACCACATCCTACCATATACTACCATATCGTACATAGCCTAGCACCTGGACTGACGTGGCTGTTGGCATGTGTAAGTAGGGCGCACCTTGGTCCAGCGGTTGTCCTTGGGGTCGTAGCGCTCGACGTGGTTGAGGCACTGCACGCCGTCCTGGCCGCCCACGGCGTACAGCGCGCCCTCCAGCACGGCCACGCCCACCGACGTGCGGCACGACGACGTGGGCGCCACCGCGCCGCACCACTACACCCGCAACTTGCATTATTATATTCACTAAACACAACTAGGGCGAAATGGGATCTCCCGTGGCTATTCCCATTAAATTGGAGCCGCCCGGCTGGGAACTGTACCTCCCTCCACCTTACAGCAGACCGCAGTCAAATAACACTACTTTGTACATCAAAGTTTGTGTTGTGTCTCTGCGGTAAATAAGGTTGCCAGTGCTCCACGAGGATATGCTGCGCTAGTAGTAAAGCTGCTAGCAGAGTGAGTCCTCATCAACAATTGGGTTGACAACGCGTTAGTGAAACGCCTGGTATTGCTAGCGGCTATAGGCTAACGTGACTGCTTACCATTAGATGGGCCGTACGCTACCACCAAATCAAATCAAATCAAATGTTTATAAACGAGCCGAGCCACGCGCTTTCAATAACACATCGCATATAATAACGGATCGCACGGCAATACTTTTAAGCTTCGATTGTTTTGTTTTTGCAGTGACTAATTTATCCAAAGAACAGTGCCGGTAGCAGGAACATTGTCGAGAACGTTTTCGTATCGCCTTAGACTATTTTGGCATTGGAAAATGAACAGCAGCGCTGCGGCGGTGAAAAGTGGAACTAAAAATGTTTATGACAATTTTGACATTTCGCGATTTACGTTTTCGAAAACGTTGTCGACAATGTTCCTGCTACCGGCACAGTTGAATACAGGGCGACTGGTGGATTGGGAGTGCGTGTAAGATGGATGCAGCACGGGTGTTGTGTGGACCTGGTTGGTCTGGGGGTCGTAGCGCTCGATGCTGTTGAGGTAGCTCTGTCCGTCGTGGCCGCCGACGGCGTAGAGCAGGTCGTGCAGCACGGCGACGCCGACGCCGCAGCGCCGCTTGGACATGGGCGCCACCATCTTCCACTCCGAGGTCTGCGGGTCGAAGCGCTCCACCGACGCTATCGCATCGCCCGAGCACCACCCGCCCACCGCGAACAACACCTCGCCTACAACAAATCCAACTGCTTTGAAAACCATTTAAATTGGAGCCGCCCGACTGTGGAGTGTACCTCCACCTTACAAAAGACCGCAGTCAAATAACACTACTTGATGTAGTGTTGTGTTTCAGCGGTAAGTAAGGTTGCCAGTGCTCCACGAGGATACGCTGCGCTAGTAGTAATACTGCTAGCACAGTGAGTCCTCATCAACAACATGGTTGGCAACCCGTTAGTGATACCCCTAGTAATGCTAGCAGCTATAGGCTACGATGACTGCTTACAATATAATAACGTGGGGGCAGTGACCTCGTCCGGTGTGTGTGTGGGGTAGCTAATGGAGGAAGAGGGGGGGGGGCGGCTACGTCGGCTGGTGTGTGTGGGAAGCTACGATACGTGTGGACACTTCACCTGTAACCCGAGCAAGAATAATTTGCGACTACGTATTCGAAAACGTAACTCGCGAAATGTCAAGATTTTCATTCAAATTTTTAGTAAAAATTTTACAGTCGAAGACGATACGAATACTTAGTTGAAAAATATTCTCGCTACGGCTACTAGTGTGTGGGAGGCTTAGATACGTGTGGATACCTCTCCTGGTATGTGGGGGGAGGCTAAGTGTGGGTACCTCTCCGGGTGGGTTTCCTGGGCCTCGTGCGCGGGCCCTGCATGAGCGGGCGCTCCTGCGGCAGCAGCAGGTAGTTCTTGGCCTCGTCCAGCAGGTCGCGGCAGGCGTCGTCCGAGCGCAGCAGCAGCTCCGCCGACACCGTGCCCACCAGGAACTTGGGGCTCAGCAGCGGCAGCCGCACGTGCTGCAGCACCTGCCACCACACATCACCTCCTGTATCACCCCGGCCACTACCACACGGGGGGGGCGCTATGCTAGCTAAACACTTGAACAAGCGCTTATTCACATAATTATGATAATAATTCCCGATGACACATTTAAGAGCGCGTTGCGTTAAAGAAACTTGACATTGTGGATGCTTCGCTTGTGGTAAGTCACTTCGGATTATTTACAAAAAAAAATACCAACTTAGTCCATCCGTTCAGAAGCTTCCAGGCCACAGATAGACACACTACAAACTTATAACACCCCTCGTTTTTCGTCGGAGATTAAAAATACCCTACTGAATGGTCTGTCAGTCTGTCACGTAGTTGTAGACGATTGCAGGTGGTCGACGAAGGCTGTAGTGATATTGGTGCCAATTCTGTTGTTCAAAATTACTAAACAACTAATTTGACGGGACTAAAAAAAATATTGCCATCCTTATTCAACCCCGCACATTAGAATGGGATAGCAAGACTTTTAGACCTGTCAAATTAGTTAAGCTTAGTAATTTTGAACAACAGAATCGACACCATTGTGTACCTGAGCGAGGTGCTGGCGTCGCTCGGCCACGTTGTACTTGACCCAGGACATGACGGCCTGGAAGGTCTGCTCCTCGGAGCGCACGTTCAGCTCGTCCGACGACACGATGTCGATCAGCTGCCCCGCCGGCAGCAACAGGAACTCCTCACTCTCCATCACCTGACCATCACAACGACACATTGCTTAAACTTGGTTTTTGGTAAGTAGCCAAATAACCATACAGCCTGATGGTAAGTGGTTACCGCAGCCTATGGACGCTTGCAACATCAGAGGTATCAACCGCGCATTGTCGACCCAGTATGAATACCTTCACATCGCATTGCTGCACTCCATTAGGAAAACCAGAACAGACTTTTACAGGAGTGAAGTTCCGCAAAAACTTAATAACGTCACCTTACAAGACGAACAAACCAACATATTTTTTGACACAGTACTGACCTCTGGAAAGTTCTGTTGTGTGAACTTATCGGCGATCCGGAGCAGTTCCCGGCAAGAGTGTGTGTCGGCGAAGGCGCGGATGCCGAGGCAGTTGGAGCAGTCCAACTGCCGCTTGAGGAACTCGCAGCACACGTCCTGGATCTCCTGCAGCTGCAGCAGACACGCAGCCGGCAGCAAGGCCTGCGGGTAGCAACAATACGGCGGTTAGAGTGTTTGGTCGTAATGTTAACAAACCAGTAATTACCTGAACAGTCGTGTATTTCTATGTTAAAAGGATTAAGCGATATCTGATTCTTTAAAAAGACCAGGTCTGAATAGAGTACGCGTACGCGCTTTTTAGATTATAAAGAAACTAGCTACCCGCCCCGGCTTCGCACGGTTATATAACGTTAGCCATAAAAGTTAAATAACTACAAATTACAAATGAATTTATACATCTAAAACTTCCTTTTGAATAACTCTTAACTATTAAAAAAACCGCAACAAAATCCGTTGCGTAGTTTTTAAGATCTAAGCGTACATAGGGACAGACAAACAGCAGGAAGCCACTTATTCTATGTACTGATACGAATACGTGAGTGTGAGCGGTTTGGTCACCTACCATAAATTATTAATTACCTTATGTCTGCAATATATATGTATGTATCACGCTCGCAAAGCCTAGTGCGACATATAAATGGCAACTAAAGTAATGTCGCTGGATCTAGAATGGACACTACATCAAGTAGTGTTATTTCACTGCGGTCTTCTGTAAGTTGGAGGTTCAGTCCCCACTCGGGCGGCTCATTTGGGAAATACCAAATCACACAACCTCTCTTTAAGATAGTATAGCAATGCGAACCATTTAGGAATGTGTTCCTGAAATCTGGCTTAATAGGATGTGAGTGCGCATGTGTGTGTATGATGTATGTAAGGCGCACCTGCACGTTGCTCTCCTCGACGACGATGTGCGCGGTGTAGCAGAACTCGACGAGCTGCTCCATGGCCTGGTCGTCCACGTCGCGGATGGTCACCTCGGTGGCGCGCGACTCCGCCAGCTCGCCCGTGAACATGGCGCGGAAGTACGGGCTGCATGCCGACAGGATCACCCTGCAATACACAATTCGTTGGCGACCAACGGCACAGCCACACGTTGTGCTTAACTTTGGGTTAAATTTTACCTACGAATTTTTACCTGAACTGCCACTTCCGATTCACAAAATTGTTCCAAACATTGCTAGTAGCCCAGCGTATCCCCGTGGAGCACTGGCAACCTTACCTACCGCAGAAACACAACACTTAATCAAAGTAGTGTTATTTCACTGCGGTCTTCTGTCGGGCGGCACGCTTATGTGCCACATTGTTGGTATATAAAAAAAATGCAATACTGGGTCACATTCCATTGGTTCTTAATGTAAATAGTCCCAATTTCCGTCCATCCGTGTATACATATTATACAATATATTTATAGTTACTCAATATGTATATGTTCAACACCTTAACATGTTAACTTCGTCGACCGAGGTCAGAAGGTCACAACTTCCTACATTCAATTAACAGTCACCTTGCATTTTGACTATACCTACATATATACCTATGTAGTACGTACAACACGTGCTTTGCACACATGCGCACACATCTGACCTCAATTTACCCCGCTACAAACATAACAAACTTTATTACCATTACCTTAACACGTTGCAAACGTAACGTCACGACTCGCCATTAGCATGTATCCCAACTGACCTCATGACAGCGGTCACTGAGTGCGTGCACTGAGCTATTGATAACGATAAAATGCACTTAGCTTAGATAATAGATCTAAGCTAAACTAAAATCGTGACGGAAACATGGCTTGTTAACACAAAATTACGTGTAATAAGTAAACAGAAAACTACTGTATGGATTTCAAAAATTCTTCAAAAATACATTATCACTGACTAACAAAAGCTATATATGTATTATGTTTATACACGAGCGAAGTCGCGGGGAGTCGCGCTAGCGAAACAGCTAGTTAAGGTAGTTGGTGACCTGTGAGCAAATAGCTTTCTGTTAGCGACGTTGAGCACGACGTCGCACAGCTCGCGGTGGCGGCGCAGCGCGGACAACTCGCCCAGGATGGCACGCGGGTGCTTCTCCGACGTGTGCGACAGCCGCGCGCCGCCGCCCGGGGACCCGCCCTCGCCCATCCTGCGCCCACACACACACTACACTACACACAACACAACACAGGTACACCAAAATTAGATTTCATATATGTAAAATAGGAGCTGTCTGTCTGGACACAGCACGTCCCATCATAGAAGACTGCTGACAAAAAACATTATATTGTACTGATGTAGTTGTTTCTGCATTGTGTAAGGATTCCAGAAAGGGCCTTATTTGTTCTAATAATGGTTTCTTTTTCTAGCATTTGAAACACAATAATTCATGTTTTTTTTATAAGTACTCACGTGTTTGTATATTTCACAAACATAAAACAGAGAATACTTGCATAACAGCCTTGTACAATAAGTGATGTACCTGATTACAGTGAGGTGGGACTTCTAATTAATTACATTTAGCATGTTGAACAATTTCCTTAGTTAGAATAAATTAGCAATTATTTGAACTTGAAATTGTATTTGTTTTTAATAGTAAGTATCAATAAAAATTCTTGGATCACAAAGTCTGTAACAGTGAAATTGAGAATATAATATAAAAAATTAAAAAGATTATCAATTTTAAAATTCCACTTTGATATTGACCAATGGATTGCTTTGTTGTATACAATCTGCTTTATATTTATTAGGTGTTTTTATTGTGTAACTGTCGTAAATGAAAACTGCCAACTATTTCCTAACTTAACTGTTTAATAAGTATACTAACTTCACTCAACTTCACCTGCAGTATAACAGTATAACAACATTTACCTTTTCTTAATATTTCACACCACTCGCAACATATACATGGGATTGTTTAGAAGTAAATGTAAACATTGTTCACAACTAGTAACAGAGCGCATAATAATAATAAAACTATTGACTGATGATAAAAGATATAGTATATAGGTAATAATGTTTTCATTGACAAAAAAAATAACTACTTCCAAATGAATGAAACATCATCCCAATTATTGCAACAAGATGTATGAAGGGCATTCCAAGTAGCTAATAAACTATCAAACTTGAACCTGAACCAGTCTAAATATGAAGCTACAATATGTAACACTTTTAACTAAATTATTCAAAAGGTTTAAGCCTGAATTGGTAGATTCTATGCAAAATATTATATGGGTCATGTTTAAATGCAATTATCCTTTTTAATGCAAGCAATTCACTTACAACAACAATATCTAGACACGGTGAAGTTTGATCAACAAATTACAATGTTATCTATGCTCATTGCACATCAGCTGATGAGTGTTGCCCCCACAATCATATCAAGCCACGGATAAGGTGACACCACTCTACAGTATAATGTGTTTGAGAGAAATATAGTGCCAATTGTACGCTCGTAAGTCTCCATGGTCACTCCCCTTCAGCTGTTTGTTAGCCAGAACTCACCTTTTGGGCCCGCGTGCGTTTCCCAACTGCAGGCGCAGCGGGGGCGAAGCCCAACCCCACAAGGAGTCAATCTGTAACCGACACAACACACCTTGAACCCGAAAACCTCACGTCACACTCAAAAAACGACCCTACCCACCAATATTTCATAATGTATGCAGTGTCAATACTGCCCACTCGCTCCTTCACTCACCTTTGACGATTGTAATATAACCTCAATGCAAAATATACACAGTAGAACGATACAGAAATAGATAAGACCTCAAGGAATGTAAAACAGTTAACGGCACATCGATTTTCCTATTTCACAGTTTTTATGTTTACGTTTATGTTGTAAGCAGTTCTGCTTCACTTTTGTCCACCAGTCAATTTTTTACTCTTGTCCGTTCTGAAACATTATATATATTGTGTTGTGTATGTTATAATTTTTTTATGTTCTTGGATTTATTGTAAACAATTATTTTCATATTGATATAGGAAATGAGAATAAAAATAATTAAAAGGAAAAGTAGATGTGAAAAAAAGTCTATTTACAACTGACAGTATTATAAACAAAGCTGAATTTCAAGATTATTACTTCTCCCAAGTATATAATCAAATCTTCTCCTAGCTTCTCCCTAGTAAACCACATTACTGAATGCACCTCTTGTTAAACAATGTCGATAGAATAGATGGAACTCTGAGGAATGGATATACTAGATAGATGGCATGTAGTTGTATATGGTCGATAGCTTAGGCTAGGACTCTAGCGTAGCGGTTATATTCTCTTGGGCTAGGACCTTTGAATAAGGACTTGCTGGACTTGCGTAAGCGAAGCGAAGTCTTTATCTAAGGCTAGGACATTAGTATAGTTGATATCTAATGTACGATTTTGTAGTAACTATGGTACTCAGAATACTAAGTAATGCTCCCTGTATGGTGAGATTTTAATGTAGACTAGGCCTATTAAACCGAAATATTTTGTATTGTACACCAACAAGCCAACGATATTGATATTTGTTTCGTTGATATATGGTTTCAGAACAATCTTCTATTTTTTCGATTAAACTACCTAGTTGTGTCAACTGTCAAGACTATCAGCTGTCAGTCTAACAAACAACAAGGCAGTTGTCATCCTGGGTCAATTGTGTCAATACTCAACAATTTTATTTATAAGTAAAGAAAATCGTAGTTATTTGATTACTACAAATTATGTCCATAAGTTTACTGTTGGAGAAATATGACGTGTCTACAGAAGAGGGATTACAGAAAGCTCTCAATGAAATCGAAAAAGAGGAGGTAAACAAACATAGTTTTATTACTTTTTTGATCGTGACGGTGGGTGGCAAAACTACAAACATTCTAAAACAAATTCAATATCTGTGTGTACTGATTGCTTAATGTGCAACCAATAACATGAAGGTAAACTGTTACTTTAGAGCTGAAAACCTTCTCCAGTTTAACACTGCCTAGACTTGTCAAGTCACCCCATGAAATAACAGTAAACATTGTCTGAACAGTGTGAGGTCGATGAGGCTCTCGCCGGCGTGCTCTCCCGCGCGTGTACCCTCGAGGGCCGGCTCCGGACCGCCAGCCAGGCGTACACCAAGCTGGGGGAAGTGAAGTCTGACGCGCAGGTTGCTGCTGATATGGTGGAGAAGACCGCTGCTCTGGCTAGGGATGTTAGTGCTAAAGTCAGGCAACTAGATCTTGCTCGGGTATGGAAACTTCATTTATCAGTTTTTAAAACATGTATTATTGCTTATAACTCATCCTATGCATTAAGACCTTACCTTCTGTATGTGACTTTGTTAAAGCACATTGACATGTCCCCAGCAGATGAAAAGTAACCCACATCCACATCCCTTACTTTTAAGGAACATTCATAATTCATTATTTTTGGTATGAATGTATTGCTTTCATACCAAAACTTTTAAAGATAAACAGATGGAAAGACAGTTTCTTTTGTTTTACATTTACAATATGTGTGTTTGTTGAGGTGTAGTTTGTACCACTATAACACCACTGTTTCACACATAATTATCACTATCAGAATAGTAATTTACCAAGGCGAAAAATGCATACAATTTATTCTCTTATCCTCCAGTCTCGTGTAGCAGAATGCCAGAGGCGTGTCCATGATCTGATTGACCTGCAGCTGTGCAGTGCTGGAGTGGAGGCTGCCATCAAGGCACATGATTATGAGACTGGTTTGTGCAATATGTATATTGGTTGGGATTTTTACTGTTTATCAATAAGTCTTCAAGAATTTATCTTATGGGATTTGGAAAGCATCAAAGAAACAATCCTTTATTTAATTGGCAAATTAAAATCAATAGTATTTTTATCAATTGTTTGTTTCGGGTCTAGTCTGAGATGACTTCTTCATATCTATAATAATATTTGTGTGTCCCATATAGGAGCAGGCCATGTATCCCGGTTCCTCAGCATGGACCCGGGCTCGGTGGCGGCGGCGCGCGCGCGCGGCGCCTCCGACCCTCGCGACGCCATGACGCGGGCCGCTAACACACTTAGAGAACACCTTGTCAAGAAGTGTGTATTATAGACTGTCTATCTATTATTTTATCCTACTTATAATGATCAAGTGCTTGTTGGTGTCAAATGTGTGTGCACTAAAGTGTGATGAAATATGTTAAGTAAATGCAAATAGTTTGGGTATTTTTTTGTTTGTTACACATTTATGGGAAATAGTTGAATTCATGTTTATGAAGTTTAGGACATTGTGCAAGTATGGTTGAATGAATAAATTTAAGTTAGTTAAAATTAGGATGCTTATCATCCTGTATATTTTTTTTTGATTGAATGTACGCACAGACAAGGTAGTATAAATAAACTTAATTGGTATTTTAAGGTAGAGAAATCCACAGTATAGACACCAACTATCTTCGCTTTATTTCTACAAAATGTTTCTGTTGTCATTAAGGTTCGAAGAGGCAGCTAGAAAGGAGGATGATGCGGGCGTTGAGCGTCTGTTCAAACTGTTCCCGCAGATTGGTTGTGCTGAAGAGGGCATGGACTTATTAGCCAAGTATCTTGCTACACAGGTAATCTTGTCGGTTATTTTGGTGTATAATTTAACAGTTCTAAGCTTAAATTTAGACTAATGTTTGACAAGAGAATTGAGTTTTTGGCGGGAATCAGGCGTAACGGTAGAGATTTTTTCCAGTGTCTCGTAAATTGTGTTATAGTGATCTTGATTTTTAATGTGTATTTTTGGTGTCTTTATGTGCATTAAAGTTTCATTTAGTGACTTATTTATAGGAGCAAATAATGCTATAATATGACTATTGGGTAAAGTGATTTATCATTTTGGTCAATAGGTTACCTCTGACCTAAAGGCACGATCTGCTACTGCCGTGGATTGCCTCCAGAAACTGCAATAAGCATTAGAATGCACGACACTAGTTATTTTATAGCAACAAAAACTAAAAAAAAATAAACTCGGAAATTCTCTAACACTTGACACGGGCAAAAACTGTCCCCAAAGAGGATTTATTGTTATACTTAGGAAGAGGAAAAAGAGGAAGAAGATAAGAGAATTGGCATTATTGTCTCATCTAAACAAATTGGTTTTATTACACCTTATTCTGTGTAAACAATATGGATGGTTCAAAATATGTTGCTTACACTTACATAAGGATGTACAATATTAGCTGATACAAGTTTAGAGCGTTGGATATCAACAATATTGGGATAGCGGGCGATTTGCGAGCGTAGTTTTAGAGTGTGTGTGTTTGTCGTGTAGGCGGAGAGTCGCATCCGTCGCTTGTGCGTGGTGGAGGCGCGCGGCGAGGGCGCGGTGTTCGCGGACGCCCTGACGCGCGTGCTGGAGGCCGGGGGCGCCGCCCTCGAGCGCGCGCGCCTGCTCGCCCGCGCCAGCCCCGGCCTGCTGCCGGCCGCGCTCGCGCACATACAGCCACCCGTGAGGACATACTCACACTATAACTAATACTCACTGGCCCTCATCTACTAATACATGGATTTCGGGTCTACGCTCAAAAGTGTCCGAGACAAATAACTTGGAAAACGCGCGAATATATACTTGTGGTGTGGTAGGGTTTCATCCTAGTATATTTTTTGGTTTCAAAATGTATTCACCCTGGTCTATACTACATTTGGCGTGCCTATCACGTAGCCGATACTATATCTTTCCAATTCTTGACGTAAATTTCTTTTTATCGTGATATTAAGCATAGAAAAAGTCATCGTTCCCGGGGTTTGAGCCCGAAGCGCCTAAAATGCTTCATACCCAGGAGCAGCAGGGCTATAGGTTAGTGTGGGGCAGGTGTGTGCCGGCGGGCGGCGCGTGTGGACGGAGCTGCGGGCGGCGCGCGCGCTGGGGGCGGCGGGGGCTGCGGGGGCCGGGGGGCCGGGGGCCGAGCCCCTCGCGGTCGAACCCGTGCTGGCTGAGCTGGCTCTGGCGCACTCCCGCCTTCACCTCTACTTCTCCTTCGTGCGCAGGAAGGCCGAGGTCAGTCCACAACAGATTAGATACAGCACACGTTCAGAATTAATCATATGTATGAAACATTAAGTTCTGGATGTTCCAACAATTAAACAAAAACACAATCTTTTCGTTGGCAAATTAACCGAAGCAATATAAAAAATATATATTAGCACTCGTGCCTGTAAACAATTAAATTACATATGATATTTTATTTAGTTTATTGGAAAAACAACGGCTAACTTAACATGACATAATTACTGGATTATTAACATAAAGCCAATTAAAGGTGATCACTTAGGGGGCGTCCATAAATTACGTGAGATGTTTAAGGGGGGGAGGGGGTCGAGTCAAATCTCATCTAATCTTACGTTGGAGAGAGGGGGGTCTCGGCAAATATCACGCATTTTTTTTTCTGATTGAAACAAAAAAAAAAAATACTTATAGGGCTTCAAGTAGTCGTGTTACTTTAGTTCTAATACGCCACTGCCTACCGATTCAACCGCTAAATGCCTTCATCAGCACGCCTTATGATCTCTATTGCCCAAGTGTACGTGATGATTTAGAGAAAAGATGCTGCAGTACATGCGGTATTTACTTTGCATCTAGCACAAGAGCTGCAGAGCACAGACGATCAGCCCACATTGCACCAGCTAAGCAAGCGCGTATGTTCCGAAAAGTGCGACCCACACGGATTGTCACAAGACGAGCTAATGAATTACTTTGTGCAAGTGCCAATGGCTTAGAGTGGCTAGATCAGAACGAAGTTGAAGGATCAGATGATTTTACTGAAAATCATATGGACATGTTGGTTCCAATAGTCTCTCTTGAGACCGTGCATGATTCTCCATGGACTGAATTAGAGTAGATACTCTTTTTTAATCTAAGTAGTTACGATTTAAGTATTCTATTGTTAAATTTTTATTACACTTATAATTAAACTCTCAACAACATTGATTACTAGTCATAACTAGTCGTAAATAAAAGCACGAAGCAAATTTGTTTTTTTTTTTTACAATAACAATCCAACACGTTTACGTAAGAAACTCACATTTTGAAAAATCTCACGTGAGATTGGGAGATGGGGGAGGGAGTTGAATAAAATCTCACGACATCTCACCAGGGGGGGAGGGAGTGGCAGTAAATTAAAAAAAACACCTCACGTAATTTATGGACGCCCCCTTATAGGAAATTTTATATGTGGATCGAAGGACCAAAGTGCATGACATCATTATATAACCGCACACTACAGATGACGTTATATTTTCTCTCCAGTACGTCTTCTCTGTATATCATGCTACAACAAATATTAAGCGACATAGATGTTAAAAATAAAATGGCTTTCTTTAATGTCCGCCTACCCGTAAGATTTACGTAAAGATAATCCTCAATTGTATTACGTTTGTCAGTCGGACGCGGCTCCGCTGAAGGAAGCGGCAAAGAAGGCAGCAATAGATGCTGTAGAGAAGATAATAGCTACTTGTGACCTCCAGCGTACCGCACAGGACTTGTTGGGCCACTACCTGGGATTGGAGAGGTAATGTTTTATCACTTGACCATTAATTCATTAGTAAATTTGCTTATTTTTTTTCATAGTGTACTTTCAAATTCAAATGTTAACGGATATATCAGATTTTTATTGTTTAAATTTCGATCACATTGCCATGTGTACAACAATGCCGTGGTGGGCATGTGGTTTAAGCAACGGCCTGTCATCTGATGCGCCTAGGTTCAAACCCGGCGGCCACCAATTAGTTTTTCTCAGCTTAAGTACAGTGATTAATCACATCATGAGTTTAAAAAAGAGAGGTAGTGGCATGAATGAGTTGTTGTTGGTTGTGTACAGGTATTTCCTGGAGGAGAGTGTGAGTAAAGCCCTCAAGATGGCGATGCCGCAGGCGGGCGCCACCTCCTCCAGCCTCGTCGACGATGTCTTCTTTATCGCCAGGAAGGTCATCAGGTACATTTAATTCATTAAAAATAAACTGTGTGAATTGTCATGGTTAAGTAGATATTATTATAGCAACATTTTTATTGTATTTTTTTGGCGTTATTTATGTGTCGATTTATACAGGTATTTTGATAGTGTGTTTATAATGTTGGTGCGGAGTTTTTGGTGGGAATTAAGCGTAACAGTTGAGATTTTTTTCCAATGTCTCGTAAATAGTGTTATAGTGATCTTTAGTTTTTCGATGTCATCGTGTGCAGTAAAGTTTTATTTAGTGATTGAATTAGTGCTTGAAGAGGATTAATTGCCATAGTTAAGAAGAAGAAGAATGTTTTTACTTATAATTTGCGACTACGCATTTGTATCGCTTTCTCGCTCGGGAAAATGAGCAGCGCTGCGCCGGTGCACAATTTGACACTCGCGAGTTACGTTTTAGAATAGGTAGTCGCAAATGATTGTTGGTCAGGCTGCTGAGATTGTTGTAGGTGTAGTGTTATCGTGGTGGTGTCGTGTCGTGTAGGCGCAGCATCTCCACGGGCAGCACGGAGGGCGTGTGCGCGGTGCTGAACGAGGTGGCGACCCAGCTGGAGCGCGAGGCGGCCGGGGCGCTGCGCCGCTGGCTGCGCGCGCCGCCGCCCGACACGCTGCCGCTCGCAGACCCCGCCGCCCACACCGCCCACCCCGCCCACACCGCCCACACCAACAAGCTCAACAGGGACCTCGACGCGCAGAGGATGCTCTACATGGTAAACACACACACACACAACAATCATATACGCATCATCCCATATTGTCATGCACTCCTGATGACCACATCAACCCATACTGTCATGTATGCAATCCTGATGTACATATCAACCCATACTGTCATATTATGTACTCAACATCAACAACCCATCTATACTATTTAAATTTATATTTATACTCATATTATAAAGAGGAAAGATTTGTATTTTTGTGGGTTTGTATTGAATAGGCTCCGAAAATACTGGACCGATTTTCTTTCACCGTTAGAAAGCTACATTATCACTGAGTAACATAGGCTATATATTATACTAGCTGCCCACCCCGGCTTCGCACGGGTAGGCAAAATATTTGATAAATGTCTACCCGTGCGAAGCCGGGGCGGGCAGCTAGTGGTGTCATATATATGCACTATGGGTTGACGTGTTTGCCAGGAAACACGTCAGGCACACAAAGGGAGTGGGCTTCCTGTATGTTATAAGTGTAGTGTCAGTGTGTGGTGTGTTGTGTACCAGGCGCACATGAACGAGGCGGAGGCGGGCGCGGAGTGGGCGGAGCGGCTGGCGGGCGAGGCGGTGGAGGCGGCGGGCGGCGGGGACGACAAGCTGCGCTCCTGTGCCGGCGGGCTGGCCGCCGCCGCCGCCGCCTTCCGCGCCGCGCACGACCGCGCGCTGGCCGGCCTGGCCGCCGCGCTGCAGCCGCGCCTGCTCGCCTGGGCCGACTGCCTCGCCAGCCCCCACACCGCATACGGTACGCACACCCACATCCACACCACACATCAATATTACAGTGCCCAAGATCACCATTCACACTCACATCGACATCACTGCTCAAGGTCACTTCACACAATCACAAGGTCCATATCACAGTTGCCAAGGTGACCATACACAATCACATGGACATTGCAATCCTTGCCAATACACTTTTACAATAGATTTGCCTAAGATACAGCCCCATGTAGCTGCATTAAGCTAAGCCACTTACTTGCGTTGCTGAACTTGACCCAAGATACATTTCTAGTTTAAATGTAACATTACCCCCACATAGGTAGTTTAGACGAACACCGCTTATTTGTTTAATTAGCTGTTTATTCGTATTATTGAGATGCGGAATATAAATGAGTGTTAGCGTGTGGTGAGCTAGTGGTGTTGATGTTTGTCAGACGAGATGGAGGACGACGCGGACGCGCTGCCGGCGGCGCTGGAGCAGTTGTCGGAGGCGGCGCGCGCGCACATGTCCCCGCGCGCGGCCGACGCGCTGCTGCACGCCGCGCTCACCGCGCTCGTCGCGCGCGCGGAGACACGCCTGCTGCACCACCACTACGACCAGGTGCACACACACACACACACACACACACACACACACACACACACACACACACACACACACACACACACACACACACACACGCGCTCATACACAATACATATATCTAATAATAATTGTAGGTTTATGTATATTGTTTGAAATAAAGAATAAACCTAAAGGGAATTGTTCCAAATTATTAATTTTCGCAAAAAATGTAGATGTTCTTTATTCAAATGTAGATTTGAAAAAAAATATGTATTATAATATACAGGATAATTTAGATAGTTTGGGGACTGAATGTTATACTGCTGAAATTAATCTTTAATTTACCTGGTGGGAATCTGGTGTCATACATACTTTTATGATTACGAGTTCTCCTTATCTCTGAATTAGTCAGAATAAATTTATCTACTCATAATGAGTCTTGTATTTTCGTACTCCAGACTGACGACATAGTCGTGCAGGCTCACTGTAGGTACTGGTAGCAAGAAAATATTTCGACTAGGTATTCCAATGCCTAAGAAAAAAACTCTCAAAATTTTCATTGCTCTAATTTTGTTTGTTCCACTTTTTGCCAGCGTAGAGCTTTTCATTTTGTCGAAAGCTATACGAATACCAAGTTGAAAGGTGTCGCTAGGGTTACAGGTGACACTGGAAGGGTATAGTAGATGTGTGTGTGTGTTGTAGGAGAGCGGTCTGTTGGTGGAGCGGCGCGCGCGCCGGCTGGCGTCGTGGGCGGGCAGCGGCGCGGCGGGCGCCCGCGAGCGGTGCGCGCGCCTCGCCGCCGCCGCCGCGCTGCTGGCGCTCGACACGCCGCACCACGCGCCGCGCCTCGCCGCGCGCCTCGCCGCCACGCACGCAAGGGACATACTGGCACGCAGGTCAACCACACTACCACTCACCACCGCGCACGTACCACCACACACACCCCACTGTTGCGTACCAACACTAAAATAGTAGTTTTTGTAAATATATGTGCTGGCAACCCTCGCTCTCTCTCCCGCCAACATCCAAATAAACCAGACATGTGCTGCTCATTACAAGACTTTTATTTATGCAAAATAGCGAGTTATCCAGCCCTATACAATACTGCAATCTACTACACAACAATTCTGAGGTGCGTCACCACTACCACTCACCACCACGCACGTACTCCCTAACTACCACTGCCCAGCACGCACGTACCGTACAAAAAATCTAACGACCTTCTCTTTCTTCATCAGTCTTTTAATTAAATTAATCCACGGATTTTAATGTGGTTTTCACTGATAGACAAGAGATGATTTTTATGTACCTATAACGCACCAGTGCGTGAGGCGAGTCACTAGTTCAATAGCATAATCATACTTTTTTACTTTTCCAGGACCGATTTCAAAATAGAGGACATCAAACGATTAAAATTGTAGATGATAAGAACATTATCAAAATTAATATATTATATTCGTTGCATTTAATGTATACTTAATAAATCTATTTCCACCGCAAAATGATTTCATTCGACCCCACAGTACCCTTTCAATGGAGGCAATGGAGCTAATCACACCAATATTATAAATGCGTATGTGTGTGTGTTTATACTTTCTTCACGCACAACGGCTGAATGAATTTGTATGATACTTGGAATGGTGGTACCTTATAAGCTGGATTAACATATAGGATACTTCTTATCTTGAAAAATTCTGGTGGTTTCCGAGGGATAGTAGACCCCTGCAGGCGACGTCGCAGGTAAAAGCTAGTTAATGAAATAAAAGAAAACATGAACACGTCCACAATAAAATATATTTGTAATATATTATTTATATAAAACATTGAGCGAGTGTGTATTATATATATATAAAGCTCTATTCATATACTGTGCAGGTCCTGTGAACACAGAGGTAATTATAGCTTGGCAAAAAAGTCTAGAAATGGAACTAAATTGACTACTGGCAACCTTGAATCCGTTTTCCGTAAACAAACGATTATCTTGGAGTTTTTGGCTGGAATCAGGCGGAGCGGTTGAGATTTTTTCCAGTGTGTCGTAAATTGTGTTATAGTGATCTTTAATGTGTATTTTTGGTGTCGCTATGTGCAGTAAAGTTTCATTTAGTGACTGATTTATAGGAGCATTGGAAATAATGCCATAATACGACTTTTGGGTTAAGTGATTTATCATTTTGGTCAATAGGTTACCTCTAGTCTAAAGGCGTGTTACGATCTGCTACTGCCGTGGGTTGTCTCCAGAAACTCCATTGGGCGTTAGAATGCATGACACTAGGCATTTTAATGCGGCAAACACGAGAAATTTTGCAACATGAAAATTCTCTAACACTCGACACTGGCAAAAATAGTCCCTGAAGGGATTGATTGCCATACTTAGGAAGAAGAAGAAGAAGAAGAAACGATTATCTTAAAAACTTGTAAGCTTGCCATAAACTTAAAGAAGAAGAAAAACAGTTGCCATACGAACGGAACAGTGGCGCTCTTATAATTTTATCCACAAGTATGTTATGGCCTTGCATGATTTCGTTTGCAAAATATACATGTGTAACTTTTCATAAGGCGGTCTATTTTCATCAAACTTAATAAACATATGTCAAACAAACACATGTAACAAACATATGTATATAAACTAATTTGACAGGACTAAAAAGTATTGCCATCCTTATTTAATCCCTAATATGAGGAATAGATCACAAGGCTTTTTAGTCCTGTCAAATTAGTTAAGTTTTGTGATTTTGTACAACAGAATTGACACCAATACATATATATATATATATATATATTTACTAAATTAAAAAAAGAACAAAGGTTTTGGTAAGTTTCTCGATATTTAAGCATCTAAAAAACCACTCAGGTATCACGTATAATCAGGTATGTACGTGCCATAAAATTATATAATTAAAAAGTTTATTGATAACAATTGAAACCAACTGCATAATATGCATACGAATTTGTTTTTGCACGTCTGGCATCATTTGTTTTACGTATTAACATTGTCTTTATAAAAAACACAAGCAGGTAGATGAGTTTTACTAAATATCGGTAACTGAGCTGTGTATTCTCACACATAGTGTATATTCTAAAGGCACAACTTGTGGTAAACACAATATAATTCAGTGATCGTGTGATTACAATAACGTCATAAAGCGTACATGTTAGATATTAATATACTCTCAAAACATTCAAAATGTTAAATGTTAACAAAATTAATTATCTCAAAACTGATTACTTATACATAGTTTAAAAATATAAACTGACAAACAAATACATTCAATTACCCAGTTATGGTCAAACAAATTATACTTATTGAGTAAATACTCAGGTAATGGCGTCGATTGTATTGTACAAAATCACTAAGCTTATTTGATAGGACTAAAAGTCTTGTTTCCTTCTCATATGAGCGGGGTTAAATAAAGATGGCAATACTTTTAGTCCTGTCAAATTAGATTGGTTTAATGATTTCGTAAAACAGAATTGGCGCCAATGTGAACAAAAAAATATATTAAATGCTGCAAGAATGTGCTAACTATTGTATACTGTGCACCTGATATAATACTCTGACTAAGAATTACGCCTATAATATTATAATAAAGTAGGTGGTTATAATTAAAGAGTTCTTACATATAAAATGTCCTCAAAATTTGTTTATAGCAAAGACCATAGATGTCGCTAACAGAATTAAATGGCGATATCGAAGTGTTTTTTTTAATTTCAACGGAACTTAAAATGAACATAATAATTAACTTATTAAACTAAAAACTGTACAAAACGATGTACGATGTAAGTACTTGTAAAAACAGTGGTTCGTTGTGAGGTTATGTCAAATCATCATACATGCATAGTGTAGTGGTATATAACTATATTTTCTAATATTAAATATGTAACAAACTATTTCAATTACATTTTGGAGGGATGTAATATACATTCACAAACTGAAATCACGGTGTGAATTGAGACATTGAACATGGCTGCCATTTATCTGAATTACTAATAACTTAATTAATTACTAATGTGCAATTAGCGTTGCCGCTCGATAGGCGACTATCGATGCCTTATCGATAGCCCAGTTAAGGATAACTATCGATAATAAGTGGTAGGTAATGAGGTTCGATACTATCGATAGTACAGAAACTAACATTCAAACTTATATCTATAAGCTGAGAGACCAAGTTAATGCTACATAACACATTAACGAGACCGCCGGTCTAGTGGTTAGTATACCTGACTGCAACGCTAGGGGTCGTGGGTTCGACTAACGCCAGGGTAAACATTTTTGTGACAAACTTGTTTGACTATTTTTGGTGTTTGATATTTATTTCCAAAAAATAATCATCTACTGGTTCCCATAGTGCAAGCTTGCTTAGTTTGGGGCCACATGACGCTGTGTGATAATTTCATAGTATTATTTATTAATTAACTTTGGTCTCTCATTTTCCCACGTCAACTATCCTCACACGAATGTAACTCTAAGGCCAGCCTCATACAACCGGAATACTTGACTCTGAAATCTCCAGCTGCAGTATATGAGTAGAGAAATAAGTGTAAACAGTATGTATTCTGAGCTGTGTTCAGATTGTGTACCAGGCCAGCCTTATATTAAATTGAACTGTCTAAAATATAAGAACACACAACTGAAGCCTCAGCAAGAACAACATTAGACTACGTATTCGTATCGCTTTCGACTATTTTTGTATGGAAAAACTAACAGCGTCGCGACAGCTAAAAGTGGAACTAAAAATTCTTTTCAAGGAAATTTTCTTTAATTTTTTTTACTATTTTGATAGTAACGTTTTCGAATACATTAGTCGAAAGATGTTATTGCTATCATTACTAACATCGAAGGAACTACCATTGGGGCTCATTGATATACGTATACAATACGTATTGTAAGACAAATACAATTATCAAAATTTGCGCTAAATGAGCGCACATACAAAAATAAGTAAAGAAAAAAGATGATAATAAATACATAATCAAACATATAAGTAAGACTTAATAAAATAAATGTCGTTTGCAGAATGTCATGTTAGTGAAACACTTCAGATCATTTGTCAAATTATATTGAGCCCTTCACGCCATGACGTACGATAAAGCCGTGTGACGTCACACGATTCTTTGGTTACTAATTCCGCTTAAACCTTTATATGTTAGGTATTTAATAAAAGTTCGCTTCAAATTTATTAGGCCTCAAGATACGGTGTCTTTTTATACTTTTTTGTGTGATTTCGGTGTCTTTATCAATTACATATTTCTTATTATTAGTGGTTTCATAGTATTAAGTGCCAAAGGAGACCTAATAAATGTGAAACTATAAAGCTTAACCGTTAAATACTACAAGCCGGTGTACATACAGAATTTGTTCAAACTTAACAGCTACATTAACTTAAAATTAATGCCATTATTGCGCGTGCGCATCTGTGACCGTCTAGTTAGTAATACAAACAAGTTTTTTATTAGGAAAGTCATCGAAAACCACCTATGACTCACCACTGATTAGCTATCGGCCGCACAATTCGTCAGCAACCGGATTATATCGAGCACGATAATACAATTAGTACGAACAAACAAAACTGATTTATAAATCGGTGCAACAATAATTACACTCAATATATTGAATTCTTGATACTAAATAAAATCTTCACATAATAATAAATTCATTAATAAATTCGTATACAAAAATGATATATTGATTTCTGCCGAGGTAAACAATGTATGAAGTCAGTTAAACTAGCCCATGCGAGTTACTCAACACTTGAATAGCGCGGTAAGAACATAATGATGCAAGGTTTTCGTTACAACATGAAAACACGTCGATTGATCAAAGAGGTACTTATGTGGTCATGTGAGGGCGTCTAGTACCCTTCTCTCGGGGGCGGAGTCTCGACGGTGGCGGTGGTCTGCTTGGAGACGACCCTGGATCCCTGCGCCAGGCCGCCGACGCGCACCGCCACGAACTTCAGGTAGGCGTCCGCGCCGTACGCCACCATCGCCACGAACCCGAAGAACTGCAACATTATTACAATCATTTTAACTACGGCTGGTATTCTAAAACGGGTTTACAATGAAAAACTTATCTGAAAAGGAACCGATCCATCCTATCAGACAGAAAAATCACCGATCCGTTAAAACGAAAGCTTTGTTGCGTACAAAAAATGCTAATGTGGGTGGAAAAAACCGTGGAAGGCCAAGGTCCAACTTACTAGATCAAATTGCCAAAGTACTCAATGATGGAAAGGTAAGGAGTACTCGGAATTGGCGGGCATGTATAAACGATTGATGAATGTAAAAGAAGCCAAAGAGGTGTGTAAGTCAAGAGTGAAATGGCGCTCTATACCTTCTACCTACCCCGTGAGGGTCTTGGCGTGAAGATATGTTTGTAATGTATGTAAGTAACAGTTGGTACTGACCGCAGCGGCGGCATGCGGGTCATCCCCGACTGTGGTGGCGAGGCAGGAGGCCAGCAGGTAGAAGAAGGTCCATATGGCGCAGAAGAGGAACTCCAGCTTGAGCCAGGGGATCTTGTAGAACTTCTCCACGATGTGGAACAGGTAGAAGCCGAGCAGGATGCCCGTGAACCAGAAGGCGACCATCGCGATCCAGCTGAAGAAGGCGCTATTCCCCGCGTACCGCAGCACCGACCACTGGATGCATATGAAGCCGAGCAGGCTGCAGCCCTACACCAATCAACACGCATTTCGTGACATTAATAGCCGTGGTGGCCTTATGGTTGAAGCAACGGCCTGTCATCTGATGGGCCCAGGTTCAAACACCAGCCTATACCAATGAGTTTTTCTAAGCTTAAGTACAGTGATTAAAAGAAGAGGTAGGGCGACGGCTCAGATATCATTAACTATGACGATAGGGAAGAGCGCTACTTAACCTATATTATTCATTTCAGTATATAAGTTTCAGTACCTTGTTATTAGAAAAAATCACTATTATTATTATAATTATCGCTATTAGTTGGATGGGTGACCGACATACTGAGTCGATGCCTCGTAGCAACATCAGCCGTCGGTCCCGATTGCCGATAAAGTTTATTATTTTCGATCGATATCAGTCAGTAGACAAAGTGTGACAAACTAGATTCACGATTTCCCTGTACAATGGGCTGCGGATGGCAGGTAGCAGTCGCTTTATGTAAAAATCGGGTAAGCAACCACTAGCACAATACTCCCATAATGAGTCTCCCTACAGGCAGGCAAATTTAAAGATAGTCACTAACTACATTAAGCTAAGTATTGACCTCTACACTGCTCTTTACATCTAATGAATTGATTGGTAGACAACCTATTTTTCACAATTGGTCGGAATGGTCGCTACTCTGTAGACCATCAAACAGAAAAGCTACTTATCTATATTTGGACATGCTTTTCGACACCAACGCAAGACTAGCAACATTTTAATTCATTTCAGTATGATTGGGAAACGTTATTGCACTACAGACAGATATAATTTTAAATCTTAATTACTTCATAATTTTACAAGCCGCTTTCTTTTTAATATAAATACAATACAAACACCTCATACAGCTCGATAGCTCAACTGTGTAGGTATACTAGGTCCAACCAATACTATACTATCATATAGAAAATTATGTTCCAGTTAAGCCGGTGAATTAATTAGCGAAAGTGCGATTATAACATTTATGTTTCTTTGTTTTGCTTGGACATGGCATGGATACCTGCTAGGTCTAGGTAGGTATAAGTCAGTTACTTATAGCCCTCATGCCTATAAGCATAGAATAGATAACTGAGATAAGACCAGGGCTACCCCCGAACATCACTATGAATAGGGCGAATTGGGATCTCCCGTGGGTTTTCCCATTAATATTGGAGCCGCCCGACTGGGGACTGTACCTCCGCCTTACAGAAGATGTAGTGTTGTGTTTCTGCGGTAAGTAAGGTTGCCAGTGCTCCACGAGGATACGCTGGACTAGGAGTAATGCTGCTAGCACAGTGGCTCCTCATCAACAACAGGGTTGGCAACTCGTTAGTGATATCCCTGGTATTGCTAGCGGCTACAGGCTACGGTGAATGCTTACCATCAGGTGGGCCGTATGCATATGTGCCAACTGCCAACTTAGTGGTATAAAAAAAAATCATTAAAATATATCAGATGTGATTACTTTCTTGTTTGATACTTTTTAGACCGTAAATATTCCGTAGTCGGGTTTTAGGTTGGAACTTACTTTTTACAGGATAAAACGGGATAAATCAGTTGTCATCATTCTCTTTTCTTAATATGTAATTCTAATGGATAACTAGTTTACCCGTCCAAAGACGCAAAGACATACGTGGCGTAATATTATATGATTACAAACCTGTCTCCCAATAATGTTAGCGCGTTACCAAGAAATATGTGAAAGATTACAACATCTCAACAATGCGCCTGTTTCAAAGGCTCAAATGTTTGCATTGTCTATCAATAATCACCTATTGCGAAGTCTGCGTCGTTGATCACGACACGATCACTCTACGTGTATCCAACTTCACTAGGAACTGATGGGACAAAACAAACATCAAAATGCCGTACCTACTGCCTAAGATGAATCAAATATAGAACATAACTATTCCATGTTTATTATGGACATCAAATTGGGTACTATAATAGGAATGTGAACCCGACCCATTTTACAGGCGACCGCAACCGAATAATTCAGCATGTCGTAGGTAGTTCGATATTTCTGTACCCTCTCCTGTCGCGCCGAAGCGCTGAGCTGTCGGCAGACATTTTTGTTCTCTATCCTAACTCTCTCGTCTTCACCGTATGATTAAATATAATATAACTACAATAATTTGGCATCATTACTGGCTATTCCTAATTCCATTTCACAGAAGTGACGTCATTGAACATTATGTAAGTAGAAACACGGTGCAAACCTAGGCTAGTGATTATAATAGAACCGAAAATATTATGTAAGTGATTACATTAACTCGCGTGTTTCTATGAAAGGAGTGAATTCTCCATGGCAATATTGGTCGTTAGCCACAGTGCCATGGTGCGCGATAAGCAACACGATATGTGGTTACCGTCTGCTGCCCCAAGGGCGAAGTGTCAAAGGTCAAACAACGTTGATACCTTTCCTCGAAATACTTTCTATAGCTCAAATGTATAATGTTTGTCCTCGGTTGGATTGGTAAATATTACGAAAGAAATACTAGAAACGTTCCCTATCGTAGCGTATCGTCCTTAATGTCGGCTATATCAATACATGTTTATTTTTTTTAAGCTAGTATGCTATCATATGACCAGGCCGATGATAAGTGTTCACCATCGCCTACAGATAGACGCTTGCAATACACTATGCTAGCAGTATATCTCCTTACTGTACTGTCATCACAGCATTTCCTTGGGAAAGTAGAGTACTTCCTCGTTCAAGTTGCCTGGGGATACTGTTTCAAAAACACTGGGCACAATTTTTTTGATGGGATTCTCATCACCCAATGCAAATGTTTCTAAAATACAGTTGCCATGGCGACTGGAAGATATCTTATTTAATTTATACTTAGCTGGGTTATTGAAATATATTGTAGTCTTAATCAGTTTTGATATTATAAGTTAGTTCACCAGAATACTCACCACTTGAACTACTTTCAGGATGCCGGGTATAGTCCTTAAGTAGTGGGGATCAAATCTTATATTTGTCTGCACGGTGGTGCTTGATGTGACTGTAGTTGTGGTGGTGTGCTGACCAGGAAAGCCCACTTCTGCCATTTTCTCTTATCTGTAGGAAATTTAAATATTTATGTGCTATATAATTTCAGTTCTATACTCTGTTCTGTACAGTATTACTAAGTACTGTGCTCTCACAGACTGTGAAACACACCTGTGAAGTAAAAATTATACTAAATCTATCTAAATATTTGTTTTTGTCTAAATACTGCTGACATTTTCAATTTAGAAGCTTTGTTAAATAAACTTTAAGTTATATATTTTCAACAAATACATGTTTTAAATATATTAAATGTTTTTTGACAAAATTATTATTTACAATACTGAATGATTTCTGGCAACTGACCATTTAGTGATAAGCTATGGCCACCTGGTTCTAATTACAATTAATAATGATAAAAGTAGATGCCGACTCACACCAGCACACAACATTCATGCTGATAATGACACACTTGATAATATTCAACACCTACTTAATACTTCTATACAAATAAATAAAACTAAAGTGTCTGTTTGTAATGTCAAAATAACAGCTTGTTATTAAATGCAATGCAATACAATTAAAGTATACATGATACTGATAACAAAAAAACAATTTTTGTCTCTCTATCTGTTCTGACTAATCTCTGAAATGGCTGAACTGATTTTGAAGAGACTTACTGGCAGATAGCTGATGTGATAATGAGTAACAGGCTACTTTTATTTTAGAAACATAATTAGGGATCCATGCAAAAAATAAAATAGTTTTTAAGGGTCTTGAGTGAGCACTGCTAGTATAACATTAGTTATAATATCAGACAGAGCAAAATCACAGATAGTATGAAATACATTAATTATCAGATAATATCCCGTTGTATATATTATTTATTTTAATAACACTTATTTCTGCTACAGCTAAACACCTATAATGCCCAGTGAGGTTTAAATACATGCCTGTCTTCTACAGAGGACAGATATGACAATTATATCAATTGTTTTCCAAACATTTACCATCTTAATACATGTTGATAATGTGTTGCAATAAATAAACTAATTAATTTAATAATTAAGGTCCATTAATAAATTAATATATATTATTATTATATGTTACAAATAATTGGTTACGAAAGATAGCTGCGAGGTGAGTGGCAAGCCTTACAAGGGAATAGTAATACTTTTAAGGTGGCCAGGAGAAGCACCCACAAGCCGTCACTCTTCATAATTTATTATGATGATATACGAACTATTTAATAGACACAAGTCTGTCGGTACGGAACCATTAGCGAGCATGTTCTACACGCCCTTAGCTCATCCTTATTACTGAATGCCGACTGCTGCGCCGTCTGTCACTCCTTAAAATAGCGCTTATTAAGCAATAGACAGCATACCAGTACAAAATAGTAAAAACAACAATCAATTATATACAAAGTACCTGCTTTAAATCCTTATATTATATATCACTTTTCCTTGCGTCCACTCAATAAATAATATGTGATTTTAGTATCAAATAAAGTTAAATTAACGCTATAATGCTGTTCATACACTTCATACTGTTTTGTGTGGGTTTTGTGGTAAAGTAAACCTAAACTGAGTCAGATGATTTTCGGTGAATGTCAACCTACCAACTAGCTGTCACTAGGAACTGTCACACCGACATGACATTCAAACAGATCAGTCTTCTTCTTCTACCTAAGTATGGCAATCAATCCCTTCAGGGACAATTTTTGCCAGTGTCACTCGACACTAGCAAAACAGAGAATTTTCAATTTTCAAAATGTATCATGATCGCCACATCTAAATGTCAAGTGTCATGCATTCTAATACTTAATGGAGTTTTTGGAGACAACCCACGGCAGTAGCAGATCGTAATACGCCCAGAGGTAACCTATTGACCAAAATGATAAATCACTTAACCCAAAAGTTGTATTATATACACATTAAAGATCACTATAACACAATTTACGAGACACTGGAAAAAATCTCAACCGCTCCGCCTGATTCCCGCCGAAAACGAAGCTTGGCCGCTGCAACCTAACAGACAAACAGACGCCAGACAGACCGACAGACTGAAAGTCGTGTCAAGTCAAGTTTATACGCTAGGACGCCAAAGAGACCTTGTTGACTACTCAGAATAAGGACTTAGCTCTCGCCTACGCTAAGCGATAGTTTGAGACCTTAGTCCTTATATTAAGGGTGAAAAGCTAATAAAACGTTTATTAGATATCTGTGAAATATAAAATCAATAAAGAAGTGGTTAAGACGTTACGTACTCTGTGTATACAATATCACAGAGTATATAACTAGGATGTTTTAACAAAAACCGTCAACTTAATAAACCGAATATCAGTCACATTGCGAATTTGTGATCAGCCAGTAGTCTGTCACAGAGTACATAAACCACTTCGTTTTACAGTCAGTCTCCAAAACAACCGCTACTACGGCCCAATTTTGACAAAGTTTATTACGCATCCAAGAGAATACAATACAACCGCTACGCTAGAATACGCATAAGTACGCTACGCTCTAGACGACAAAGATTTAACTGTTCGTTCTTTTTCTTCGTCCCTAGGCTGTTGCTAAAATGAAATAAATAGGTACAAGTACTTTGTTGTGGTTTTTAACGAGTTTATGTTTTGAGAATATCCGGCGTACAAAACAAACTTAACATGGTCTACCGATCGTAGGTAACTGACGATTACCACACTTGTTTCTGCATAAAAAATGTGAGTCATTGTGTCCTCCGTGCCCCGCACATTACGCATAACGTGATACCTATGTCTATACAATAAAACTGACTTTAGTGTCAAGGAGAGCTGACGGAGGCAACGGAGCCGGGAGCAGCATCCGCGCAGTTATCTCGTATCTTGATGTAGGCGTTATGCGTATCTCCTACAATTTCGTGTCAATGCGATTACTCCCGCTGAGTTACGAATTCGTTACGCCTGCGACTCAGTAGGGTAAGTAATGTTAAATGCGTGTTTATGACATGGTATTGTTTTGTTTCTTCTATTTTTTACTCAACTTGAATTTTACATTGTAGTTTCATTGTTCAAGACATTTTTAATAATTCTTTCAACTGGAAAGAGGGGAGAGAGGCCTTTGCCCAGCAGTGGGAAAACAACGGCTAGATAGATAGATAGTTTGATTGTTGTTATTAATTTGTTGCAGGAGTGAAATAACATATTAAATATGGCCTATCCAAATACGCAGTCTCCGCCACCGCCACCGATCCAGTCTATGGGGTCTACCAACACTGTGTTCATCACAGAGGCTCGGTTTGATCCTGCCTACCTGAGGACACTTCCTGGAATACTTAAACTTGTTGTTATTGTGAGTATACAACATACTTTTTTACCTTAATAAATTGGCATACATAATTTAAGCTCTGCTGACTGCCGGTAAGCTACAACAGATTTATAAAAAGTGAAATTAGTTACTGGAAGCAATATAATTTAAATTGAGGAAACTAAAAACAAGATGATATGCTGTATCAATAACATAGTCAACATGGTGATACCTCTGGTATTGCTAGTGGCTATTGACTATGGTTACTGATTACCATCAGGTGGGCAGTATGCTTGTGTGCCACCTTAGTTATATAAAAAAAATCTTCTATTATTTACAGCTACTGAACCTAATTGGCTTCATCTGCATCCAGTCCTCAGCATTCTGGTCGAATGGTCGTGGAGTGTACTTCAACATTGTGGCGCACCTGGGCCTCTGGTTCTCAGCCAGCCTGCTCCTCCTCTACCTGTTCCATGTTGTGGAAAAGTACCACAACATCAAATGGCTAAAGATTGAGATGATTGCATACATAGTGTTGGTTTTCCTGAACCTCATCTCCTCTACAATAGTTGTTGCCTTTGGTAATGCTGGCTATTCTGCTGCTGGGGTGAGTGCTTACAAAAATTATGTAAACACTCATACAAATATCCTCACTAGTTAACATCATGTTCTATTCATGAAAGGCAGAGTGTATAGAGTGCCACAAATTTGATGGATACAATTTTATTTTATTTTGTTCTAATTCCAAGCAGGCAAAACTTGTCTTTTGGTTATACATACCATGGAATATTTTCCTATAACATAGTGTACATAATATTACAGTAGGTAATAAACACACCAGCCTGACCAAGTTACAAGGTAATAAAAGTATAAATAAACTTCTATTTGCATGGTGTGCTTCGCTGTTGGACTTACACCTATGTGTCTGATGACTAGTTGTTAATAATTACTCAAATAGTGCTAGGTCAAAATCATTTATTTAAATCTTTTACTCATATCTCAGAGATAATATACGACATACAACTCATATCTTACTGGATAAACTACACCCTTGAGGATGTGAATTGCTTTTTTTACACAACTATTAAACTGAGTACTCCACTATTGAGTTCTTTGGCAATTTGTTATGATGCTAATGTTTTCCAGTTCTTCGGGTACTTATCGATGACGGTGTATGGGGTGGACGCGTTCCTGAAAGCGAAGGCGCTGCAGGCGGGCGAGCTGGCGCAGGGCCACCGCGTCATCACGAAGCAGCAACAGCCCGCGCAGCCCTAGCCCATGGACGTGTATGTGCTGCCAGTGTAAACTAACCCAGTACTTACAACTTGGCAGGACACAAGGACTCAATAATGTGTGTAAGCATGGTGTAATGGATTCGAATGGATCGAGACGTGATTATATTTGTTGGTTGGATGTCTTGGATGGTGGGTTATTTAATATTTTGTTACTGGCATAATTAGATCTTGTGCAACTTAGATTAAGAATAAAGCCAAATTTTATGTAGAATTTCTAAAACGCTCACAACAATTTAAACTACTCGAAATAATTTGTTAAATGAATTATAATATTATTTTCCTGCAAACTACCAAACAGTGACCTCAAAATCTTAAAAAGCCGGTCTATTGTAAAGGTGATGAGGATCAAAATTTTGTATGAACTCTGATGAGATTGTTTGAGGTGATGGATTCCATCCGAAGGGTGATGAATATTCCTTAGTAGAGTGCTATTAATTTAGTGTGTGTAACGCCCTTGACATTGGAATTTGTACGTTAATACGTAATACAATTAGAATTCTTGAAGGTCGTTTATCGGGTGTGGCGTCTAGGTGTAATTATGATAATTAACTTCAGTATTGTGGTATAGTGTTGTATGCAATTTAATTGTAGTGATGTAAATTATTATGTTTTCGTTATTTTTACGAAAATTGGACTAAGCGGCTGACTGGTGTTGTGTAAATGTTTATATATACTTAAATTTATTACAAATAATTGTTTGTCATCATCACATGTTATATATACAAAGATTAGTAGTGAGAGTACAGTGTACATATGCGTTGTTGTACCCACCTATTGTTTAGTATCGCTTACCTCATGGCTTGCACGACCTTATCGCCGCTGTGGAAATGTCACGATAAGCATAACTCGAATCAATCATGTATTCATCTGACAAGTATTTATTGAACATAATATGATTAGAACAATGTACATATGAAAGCTAAGACATTGGTGACAGTTCTGTTGTACGATATCATTATACTAAAATTCTTTGACACGACTAAAAGTATTGCCATCCTTATTTACCCCGCACATGAGAAAAGGATAGTAAGACTTTAGTCCTGTCAAATTTCTACAACAGAATTGGCATTATACTTGGTATTACGTCAAGCTATTATATTTTCAATACCTCAACATGTACTTAAAATTGGCGCTAATATTTATTTTTCAAATTCTTAGTCTATTCTAAAATGGCGGTCGACTTTTTATGGTAGATGGGGAGTGTACATAATTAAATTTAGACTCTTCTGTGGGTTTTTACACACTATTAATTAGGGTTATTTATTGAACCTACTATTTATTATTTTTATATTTAAGATTATGTTATTCATTATAAGCTAATAATAGCCTATGGTTAATGAGTGTTGCTTCAACATTCCCAAATGAGTCACCGATAAAATCAGTAGCATGGTCTCATATAGTGTTAATACAATTTTTGTTAATTAACTTAAATAACAAGGAAAAATATATATATCATGTGTGCTAGTCACTTATAACACAACGTGTACTATAAATTGTAGCAGATATAGATATATTTTTTGTATATTGTGTGTTTAATCTACTTACGACTTAATTTAATGTTTAAACAGCTCCCAAAGTTATTTTATTGAGTAGGAATATATTATAGTATTGTATATTTATTATTGTTAGTTATTTTTGTTATTTTTGTAATTTTGTGATATAAAATAAGCACTAACTCAGTTTACACTTTGTTTATATTTGTGAATAGCTATTGTTAAATATTTACCATGTTATGGTTTACACTTAGTACCTTTTGGAGTAGACAGGATAGTAATAAGCAATCTTAAAATGCATCTACTATTTCCAAACTATATGCTTGTACTTATTATGTTTGAGGATTAACATTGTACCAATATTTATTATTACTATCTTCCTTATTATAATTCTATCTCACTCTTCACCATCTATGTGTAATTCCTCCGTCCTTGTCACACTATGCTCACATTCGTGTCAAATATTTTATTAGTGTCTTATAAAAAAACTAAATTCACGTAATACAATTGTACTAACCATGTTTTTGTAATTATTGACATATATAAAATGTACTTTACTCATTCGATAAACTATAAAATAGTTATGTTCTTTACGTGTTGTAACTTGTAAGTTTTATACTTGTACGTAGTATCATATATTATCTATTCTGAGGTAGTATATTATCTACTCTGAGGGTATACATATATGGGATGGGTAGTTAATTACTAGATTGCTATAAAATGTATTTTTCATTATATTTGTAATTGTAACAATTATACTATATTTGGCTAAATATTAACTTTGTGGTAAAATTAATGTGTACTACACAATAAAAAAAATACTTACCTGAATTTCTGATTGGGGATTGATTGCTGTTCCCGGAGTACTGTTGTATGAATCAATAAAAGAAGCTTCCAATGTAGTTACTGTGGTTTTTATTACCTCAACAAACATTAACCAAATTAATTACATAAATTTATTAATCTTATTTTCTTTAAGCTTACTCGTGTATATTATTTTGGTAAAATACTATAACGAAATATACATAAGAATAGTTATACAAATATTTTATCTTAAAATCTAATCAAAGGTCCCAATAACTATAAAGGCACGCGGCAATCATAAGTCTTTCGCCAAAACATTCATTTCATTTCTAATAATATAAACAGAATCTTATGCCCTGCTTTTTTAAACTAAGCATAATATGCTCATGTTTTACCATAACTTATATAAAAATATATAGTCAGGTGGTCAAAATTTATAATTATGATACAATTATATTAAAAATAAACGTTATAACAGGGATTGTCCATTAATTATGTCAATCTCACTACCTCCTTCTTCCTTGTGACTTTTCCCGAAACCCCTCCCCCTTTCGAGCCTCACATGATTATTGGCTCCTGACCCCATAATCATTTTATTAAAGTACATCAAGAATATCAGACCTCAAAATTGTTTAGTTAAAAATGCTTAAACATTTGACAATAAAACACATTGGCCCCAATATATTAAAAGTACATAACGGGTGGCAGGAGCAAGTTTTAAGTAATTATTTTCTTAAGAAAAAAGTGGAAGCACCTTCATAAATTTGTCTTCAAATTAAAAACACTTATAAAAATATACACTATTCAATATATTCTTACAATCTCAAAACACACTGGTTGTTTCTTGAACAAAGCAAAGGCCCTCGATAGTTAGAATGTTCCTGGGGTATGTTTACGATAGTCCTGATCATCAAGGCTCTTTAGGCTCTAGACTACTTACTGACCAAGTAATGTTGTTAAAATCGTTCCTTAGACTATAAAATCTTACACCACAATCTTAACTTAACTAAGGCACATTTTAATATGCGTAAAATGTTACACTGGCACAATTTCTTAACATAAAAAGGTTTGACTCAAACTATTTTCAGTCGAATATTTTCCTTCTGAGGCTGAGAAAGGTGTCAAATCATGGCAATACTGATCATAGTCATAAAGTACTTTCAGCTTGCTCTTGGTGCGCGGTATTGTATCTGGTGGTCAAATAAATTAAGCACTGTATTACCTTATGTATTACCAAGGCCATTTAGTAGAAAGTAAATATTATAAAGAGGAAAGATTTGTATTTTTGTATGTATTAAATAGGTTCCGAAACTACTGGACCGATTTCAAAAAAATCTTTCACCGTTAGAAAGCTACACTATCACTGATTAACATAGGCTAGCTGCCCGCCCCGGCTTTGCACGGGTAGACAAAATATTTGATATAAATATCTACCCGTGCGAAGCCGGGGCGGGCCGCTAGTAGAAAGTAAAAAAATAATAAGTTCGATAAGTGTTGCATGCTTGCTATGTCACTGAAATTAGTAAATATATGATGTATTTCAATTTTAGTGTTATTATAGGTAGTTTGCCAGGGATATTCAACCAGACGATTATTGCAGTCAGTTGAATTTAAATTACATAACAAGCAATAATATAAGATTATAATATGGAATAGGTGATCTAAGTTGTTTGTAACATACCTGTATCACTTCACATTGGAATAAATCAATATTACTATTTTTTTACATTAGGGCTTGTTCGCAATCTCTCAATTAGCAGTGATATGTGATATGACTATGTGTATAGTTGAACAATAGTAAGACAATAACAATAGAACAATAGAAAGTGTGATGTGCACTGGCAACAGTATCATAAGAATTTCATAATGAGACTAACTAAATTATCAATATGATCATCACTAGAGAATAGCTTGACTATATTTTTTAGTTGCGTTTGTAATTGTTGAGACAAAGTTTGTATGTATGAAAAAACATTTCTAGAAAATCTACCGAAAAAGTCGGAAATTTGTATACATTATTAAAATGGAAAATTGTTTATCACCATAGGTACACCACTTACAACTTATCAATTATAGTTATAATGTGATGGATGGCTTGGCATTTTTGAAGCTTCATTGTGGTGGTAACCCTCTCTTCCACATTTTGTACTTCAGGTAACCGTCAAAACCATAGGCAACTATAGCACAAAGACCAAAGAACTGAAAGAGGAAAAAAACAATCATTAGATTAATATTTTTTCATTCCTGCTTCACAATAACAGGAAACCACTATTTAATATTACTAATCATCAAATTGGTGCATGTTAGGAAAAAACCCATGGAACCTTCATGTATTCTGTAACTGATGTGATGGATATGGCATTTAGATGTAAGTTAAACCATGACCTAGATGTATTTACAAGAAAAACAAAGATTAGTTAAAGTAAACAATAAAAGTAACTCACCCCAACAGCATAGCCTACACTTTCCCCGATGGTGGCAGCAAATACAGAACAGACAATGTAGGCAAGGCACATCAGCGCGCAGAAGGCCATCTCAAACTTAAGCCATGCCCAGTGGCTGTACTTCTCCACAAAATGGAACAGGTACATCAAGAACAGGAACAGGGTAATTATATTTCCCACCCAATACAGGATATTGTAGAATATTGCCGAAAAGAATGACCATGACACCTTGATACAGATAAAGCCAACTAGGTTGCATATCTGGAAGTAAACATTATAAACTGAATCAATCAAACATCATTGTTTTATTTGACTACAGAAACCACTTACCAGTTACACAGCACCATACACTTATTTGCCACCTTAGTGTTATAAAAAATGACAATTATACATTTGTGATAATCGGTTAAGTGACTACAACAACTTTGACTACTGCTTTTATTTTTATAAACTATTTAAAGTTGCATAATCCAATTACATGGTTAAAATTATTGGGTCCACTTACAATCTCCACTCCTTTCAGCCCTCCGGGTAATGTTTTCACATAGCCTTTGTCAAACTGCAGAACTTTCTTTGGCGGTGGCTCAGCTGGCTGCCCTTGGTTGTTATATCCAAAGTTGTCAAACATGGTTCTGCAAATCAAGAAATCTTATGGTAATAATTAACATATATAACATAACATAACAATGCTTGTCCTAATAATACAAATAAAAGTTTTTTTTTTTTATTGTGACTCAATCGAAATTTGGCATACAGATAGACTATGATTTAAAGCCTGATATTAAATAACACTTACAATAATATTTTTGAAACTTTCGCGATCTAAGCACATACATATATTATGTGACATAAAATATGTTTATTTACCTTGAGGTTTCTACCAAGTTGCAATGGTCGTGGTTACCGAGCTGACTCAAGTCTCAACTAAGCTCGTGACTACAGCCAAGCCATACGTAAAGGAATAGGAAGGAATATATTACCCGGTCAGCTATCAAATTAAGGACCCCTTCTGGGATTCAGATGTGTTGGACGCTGTTAGACCCTACTTGTTTGTAGTATTATTTTGACTTGAATAACACATGGATATGGACATTATTCAATATAATAAGTACGATGCTTAATTATTTTCTGTGTTTTCCTCTATGTTGTAGACTCTAAAACATCATCACTCAAACTAGAAGCGAAAAATAACTTCAACTTCAACTTTTTTATGGCTTCTGCGGGGTTGCCACAATTTCGCCAAAAATTATGAACTAAACAAAATTCGTCTGTCATCGCATCTGCATGCTGCATTTAACCACAACAATGCTACAACTCAGTTAAAGATCCACAGACTCTGATCATTTTTGTTGTCGAGGAGAACCTTTTAAAAGGTACCCGCCTGTTTAAAGGGGAGCAGTGGGGTGTGTGGGATTTTTACTCAACTAAAACCCCTCCGGTGGCCATCCTCCGTGCATATAGGAGTGACCTCCAAAACACTACAATAGAAACTATTCGATTATTGTACCATGACTTTACCGTCCCGTACCATACTTGATCCAGACGTAGGACTACACTACTTGGTCGGTGGATTGTATGACAGACATATTGACGAGAGTTTTTGGCGGGAATCAGGCGGAGCGGTTGAGATTTTTTCCAGTGTGTCGTAAATTGTGTTATAGTGATCTTTAATGTGTATTTTTGGTGTCGATATGTGCAGTAAAGTTTCATTTAGTGACTGATTTATAGGAGCATTGGAAATAATGCCATAATACGACTTTTGGGTTAAGTGATTTATCATTTTGGTCAATAGGTTACCTCTAATCTAAAGGCGTGTTACGATCTGCTACTGCCGTGGGTTGTCTCCAGAAACTCCATTGGGCGTTAGAATGCATGACACTAGGCATTTTAATGCGGCAAACACGAGAAATGTTGCAACATGAAAATTCTCTAACACTCGACACTGGCAAAAATAGTCCCTGAAGGGATTGATTGCCATACTTAGGAAGAAGAAGAAGAAGAAGACATATTGACATTTGACAACCAACATTACATTTTATTTACTGTACCGTAACCCGTAGTGGTTATGTACTCTGTGATTGATTGTACCAGCGGTTGTATTCTCTTGAGATTGTACGTTTTACTAGAGAATTGTAAAAATTGTGAGATTTAATTTCTGTGAATGTTCTCGATAAGAATTTATTATTACGTCTTGAAAATAAGCAATTAAACTTGCGTTTAATATCAGAGAGATTTAACCAATAAATAGATTATTTATATCCGAACACCGGTGTGATTTAACAGTTCTGTGTGCCGTGTGATGGGAGATCGTGACTGGAGACCGTTTATTTACGGCGGCCTCGCGTCGATCGTAGCAGAATTTGGTGAGTCGAATAATAAATAATGAACCAAAGGATCAGAATTAAAAAAAAATGCTAACCTAAAATTATTTTATTACTCTTGTATTGTATCAGACTTTCTACATGTAAAAAAATAAATCCATGACATGGTTTACGCATCTTGTGGCTACACTAAATATATATTAATTAAGACACTACTTAGCTTATTTCATTCGATCCTTTATTTCTTTAGGCCTTTTGTGGTTAGTTATTGATCAAACTTTTAGTATGCCATACACCGGAGAACCTTGTACGAAAATAATATATAGTTGCCACAATGTAGTAGGGTACTACTATGAGCATGTACTATAAACATTAAAGTAAAGTAAATAGTTTTATGTATTAATTTTAGTTGAGTTTTAGTTTCTATTAATTAATAACAGATTTTTCATTTACTTGTGCTGTAAGACACAGCTTCTTGCCAAATTTCATGATTCTAGGTCAACGGGAAGTACCCCATAGGTTTTGATTCCCTTGTGAAATCTAAAAATATGTGAAAATTTGCAACTGAAATGTTCATATCTTTTCTTTACATTGACTTGCAGGTTGATATTTTACAGCTGAAAAAGACCACAGACCTGAGTATTTCACATTAAATTAAATTTGATAACTGTTCTTGAGAAAAAAAATCTTGACAGACAGACAGATGGACAAAAAAGTGATCCTATAACAGTTCCTTTTAAGGTATTGAACCCAAAAAATTATAAACTCTTAAATAAATATTTAAGGGAAGTGCCCTAGCAATAGTTGTATTCCAGGTACATTCCCCATTGACACAACAAAGACACGTCTTCAGATCCAGGGGCAGAAGATTGACCCTCGCCATGTGGAGCTGCGGTACACGGGCATGGTGGACTGCTTTGTCAAGACCTCACAGCAAGAAGGAGTCAAGGCCTTGTACTGTGGGTAAGATCAAGCAGTTCTTCATTTTATTACATGAGCAAATCAACCATTTTTATATAATTTTTATATCTACTGAAGTAAAAGAAAAAGTAAATAAATGAATACTCTAGGTTCTGTAAAATATTAGGTCCTTACATATGAAATTGGCGTTTTTCGTACTGGCCACTTTAATCACGAATTTCTCCTCTTTGGTAAGGAATTCCAAATTCAAATTTGTACAGCTATAGACTCATGTATTTGTGCTTCGATGATCGTCATTCATTTGTTTTTTTTCTTCTGTTTTTTTCTGTTTGCGTCACTCATTTTACAAAATGGAAAACCTTAAATATCGCATTATTTACGAGTACGAGTTCCGCCGTGGCACTAGTGCTGCGGAAACAACTCGAAGGGTGAATGATGTGTATGGCGGTCGTGTTGCAAAAGAAAACACAGTTCGTTTTTGGTTCCAACGTTTTCGTTCTGGAAATTTCGACCTGCAGAACAAGCCCCGTGGACGGCCTGAGACTCAAGTTGATAATGAAGAGTTGAAGGCTATTGTGGAAGCGGATCCATCGCAAACCACGTCCGAGTTAGCTGCAGGCTGCAATGTTAGTGATAAAACTGTTTTAATTCACTTGAAGCAAATTGGGAAGATTAAAAAGCTTGAAAGGTGGGTACCTCACGAATTGACTGAAACAAACCGGCAAACGCGCGTCGACTGCTGCGTTACATTACTAAACCGGCACAATAATGAAGGTATTTTAAACCGAATCATTACCTGTGATGAAAAATGGGTTCTTTACGATAATCGGAAGCGCTCAGCGCAATGGTTAGATCCTGGCCAGCCAGCCAAATCCTGCCCCAAGCGAAAATTAACCCCAAAAAAGTTACTTGTAAGCGTTTGGTGGACTAGTGCCGGTATTGTTCATTACAGTTTTTTCAAATCTGGCCAGACTATTACGGCTGATGTCTATTGTCAGGAATTGCAAACCATGATGGAAAAGCTAGCGGCTAAACAACCTAGGCTGGTCAATCGCTCCACGCCACTGCTGCTTCACGACAACGCTAGACCACACACTGCGCTACAGACGGCTACTAAATTAGAAGAGCTTCAATTGGAAAGTCTAAGACATCCTCCGTACTCCCCGGACCTTGCTCCAACAGATTACCATTTTTTTCGAAATTTGGATAACTTCTTGCAAGGGAAAAAATTCAACTCCGATGGGGCAGTCCAAATCGCCTTCAAAGATTTTATTGATTCCCGTCCGACTGGTTTTTTTAGTAAAGGGATCAATGAACTACCTATGAGATGGCAAAAGTGCATAGAAAATAATGGTTCATACTTTGATTAATTAAATATATTATATTAAAAAATATTAGACTTTTTGTTCCTCCCATACAAAACGCCAATTTCATATGTAAGGACCTAATATATATGAATATTAGCCACAATGCTAGGGCAGTAAAGTTCTATGTGAATCCTTTATATGAGTTTTGTTTATCTTTTATATTAGTTTTGTTTTTATACTACTAAGGTGGCACACAAGCATACAGCCCACCTGATAGCAGTCACCATAATCCAGGGATATTGATAATGAGTTGCCAACCCTGTTGTTGATGAGGACTCACTGTGCTAGCAGCATCACTACTAGTGCAGCACATCCTCATGGAGCACTGGCGACCTTACTTATCGCAGAAACACAAATCTACATCAAAGTAGTGTTATTTCACTGCAGTCTTCTCTAAGGTGGAGGTACAGTCCCCAGCCGGGCAGCTCTAATATTGATGGGAAAACCCACGGGAGATCCCTATGCGCCCTACCTCTCTTTTTTAAACTCATGGTGTGATTAATCACTGTACTTAAGTTTAGTAAAATCATTAGTATGGGCCAGGGCTTAAACCTGGGCCCATCAGATGACAGGCCATCGCTTCAACCACAAGGCCACTACTGCTCTTAGAGTTCCCATTATTTCAATAATGTATCGCTTTCAAGTAGAGACCATAATATTTAACATACCATTTTATATTACCACTTGTAATAGGATAGAGAATTGTTACTATTTTTCATGATTCATTATCTTTATAATGACGATTCTGTTCTGCCATAAAAATACAGCTATCTATAATTATGCTAGTTTCATTGTTCATTTTATAGCTTTGCTACTAAAACTTTCCTCAATAATATTTTTGTTTGTTAATATCAGTGTATAAACTTGGATAAACATACTTTACATATCAAAACAAAGTGTACTGGACTGGGTTTTACAATGGTCTCGCTTATCTTTAACTGTTAACATGTGTGTAATATTCACATTTATATATTTGATTTATATTTGTTTGTGTGTCATATGACATTCTTGTCAATAGTGTCTCAATTATTTCTTTTTTAGAATACAAAATATATTATAATTTGCTTTGTCCGCTTAATGAGTGTGATACGGTCGAACGGCCTGCGCCCAGGTGAGCTCAGCCGTGGTTTCTTCCGACACGTGTTTCAGGACTTCCACGTCCCATCATCAGGGTGCCGCCGCGTTGGTCGAGCAGCGTGATGTCACATCGAGGTCTGGATGCTGGAGCAGCGCCGCAGCACGATGGTCGGACGCTGGAGCAGCGTCACAGGATGCTGGACCAGCGTCGCAGGATGCTGGAGCAGCGTCACAGGATGCCGGAGCAGCGTCACAGCATGATGGTGGCGTGAGACGCCACGACAGCACGTAGACCCTTCTGTAACTAAAGCTGAGAAATGAGTCAAAGTAGTTACAGAAGGGTCTACGTGCTGTCGTGGCGTCTCACGCCACCATCATGCTGTGACGCTGCTCCGGCATCCTGTGACGCTGCTCCAGCATCCTGCGACGCTGGTCCAGCATCCTGTGACGCTGCTCCAGCGTCCGACCATCGTGCTGCGGCGCTGCTCCAGCATCCAGACCTCGATGTGACATCACGCTGCTCGACCAACGCGGCGGCACCCTGATGATGGGACGTGGAAGTCCTGAAACACGTGTCGGAAGAAACCACGGCTGAGCTCACCTGGGCGCAGGCCGTTCGACCGTATCACACTCATTAAGCGGACAAAGCAAATTATAATATATTTTGTATTCTATAAATATGAATTTCCGCAAAGTAAAACCTGAATCAATTCAATATTTCTTTTTTAGATTTGTGCTCTCACAACTAATAATTTTTAATGTATGTTTGTGTTTGTTTTATTAATTTTGGTGTACAATAAAGAGTTATTTATCTTATCTTTAAGTTTCTTTAGCACTACATACTATTTACTTACTATCTACCTAAGTAGGAAGCATTGACAGACAGTGTAATCCGTGCTATGAGTATGTCTGTGTTATTATCCGTGTGATTAATGATATCAATAATGTGACATTTAACATTGGATATTGGTCTGATACAATCTGTATGTGCTGTTCATTATTCGATATTGGGTAGATAGAGATTTTCATGATTACTTGTTTTTATTATTTATCTTGCATTTATGATGTAACTTCGTGACACCCTGTAGTTATACCACGACTAACATTCTTGCCCCGACTTCCCTCGTTTACAATATTTATACATAAACAATAATACTCCAAAAAGCACAATCTATATTGTAGAAAACCATGTCATGACTTCTGTGAGCTTGGTTGTAACAGAATAAAAACAGTATGGGGCAAGCAAGGTGATCATGCTCAGCTGCCACAAAGGCGAGATACTACAGCTAGGCAGGTGTTGTGTGGTATAAAAAAAAAAATCCTTTCTTTGTGTCATTTCACCTGTTTTCGTTTGCTGTGCCAAGGTAAGGCGAAGGCTACAGCAGTATGTATTTGTCAGGATATGGCCGGCAGTGCTGCGGCAGGCGACGTACGGCACGATAAAGTTCGGCACGTACTACTCGCTGAAGGCGGCGCTGGGGCGGCGGCGCGCGGACGGCGGCAGCGAGGAGCACCTCGCCAGCAACACGGCCTGCGCCGCGCTCGCCGGCGGGCTCTCCAGCGCCATCGCCAACCCCACGGACGTGCTCAAAGTGCGCATGCAGGTCGATACCACCACCATACACTTGTTTATACTACAAAGGTTGCAATTAACCATAGAGCCCGCTTGATGTCTAGCGTAGCGGTTGTGTTCTCTTGGGCCTGATGGTCCTGTGCAGGCGTAGGGCGTGAGCGCCGAGTTTTTTTAATAAAATGTTTAGTAATTGTTTACTATTCATCGCCGAATGCAATTTAAGAATCCCTCAAAAACAACATCGAAATACTATCATATTGGAGTATAGATCAAATTTATCTTGTTTTTCTTATTTCAAATAATGTTTACTATCTAGCCGGAACAGGTTCAAGCCTTACGGTCTCATAATTCCAGGAGTGTGTGTTGAAAGGACTCATTTTGCAAGAAGCAGATTAAAGCTAGCAGCATGATCTTTAGTATATGTTATCCAGGCATTAACTTCTGGTGACTGATCGCAAGGAAATTATTACCTAAAGTTATTCGACTAATCGTCTCGTTTGTAGAATTAACACGAATTATAATGTGTGGTGGGCGGTCGCTGTAAAGTGTAATGTGGTGTTGTGTTGTAGATGGGCGACGAGAAGCGCAACCTGGTGCGGTGTTTCGTGTCGATCTACCGGCTGGAGGGCTTGGTCGGGCTGTGGCGCGGCGTGGGCGCGACGTCGCAGCGCGCGGCGGTGATCGCGGCGGTGGAGCTGCCGGTGTACGACGGCTGCAAGCGGCGCCTGGCCGCGCGCCTCGGGGACTCGCCCCTCAACCACCTCGCCTCCAGCCTCGCCGCCTCGCTCGGCAGCGCGCTCGCCAGCACGCCGCTGGACGTCATCAGGGTACGCTCACCTCATTACACAGTCACATCAGTACAATTATAAAAGAGAATCATCAAGCTCGATTTACAATAGCCAGAGTAATCGGGTAAAAAATATACAAAAACAACATACAGTCGAATTAAGAACCTCTTCCTTTCTTCAAGTCGGTTGAAACACGAATTAACGCGAAATTTAACATTTCAATTACTTGTAGTTTTTTATAGAGGCCGAGCACCGCTGGAGGATGATCTCAAGCGTGACTTACAAAGATGATCTCGAGTATTTAAGATGGCATTATAATATAAAATCATGTTTGTTTTCCAGACGCGGCTAATGAACCAAAGAAAAGTGAAGGATCACATAGCGAAACCACACGACGCTATTATATACAAGGGCACAATCGACTGTTTAACACAGGTAACTAGCAACTGCCTGCCTGACGAACAATTTGAGTTCAGTACCTAAATCAATGAACAGATGACCCGATAAAGGTCGCTGGCAAGCGTTGAATGCGGGCCGCATTGACCTGTCATTGTGGAAATCTATCGCGGAGGCCTCTGTTTAGCAGTGGACGTCTATCGGCTGTGATCACGATGACTGAAATCAAACTGTAACACTTTTAGTGGGACTACCAATGGGAGACCCATTTCGCCCTGCCTGTCTTTGTAAGCTCGTGGTGTGATTCATAACTGTGTTTATGTTTGATAAACTTGTCAGTACAGACCAGAGTTTGAACCCGGATAAATCAAATGACAGACAGTCACTTCGCATGTACTCATTCTGTCCATTTTATCGTTTGACTTAATTCTATTTTGATTTTGCTCTTTTTTTCGTATTTCGATGGCAATTTCTTTCATTTGTTCTTCACAAGAAATTATTTATTTTATTTTTTAAGAAAGAGAAGAAAACGCAAAGAAACGAAAGAAAAATTCCATAATAAATAAAATAAAAGGGATTCCGTGAGTGCTCCGTCACCTTAAATGCTTAATAATCCCTAAACTATGAATGAGTAGGGGTCCAAGTACAGTGAATGTAATGCTTGGTGTTGTTGTGTGCAGACAGTGCGCAGCGAGGGCGTGGCGGCGCTGTACAAGGGGCTGGTGCCCACGTGGCTGCGGATGGGGCCCTGGAACATCATCTTCTTCCTCACCTACGAGCAGCTCAAGCAGTTCTACTAGCAGCAGACACCACGGCTCCAGCGGCAGGCTTGGCATGGTTCGTACACGCTTGCATTTGAACATGTCTCAATATTTATCGGCCTTCAGTCATATGTTCAGGTTCATTTGATTTTGATTTCCTTCACCAAATAACGTGGGGTGTGATGAATAGACTCCATTACCCGTTGGGATTAGAACCCAAGTCCTTAGCGTCAGCCGGCCCACACCGTGTAATTTGTTTTATACACGCTCGTAAATATTAATATTATCAGTCTAGTCCAGCTCCCTAGCTGGGCCCAGCCTCGCCCTAAGGGGTCGAAGCCCCACAATGGGCGCCCTTAGCTGTATTACTTCGGTGTTTGCTTATGGAGCAAAAGTTCCTACAACTCACTATACATCAGACAAAAAAAAAATCAATGTTCTAAGCTTTAAACAGATTAAATGAAACAGAGCCATTGTAGCCACATAGTTAGATTGTTGATGATGTCCTAATCGTCTACCGCGGCCTCAAAATGCCGCTCATAACATTCCCACTATAAAGGCTTAAAATAACTTTTTTCTAGCTCATCACACACTGCAGTAGCACCGCGGACGGTACATAGAAGACGAAGGCAGGAGTGAACGAGCCTACATCCATCGATCTTATAAATACATTGATCTTACACTTTAGTTGTCCGTCTGTTCGTACATAGAACTTATATATAGTAATGTCGTCTTAGCAGACTTGTGTACAACATAGTTGATAAGATAAAATGGATTTTCAAAGTTGTATATTTATGTTTATAATGGCAGTTTGACTGACCACTTACGATTTGAGATTTGCCAAACTGAGCTTCAGTTCATTGAGTTGGTTCTATATAAACTGTGTATATGTGTTGACAAGTTTCAACAAGAACAATAAATCAATTATTGTTTGTACAAAAATCTAACTCTTCACTTGTTTACATTCTAATGTGTTATTACAACTTCACAAAACACATTGTTTATCGAAGTTTGTGCGGGGCAAAAAATATATAAGGAATTAAAATGCAAAATGTGAATGATGGTCATACAGGTTACCCGTTTTTTTTAGCTTTGTATAACAGCTAGTGTATACAAATGTATAGTTTGTAAGTGTAAGGCAGTAGTGAGATGCACCGTGAGATTAGGGCACAAGGTGCTAGCAGTCAGGCGAATATTGTAATGGCTTATGCAGCGCAGACGCATAGTGAGGTTAATAACTTAAGGAGAATAGTAGCGGCGTTTGTGTTGTAATATCTTGTCTTTACTGTGAATAAAGTTGGATAATACACAATTCTACACAGTGGATATAAATAGTAGTTTTGCTATATTGAATTGATTCAGGTTTTACTTTGCGGAAATTCATATTTATAGAATACAAAATATATTATAATTTGCTTTGTCCGCTTAATGATCATTAAGCGGACAAAGCAAATTATAATATATTTTGTATTCTATAGTAGTTTTGCATTTATAATACTGCTATTCATCTGCATATATAATCAGGTTAAGCATATTACCAATAACGTTACTGGTAACACGCTTATAAACGAAATTAGTAACGTTTTCTTAAATTACTAATTCTGTTCCGTTATATTACGGTAACCGTTAATTGCTTGGTTCGTGGTTGTGGTGTCTGTTCCTATACAGAGAAGTCATTCTAGTGTTAGCTGTTACTTAGGTTAAGTAGACAATTGTGTAAATAATCTCGTTAATTATATTTTTATGTTCCTCGGTCATTGACTTTTTGATATGTATTGTCAGCTCATATTTTTTATATGTATATTTAACAAGGGCAACATTCGTATTGCGTCCTTCGTGGTTTACCCACAGACAATACGTTGAAACGTTTTCTATAATATTATTACATATAGAACATATTTAGTTCGTGCTTGATATAATCTTGCTATGGTAACAATTAACTGCCCTATTAACTACTCAGTAACTTAGATTCTTTGTTACTTATCTCTCAAAATCGCAAGGCACGTAAAAATAAACTAAAGAAAATCAAAAAACGAATAATGCTACCAATTTAAAACGTTGATATTGCAGTTTGATTGTAGGTAACTTTACACTTTGTTGTAAACAGTACTGGTTGCAAGAATACCTATCGACTACGTATTCGAAAACCTCATTTGAAAGTGGTTGTGTGTAAAGTCTAGTCAAATAAAGATCATTTTGAGTTTGAGTAACTCTCATTCTCATACGAATTTTTAGTTCAATTTTTTGCCGCCGTAGTGCTCATATATTCATATATCATTCATTTTCCCATACATAAATAGTCGAAAGCGATACGAATACGTATTCGCAAGTTCTTGCTAAATCTTCTGACAGGAAAACGTTTCTCTTGAAGACCTATTATCATTTTCACGATAGTGTATTTGTTATAAAAACGTCCTATCACATTAGAAAGTTTTATTGTACACTCAAATAACTACCTTGTTTATTTTACGTCTTGCACTCATGATATTAGGTGTGATCTGTTTGATATTTTAACAACCGATGACCCAGCTTTCAATATGTAGGTAGTGTAACTGGGATATTGCACTATTAATTTAATAAATGAATGATTAACTATTGTGTTTGACACGTTTTGTTGACAAGCTTCGTTGTGAATGCAAATTTACGTACAAACTAGCCAAATTGTTAAATAAAATTTATTTTAAAAATATATGTTTTGTTTTATTTATAGATTGCTCACGAGGTGTGACCTTGAATTTCAACCCCGAATATATTGAGCCATTTCTAAGATCCTTACACTGGTTCTGAGAGATATATAAGTAATCTAAAATCATAATTTATTTTATAAGATATGTATTTATATTTTTTCCACTATCTTCCAGTAATTTAAACTTAGTAAAAATGTAAAAATAACTTATTTAATTGGACCTTTTTTAAATATTTAATATCACATTATGAATAATATATTTCAGTGTTAAACATTTAAAACAAACTTAACTAAGAAGTACAAAACATAAATACCTACACGTAAAATAAATGTCCCGAACCACTGTTACGGGGACGTGTGCCATTGGATCTTTTTGTAACTGAAACAAAAATATTTGCTGGTATTCCAGAAATAAGCTGAGTAACTGTAGTATTGATACTTTGATTATATACTTTATTGAACCTTATTTTGTTTAACTGAGGAGAGAAGAAAATGTGACAGAAAAAAACAGTTCAGGAAAACTAAAAAAATGAAAAAGTTAGACAGTTTATTAAAAGTGACGCCGGAAATATTTACAATTAATTTTGGTTTAAAATGGAATGAGGATAGATTGATTGGTTTTTAAGCGTGTTTTTTTTATTTGGCAATGGATCATAACGTGATAGAGTGTGAGCTGGTGGAGGAGGCCGGGCGCTGCGAGTGCCGCGGCGCCACGCTCGACATACTGAAGGACGTGCAGAAGGTTTACGAGGATCGCATGGAGAGGGTCGAGAGACTGGGAGGGAATAACAAATTGCAAGTAAGCTTTATTCAATACTAGTAGCGTTTTCTCCGCGTCTTCGCCCGCGTAGCAATCTGTATATATAAAAGAAGCTGGCTGAGTGACTGACTGACATATCAATGCACAGCCTTTGATTATATCCTTTGCACAGCGTAAACGGTTGGAGTCACAGAGTACATAACCACTACGTTGTTGGAGTTAGAGACTTTAAATATTTACAGTAGGTACCTTTTATTTTATGAGGTAGGCATCCACTAAGGAAGGGGTGTTTGGGTATACCACCACTAAGGGGGTAAAATAGGGGATTAAAGTTTGTATGGAAATTCGTCATTTTTAAAGTTAAATCCATGAAAATAGCAACCGGTGACAGCTATAATTTATATGTATAGACATGTTCATGTTGACTTATTCACTTTACCACGTGCAAAACCGCGGGCAAAAGCTAGTATAATATGTAGTTTATACTAGTCAGTGATATAGGTATACCAATGATATTATATGTAAAAAGGTGGGTATTACAGCATTCTGTCGGTGAAAGAATTTCATCATGTGAAAAGATAAAATAGAATTGATTTCATTAATGTAGCCGTGTACAAATAAAATAAAATTTCTTTGTAATTCGATTTATTTTATTGTAATCGAAATTGGAGCGTGTCCTGACTAGACCGCGACTATATGACGCCCCCTGACTTTGACTGGTGAATTGGATCCGCCCTTGGCGCCTTAAGCTGTATACTTCGGCTCTCTGCCGTAGATGCAAGTGAAGTTACTGCAGTCGTGGGTGGGCGACCTGGTGGGGCAGAACACCCTGCTGTCGCGCGCCGTGCAGGAGCTGGAGACCGAGGCTACCACCAGGCTGCTCATGGAGCGCCGGAGACACAATGAGGTACCACACCTTATGTACTTCATAAGACTATCAGTTTTTTTATACCACTAAGGTGGAAAACCAGCATACCGCCCACCTGATGGTAAGCGGTCATCATAGCCTATGGACGTTTGCAACACTCGCGCGTTGCCTACCCTGTGACTGAGTTTGCTGATAAACCTGAAGTGGTTGTCCTAAAATCTTGCAGCGTTTGCATAGGAGTTTCTTAAAACATAGGTGAACATAATATAACGTGTCACTAAGCGGATATAGCGTGCATATACGCGGGTGCAACTAATGAATAGTGTCTAAATGATAGATAGTGGAAAAAGTCACTGGTGCCAATTCTGTCGTACAAAATCACCAAACTTAACTAATTTGACAGCTCTAAAAGTCTTGCTATCCCTTTCTCATGTTGGAGGTTAAATAAGGATGGCAATACATCCTGTCAAATTATTTTGAACAACAGAATTGGCACCAATGGCGTATTAAGGATTGGAGAGGAAACTGAAGTCCGAATGCTAGGTTGATAACCCAACATTATGAGGGGTTCTATATACGCTAATGGAAATAGCGGTAGGGCGCGGCGGCTTCAATTATGTCATGAGTGTATGGTATGTATTCCGTAAGGTAAGGTCGGTGAACTTCGGCTTCATGCTTACCGAGGCTGAGGAGTAAACCAGGTGTTGCTATACTAATAACGGCAAGTACGGGCCGTCGATATTGTAACATGTTTTAATTCAGCGTATTGGGGAGCGATTTTACGTCTACCTTTCATGCGCACAGAAAACTGACTGCGATTGCTTGACATCGTCGGTCACCGTGTACATGATGCATCAGCATAAAGGGCCGTCGTGTAAGCTTACGATTCCGGTCCAAATGTCCCAGCTCCCGTAGCTGCCGTCTATTAAGAAAGCAGTCATGAAGGTGTGGTGTTAGCCTGGTCGTAGGGTAGTGTGTGCCACCTTAGTGGTATAAAAAAACCTTTCTGATAAGCTCAGTGTGGGTAGTCGCATATGAAGTCGTAGATAGTGGCGGCATAATCGGTATTGCACACGAGCGTTCAAACTGTCGAGATCGCTGGTCTAGTGGTTAGTATACCTGAATGCAAGAATGAAGCTAGAGGTCGCGGGCTCGATTCCCGCCGGGGTAAACATATAAAAAAAACAAAAAGTATATAAGTATTCTATCAGGTGGTGGTTCCCCATAGTACAAGATTTGCTTAGTTTGGGGCCAGATGGATTATTTTTACAATATTCTTAATAAGATAGATATTATAAAAAAAAACACCAAAACTAGAAATAAATAATTATAAATAGCTAGCGGCGGGCCTGTAGTGTGTTAGGCTGTAGACGTGTGGTGTAGTGGTGGTGTGGTGTGGTGGTGGTGAGCGCGGTGGTGTCGCAGCTGGTGGGCGAGGTGCGCGCGGAGTGCGTGGTGCTGCGGCGGCGGCTGGCGCGCAAGGACTCTGACCTGCGCGGCCTGGTCGAGGTGCTGCGCCGCCTGCGCGAGTTCGACTACTGCACGCTAGATGGCATACATTTCTTCGAGGTCACCGAATCTGATATATTCGGCTCGGTCGAATGGTCAGTACATACTACACTTCTAACCTTCACCTTATAAATATTCATTTTGAATACCTATTGTAAGTGTGTATTGTAAGTGAATAACTATTGTCTACACTACACACTATTTTTGTAACTAAGTAATTTAGATGATTGGACGAGCAAGTCGTTCGCCTGATGGTAAGCGTCACGCCCCATGCAACCAGGACCTGCACTGCGCTCGCCACCTCCGCTTTTTGACTTTCGCTAACTATTCTGACAAGTAACGTACTAAACGGATTAACAAAATGTTGATAAGGGAGATAAAAAACCAAATCAAAATATAATTCGTTTATTAAGTTATGCCCGAATAAGGCAATTATGAAAGTCTTCTTTGGCTTTATGACAAACTAGTTTTTACCCGCAGCTTCGCCCGTGTGGTTCTATATAAAGATAGCCTATGTCCTTCTCCAGGTTATAATCTATCTCATTGACAGAATTCATTACGATCAGTTCAGCCGTTTAGTCGTGAAAAGGTAACAAACAAACAGAGTTACTTTCGCATTTATAATATTAGTATGGTTAAGTGATAGTAAACGAGCAGAATGGTTGTTACAAATTAATATGAAGTTTTATATTGCCCAGGCGTCAAAAAACATTGGAACAAGGAGACGGCCGGCGGACCGACTTCAAACTAGACACGCGCAAATTGAGACCCAACCGACACTTTAAGTTTTTATAGTCGTGTACTTTGTTTTTACATCATATTTTGTAAATTTTTTTTGTTTATTCCGTTGTTTTATTTATATTCTTTTATACGTCATGCAATTTTGAAGCGGCCGCGCCAATTAAGTTACTAAATAGTAATTAGTTGGGAAATTATTTAAGTTTTTTTGTATACGTCGTTCAAACAGCGAGATACGAAGCGGAAGATATGCGGCTGTGGTAACGACCTGAAACTGATGAACGATTCCTTGCACAAGGAGAACGTTGCTAAAGACAGGTAATTGTCACACACATTTAGACATGGATTTAGGTTTAGGGGAGGGCAACCGGGGTTACAGCCCCGGGGCCTCCACACAAGAGAGGTCCACACTATAGAGACTTTGGAAAAGAAAACAAAATCAAATTATAGTAGACACTACGAATCAATTTTTCCTTTGATATTCTTTTTGCGTTTTATCATTACCTATAGTACTTTGTACAAACAAAAAATATAAGATTTTATTTGGAAAATAATTTGGGGCTAGGGGCCTCCACGCCTTTGTTGGTCCGAGGGCTCCAGACCTCTAAATCCGACATCGCATTAAAACATACCAGTGCCGGTAGCAGAAACGTTGTCGACAACGTATTCAAAAACGTAACTCGCGAAATGTCAAAAATATCAACTTATTTTTAGTTCCACTTTTCACCGCCGCAGCGCTGTTCATTTTTCAATACAAAAATAGTCGAAGGCGATACGAAAACGTTGTCGAAAAAGTTCATGCTACCGGCACAGATGTAGATGAAATATTCGAATCGTACTGGTTTTAAAAATATATTCTCATTCCACAGAGAAATAATGCGACTAAACAAAGACGTCCAATCCTATGAACAGACGATCATGAATTTGAGGAATGAATTGTCTTTCGCCAAGTACCATACACCGTACGTATTGTTTTAATACTGCATAGGCCGCAAGACTTCACTGATGCATTACTAGCCTCATGTAGATAAGAGTGAGACAGGGCAGGGCAAATGGGTCACCTACAGTAGGTGATCCAACAAAGGCTGTTTTACAGGCCATGGCCTATAAACTACTCCATGGCCAGTAAAACCGATGTTAAGGAGCTCTGGAAACCTTACGGCAAGAACACAACACTATATTACGAGAGTAGTGTTGTGATTAGGTGCCCGTGCCGTTCGGTGAGCTACAATTTTCATCGATGTATCTTATTGCGGCCTGTTACTGGTAATTGGAGGTAAAGCCTTAAGGCGTTAATTATGTATTTATAATTGTTAGTACTTATATGTTTCCTTGCAGAGACGTATCTAAGAAGGATGCTGAAGTGATGGCCGGCATGTGTTGTACGGGCGCGGAGGTAGCTACTATTGTAAATATATGTTGATACTATTTAATGACATTGGTCCAAATATACAACAAACAGTCCACGGTCAGGTCGCATACCTGAACATACATTTAGCCATGAAGCCATGGGTTGAAGCTTTTTGGTATGTACCAATACAAATATATATATTTAGTATGATAAATTATAATAGTCCCGAAAGTAGCAAATTATAGAATGTTTTATTGAACCTTCAAGTGTAGGTACAACCGTATGTATAAGTATTAGAACTACTCAGAGAAGAGACCAAAGCCGTACAGTAGTGTGTCTCATATGCGACAGCGGTAAAGTTGTCAGATGATAAACTTTTTTTTTGTAGCTTTAAACAAGACGAAGTAAGACTTAAACAAGATTCGTCATTTTTACCGAATAAGTCGCTAAATTGGCAACACTGGACCCCGGCTGCCTGAAATGATTTTAATTTGGCCCTAAACTAAGCACAGTTTCAGACACAGTCTAAACCAGTGTATTATCTATGACCTAAACTAAGGGCATACATTTTGTTGACGTCGATCATACCCGTGTCATCTGCCTTACAACACGACTAACAGTGTCGTGCAACGTCAAGCATGTATGTAGAGTTAATGTGGTGTGGTAGTGCGGCGACTGGGAGCCGGTGAAGGACTGCGGCGCGGAGCAGCGCGAGGAGACGCTCAAGTACCAGGAGCGCATACACAAGATGGAGGCCAGCCTTAAGGTGACCGCTCTCTACAATCATGGTACATTTGTTAGGTTGCCTATGAAACAAGGCGAGATTTATTGGAAGTGGTAAGTCCGAGAGTGATTCTCAATGTTTGAATTAAGAAACACTACAGAAGTCAGTTTTATTAATTGTCCGTGAAACGCTATGCATTAGAAAGAACCACTAAGAGAAGCAGTGCAGAGTGGGCCCACTCCTCCTTGGAGGTCTCCTCTACAGCATTTCCGAAAAAACATTGCTTCCTAAAATTTCATTAATTCCTGAGTGCCTCATTAAGGTCTAAACTAAATACGCAATTTATTTTATATTTAAATCGTTATACATGAACTGCCTATCGGCTGTTTGGTGGTGTTAGTGTAATAGAGTGTGCGTGTGTGTTGGCAGTCGAGCGGCGCGAGCGTGTGCGCGCTGCGTCAGGTGAACGTGTCGCTGGGCGAGGACCTGGCGGCCGCGCGCCGCGTGGTGGCCGCGCTCGACGCGCAGTGCCGCGCCTGCGCGCTGCGGGCGCACTTCAAGGACGATATCATCCGCGAGATGCGACGCCAGCTCAAGCAGGCCAAGACTAAGGTCTACTGTCTCTCTTACTCGTACACATCTTAGGTATGTGAGGCTGAAGGCTATATGCCTTTATGATGACGCGCAGTTACCTCACTTATATTTACTGTGCCACTTCGTTGGAGGCTTAACCCTCAATACAATCTTTTTTCAAAACTCCCAAGTTGCCTCACGGATTATTGAAAAATCTTCTAATATATAAAATTCTCGTGTCACAGTTTTCGTTGCCATACTCCTCCGAAACGGCTTGACCGATTTTGATGAAATTTTTTGTGCTTATCCGGTATCTATGAGAATCGGCCAACATCTATTTTTCATCCCCATAAATGCAAAAAAAAATTGTCCACACGAGCGAAGCCGGGGCGGGCAGCTAGTGTTATTATAATAATTACCCAATTAAGCATCATCAGTAGGTATTAAAAATTCGAGTGCAAATTACATGAATTCCTATCTCTATAGTTGAAAGAATCATCGGAGTCGCAAAGCGGCTTCTGCAAGGAGTATATGAGCGGTGATCAGTGCCGTGCGAGACTGGCGGTGTGCGAGCGTGACACGGACGCGTGCGAGCGCGAGTCGGCCGCGTGCGGGGGTGGGCCGGCAGCGTGCTCGCGCGTGCAAGCCGCGTGCGTGCGGCAGCAGCCGCGTCGCTCGCGTACGCTGGCCCGCCACTCGGAGGGCTCGGCACGCGGCGGCTCTGGGGACGACATCCTGTCCCTCACGCCATGACTATGCCGCCCTTGGTTTTGTCTACCGCCGGGGTAGACTGCCCACAGTTGCTTAGCACGCCCACGTCGCGTCATCAAATGCAGTATTAGTAGATGTTAAACTTTAAATGTAATCGTATAACATGAGCCATGCTGTGTACCTGTATATCTAGGTTATTGCAATTTCAGATTATAACTTTATGATATTATGATGTGCTTATTATGTAATTAGTGAAGTTACGCTCTTATTATTTGTGTACAATTAATTATTTATTATTATTATTTACTCTAGATCATGATTGTGGATTGTATTTAGAAATTTTGTTTTTTTTACTATAATATTTTGATTATAGTGGTTGCAGTTACAATATTGTTGTACTGTTTTGATTAATTGGATTGTATGAAAACTTATCCCAATCAAGGTAAGGCAATTTAACTTTTACAAGTAGGTAGTTCACCTTTTATTTGGACCAATGTCATGTCGTGCGCCTATGTGCTATCCTCCATACATTCCCTATCTGTGTCCAGGGTTGCAGGTCGTGTCAGATGTCGATTTCCACGCCCAGCAGGAGTCGAGAGCTCATTGTGGTGAATTGTGGCAGCCCTGAGGCATCCGTCATCAGACACGTAAGATTGAACCTTAACACTAAAGTTATAGCGGCTTGATTAGGATTGCTGTTTAATAAGTAGTCCAGTAATGCGTCATTAATATTAGATAAGTGTATTTTTGCATATACTTCTATATACCTTCGTACCAGAGTAGACACGGTATAGAGCGCCATTTCACTAGAGACGTGCACAGTTTTGCACAGCTCTTTAACCCGCGGCGAAAAAAGAGGGGTGTTATAAGTTAACGTATCCGTGCCTGTCTGTGGCGTCGTAGCTCCTAAACAGATGAACCGATTTTGATTTAGTTTTTTTGTTTAAAACGTGACTTTATCAAGTGTTCTTAGTTGTGATTTTAGAGGATTTGCAGTCGGGGGGGTTTAAATTGTTTTATGTAGGTTAGTTATGCTTCCTATATTTACTACCTATTCTAACGGCCGAAAGCTGAAACGCTCGCAAATCAGACCTGGGACTTACTCCGGAAATGGTAACAAATGAACAGAGAGACAGGTATATTCTTTTATTGTAGTGTAATGTGATTGTTTTGGGTGGCACAGCCTAAGATGCACACTCGTATGCATCAGCCGTACAGCACAGTAATCTCTGCTCTTAGAGTCAATCTAATTGCAGTCCCAGTCTGATGTGGGCGTTAGATGTATTGAAGAGCGTGAAAGGCGTGTCCTCGCTAAATGCACCACGCTGAGCGACTCCGGCTGCTCCCCTAAAGCGCGGCGCAGCGTCCGCATTCAGGAGCAAGACAAAACTGATAGGTTGGAACATGTTCTCATAATACCTATTATTATTGCCATATTGGTTAGTATACCTGACTGCTGCGCTAGAGGTCGCGAGTTCCATTCCCGCTGGGGAATACATTTGTGTGAAAAATATGTATGCCTTGCGTTTGGGTGTTTGGTATGTATTGTAAGTATGTATATACAAAAAAAAATAATTATATCAGGGTCCCTTAGTAAAAGCTTTACTTAGTTTGAGGCTACATGGCGCTGTGTGATAATGTCCAAGCATTATTATTATTATTGTTATTATTACTAGACTCTATTTTATCATATCAATAGTAATTACAAGTTTGTCGGATGCCAGGCGGCTTTACTTTTGTGCTGAAACTACTACATTCTGGTCCCCACGTATCGGATGTCGCCGTCGTAGCAGACTGAAGCGCAGATGACGATTTGGACGATTTCAATGTGGATTTGCTAAGCTAAGCACAAAACCGAAGCTAAATATAATAGAACTAGCGGCCCGCCCCGGCTTCGCACGGGTAGACTTTTATATCAAATATATTTTGTCTACCCGTGCAAAGCCGGGGCGGGAAGCTAGTATAATATATAGCCTATGTTACTCAGTGATGATGTAGCTTTCTAACGGTGAAAGAATTTTTGAAATCGGTCTAAAAATAAAAAATAAAATTTAAGGGTGGACTACCCCTAACATTTAGGGGGATGAAAAATAGATGTTGGCCGATTCTCATAGATACCGGATAAGCACAAAAAATTTCATCAAAATCGGTCAAGCCGTTTCGGAGGAGTATGGCAACGAAAACTGTGACACGAGAATTTTATATATTAGATAGAACACCAATTATAACGAGCCTTACATTCCACATCTCACCTTTATACTAGCATTATAACACGTATCTAGACACGCGGTCGCGTGTCAAGCCAAGTTCAAGCTAGGCGTGCAGCACCGTGATTTGTGTAATATTACACGAACCATTTGGAGCCTAGTTGACCTACGATATAAAGGACAGACAGATAGCCAGACGGACAAACATATGGCCAAACTATATGTTTTCCTAGTTCGACTTCAGAACTATAACACCAATCGTGAAGTGTTAGGAATGCGGCGCTAAAAGTACCTAAGTAAGTACCTTTTCCTCAGCGGTAATTTGTTTTGTCTTCAACCCATTTTATTTCAGGAATAAACCCGCGACGGAATCACCAGAAATGCAAGATTTGTACATCAGAAGAGTTGGCAGTGACACCACTAGTGCGGGGTGAGTGGTTCCGTCCTTTGATGTTGCTAATGACGACGCAGTGTCGACTTTTATGGGGTCATTAAGAACGTAAATGAGCTATAAAATTTGATTGGGACGCGATGTGTCAGATACGTATTTCCATTCGTATTCATTGATGATAAACTGACGATAGCCGATTAATATTTACATTGCATCAATATTTCACATGAACCAAATTCAATTGGCAGTACATTTTTTTTGTCGAAAATATATGTATTTGTGAATATCCAAATGCGAAAAGTAAAATAACTCAATTAAAGCCGTTATTGTTTATTCCCTAAATATCTTTATAAAAATAAAAATAATTAATTTATCGGAGCGTTGGGCGCCGGGCGGTACACCAAAAAAAGTTTGATAAATACTGGTCTATTCTATAGGTACCATAAAATATCGGTAACGAATTAAGTCCTCTAATCTAATCTAATTGCTACGAAAAATGTTTTTGCTCGTGTACTTTCGTGCTTATTCACGACAGTTCCGTATGTGATACATTGTTTGTTTGTGGAGACATGGAAAGATGTTTTACGATCCCGGACATGATGACACCGTCCCATTTTTCCGGGAAGCTGGGTCCCGAGGAATGTCCCGCTTTCGCCATCCGGAGCCCGGGGCGTGAGTGGCTTTATTAATAGCCCATTCAAGTGATTTTATATCCGGTGTTGTTTTAAATGTTTTAATGAGTATTCAGAGTTAGGTGAGGTTGGTATTTTTTGTGTTCTAGCTTTCAATCGCTACCCATTTTGAAAGTTACCACTCAATAAATTATACTACCAACATATAAGTTACAATGGTTTACGCAATTCGAAAACGACCCGTACTCAGATACCATTAAAATACATTTTGTATTTATCATAAAAAGAAGTAGGTATGTAACCAGTTCGTTCATTAGTAGTTACTCTAAAATGGGTTCTCATTCGTTTTACAGATGCGCCGACGCAGAAGCGAAGAATCTATCGTGCGAGAAAACTGTGCAGGTCAGTTATACGTTTATTGTTTTGTTATTTAAGTGCTTAGTTAGTCCTTGTTATCAGTTGTTAACAAGCAGGCAACTTAGAAGTTCAGATTTAATATATTTAAAAAAGAGTACAACACATCGGTACATTAAGATATTTACATATATTGTTTTATATATCTACGAGCAAAGGGATACTTCACCGATACGCATATACTTCTTAAAAATAAAAGCTAAATTTAAGAACTACCTTTCTGTGAGTGTTTTTATGTGAGTTTTAACGAACAGTGCAGTGAGCCATGCACGTTAGGTATATATTTAAACATAGTGCGGACAGGAGGTGATAAAACTTCATCTGTCAAAGCTCGTCGCCTCACCACGGGCGGACAATTATAATTCAGAGTTTCGACAGTAACACTGAGCCCCCTGGTCACAAACTAAGCAAATTAGCAAAGCTTGTGTTATGTGTGCTAGATATTATACTATCTAATAATTTATTTATAAACACATATAATCAAATATAAACACACTAATAAAAACATAAAACACAAATGTTCGTTACATAAATGTTTACGAATAGGATGAAATCCGCAACTCCTGGCCTATACGTCATGCGTACGTTAGCCACGAGACCCAACGCAATACGGTGTCAAGCAGTAACCATGTCAGATAGATAACTAGTTACTTTTCATTCTCCTAATCGTGTAGAACTTTGTCTATACTATCGGCACCACCGACAAACAGATAGTGTTCTACGTAGGTATACATTTAGATCCATGTATGCTACCTACACTCGTGAAAGTTTATACTGACCTGCCTCTGTCCACGACCAAACATCTCTTTTATGGCAAAACAGAATCGTAAACTGGTTATCTAGCGCACTTGAACGGGGGCAGACTATAATTATCCGTGTTTAGACTAACTTGATCTTAATAGTAACGTGTTACGTTCACAGATCTATTCCTCGTGACTGAGTTCACGGGGTTTGGGGCCCACTTCCGTTACTGTTCTATATTTGAAATTTTAAATTTAGAACGGTGCAACTTAGATGCACACCGGGAAGTCGAATCACGCGCACGTACCGTTTGTGATTTGTAAACAATAAAGGTGTATCTCCTGCCTTTACTCTGATTGGACGATTAAGTTTGTGGTTGAGGGTAGTTGTGTTCCAACAATGATGTTCAACGGTTTGTTGATGTGCGGAGACTCGGACACGAGTGATTTTACTAAAGTAAGAGGACTGTTTTATTTATTTTAATTGTGGAATAATATTATAGTTTATTGTATTTTGTGAAAAATATTTTCATATGTAATCTTTGGAATGCGGTGAAGATTTTTTTTAAGAATTCTTAATTTCCAGATTTTCTACGTAGTAATAAAAACAAGTGTATGTATGATGTCATGTTTTGCAGAAGGGACCAAATTACCCCTAATTACTAATGATATTAAAGTTAGATTAGGATGACACTTTTACCGGTGTGCTTTCACCTGATTTATTTCCTCAATTTTGAAGGCAGTTCATTTCATATTTCGTTCTAGATTAGATACGTGTGTGATTGAAAAAATATAGTGACTATGTGTATTTGGTTAGGAGAGCTATGGGTGCAGCGCGGCGGAGAGTGGGCCGTGCGAGCTGAGCGCGCGGGTGGACTACTACCACAACAAACTTCTTGCCACCACGCAGATTGTGAGTTACACGGTGTTTTGACAGGTTTCACGATTGCCCTCGGTGGTGCAGTAAATCCCTTCATAAATAGGAGTTTGAACTATATTAGTTTAATGTAGATAGGTACCTACGCGATAAAATTATTATCAAGTTTTGGGTCGTTGTAGTGAAAAAGCATAAGAGTTTAAACTATATAGTTGAATAGAGGTACGCGATAACATTATCTACGTTGGGTGTTTTACCCAGAATGTTATTTGTCAGTATTTTACGATTTATTTTTGCTATGTTTGAGGATAAATAAAATAAAATAAAATGTAGCCTCTAACATTTTTCCGTAATCTGTCCTTTTTAAATCTTAACAAATATAAGCTGTTGTTAGTCCACTTGGTAGAGTTCCATGTCGGTGAGTGTAGTGATGTCCTCAGCTACAGAACAAGGAGGAGACGGTGCGTGTGCAGAGCGCGAGCCTGGCGGAGGCCGAGGCGCGCATCCAGGCCCTCTCGGCGCGGTGCGCGGCGCTGCGCCGCCAGCGAGACCACGCCGCCGCTGAGGTATCCGCCATGCCGACCATGCTCTACTGGGACAGGGACTTCTACACACTGTAGTGTAAGAGATGGTGTACCATCTCTCTTATCTTTTGTCAATAAAAGTCTCATTCACTAAAACCTTAATATAATTTCAGTTGTCCAAACTCCGAGAATCCACCGCGAAGTGTGAGAGTATAAAAAAGGTGGATATTTCCATGTCTACGGATTTACAGGTGAGATACATTTATTTTGGTTCAACACAACTATGTTATCACCCTCAGCTACGAAGGATATTTTCTATTTTCAAATAATTGCAAATCTTATTTTAATACATAATTATAATGTTTTAAAATAAAATAAACCGTGCATTAATTAGCAAGTGTATCAGTTAATCCGTGGTATATAATATTGAAGGAAGAGCAACAGGCGAGCATGGTGCAGACGTTACAGGACAACTTGTCCGTGATCCAGGACCTGTACAGGGAGTGCTTCTACGAGGTATGGATACTTGTGCTCTTACTGTCAACGTTGCTTTTATTACAGGCATCAAACTTATTATATAATATATGTATACTAGCTTCTGCCCCGACTACGTCCAGAGGAATCTACAATTTTCCCGGGATAAAAAAGTATCCTATGTGTTAATCCAGGTTATAAATTATCTGCGTTCCGAATTTCATCCAAATCCGTTGAGTAGTTTTTGCGTGAAAGAGTAACAAACATCCATCCTCTATCTATCCATCCATACTAAAAAACTTTCGCATTCGAAGGATAAACTGGATAAAGGGTACCAGTAGAACTCATAGAAAAAAGGAAAGAACATTCCACAGGGCCGGATTACACAATATTAGGACCCTCCGCTCTATTGTAGGCATACAATTTTGACTACAAACTTTTTCTAGGCGACACTAGGCCCACAGACGGGTGTCTACACTGCAAATAATATATGGTTATTCCGGTTCTGGGCCCAAGAATATAGGATGGAGAATCTTAGTGTGTAATCGAGAATTGATCATAGTAGATAATAGTTTTTCACAAAATACAATCAATTTTCTAGGCGGCCAAACAGGAGCACCTGATAGAAATGCTGAGGGACTCATGCTTAGAGGTGCGGATGATGGACAAGCAGAAGGCAGACCAAATTGGTCGGCTGCAACATGTGATTGACTCGCAGACTTGGTCATTGGAGAAGTGCCAGGTATGGTCCTACACCACGAGTCTTCGACATTACGGTCTGAAAAAGAAGAATGACATTAAATTGCATTTGTTCCCAGGATATCGCCGTTGAAGTGGAGGGACTCAAATCGGAAATATCAAACTTTTTGAACAGCTCAAACAATGACTCGGTATTGCCATGCAGATTTTTATGACCAACAAATGTTTTGTATTGTTTAATAAAGTTGTATGAGAAGAGTGTCCGTGTTTTATTTGTATTTTGAACGCAGGGTATGTGGGAGGAGGGAGGGGAGGCCGTTGGGGAAGACCTACAGGATATCCGCCAGCAACTGCTGCGCCTGCGCGACTTGCTTGCTGTAGGTACCGGCTCACACACCTTCACAGTGCACGCGCTACCAATGATGATGCAACTGTTTCCCAAGAGTTCAGGCTTCCAATAATGGACTCAGTGGTATAATTGGCTCCCCATTTTGGACGTGCTAAATTGTCAGAATTATTTTTGTGGTGACTGTGAACGTGGTAGGACTTGTGTACATTCTGCGTTGTGACACTGCGTAAAAATATTTCGTTTAAAGCTCTAATCGGTTTTTTTTTCTGCATAACAGCATGGCTTACCTACTTGAATCTTAATAAAAGTAGGTACTTATGTAATCAGGATTTACTCTGTTATCCCAGGGCGACTGCGCGTGCGGCCTGCAGGAAGAGAATACGAGGCTGAAGCTTACTATTGACAGCTTGGAGGTGAGATTTAAGTTAAATGTATTTAAGATGACTCAGCACTAATTCATAAGTCATGTGATATGACGTACGAAAATGCATTTAGTACTTTCACATTTATCATTCAAACGGTGTGGTTATTTCCTCTAACTTCTGTACCTATTATATCATCAGTACCTATTATCATTCAAGCAATATCTTCTATCATTAATATCATTATTATATCAGCTTACCAATATCATTATGGTGCAGGAGTTAAATCCAGACTACAGGTACACACTCGTTACACCAGAGTATGGGTAACATTAGCACGATGCCAATATTTTGTGGAGTAATCCTTTGATGCAACACGAAGCACGAACTTGTACTCCCACAGCTAGCATGGAAACTCTTCAAGGAGGTCCGGGATCCACTGTATTATAATTTGCATGTAGACTCATTGCGGCGGCAGGTAGCGCAGACTTGAAAGATTGTAAGATTTGTAAGCCTATCTTCTTCATAGTAGCTTTTGCATTTTTTTTCTTGCAGACACAAATAGGTGAACTCCGTCAGACGATGTGTGACTTAGAATCGTCGCTCCTCGACAAAAATACTGCGGACCTCCAGTGCAAGGAACAGATTGAAACTAAGGAGAAACAGGTAATCGTTTGTTCATTTGCCAACGCAGCGTTATTAAGTCTAATCTTGCTGTGTAGCGTGACCATTGATGTGTATGCCCAGTTGCTGAACATCCGTCAGCAGCTGTTGTCCCTAGAACAGGAACAGGGCACCCAAGACCAGAGCTGCCAGTGCGACACGCTCACGGAGAAGCTGCACCTCACGCAAGGTAACCACGTCGCCCCAACTAGCGAGTAATACACAATTGACATCGAACGCATTTATCAAAATCTTTAGGGCACTTATGTGTAGAACTGTCTTAAGATTCCCTTAAGGAGTCGGTCCCGTTAATGGTTGCAGCTCAGCTGAATGAGAAGGTGGCGGAATTGTTCCAAGTGCAGCAACAGTGCGACGCGCAAGAGATCACCATCAGCCAGATCAAGGAGGAACTGGTCAAATCTGAGGAAGTCATCAAGGAGGTATGGTTATTCTGTGGTCACACAATTGTGACTGATGTCGATTTCAAATGACACGTGAGTAAGAGCAAACAGGCCCGAGTTACTATTTCTTTGTCTTAGAAATAGAGTAGGACCGAAACATTAAATGTGTGTAAAAATGTTATGTCAAGCAGTTTTTTGTATCGCGAATCGAATAGAACCTTATAACTTGGTATTAGGGCAAGTATTCAGTTATGTGTGTCGGTTGTAGAACAGCAGCTTGTGTGCGGAGGCGGCGGCGGCGCGGGCGCAGCTGCGGCTGGCCGAGCGGCGCGCGGCGGCGCTGCGGGCCGAGCTGGGCCGCGTGGCCGACCAGGCCGCGCACCTGCACCTCTGCTACAAGTACCACGCTCACTCATACATACTACGCCCAGGGCCCGACTGACACCTAATCGCAGCCCTGGGGCATTGTTAAACAAGCCATACCACTATACACTACTGTCGTCACAGTTAATTGTGATAAAGATTAGATGTTTTACAAGAAAAAAAAACACGCAGAAATTTCACCACCTAAGGAAATTTGCCGCCCTAGGAATTTGCTCTGAGAGTAAATCCAGTGTGGATTGTATCTGTACTGTCTACTTCTTGAGTTAAATTTGTATTGATAAGTGACGTTTTAAATTTAGATCTGATGGTCGGTTAATAAAGTGGAATATTAAATTCTCGCGTGCAGAGAAAAAGTGGAGAGTGCAGCGGCTTTGGAGGCGGAGTTGCAGGAGGCGCAGGGGCGCGGCGCGGCGCTGTGCGGGGAGGCGCGCCGCGCCGTCGGGCACGTGCGGCGCTGGGCCCGCCGCGTGCGGCGCCGGCACAGGTAACACATACACGGCGTTACTGCTGTGGACCGCAGCAGCCTCGTAGTGCAACTATCGATAGTTTGACCTTGATATTTGTGCGAGATTAGAAAGAGATCAACGAGACAACCTTTCGGTTTAAATGTCGTTTAGTGTCTTTTTAACTTACATGTATACTACGAAGGGAAATAGTGACATCATAAATAGTATTCAACCTCAATAGGGTATATTAAACCTCAATCTAGATCTACACTAATATTATAAAGAGGAAAGATTTGTATTTTTGTGGGTTTGTATTGAATAGGCTCCGAAACTACTGGACCGATTTCAAAAATTCTTTCACCGTTAGAAAGCTAAATTATCACTGAGTAACATAGGCTATATATTAAAGTAGCTGCCCGCCCCGACTCCGCACGGGTAGACAAAATATTTGATAAATCTCTATAGGCTTCGAAACTAATGTTTACCCGTGCGAAGCCGGGGCGGGCAGCTAGTAGGGTATAAATCGAGAGGCAACTGTACATTAGTGTACTGTTTCATGAAAACATTTCCTGCAGGATACAAGAACAGCTACTGAAAGAGAAGGAAGAGCAGCTGAGCACGCTGCAGGAGCGGCTGGAGTTGCAGGCCGCGGCGGAGGGCAGTGGCAGCGGCAGTGGCGGCGGCAGCGGCGCGCCCGGGGCGGGCTGCGTGTGCCGCGCCGGCGCCGGCCCCGGCCCCAGCCCCAGCCCCGGCCCCAGCCCCAGCCCCGGCCCCAGCCCCGGGCGCGGCTCGCGCGAAGCCCGGGGCGAAACGGCGCCCAGCTGCTCCTCCGTCCCTGTGCCGCCCCACAGGGGACTACTGAACATGTGCAACAATCCCGTGAGTTTAATTGAATTTCGAATAGTAACCATATCTGGATAAGCAATAGGTACATGAATTTAACGCTATAGGTTCCGATGCGGTATTGACTTGCGATGATGAGTCGTATTCGTGTATAAATTGATCTCAATAAGTGATTATTCTTCGACATATCATTTCGGAAATATAGAGTGATTTGGTGTGTCAGATCAAACAGTGAATAACGATATTTATTTCGGTTGCTGCTGGTTGTAATATTTTTAGCGTAAGAATTGAGTATTATAACGTGTATGTTGTGTAGTTGTGTCGGCGGAGCGAGGCGTGGGTGCAGCGCCCGGTGCGGCGCGACGCCTCCACCTCGCCGCCCTGCGCGCGCTGCCTCACGCAGGTGATACAGATACCGGCTCCGCGCTCACACTACTTTACTACGTTATTTACTTATTAGCTTACTATTTACTAGCTTGTTGACCCTAGAATATTGTTTTGTACAAATTTTAAAATTACGACTTTTGAAGCTTCTTCAGATTTTCCTTCGTAACTGCCCTAATTGTTTTCCTGAAAATGGGTAATCTTGAAATTGCACAAAAAACTAATAGGTATACTGTAAATTGTTTGTTAAAATTGAAAATTAACTGGCAATTTTAAGAATTTTCTATTACGAACTTTTTAACACAAATCATAACGAAATGAGTCCAGCCAGTCTCATGTGATGCGCTTACCACCGAACACTATTTCAGTTGTATATATAAAGACACAATAATGTGTGTTGTCAGTGTGTATAGTAGATGCTAGTGGTGTGGTGTATCCGCAGGCGGCGCGGTCTTCCCCGGCCGCAGAGCTGGGCGCGCGCGTGCAGAGCCTGGCCGCCGCACTCGCAGACTCACACCGCCGCTGGGCGCGCTGAACACAACACACACTACACTAGCGGGCCCACACCCTACACTAGCGGGCCCACACCCTACACTAGCGGGCCCACACACTACACTAGGGGGCTCAGTACCTGCACTAGGGGGCCCACGCATTGCACTAGCGGGCCCACACACTACACTAGGGGGCTCAGTACCTGCACTAGGGGGCCCACGCATTGCACTAGCGGGCCCACACACTACACTAGGGGGCTCAGTACCTGCACTAGGGGGCCCACGCATTGCACTAGGGGGCCCACGCATTGCACTAGGGGGCCCACACTACACTAGGAAGCCCACGAACTGCACTAGGGGGCCCACGCATTGCACTAGGGGGCCCACACTACACTAGGGAGCCCACGAACTGCACTAGGGGGCCCACGCATTGCACTAGGGGGCCCACAATACACTAGGGAGCCCACGAACTGCACTAGGGGCCCAGGCATTGCACTAGGGGGCCCACACTAAACTAGGGAGTCCACGCACTGCACTAGGGGGCCCACACACTAAACTAGGGGGCCCCCACACTACACTAGCGGGCTCATGCACTGCACTAGGGGCCCACAAACTACACTAGGGGGCCCACACACTACACTATGGGGCCCATATATTACTTGGACCTGCATATATCACTAGAAGTGCACATCACGTCTGCCACCAACATGAAACACTATGGGCCTTCTCACAACACATTTTCTTAGACAATAGGGCCCACAGATTATCTCACTTTTAAACTTTATACCGAATGCATTTACCAGTACAATTGTAGCAGTATTATTTACTAGTCTTATCTTATATTGTAGTGTTTGTTTGTAATTAATTTATTAATATATAATTTGTTTTGTTGACAATTTTTATTTTTTTATTTTCGGCATTTTTGCGTTTATTTGGAAATTTTCCACGTAATATCAGGATGTGCGAAAATATTGTTCTTGGGATTAGAATAAAAAATAGGATTGTTAAAAAAATATTTACTCGTTTCAGATAAAAAAAATACACAGGCCTCTAATATACTTCGAGGTTGCCAGGTGCACATAGTGAACCCATAAACTACGTTTGACAAGGCAACCCACAGTTTACAGTACAGTCGTGTCATTAATAGATGTGGTTAGTATTTCTTTCCTAAAGGGTGTGAAGAGAGTTTTGAAGGGTCGGTAACGCACGTGTGATACCCTTGGTGTTGCAAGCGTCTATAGGCTACGGTAACCGGTTACCATAAGGTGCACCGTATGCTGGTTTGCCACCTTAGTGGTGTAAAAAAGCCAAGCATTGTACATATTTACATTGCAATGAGTCAATTATTTATAAATTATAAATTTATAGAGTGAAAGCGCTCTATATTCGCTGCCTACCCGGGAAGGGAATTCGCGTGATGATGTGTATGTATTGTATAATGTCACATTCAATGTCTTTGTCAAAATTCCATAGCGTGTTGCTAACCTTTCATATTGGTCCTTCGAGCCGGATTCTGATGTGACTTGTACACAATGTTATAATTTTTTTTAAATTGCTCGAGTTATCACCACATATATAAAATATTACATAATATACTGTCCTATAATTAAAACATCGCAAAACTCAGGCTTGCCATATTTATGTACTTAGGTTGACTAATCCTTCATCATTACAATAGCAATTTTGGACTACCGACTGACACATCTTGCTTATATAGCTACCGTAGTATGCCATTACAATATGACGTTGTTTGATGTGTGCGTTAGCGTGAGTGGTGTGGGTGTCAATCTATACCTACCTTCTTACTTATGGTATATTATTTATAGTTAATACACGACTAGCTCAGTTCGGTGTATGTCAATGCAACAATGTGTGTGTGTGTATGTGTGTGTGTGTGTGTGTGTGTGTGTGTGTGTGTGCGTGTCACTTGGTCCAGCCGCGCAGCATGTGTGCGAGCGAGGCGGCGGCGGAGGTGATGAGCGCCGCGCCCAGCGCCGGGGACGACCCCGCCGAGCCCGCAGCCGGCATCTCCTCTAGCTATACATACATATATATATATACATAATTCCTCGGCTGACTATTACAGGGTTCTATGTTACAGTTTTTAGCAGAAATTGAGTTATGAATGCAGCGTGGTTCTGTGTATCTCTGGCTGGCTACAGTTTACACTAACATAACAATAAAGAGGCGCATTATTAGCCACACAACATGCAATATTTTTTGGTCCTATGTCATTTGAAAGGCAAAATAATAAATAATAAGGTTCTATGTAGCACATAGAACCTTTCCCAACGTAGATAACATTTCATATAGGACCTTGTAATAGTCAGCTTGTGATATTGCTTAGCTCGAGCCAGGAAGAAGACACCCAGTGAGTCGCACAAATACATAGGAGAGAGGAGGGCAACATAAGCAATCTTTTATCTTCATAACATTAGCATAGCATATAAGGCAGCTGTAGTACCTCGTGTGGCTCGGGCCAGTGCAGGTGTTCGGGCGCCTCGTCCCTCTCGTCCAGCGCGCCCTCTCCCTCCCACGCCGCCCACGCCGCGCCCGCCGCCGCCACCGCGCTGCACACGCGGGTATCCACCCTGCACACACACACACACACACACACACATAAACACTATCGCCCGAATACCGAATAACACTTATGATTTAATTCCGAACAAGAAAAGAGTAGAGGGTTTGGTGTATATGTCACCTGCCGAGCAGTGGGTCGTCCGTGCTGGCGGCCACGGCCAGCGTGTGCAGCGCGAGCAGCGCATGGGGGCGGGCGGGGGCGGGGGCGGAGGAGGAGGCGGGGGCGGAGGCGGAGGTGGGGGCGGGGGGCGGCGAGGGGGCGGGCGCGGGCGGCGGCAGCGCCCCGTACGTGCACAGCCCGGCCAGCGCCGCGCCGAGCCGACCCGCGCGCCACGCCGCGCCGCGACCAGACAACCGCCACACGCTGTACTCACTGACACAACACAACATACATCATAAATTACACAGCAAATACACTTTTTTAGATGGCCAACGTGCAGCTATTGACGAAAACTGACCTGAGCGCGATGCAGTGCGGCAGGCGCGCGTCCAGCAGCCACGCGAGCAGCGCCGCGAGCTGAGCGCCGAGCGCCAGCGCGGCCGCCGCGCGACGACCCCCCGCCCCCTCCTGCTCCGCTACACACACACACACACACACACACACACACACACATACAATAAGTTTTAGGCTTACGGCCGAATACTAAAAACGACACTCAAAGCTTGAAAGCCCACGTCACCGTTTGAAGCGTCGTCAAAATACAATTTCGCTTGTAAAATCGTAGTCCACTCAAAATTTATGTGGCATCATATTTGACTGGCGTTTCAATATTCGAACACGAGTCTAACGTTTTAATCACTATGAACCGTACACCTAGGGTTGGTCAACATGATGACCCAATTGGTCTGTTGACTAAATGACTGGTCCAGATTGGAAAGTCACACCAGGCAAGTATTTATTCTAGGCCCGAGTGAATAGTTTGTCAAATTGTATGTGAATTTTGTGCACATTCAAAAGCTGTGAATCATAATAAGACATAAAAAGAAATGGTGAAACACCTAAGAAATTATTATGCAATTCCTAACAAACTTTGTTAAGCTGCTCCCATTGAGAAGGAGTTTACCTACATTTTAAAAGACAATGTATATCACAGACAGTCAAAAATCTAAAGATTTACAAATATAATGACAGATTAAATAATGCATGGCTTACTCCATGTATCAGGATGTGCGAAGTCTGCCTCAGTGTCTATCCAAGGAGCCACTATGTGCAGCTGACACCTATTGGGAGGCTCCTCCTCTACAACTTCTCCAATAAATTCCATGTCCTCTATACTGTCACTGGAATACATATAATAATAAAACAAAACATAGAAATATCTACTACAGGAAACCAATATAAAACTCAACCTCAAACTATTTTGGCATGTTTATGAAGTTATTGAGACCCCTACCTTAATTACATGGGTGATTAACAAGAATATAGCACATCAGCAGAATAGCATGCTTAACAGAAATAGTTATAGTTCATACCTATTATCATAGCTAACATAAACTGGAAATATGTAGTTGATTAGCTGTCGTATCCGTAGTCTGCGTAGTGCTGCCAGTGCCTCCGCCTGTTCATTGTACAGGCCTACTTTGTTCTGTAGCTCTATCCTTTGCATTTGAGCATGTTTTCCTAAACTGGCTACCCTCTTCTGATACCTGGGTAGCTTCAACCTTAACTCATTGTTGTAATTAGTAATCTCATAAAGCTCTCTTTGTTTCTCTTGCACATTGCTCTGTCTCTGCTCTATGGCAAGCCGTAATAAATCTAGTTTATCTCTGGCCTGCTTAGATTCAGTCAGAAGTTTGTCTTTTTTCAATTTAGATGAGAGAAGTTTTTCACATCTGTCCAGTATGTGTCTTCGGTTTGCTTTGAGTCTGAGTAACTTTGCTTGCTTATCTGCATATCTGTCAAAAAATACAATGTCAATAAATTAATTTCAAATTGAGATTAAATTTAATAATCTGAGGATTTTGTCATTCAACTGTATTGTTTAAGTAGGCAGGTACATATATTTATTACATTGCAATATTTTTATTTTCAAGAAAAGCTCAAGATAGCATAATTGGAAAAAGGGGAGAGGCTGTTGCCCAGCAGTGGGATAGCAACGGCTAAATAGTGCCATGGTTTTCCCAAAAGAGTACAGCATGGGGTTCTTGAAGAAGGGTGTGAAGAGATTTCTGATGGGTCGGCAAGTGACACCCCTGGTGTTGCAAGCGACCATAGGCTGCGGTAACCGCTTACCATCAGGCGGGCCGTATGATTGTTTGCCATTAGTGGTATATAAAATAAAATAAAATAGGTGTGGCACTCGGAGACTGCCGCGGTAAAGCTATTGCATAGCATTTTTTATCAACTTATGCAATTATAATTATTTATTTATTTTATTAATTTTTTATATACCTATATTCTTTCTCACAAACAGCTGATTACGGTAGTTTTCCAATACAACCAATGCCACCTAAAGGCGAGACAAGCGTGATATTTCAAAAAGTCATTAAAAGTTCTGGTATTTATCGATAGATGGAACTAAAAAGTATCACCGCTGTGCCGGTCGGAGTGGGGGGTGTTAGGTTTTTTTCGTTACGGAATTTCTGGTTTCGGTCCCCACGCTCAAGGCCCGCGATAAAAGCTATGCAATAGCTTAATAAAAAAAAAATATCCATTAAAAAAAATTTATCTACTGACCCACTCTAATTTCAATGATAACAATTATCCATATGATAAGATATTTTTGGCAAACGACTTATTTATCAGATGACTGACATAATTTATTTAGTCTGAAAACCTCTCCCGTCCTCCACAGCATGAGAAGTATAATTTTGTATTATTGTACAATCAATATGCATAAGTTGCACTGATGACACATACACTCAAGATTTCTTTGTCATTTCCCAGGAATTCATCTGAGAATTAATGAATAAATTATGAAGGCTGAATACTGCTATATCTATCAAACCATAACAGTGTAACATCAATTTCCAATCGTTGTTGAGATACGAATACATAGAGCTGTAGTGTATTATGGTTTGGCTATTCTGTAATGAGAATACACAGTTCGTACGCACCTGTCTGTGTAAGGCATTGAGGAGTGCAAAAAATTGCCAGTTCTTATACATTCCGTGCAGTAAAAATTCTTTCTCACAGTGTAACATAATAAACACTTTTTGTAATGTCCCTCGCTTTCAATGGATGATACGCGGAAATCTCTGGGTGCTTCGCTTTCAGACAAATAACTTAACGCCATCACCTTGCAATTTACTTTTACGTTCTCTTTTTACCGAAGACAGTTTTTACGTATTTATTTTGCGAAATATAATCACAAAAACTTCGATATGTCAATGTCAGAATGTCAGCTGGATGTGAATGTTGTTGCTACAGATTATAAAGTAAATTATTGGATGTTTCGTTTCATGCAGTATACATGACTGTTGGCAAAACGAAACTTGTTGGAATAGCTAAGAGCCTTTAGTGACGCGCGTTTCGGGCGAGTCCACTCGCGCGCTACATAGGTCCCGTTACGTGACCTATGTAGCTCGAGATCTGGACGGGCGACGAGCATCTCCCGTCCAGATGCTGCCGCGGGTTGCCTCACTCGCGCGTAATACACGTACAATGAGCGAGACCACAGAGTACATAGCCACGACGTAGCGAGACTCTACGCGCTGCGCCAGTCGAAGATATTATTTGGAAAATGGAACGTGACAACTTCGATACAGAACTTTTTATTGGCGAAGTTGAGAAAAGAATACTAAGAGTAGCCTTATAGGTATGGAATCATCGGAGTATTCTAATCCAATAGAACCACAAAACGTGGGAGGAACTGGGAGGAAATAATCGATATTTACAGCTGTATCCAAGTCCATGTTTATAACTGGCAGAGAAGCCCAAGTTCGTCCCTGAGAGAGGAGCACGGGTAAACGCGAAACAATACAAAATGAACCGCGCGAGTGGACTCGCACGTTCAAACGCGTCATCTGAACAGGCTCTTAAGGTCAGGATCAGAATTTCAAGATACCTTATTATTTTCTTTGTTCAACTTATTCAGACGAGATCCCGTTTTTCCACGATTTAAAGTTTAATTACCTTCTTATCAAAGTCCCATGAAAATTAATTAGACACCACAGACAAACATACATAATACACAAAATTACACATTTTCATAAAGTTTTATTTATAATCAAAAGTTTTCATTACTAATGTAAATACACAATGCTTAAAATGCGTAAGTCTAAAGCTAATACAATAAATAAATAATAAAACCACCTACATGACATTTCAATAAAATCTAGCCTATAAAATAAATCCACTCAAAACTAAAAGCCTTAAAAATAAGTTGGTATGTAACTAAAATAAACCAAAATAAAATATCAAATTATCCCATCGACATGATTTCTTTTTTGACTTGAGCGAAGTAGTCCGTGCTAGCCTCGGCAAGGTCCTTGTCTCCAACTGTGGGGTCCAGGTCGGTCATGGAAGCCACGGGAGAGCCCTCCTCGGCTTGTCTCAGCTTCAACCTTATCTCGCGCATGCGGGCTTCCAAGATGCGTTCGCGCTTGCTCTCTCGATCAAGCATCTAGATGTGTCAAAAATATAATATGTGAATGGTTACCAATTAGTTCTAGCTGTAGCTTATCATCATTTTTTAATCATTAGGCCGCTAGCAGACCCTGCTCTACGAATTTTTCGAACCGGCGCAGAATTTGATAGTGGCGCTCTTTCTAGCCATTGAAATAAATGGCTTAAAATGTCAGTTAAATAGCGGGCCGAATTATTTGTGAACTGAACATTTAGAACATGTAATTATTTTAGCACCCCTTGAAACTAGCGCCCGGGGCACGTGCCCCAGCTAAACCCACCCCTAGATCCGGCCCTGGCCGCTAGCAGCCTTGATGTTGATTAAACTTGATTAGTGCTTGACTTACCAGGGTCATAAGCACCTTGTCGTTCTTTTCAGACTGTGTCAAGGTGTGCGACAGCTCGACCATGTAAATGGTACCTTTACTACTGCCACAAGCTACCATGGATCCCTGAAAAAACAGTAATGCTATCAACCTTTTAAAAGGTGTATTAATTAAATTAAGATATCTAGCTTTCTTTTCACTGACCCCTTCATGGATAGCCAGACGCAGTAGGGGGTCCTCGCACACCTGCATCGTGATAACAGGCTCGTGCTGTTTACGCAGCACGTCCCACACTGCGATCATGCCATTCCACTGGGACAGCAGCATAAGAGATAATCTGGACATAAGAACATTATACGATTTAAGTAGTGTTTTATGGGTACACTACCAAGGTGGCCAATTATCCCCAATGTGTTGTACTTCTCTGATGATAATACAATTGACGCCTGCTGTATCAGGGGTAATCTCTAGCGCGTTACCATAAACCTTACGTTGAGGCGTCATACTGAGAAAAGCATTCAGGTCAAACTTCCAATCAGTACAGCGCATCCTAGAGGACATCTGGAAACTTTATTCAAAGCTATTTATTCAAAAAACAATATGGGGTGTATTCATTTGGATGTGATTTTCTCTATGGCAGATACAGTGAAAACTATTAGTGTTCGGTCTTCGCAATCACGAAAGAAGCAAAAGTACTATGACGCACCTTGTAGGACTCCAAATGCCTGCGGTCACCTTTTGGCGCATTGGCGGTGACCACAGCACGGCAGACTCCCGGCAGTCCTCACTCCACACGCGGGCTGTCCAGTCACCCACCGTTAGGAAATTCTTCAGAAAATTTGGATTACGTTCCAGCGACCATACTGGACCATTGTGGGCTTCGTACTGCCGACAGTAATGAAGAAGTAGAGTGAAGTTGTACAGCACTATCAATCTATCATTAATAATGATGAATGCATGACAACTATGTACAAGACATAACGCGGAGACAGTGGCTGCTTGGAACCTCAGAAGATCCACAAGATTCCGACTATTTACCATTATGAGCCATGAATAAAAAAAAATTACAAAACAGTTATCTGGCATTGATAAAATCTTGAATTGCCTGCAAGTTTCGGTAAACCGAATTGATGAAAATATTTGAAAACTATTGGGATGACTAATGATTTTTAATGGATGTACGAATAAGGAAAGGCATGAATAGTACATGTGTTGGGAGCTTCTCCATCGGTGTCTTGCCCTTTCTGTTCCCAGATATGACGAGGCCGTTCTCAGTTCCGACCATGAACCGAGTGGGGATAGTGGGTTCGTATTCCATTATGTTGATACCATTCGAGTTCGCCATACTCTGTACATCAAACGAAGACTTAACCACGTCTATGATCATCTCCTCAGTAGGGTCTTCCATTTTCCGCATGTCCCACCACTTACAAGCGCCATCGGGTCCACCTGAGAAGAACTCCTGGCCTGATTTGGTGTGAATAAATAGGACGGAGCGAACTAGATCTCGGTGTGCCACGTGCGGCGGGCAAGCCTGGACCGGGTTCTGCCCAAAGCGCCGATCCCATATTGCTACAGTGCCGTCCATCAAGCCGCCGGCGAGGATATTTAAGTCGCGTGGGCTGAACTTCAAATCCAGCATCGGGCAGGAAGGCTTGAGGGTAATCTCAGGAGTGCTGGAGTTTTCAATGTCCCAGACGTATGCGTCGAGAGGCACGCGCGTCTGCCTGTTGAAGTCAACGCTGACATACGTAACAGCGAAGTGAGATCCACCCTCGGGCTGCCACGATATGGAGCTAATGGGGCGCTTGGGACCCTGGGTGACAAGGTCGCGGTACTCGTTCACTGTGCGGATGCTGTTGCGCTCCAAGCACGGAAGAGACATCATCTCCGTGTAGTAAATGCGGTACATGTCTATTGCATTGTTCTGAAGCACGTAGTGATCCATGCCCTGCGAGAAAATCACATTAAGCTGTCGTTAAGTTAATTCTTAGATTATGCATCAACTATTTGGTTAGTATTGATTAACTACTGATACGCTACTTATGGGCAACAGTCGCGATAAAACTTCATACGTGAAAAGTCCGATATATTAGTCACTTCAATAAAGTTTATAAGACGAACTCGGATGTGGAAAGATGGAGTAGGAGTAGCAGGCCAGGCATACTAACAGAAGCGCAGCCCATGACGCAGTGAATGTAATTGTCATCCTTTTCAATTTTACGTCGGTAGCGCTGCGTGGCTTCAGGGTCCACTACGTTCACGTCCTTCGGCCACCCGCCCTCTGCATGGTTCGCACCTGAGTTGGAGTATTCAGCTCTGGAAGATATAATTAGTCAGTAGAATACTACACTACTGTATCGAATAGAATTACCTGGACCTGTGAAGCGAAAATTTCAGCAGATTATGAAAGAATATTTCCTAAATTTACGGTCCATTAAGGCACTTACGGATGTCAAGAACTTAACCTAGTTTCATAGTTTTCTGAGAAGGACCAGTAAGAAGAACGGAAGGGTAACTTTCTTCTAAGAAAAATATTGTTATGTAACAAACACGTACCGAATTACTTGTTTCTAAAACAATGGTTAAATTAATATTCTTTGGTGGCATCGTGTATCTTGTGAATTTTATCACAATACGACATTTTTTCTGTTTTCCTTCCATAATCTAATATTGTTGTGGCTGATATTTATTTATTTTAAGGATCTCCAACAAAAGATACACAAATGTAAAATTTTAACTTCCAATAGGTCCCAGTTCAGTGTGTTCCTTCAATTATAGGAGACCACAGCGAGATAATTTAAGCCCAACAGTGGACTTTAACAGTTACAGAACAAAAATTAAATCTTTTTTTTGGTAAAAATCAGTTAAAAATAATTAATTATAAGGTACGCATAAAAGTAAGTAAGACAAATTTAAATCTTAATTAAAAAGCCATGAGTTAGAACTGTATATCTACTAAACGTTTCTCATAGTACGAGAGTCGTTCGCATAATTGTGTTCAGGTCATGGGATGGTTTTGTTAAATGTTTTTAAAGAGAGGTAGTAGTAGTAGGTGAACTGGGATATCCCGTGAGTTTTCCGATTAAAATTGGAGCCGCCTGTGGACTGTACCTCGACCCTACAGAAGCCGTAGTCAAATAACACTACACTACTTTCATGTAGAGCTGTACTCCAGTCCTGCGTCGGAGCTGCCAAACAAGTTATTTCAGTCAATGGATCTTGCAATCACAAAATCATACATGTAAGGGAGACTCGTATGATGGATAACGATGTGATGGTAGTCTGTGACCGTTTACCATAACCTGAAGCGGTGACTGTCTACCGTAGACTGAGTTACTGTCTACTGACGCGTGTATGACGCTTGTAAGCGCACGCTTGCCTGTATGTGTTGATGTTGTGTTCAGAGAAGCAGGGCGTGTTCTGCGTGAGCTGGTGCACGGGGTTGCGCAGGATGAAGTGCTTGTGCTCGGCCGGGTTGACGGCGATGGTGTCGCACATCTCGGGGCCCTGCTCGCAGTACATCGGCTGCCGACCGAACTCGCCCCTCTTCTTCACATATTCGTATGTTATATCCATTGCTACAAATAAGTATTTCTCAAAAAATAAGGTAAAGCTATTAAATAAGTATTTTATCAATGCCAAAGCAAGATCTGTCAAAATTGTGTTCTTGCTTTGAAAAAGGTAAGAATTAGCGCCCATAGAGTTTTTAATTTTATCTTCGAGTTTTTTCTAAATAGGTGCTAGAATTCCAGATTCCAACTATTTCAAATTTTCTGCGGGAATTAAGCAGAATGGTTGTGGTTGTTAGGGTCCATACCCGAAGGGTAACCAACGGAATCCCATCACTAAGACTTTGCTGTTCGTCCGTCCATCCGTCCGTCTGATTGTCAGCAGACTGTATCTCATTATACGTTATAGGAAACAGAATACGCTGGGTTAGTATTAGTAGTAATGCTGCTAGCACAGTGAGCCCTCATCAACAAAATGGTTACGGTGACTGCTTACCAACAGGTGGGCCGTATGCTTGTGTGCCACCATAGTGGTATAAAAAAAGAAAGATCGCGAGTGAATATTATTTGCAGCGCTGCTTAAAGCTTCATAGATCGATCGACACGCGCAATGAACACTGTGACTTGCTCCTACTTTCATATAGTAAAACAGCGAAATAAAAGCTTGCAAAAATGGAGTGTATTCCCGTGGCCGGTGGAATGGCGGCGGGTCACTTTGCATATTATCTGACAAATTATTAATGCTGTTACGAGCGACGCAATCACGCTCCTAACGAACGCGCTTGGTATATTCGTGTTAAACCTCTGTCGTGTCAATTTTTGGAATTATTTTTGAACCTTAATGGGATCTCATGGCCGTATGTTTATTTCCGTTACGTATGAAGGTATTTATAACGATGGAGAAGTGTAGCCTGCACTGGGACCCTGTGATGGACGACGGCTCCTGTAAAAGTAGCATATATGGTTACAAAAAGCCACAAATAAAATAATCGATGAGTGCGTCCCGCTTCTGTTGATTCGAAGAAAAATTAATTGAACGAATTAGACGAAATATGAGCTTTTTCATGTGGTCAGTGTAATTAGTCGAACATACAAAGGATTCTGACGTCTTGCTCGTCCGCCCTGGGCTGCCGCCCGCCCGAGATGATTTCCCCCGGGCAGGGCGGCAGAGTTGGCCTCGCAACGCTCTGTTTGCCAGGAAATAAGACGTTAACTAATATCGTTAGGAAGTGATCGGATATCTTGGACTTATCTTAGTAATTTGGTGTTAAGGCTTTCTATGTGTTGTGGAATATATTCTCCTCATGAAATGAGGGCTTTCAAGTTTATCTTGTATTGTGCGATTCGATTTCATTCCCTTTTCTATTTGTGTAAAGCCTCTACAATTTATGTAAATGGTCTCCTTGCTTCGTACCTTACGTGTTTACCGTGAAGCAAGTATTCTTTGTATTGGAGTGGAGAGGTAATGTATTCTAGTGGCCGGAGATTTCCCCCGGGTCGCCCTGTCCGCCAGACCGCACTGACGCGCATTAGCACCTAGATTTGTGGACCTGTCCTAAGCACGCTCGGGGATTTTGTAAAGTAATTTGTGGTATGTATTTTATGGGTGTTCAACTTAATGGCTTGAATGTATGATCTTACCTTCTCGTACATCTATTTCACAAAGATATAGAGTACTAGCGGCCCGCCCCGGCTTCGCACGGGTAGACTTTTATATCAAATATTTTGTCTACCCGTGCAAAGCCGGGGCGGGCAGGTAGTATAATATATAGCCTATGTTACTCAGTGATGATGTAGCTTTCTAACGGTGAAAGAATTTTTGAAATCGGTCTAAAAAATAATAAAAAAAATTTAGGGTTGGACTACCCCTAACATTTAGGGGGATGAAAAATAGATGTTGGCCGATTCTCATAGATACCGGATAAGCACAAAATATTTCATCAAAATCGGTCAAGCCGTTTCGGAGGAGTATGGCAACGAAAACTGTGACACGAGAATTTTATATATTAGATAAACTGGTCCATGAAAACCCGCTTCTTAAAATGTTGGATTTCGAAAAATATATCATAGAAATTATTATAACCAACGCCACCGTCACGCTAAGTTGTCTTTCTAAAGTAACCTACTAGCATTGCAATATGATCAGCCTGCTTAGAAAATGTGGCTTTATAGTGTTTCGTTGTTGGGACTATTGACCTCCGACCTCCCTCTACGATTGACACAGAATCTTGGAAGCGTTTTAACTCGATATAGAACCAAAAGCTAATAAGAATTGTTGTTACGTCTTTCCAGAAGCGAGAAGCGTAAGTGTGACATCGGTCGATACAACCTCTCACCTAGAATATTTTAGGTTCCAATGTGACAGAAGAGCCCAATTCTTCTGGTCAAAGGTCAAATAAAATAAATGGAGCGCCGTCCATAATTCATCTGCTATATAACACCGTTTATTTTTGAGATAAACTATTCTTAAACAAATTTTCTTTAATTGACTAACGAAATAAGAATATATTTTTGAAAATAATTTCGGATTCCTACCACTTTACGATATGTGAATTTGACTACACATTTTGTTTACTTAGTAAATAATTTGTGAGACGGATATAGAGCGCAATTAGCTAAGTGAATACGGCTAGTTACCAAGCCCGGGTCTAATCAAGTGCTAGCAGGAATGCAGCCATCCTGTCGCCCGTAGCATCCCTAATGGCTTGGATTACGGTTCATTGCAGCGGAGCTCACATTTAACTTGATTAAACGAATCTGAATACTAATAAGAAAGCTCCTCGCATCCTCACACTCATCCCCATGAGAATCATGACAGCATACACACTCCGTGTACTAGGAGCACACGCTTGAAGACAAATTAGGTCACTACTTTGGCGTAAGTAGTGTTGTCACTGATAAGAATGTTAAAAAAACCGGCCAAGTGCGAATCGGACTCGCGCACCGAGAGTTCCGTACACACTTGTAGGTAAGGTTAAAAGTAGGCGAACTTCAAATGAGGTCATTATTCGTCGTGTCGTCTAAACAGTGCGATTCTGGAATATATTTTTATAATTCACATTTTAAGAGAAGAAACTACATTATTACGGTTTTCAGATTTTTTACTTAACTTGTGCTGTAAGAAACGCCAACGCTTCTTGCGGGAAATACCCCATAGGTATTGATTGATTACCCCCCAGGTATTGATTCCCTTGTGAAATCCCAAAATATGCGAAAATTTGCGACGTAAACGGTCATATCTTTTCATCATATTGACTTACAGGATTGATTATTTTACAGCTGAAAGAGACCATAGACCCGGGTATTTCATATTAATTTCAATTTGATAACACAAAATTACTTCTCGTATATTGTTTATCTTAATCAAGCTGATCATGTCCGTTGTTCGTCCAAAATATTATTTTCTACTTGCTATGATCGAGCCACATCCACAAAATGACTTCTTATCGTTACCCATCCCATTAGGTATTATGTGTTTAGCAATCCGATTGATTCAGCTCTTACTCAACCGGGAATAATGACTCATATTTACCGCTAATTTAGTGCACATAATTGGTATTGTGACAATCCCTTTCAAAGACAATAATTCGTGACGAACACATGATTAATGGCAGTAGAAATATCAAATATGTTTGTCGTCAAACAACAGAGAATTCCTAACTGTCCCGTAGTGTGATGGCGGATCGATCGCACGGTCCATTCAATAAAGTGAACGCACATCGTTCCATAAACTTGCAGATTTTTCAGTGTGCGTGGATATAGAACGGGGCATATTTCAGTGGGGCGGGCGGCGCGCCGTTAACACATCCGTCGGATGCGGTGCCTGAGCACTTCCTACTATTCTCCTGCCAAATGTCGTACGCAGCTGCAATCTTACGCCCTCACCCCACGACACCGGTATTAAGGGGGCGTAGAGTCTATTGTCCATTGTCTCAGTGGAGTATATAAGTGGTAAAGGGTATGATTTCCCTGTGCTTCCATCGTGACTTCTTTATGTGAGCGTTTCAGGGCCTCTTTATTGGACCTCCTCTAATGCGCTGTGAAGGACGACGGGGCGAGGTCTTGAAAATATTGCACGAATTTTGTATAAATTAAAGATAACGCTGGATTATGATGTTTGAAGTGTGACAGGGTGTTGGAGGATGGTCGCCCCGGGCTGCCCTGCGGCCGATGAGCCACGCGCCGGGCTGGTTTATGACTTGACGTAGGTATCCAGATCACACACTATATTGTGCCTCTACAGCGGGAAGTTACTTTTAATATGTATTTTAAACACTAAGACATAATTTGTTCATATTAAACCCCTAGGTGGGAAAATGCGGGTTTCATTAGTTCGTATTTGTGGGCGAAACGGCGGGACGCAGTTTGTAATAAAAGCAAATGAAAAACCTAGCACCTACTGTCATAACAAAGAGTTTCATTCCATATTTATTATTATTTAATTAAAAGAGCAATTTTATTTGCGCCATCAAAGAGCTCGTCCAGCCGTTAATGTTACTATCTGTCAATATTTTATTACTCTGGATGTATTCACTGAAACGAGCGATGAAACAAACTCAATAATAACATAATACACAATATTATCATCTTCCTGGCGTCGTGCCGAGCATCGGGGTTGAGTTTCTGATCTAATTCGAGATAGTTCATAATGACAATTCAATACCCGACAAACATGACGTATGGAGATATAACCTATTTAAAACAAAACTAATGTAGGTACATATATTACAACTCAAAAGTATCTATCCAAATCTGCTTTCGTATTTCTCGTATGTGAAACATGATGCCAGTTTAATAAAATCATGTTATGAAAACGTTAAGAAAAGTGTACAACAAAACTGAGATATAATTAAATTGTATGCGGTCCAAAGAAGAGCCGCGGTAATGTGGGCTTTAATATATAGCGCTGGCTGAGGAACAAAACGAGCGATGCACGGGACCCACGCCGGTAGACGTAATCCGGTCGTAGTCATATTAAAACGCTCTGAACTCTGTCTGACTTACTGCTTCGCTGAGTGTTAGGCATTCGTATTGCACGGCAAATATTACCAAATGAAAGAAAACATCTATCTTTCCAGAAAAATAATCTTCACTAGCATTACCCCCCGATTTCTCCCGCATAGAAATATAATTATATATATGCCAGTGTTCCACGAGGATACGCTGCGCTACTAGTAATGCTTCTTTCTAGCTCAATGAGTCCTCATCAATAAAATGGTTGGCACCCCGTTAGTGATACCCTGGTATTGCTAGTGCCTATAGGCTACGGTGACCGCTTACCATCAGGTGGGCCGTACGCTTGTGTGCCACATTGTGGAATAAAGAAAATATATTGTTGGGTGTCGACTGCCGAGTGTCAAGTGATGCGTCATCATTTGGTGCGCCACAGGGTTGCTCGTCACCTTAGTATAAATTACAAGACAATATTCCATCCATACACTATTCAAATATAGTGTATCTTATGTATAAAGGTCAAATAGTCAATGTATATTTCAATCCATTTAATTTGTAATGAATTAGAGGCATGTACATGCACGGGTTCATAAGGTTGTCCATAAATTGGTTTTTATTCGATTATTCATTCGCTCGTCCAATTAGAGTGGGCCCTGTTTGATTGGATCGCGGTCGGGACGCATCACGTTTAATTTGGGTTGTGACTAGCAGGGGACATTCCAGGGACGACTCAATGTTAAAAAATAAATGCTTTTATTGCCAATTTTATTATAGAACAGAAATGTTACATTGTTTTCTTTGTACAGCTGTATTTAGCTGTATAAAGAATCTTTCGCTCCTCCTTCGAAACTGGAATAGTAGATTTTATTACAACATACGAGGATACGCAGCGCTAGTAGTAATCCTGCTAGCACGGTGAGTCCTCATCAACAACATGGTTGACAACTCTTTAGTGATATCCCTGGTATTGTAACGATTAGAGGCTACCGAGACTGCTTACCATCAGGTGGGTACTAAAAAGAAGAACAGCAAACGTTTAATTTAGATAAAGAGTAATTTAGATTAATTAATAAAATATTCCTTAAAATGCTAGCTAGCTGTGACGTTGAAATTTGTCAATTTATTATCACCCACAACCCTCTTGTCAGGAGTTGCTCGTAAAGAGTGGGCAAGTTTAGTATTTAATATAATAAGATTTGTTACTGAAGTTGTGTTGTATTGCGAGCTGGTGGGATTATCATACAATGACACAGTTTGTGAGGAACAATCAGTTTATAAAGTATCTCTCCAAGTTGAGATGACTTTGCGACGCTCTAAAATTGTTACAAAGATTTCTATGAAATGAAACTGAAATGAAGAACGTCGTAGTCTATGTTAATCTTTTCAGAGTCTGTATGAACCTTTCAACTTATATATGTAGCATTAAAAGGTATAAAAAGCTAGCAAAAGTGTAGACCTTTTGAATGAATGTCGATTTTTCAGCACCTAGCGAAAAAGTTTCCCGAAAGTAAATTAATGATTTGGAAGGCGTCTTAAGGACTGATCGTAACTGTCTGTAGGGGAGTGCATCCGCGGGTAACAGGCTAGTAAGATGAGTGACCTCCGCGCGCCGCTCTGACACATCCTATCAGCAGTGATGCACTTCCAATTACCGCGCGGACAATTTGCCGCTGCGACGCGACGCGACGTCTTGTCGCGGGGGCGGGGTTCCAATCAAGCGACTGTACTACACGGCCGCCGCTCTCAGAGGAACAAAATTATGGACACGATGACAATAAAAGGCATTAGATTTTTTTATACACACTAAGGTGGCAAACAAGCATACGGCCCATCTGATGGTAAGCGATTGCACCACCAGGGGTATAAATCGCGCGTTGCCAACCCTTCAAAAATCTCTGCACACTCTTCTTGAAGAACCCCAGGCTGTACTCCTTTGGGATAATCTCGGCGGGGAGTTCATTCCACAATTTGATCGTGCGCGGGAGAAAACTCCTTCGGAACCGCGCCGTGCGAGACCATTTCGGTTCCAATGTGTGGGGGTGAATTCCCCGCCGATGGTGAGAAGTGCGGTGGTGGTAGCCTGGTCAGACATTTAGAAACTTTCAGATTTTATTAATTAAATCTCTAAAAGGATTTGTTTTTCCTTCCGATCATATCAAACACTCGTACCCTCGGGGTGAGCCACTTGACGATCTTGGCTTAGGAAATATCGCCAACGAGGCATCGCATTAAGCATTTTGACCTCTATCTATATACCTATCATTTGAATTCAGCCGTATTGACGTGATAACAATGAAAAAAAAACATCACTTAATAAGTACAAGTCATGTCTGTCAGAAACTCTTATTAGACGTTTAAAATTAAATCTTATCTGTTCTTCAGCAGCTCTACACATGCCCTCTCCGCAAGAATCGTTTCCAAGCTTCGTGCACCTCTAGGTTTTCCTATTTCCTATCAATAGAGCGGGCCGTTGTTATGATGACGTCCCGGTCATTACTGCCGCCCGGAGAGGATCCTATTTCCTTTATAACACCCACATCTAGTGGCACTGTATACTTACTGAAAGATATAGAGAATACTACATTCCTGAACTTTTAAGAAGGTAGTTAAGTTTATTGACGTTAATGTAGGTAATACACATTTTGAAGCCGCGTATAAGACCGTCTTTCAATAAATAAAACTACGGCGAGAATATGGAGTAAGGCGTGAATAAGCAGAATAGCTCGCAATCAGAGGGTAGGTGTAATATGCCGACAACGCGCCGCGGTCAGGCGCGCAAATTAAATAAGGAAGGCGGATCTGCGCGCTGCCAATTAACTACAAAAGTTGGTTATACGTAGGTTATACGATACATCACGGATAGGGCGCGCGCGCACGAAGCGGATTGCTCGACCGGAATGCCGAGGTATTTTGCTCAAATTAATGAATCGAAAGATGTGATAGACGAGATTTATATTTCACAGATTGAATTCTAGTTTGTTATTTCTTATGGTGTACTAGAATCTAAGGGAAACGCCTCAAATAAATAATTACCTCCAAATATAAAACACATCCACAAAATGGTGAAACAATAAAATTATTGTGGACATGTCTGTTTTGTAGGAAGGTCGTTTTGAATAAAACAATTTTTATTTATCTCTTAAATTCACGGAGCCTTATAGACTCCGGTTCTTTCTCTAGGCTAGTTCTAGGCGGGGATATATTTCAAACACGTATGGGACCGTTAGAGAATTTTAATATTTGTCAGGGATATACGTGGCGTTTTAAATATGATTATTAATATGAAAGTCTATTATACCAACAATGGTTCGGAAAAAGCCAAGTATGCCATGGCTAAGTATGACAGTGTGTCTATAAAAACTATACCTATCTGTAATTGTGGCTGTAAATAAAGAATTATTATTGTTATATTATCTCTCAAGCCGTCTATAGTGCGGACAGCCTAACAGTAACTCGTACATCTGTTCATTACAATATAGAAAGTTGCCGGACCGCGACCCCGACGAGGGTAATGTTACAAAACAAATTTTGGAAAAAACAAAATGGGGAATGGAAAACCAATTTCACGGCCAATGATACCAGGCACGCTGGAGAAATTGGCTTTTTAAACTTTAACTCCATTCTGATATTAACAAGGCATGGAAAACTTTCAATATTAAACTTACCCAGTATTTTCCTAGTCCTTAATACCGCCTATCACGCGCTACAAACTTTGATGTGAATGTATTATAAAGTAGCATACTGACATTTATTAATAGTTTTACTTAATTAAGTAGGTAACCACACCGCAGTATATAGTTGCGACATACATGTTTTTTTTGTTCTCTCTGTGTATACTATGTACTTGTACATACAAGCATGTCTTCTGCATCCATCTGTATATATAAAAAAGAAACTGACTGACATATAAACGCACAGTCTAAGCGGCTGGGGTCAGAGCCCTAGTATAGGGTGCAACCCCGTGGTTGTACCCTATATTAGCAAGTCTCACAGCTCATTTCAGTATAATGCTTGGAATATATAGACTCACTCTGCACAAGTGGCTCCCCGCTCCTGGTATTTGTAATACATAGTTTAAAATATGTATTTTATGAAAGCAGTGACAAAACCAACTTGGTAGCTTTCATTTTGATATTTGTAATTTCATACCAATGTCTAGAAGAATTTTGTTACAAATTGTTACATGAAAAAAAAAGACAGAGCACTGATTTTCTTGCCGGTTCTTCTCAGGTGGCTATTTTCCGAACCGGTGGTAATTTAGACCTTCCTAAGTGCCTTATTAGGGCCTAAACTGAATAAATGATTTTTGATTTTTTTGAATAGTTTTTAAGTACCTACCAATAAGGCACTCTTTGTTATTTATATGTTTTCTTTAAAACTATTATCATTTCCAAAACTAATTTCAAGCGGATAAAGTCACGAGTGAGTTAGTAAAAGGTACCCAAGTACATCTCCGGATTACCGTAAAGTTGCGGCCGGCAGCCTAGTGCTCCATTAATTAATTATTAATTTTAATGTCTGTGTTGCCTGTGGATTATCTGTCTTATTTTACTGATAAACTTTTGGATGGGTCGGATCGTTAAAGGTTTAATTATTCGCGTCGAGTTCAGAGGCTACAGCCTACCTAGAAGCTTATGAAAGCCGGCGTCCATCAATTAGTGTTATAAAGTTATGACAGACATTCCATGAAGCTTAAAAAACTGTGTATTGGTAATCAAAGTCAAATTTGAATTGATTGATTCAATTTTGAAGCAGTGGTGGCCTTGTGTTTGAAGCAACGGCCTGTCATCTGATGGGCCCAGGTTCAAATCCCAGCCTGTATCAATCAGTTTTTCTAAGCTCTAGTACAGTGATTAATCACACCCTGAGCTCAAAAAGAGAGGTAGGGTGAATTGGGATCTCCCTTGGGTTTTACCATTAATATTAGAGCTGCCCGACTGGGAAATAACACTACTTGATGTAGTGTTGTGTTTCTGCGGTAAGTAAGGTTGCCAGTGCTCCACGAGGATACGCTGGGCTAGTAGTAATGCTGCTAGCACAGTGAGTCCTCATCAAAACATGGTTGGCATCTCGTTAGTGATATTCCTGAATTTGCTAGGGACTTGCAACGGTGACTGCTTACCATCAGATGGGCCGATGAACATAGAACCTCCTCCTTTTTGAAGTCGGTTAAAACCTTCGACATTTGACATAGGTATACGCTGCTCAAGAAGGTCATTCTACCTTAATAATTGAACAATTAATGTAACATGACCTTACAAATGTACCATGTTTAAATTACAATCGCATTTCTCGTCGGAACTAATAGTATTTTACGTCTTATAAAAGTAACCATCGTATGTTACAGCGATAAAAAGTGTTTTTGAGATAAAAATAATGATATTCTCTGCTTGTTATTTCCTGTGTGAGTGGAATGCAGGCCAGCATCCGCGCGTGGAGGGAAATCTCACATCTTAATGAAGACATCGCAGTGAGATGGCGCAAGGGGCTTTTAAACACAGACATCCTTATTCACATATGCCAGATGAAAAGTATTATTTGAATGCGTAAAAAGGTGTTTTGATGTACAGTAATGGGTGTGTGTTTGCGTCGCTAAAAACCTTGCCTTAAAACATAATGTTGTCTATTTAGAGATAGAAAAGCTTCTTATTAGTCAAACAGTTTTAAATTTGCTCCTTAGTCCTAAGGCTTCATACTCAGGGTTATATCTTGTACGTTGGTACCTGCCGCAGATAAGTAAAGTTTTCATTTAGTTTGAAGGGTATTCGATTTTACTTTAAAAGTATTTTGAGCCGTGGTTGAAGCAACGGCCTGTCATCTGTGGGGTCTAAGTTTAAACCGCGGCCAGACAATTAGTTTTTCTCAAAAAGAGATGTAGGGCGAATAGGGTTCTCCCGTGGGTTTTCCCAATAAAATTGGAGCCGCCCGACTGGGGACTGTACCTCCACCTTACAGAAGACCGCAGTGAAATAAAACTACTTGATGTAGTTGTACGTAGGCCTGTGTGACACTTTTTTTTTTTTTTTATTCTTACTTTTTTTTTTTAGGTTCTTTGAGTAGCCACCTCAATGGTTCGGATAATACAATATGAATGACTCCAATATTTTTAAAATCCACACCATATTGGCTGCTCATACGTAATCTCATCGAATGACTCCGAGCACATTCCACCAGAAGATGATGGATATCTTCTACGACTCCGCACGTCTCACAGTTCGGGGAGTCCACTTTTTTCATCAGATGGTTAAATTTGTTTAGCGGAATGTGTCCAGAGCGCAGTCGATGGGCAACTAGTGGTATAAAAAAACGGATTCGAAATATGAATCTAAATGAACTCTGCCTCTCTGCTGCTATCATAAACCATTTTCAAGTACTTTATCACCTAAATTTCGTGCGTTGAAGGAGCAACTATACATTTCACTTCCAAGCAGCAAGCTAAGAGCTAACACAAATCCTCCTAATGCACATTTTATTAAGCTCACACCGCGCACCTCCCTCGGGGCCAGTTTTTCATTTATTTTAATTATTGCACAACTTAACTTAAAACAATGAATGGCGCTTTGCAATGGACGAGGTACGTGGCTCTAGCTCCGTGATTCAAATTGAATTGTGCGCATTATGTACGCAACTCTTGGGTGTTTTATGAGGCCATGATTCTTTTTTATGACGCGATAAAGATGGCTACCGCCTCGCTTTAAAGCTATTACTGATGACTAGCTCAGCGGTTTTGTGTTAAGAGCTCCGGATTCATACTAAAAAAACTAGGTAATATAATTGTATCAGGTCAGATTTATTGTACAGCGTTTGTATTTAGATACAAGTGTAAAATAGACAGGCGATGTTTCGAGTTAGTTTAGTTGGAAAACAACGGTGATGTTACATTAAATTTAGTCCCGGATATCGCGGTATTGCAACACGATGTATTTCTTGAATAAATTTGGAATAATGTTTTTTAAGTGCAGTGATTACTCACATCGCGAGCTTTACGGTGAAGGAAAACATCGTAAAGAAGCCTGCATACGTCTGAGAAGGAATTCATGGATGTATGTAGTGACCTAAGAGACGACGACGGAATCACCATCTGTCACGTTGGCACCAAATTATCTTCGGTGATGATTTAGTGCCAACGTGACGGAAAGTGGGTGTGGCACCTCAGCCTACCCCTTCGGGGACCCCTGTGGGAGGCGTGAAGATATATTATTATTATTTCAAGTGCAGCTTTTCGTACTTATCTTAACGATTAGCCTTATTCTCTTTTAGTCATTACTATAATGTTTTACACACTGCTTCGCTGCAATATAATGGCTACACAATATGATTGAGCACGGCGCTCAGCGGGAGCATTCGCTTTGTGTAGTTTAGGGTGTGGTGTGTGACAGTTTACTACGAACTTATTTTCAGAGACTATTTTCTTCAACAATCATCATTTTACGAGCATTATTTCCAGTTGCGATCTTTTGGGTTACCGTGTATTATATTGAATATACGATTGATATCGGTGAATACCGTCCTGTATAAGATATCAAATAAAAAAAACATTGATTCAGTTTAGGCCCTTATAAGGAATTATGAAGGTCTAAATTACCACCGGTTCGAAAAACAAGTCTTCTGAGAAGAACCGGCATGAAACTCAGTGCTCTTATATTTAAGATAAAAGTGAGTATATATCCCAGATCTTGATTAATACAGAGCTGTAAAACGGCCCTCTCGGAGGCTGTGTCAGAGCTAACACCTCTTAACAGATCTCATCTCATAAACAGTAAAACATTGTAGCTACAAGATGTGGTACTATTTCCTTCTTCACGGCTCAAGCCCCACATTAGCATCCGTAAAGAATTTCATTACGGCAAGTTTTTTATGGACGTTGCAAAATATTTGAGAGGTCCTTAAATTCTGTAAGTCCATCTTGAATTAATCGTAAAATTCCGAGCGAGGCTCGCGCGCACGACACCGGCGCCGCATTAGGCTTTACAAACATCCTCTTCAAACATAATCATATTCTGAAACCCTGACAGCCTTTTTCGAAAGCCCATGCTGCCTGATAATGACATAAGCGCTAATTGCTAATGAAAACTATGTAATTTATACTACTCGATATTATGATGAGGTATTTTGTATGTTGTTATTCCTAGAATGTTCTTCTCAGGTGGCTTTTTTTCCGAACCGGTGGTAATTTAGACCTTCATAAGTGCCTTATTAGGGCCTAAACTGAATAAATGATTTTTGATTTTGATTTTGATTTTGATTTTGATTTTGATTTTGATTTTGATTTTGATTTTGAATGATTCAATCGATCTTTTTACTTGCTACGTTTTAAGCAATCGATTTTTTTATAGAAATGTATTTGCACCGATATGGGATTCGAACGTGCGAGCCCTGGTCTAGCAGTTAGGCGTACTGACCACTAGACCAACGTTTCCGATTGGTTTCATAATTATAAAACATACCTTATCCTAAACCCAGACACACAACGTCAGCCAATATGGTATCCCCTGCCGAAATATGGCGAACAATGACAATAGTCGAGTACCACAGATAAAAAATGGCATCTCGGTATTAGGGTGCGGTCGCGCGTGGAATACATAAAAATGATTTACAAAATGTCGCGAACGCTATTCACGGAAGATCATTTTAATTCCATTCAGAGATAAGTTATATCTGCGCTCTTTGTGTTTCTCCGTGCGCCAGTTTAAACTTGGAGCGATTAAAACTTACTCGTTATTTCACTTGTAGGAAGGAAGGTAGGTCGTCTGTTTTCCAACTGTTTTATGTACAATCTAAATTGTGTTGTGACAGACAAAGAAGGAAGGTAGTGTCTTGCGTAGAAGCTAACTAGGTGAGAATTAGACTTAATTAGCTAGCTTTAATGATCATAATAGTTGCTCTATGTGATAGTGGATATATTGGACCTTGTAGTGTTCAGTCGGTTTGTTAGGCTGTATGTGAGAGGTGTAGGTTCTTGAATCGGTTGATTAATCTATGTAATTAAGTACTAATATTTATCACGTTTGGTGGTTTTCGGAAAATAAATGATTTCCATATATACATATCATCACGGCAAGTCCCTCACGGGGTAGGCAGAGAATATAGAGCGCCGTAACATTCGACTTGTACACTTTTGTTTCTCTTTTACATTCATTCTTTTTTTGAAAATATTTATAATCTAATTTGCTAATGCTAGTATTATCCCTTACCTAAGGCCCTTGGTTATTTTGAAGGGAACATTTCAAGATATCCTCAGCTCCGCTAGCAATCCTCGCTAATTACATTAACTTGGAGTATACTTACTTGAAGTTTTCCAATCTGATCCCCGAAGACAATACAGCGGAGCGATGCACGGCCAATTAGCAGGCAACGTCAGGGGGCTCAATTAGTTTTGCCGAGGCGAGCCAATTAAAGCCTCCTTGCGACTTCCTCGATAACGGCGTCTTTTAACGAACTGCTGCGCTCTGTAGGACTCTTGTTCGTTAGATTTCTTTATTGTTTAACAAAATATATGCCGTATTAATGTTTATATATAGAGCTTCTTTACCTGACTACAGCCTTTACATAAAAAAGATTTAGTGATATTTTTATTGTACTTTTGTGATTGTTTTGAGATAGCCGAAGGTACCGCGTGGAGATAGTTATCCATGTGTGCGTCCGTGAGCCAAAAGATAAGTTTAGGTTACATAAAGTACTTTACGAAACGTGAAAATACCTTGCACGCGGTAAGGGACACAGAATAGTGTAGCTGTGTCCTTGTCTTGTACATTATTACCGTATATAGCTTTCTCTTTGCGTGTGAGGAGAGCAAAAGATGTTATTGCCTCTACAAACTAATCATTTAAAGGTACATATGAGACGATTATCGGATAATTGTGATATAATACATATAGTTTGCACCAAATTAAGGTGTCTGTTCCATTTGCTTATATTCCAGCAGAACCCCACTCGTGTATATCTATTGAGCAGAGAATAACATCCAGCTGTGGAATACTCCACTGTGTAAACAGAGGACCGACTCGATTCCCGACGTCTGCTACGTTGTGTATTCTGTGAATTGTAGCATTGCTGCGTCGTAGCTCGTAGCTGTCGTCGTAGCTCGTAGCAGTTGTAGCCAATACCGACAATGATATAACACATACATTAATCATACTGGTTTTATAAATGCGAAAATTTATGTATAGCAAGCCTCTTCAGGCTTACTGTTATCTGGCTGGTGTGATAGCGCTACCCTACAAATATATACTTAATTCGCAGATACTTTTGTACATAAGTTGTTCCATTCATTATCTGGGTTGATGTTCTATACCATCACATGTGATTCATATCACAAGTTAGTCTGATCATATAAGCCTCTCTTTCGTACTATTTACTATAGATGAATAGTAAAGAGCCGTGAATTAATTTCGCAAATTATATCTGGAGCTCAAAATATGTTATGTGTAAAAAAACACATGATTTCCATACATATTCTTTAGCAACAACTTAATGTATCCATTCATTATCATACTAATAGTTTAAATGCGAAAGTTTAAGTGTGTGTGTTCGTACGCTCATCACGGCTCAACGGCTGAATGAATTTGTGTGATACTTGGAATGAAGGTAGCTTATAAGCTGAATTAACATATAGGATATGTTTTTAACCCGGAAAATTGTGTTTTAAGGGATCGTTGAACTATGCAGACGACGCCGCAGGTAACAGCTTGTATTATATAGTAAGATTCGCAGATAAGAGACATGATCACACATCAGTGCACAAGACTGATACAAATTGTGTTACATTGTCTTCTACAGATTAATTTTTTTTGGTTATCTGCTAAATATATGAAGGCATATGTATATGGGATACGGTAATTATTATTGTCTTGTTTATATTAAACAGTCCTGCAATGATGCCAACAAGAAAATAATTACTCTTCTAAACCCATGTTTACCCAATGCATTCTTGATCGAAGTCAGAATTTATATCACTGCGATTTCGCAAAACCAATCGAGCAAATAGACAATCAATATGCAGCGGGAGGCGCTGTGTGTATGTTTGTGTTGTGGATGGAGAAACAATAGAAATATTTGCGGCGGTAAATAACACGACACGACGGCACAATAATAATATATGGCGCTGATACACTGGCGGCTTATATTATCTTACTGACGCAGGGCTGACAACTCTACACTGGCCATTCTTAGTACATATATTAACTACTAGCTTCTGCCCGGGACTATGTCCACGTTGAGCTTAGAATCTCAGAGAAACCTAAAATTTTCCCGGGATAAAAAGTATCCTATGTGTTAAATTGGAACACATATAGTTTATACTATATGTGTTCCAAATTTCATCCAAATCCGTTGAGTAGGTATAGCGTGAAAGAGTAACAAACATCCATCCATCCATACTCACAAACTTTCCCTTAATTAGTAGGATTAACTACTAACTAAGCGAAAGTTTGTGAGTACTATTAACTAAGAAGTACAGCATGGGGTTCTTCAACAGATTTCTGCAGATTCGGTACCGCGCGAGTGAGACCCCTGTTGTTGCAAGTGCCCATAGGCTACGTTAACCGCTTGCGTATACTTGTTTGCCACTTGATTGGTATGAAATTGCATTTTTTACACATGAGAACATAGTAACCGTATGACGTCATAATAAAAAAATTATGTGATAGAAGGCGGTTTGTTTTTTATTTTTATTAAAATATTTCAAAATTTCTTTGTTATCCGTTTGGTCAGCCTTACAAAGAATTACGATACTTAATAACATAGCAAACTGAAAGAAAAAATTAAAGAAATAATGTTTTATTTCCCACTCACTCATGACGCAACAAAAAAAATTTGACAAGTAAAGTTACGAATTAAACTTCTAAATAAATAATTAGATGAAACTAAATTCAAGCCTTTGATGATTATTGCCTTCCGAAAACAATTAACCAAAGAGATTTGCTTCAGCAAAGAACTGCTTATTATTATTGTAGGAATACAACAAAGTGGCAACCCTGTTGTGTACAATACGACATAAGTTGAACGCACTCGAGCACTTATTACCGATACCCGCAGCATTCTTCATTCGGTTTTATTACCTTCCAGATAATAACTTCGATACGAGCACAGAGCATAATTCATCCAGTTTTCACTTCCTCAAGAGGCAGTATATTTAGCATAACGCCAAGCCTTAAAGGAAGTGTAATTAATTAACAAACAAGTTATCCATTTTAAGTATAAATAGATAGCTTGTTTGTTTGTATGGAACAACTTAATCGAGTCAAATAACACTAATTTGATGTAGTGTTGAGTTTCTGTGGTAAGTAAGGTTGCCAGTGCTCCACGAGGATACACTGGGCTAGTAGTAATGCTGCTAGCACATTGAGTCATCAAGAACATGGTTGGCAACGCGATAGTGATGCCCCTGGTGTTGCTAGCGGCTATAGGCTACGGTGACTGTTTACCATCAGGGGGGCCGTATGCTTGTGTGCCAGCTTAGTGGTATAAAAAGAAACGGAGGTACAGTCCCTAGTCAGGCTTCAATTTTAATGGGAAAACCAAGGAGATCCCAATTCGCCCTACCTCTATTTTTGTTTAGTTGCTTAATCTCAATAGATTATCTAAATTATTGCGTCGTAAGAATGCTACAAAAGAATTTAAAATAAATAAAACTTGTTATATATTCATGCAATTTAAACATAATATACTATAGTTATCAAAAAATAATTATTTTATGGTCTAAACGCAATTTTTAAGCCCATTAACCACGCAATACTTGTACATTTCCTGCATAGTTGGAGCACACATCACTGTTGTAAAGTCTATTTTAAGAGTTGCGATAAATTCACTTGAAATATAACTTAGCTAGAGCCTCCGCCACTTAACCCCGCAGCGAAAAACAAAACACAATCAGTACAAAGTCTACGGTTTTCATTGTATCGCGTCTAGTCCCGACTTAGACTCTGAGGTGTGCACTGCTCTTTAAATGGGAACAGCTTAATGTTCCATTAAGTGAACCACGCAGTTAAAATAATACAGCGTGGATTTAAAAGCCTAGTCATTATAGTCAGATATTTAATGTTGTAGAATATTAAAGTGATTGTATGTATTTCTATAACATGCGGTAAAATTATATATATTTATAATAAATACTTATAATACATACCAAACTCTGGACAAACATGTTGTCACATAAATGTTTGCCCCAGCGGGAGTCGAACCCGCCACCCCTAGCGCGGCAGTCAGGTATACTAACCACTAGACCAGCGGTCTCGTCAGGTAGTACGTATATGTAGGTACCTACAACGTGGTAGATAACTACTACAATTCCATTCAAAACAATCGCAGGAACACAACAATAACCACATTTCATTCACTCAACTTTCGTAACATTCTATTTTTACACGAGAATAAACAAACAAAAAAACAGTATACGTACTACGCCGTAGCAGCTACCGATGATCGTAGGCGGTAAATCAGCCGGCCGTGGCTACGGAGGCTACGGCGTAGAGCTCCATTACCGGAGAGCGTTAATCTTGTTGGTACACCTTTTGAATCTGTTCGCGGAGAAATGGATAAATGTCGCGTTTATGTGTGTTGCTAGTAACGTAGGTTGATGCTTGTAAATTATTATGTGTATATTACACAGTAACTCTAAATATGGTTGTTGTTTATGATGAGGGTAATATCCTGTGACACACATACGGCTTTGAAGGTAAGCTGTTACCTCATAGACACTTGTCACTGAGTAGTACTCGACTAGTGTAGGTATGGCGTGTTTTAAAAATGAATAAATCCTTTCTTGTACCTACTTTAAAGAGTACATGGATGACAAGATTGATATATGTTAATTAAGCAAGTGTAAGTCAAGAGTGAAATGGTGCTCTATACACTCTGCCTACGTATTAATATCATAGTCTGTGCTACGGGGATATTTTCATGTCTGTATTCACTACTTTCAGGTGACATGGCCGTTGTTTTGCGTTGTCAGTCGCAAAATCCTTCTATTTCCGTCATCAGAGAAGTAAATAAATGTCCATTGTAAAGCTATTAATATTATATGCGCATGATAAAAGTATATAATATGATATAATATATTATGCCGGCCAATCGGGAGGCGGGGCTCGTAAATCAAAAACAACTTCACGCTCGCCGCAGCGCCGTCTGCACCGGGACACTAGCTGCTAGTGATGTGCTCTGCGTACATATCTCAGCGGATATTAACAACTTGTCTCTAACTAAGCGGCGTGGGAAATTGAATAACCCAGTTTTTTTTCCATAGCAAATAATGGTTACAATACGTGTGTTAAAAGGACTGAAGTTACGAGTCGCAGGCACTGATTTAGTGTAGCCACGTGCATGTGAGAGTTAAAAGTATATTTCCCACTTTTAACTCTCTTTTTTTAACCGCAGTATTAGCGCGAAGGTTTCGTATAACTGCTTCAATGTATGTGTATTCTTCATATTGACTTTAGATACGGCTGACTTTTGAGCTGTGATATTTTCACAGCTAAAAGAGACGATACGTTCTTGAGAAAAAACGTCTTGACAGCCAGACAGACAGGTAGCAAAGTTATCCTATAAGGGTTCCTTTTTCCCTTTTAAGGTACGGAAACCTAAAACTATTAATTAAAAAAAATACTAAATGTATTAATAACATATTAATTTGAACGCAATCGAGATATCCGTGACCGCATCTGGCGCACCTCGCCCCGCCCTACTGCACGCAGCACCCAGGTAGCGTGCAAACTTGGTAATGTCTTTCAAACAACGTTGTTGGCCGAGGTTTGTGCAGATTTGTCCGCACCTAATGTACTTGATGGGGATGCAATGCAAATATCAACCATACTTATATTATACTTGACGAGACCGCTGGTCTAGTGGTTAGTATACCTGACTGCTACGCTAGAGGTCGCGGGTTCGATTCCCGCCGGGGCAAACATTTATTTGACAAATATGTTTGCCTTGCGTTTGGGTGTTTGGTATGTATTATAAGTATGTATTAACAAAAAAAAAGTATATAAGTATTGTATCAGCTGCTGGTTCTCATAGTACAAGCTTTGCTTAGTTTGAGGCCAGATGGCGCTGTGTGATAATGTCCAAGCATTATTATTATTATTATTATAAATGTGATAGTGAGCTGTTTATTTGTTTGCTACCTTTGCACGAGTAAACGGCTGAACGGATCGTAATAACATTTGACAAGGAGATAGATTATATCCTGGAGAAGGATATAGGCTATTTTTTCCTTTAAAAAAATGCAGACGAATCGCGGGTAACAGCTTGTTTACAATAAAGGGACAACGTGAATGACCCAGCAATGTTTTCTCCAAGGGACAGCGTTGAATTCTTTAAGGGTGTGAAGAGATGCGCGTCTTATACCCTTGTGGGAAATGCGCGATTTATTATCATGCCTTAGTTATGCAAGCGTAGGCATTCGTTATCATGATGTAGCATGTATCAATGAAAACAGACAGAGCATTGAATTTTTTCTCGGTTCTTCTCGGGTGGCTTTCGAACCTGTGGTATATTAGACTTTCATAAATGGCTTATAAGGTGATAATGTGCATAATTGATTTTGATTTGGCTATGGTAGTCGCTTACCATCAGGCGAGCCGTATGCTTATTTAATTACGATTAGTTAAATTTATTGTGAATCCCATCCTAAACGAAACGTACGAATCTGACGATTGTTCTTGAAAGAAAAACTAATTTTTGGATAATGAATTCTATTGTTTATTAAATTAATATTGAAAATACCAATTAATATGAATTTGTTTTCTGATTGTGTTACATTATGAAATCGTAATGACATCCCGAAGAAATTAATTAAAAGATAACTTTTACAATATTCCATTCGTGTAATGTACAAAGTTAATTATAACGATAATTTATCACCATTGTTTAATTTTCATTTCCGGTGTACAATGGAGGTCTTTTGTTAATATGCAAAAGTTAATATCAATTATAATCTCATTGTGAATTGCCTCTCATGGGAAATGTTACCATTTTAAATAATTTACTCAGTTCTTTTTATATATTTAATTTGAATACTTCAAACATATTTCAAAATGTTACAACGTCTAAACATTGTTTATTAAAACATGATACCGACCTTATGTAGTCGTAAAGGCTAAGTTAGCTCCAATCCCAAACATAACCATATAATCTGATAAATCTCTTATCATCGATAACTTATTTGTGGTTAACTCAAGGAAGTCGCCCGGAGTCTAGTCGGCATCGACCCCAGGGGTCATTAAGGTTCTTTATAGGCCTTGTAATTGTACCAGCTGCTCGGGGGTAGGTCGATGCGAGATAGCGGTTCCCTTTTGGTAAATTCACTCGTATCAGCGGGTTTGTTTACAAGTACTCGGATATTTGTTCAGGCTTTAAGACTTTTCGCATGAGAAATTCACATGTGTTTGCGTTTTAGTAATTTTGTTCGTTTAAGTGGCTTAAGGCAACAAGGAAATATTAAATAAACATTGATGTAGGTCACTTAATATTATAACAAAATACGATGAGATAAAATCAAGGATTAATAGAATAATCAACTGCGAACATTTGCCTCTAAAAGTCTTTTATTTTAATTTTGATTGTACTTACAAAGTGGAAATAGTGTCAATGACTGACTTATTAATTGAGGGTACCCAAACATAACTATGTAGCAGATAAGATGATAATTTTCTGGAAACAAAGGCGTGTGGAACATTAACTAGAGCATGAAGCTACATCTATTCCGAGTGGTCTATTCCCAGTAGTTCAGTTGTCCAATACAGTTGACTGAACTAGTGGGATCGTCGTATTCGCAAGGACGTTGAACTGGAAGATAGTGAGTACATACTATTATATTCATTGAAGAGTTATTGTTATTGTCCGGCCAAAATGTGCGTCCTGAGGACAGTGGACACTTGTCATACTTTGACATCTCTTGTCACTTCCTTAGATAGAACTCAGAACAATTGCTAAAGTAACGAGTTTTTATTCTTCTTCTTCTTCTTCCTAAGAATGACAACCAATCCCTTCAGGGCCAGTTTTTTGCCAGTATTCTGAGGGTAGAACAGCGTATGCTAACATTCATAGAAAGCCCACTTACAGTAATTTTTATTAATGTTGATTAATGTGTGGTGTGTCACTCACGGGGTCCAGGTAGGTTGGTCAAATAAGACACTGGAGCAGGTTGTAGTCGTGTATAGTTTTACACTTCTAGTAATATTTACAGCAGCTCCATATATGATATATGCTTATATATAGTAACTAGTTTTTTCAAGCTGTTTCGCTCGCATGGTTCTAGAGAAAGATACCTCGTATTTTTAGATGAAAGGTACCGTACGTCCTTTTGTTGAGTAGTTAAGACATATATTTAGATGTAAAGAAACCCGTTTACTTATAAATTTTATTTAATCAAATTGGCAAACAATGGTACGACTCAGTTCAACGTACCTTAACTTCAATTGAAGTACCTAATATGGGTTGGGCTCATGTTTCCTTTGTATGAAGAGGTACCAATAAAGGACGAAATAAAGGGCGAGAGGACAAAGACATTGAATGTAGAGAAAGCAACTTTATATATAAGATCAAGTTTCTCAGCCAGTCGGGTTTATTTTTATGGAGATTGAAGTTAGTTTTTGTAGATTTTAATCTGGTAATGCATTTGAAATGTAGCGAGGCTGTTGTCTGGAATTAGCTCTTGTATCTGGCAGGCTATATAAATACGACTCCTTAGCTCTCCTTAGTTTTGAGTCAACAGCGAAGGAAATATTTTCTCAAATGGAAAATCTCTAAATAATTCACGAGTACGATGCAATCTCATCATTCTTGGTTTAACCAAACGCCGTTTATGTTGAATAAACCCTCCTTTTTCTTTCTGTAACATTTCACTTGGTTCAAGTTTTTTTATATTTATACCTAACCGTGTGATTGAAAGGATTTTAATCGGCCTCGCTGTTTTTATTTAAATGTTAAATGTATGTGTGTGACCTATTTTATACACAAAATTTTCTCCCGTGTAGTTTTTAGCTATAATTCTATTGGACCGGTAGATGGCCATGCTGTCGACCTGTGGATAATAAAGGTATTTGCTATTCTATTCCTACGCGGCCAGAGTCACGAGAAAAAATACTAAAGTAGCATTTATAATAACAAAATGACGCGACTAAATATGCTGTCAATTTCACACCTTCCGGCAAAACATGACGTCAAAAGGTGAATGCATAGATCAAGCTCCTCTGTACCAACTTGATATGCACCCATGCCTTGCCACTTTTAACCTTATTACAGGTCAATAAAATCCACATCAAATGCATAAAATACACACAGAACCCAATGTCACAGTACATTGCAATTTGAACTCAAATGCGTGGGAATAGCGCTGTTTAGGCATGCTTTATTGTATTTTGTGTTTGGAATGGTCAAATCACTGCTGTGTCATAAATCTGGAGGGACACTTCGTTATTCTATCATTAGGGTGGATACATTTGTAATAATTTGAGGGAAAATTTTATTTTTTTAATACGATTTTGCCACTAAAGTGGCAAACAAGCATACGGCCCGCCTGATGGTAAGCGGTTACCGTAGCCTATGGACACTTGCAACACCAGGGGTATCACTTGCGCTTTGCCGACCCTAACTACCGATACTGATGTGAGCTAACTTTGCTAAGAATTTCCAAGTAACAACGCGACCTGATAATTATGAAAATTATCAGATTGTCAATTTACTTGAGCTTCAAAGGGAACTCCTGATACGATTTGCTTTGATAATCTTCAATTGGTTGTTTTCATTGAAATGACTTTGTTTTCAATGTAGAGATGACGGGTCGCTCACTTCCCTCTAGCATTTACTCCTTGTTAATTTGTAAAGGTTTTTGATCTATTTCTGATATGAATATCAATGAATTGTAAACATTAAATTAAACATTTTGAGCTTCTTGCGAATTCTATTTAGTAAACATTTAAATCCGGTATCAGATTCTGAGAGTACTTCTTCATACAACCTTATTCAATTAATATTTAATATTATATATTGTAATTTAAGTGTGGCGACTCGGCCTACAATCACTTGACTTCTACTTCTTTAGTGCCACTACTATTTATTACTGAAAGTTTAATTTTGTAAGTGAACTTTAGTGCTTGCCTTTATTAAAATCACAACTTCAAGATAGAGTAGAAAATAGGTGATGTTATCTTTGGTGCTAGCTGTTTCAGACATGCTTAGGGAACAACAGAAAAAGTTAAACAAACGAAAGATAGGCATACAGCGCCATCTAGTCCCAAACTAAGCAAACCTATGGGAGCTGGCAGCTGTTATAATACTTATATACTTTTTTTTGTAAATACATACTAAACACCCAGACGCTAGGCAAACATGTTTGTCCATAAAAGTTTACCTCGGCGGGAATCGAACCGAATGTGTGCTGGAACATAATGATACTATAATGAACAGATTATTGTTTTGATAAAATGATGGTCACCCCACACCGCTGATACACATCGTCCCGATGATTTATTGACGGGACACGCGACTGCGACACGCGACACGCGTGACACGACACAGGCGTCCCTTAGTGCGACAACTTGTCGCTTGTTACCAAAAGTATTTCCGTCAGCTAACGAGGTTTTAACGCCGCCGTGACGATGCAGTCTATTGTGTTTCACACGCTGCAAAACAATTCTAAATACCAGTTTTATTTTCAGGTACATACAAATATACTTGTATTCTGACCTTTCTATCATTGTAGGATTATTATTATCTGCTTATCATATTTTATAATCGTTACTGTTGTTACGAACTAACTAGAACTTGTGTGCGATTAAGTTCTGTGTCATGAAACGGCATGAAAGGGACTTGATACGAGACGCTGCTCCGCTACAATTTTCCACTCTACTTTCATGATAGATATTCACTTAAACGTGTTGTTGTTTGTTGTGACATTTTGAGTAGTGAGCGTCGCTGATCTGATGGTAATATTTAATGGAAAACACATAAGACAAACACATTGCAAGTAGCATCAATAAAACAGATTGAAACCCATAAAATTTACTGTATATTTATATATATTTTATGGTGCCATAAAACATTATATTGCTTCACTTGAAGTGAATGAAGAAAAAAATAATTAAAAGGGAAATTGGTATATTCCTTTTAGTTGGAGGAGAACGTTGTGAGGAGACCTGAATTCACCAGGGAACGGTTTCAAAGGATGGCTTAAAGCTTAAAGTGATCCAATCTGTTGGTCTGTGAACCAATCTAGTGGGTACAGAGCGCATTACGAGCATCATGACTTAGCTTTCGTTACGTTTTATTAGGAACTAGCAGCGGCCCGCCCCGGCTTCGCACGGGTAGACATTAGTTTCGGAGCATAGACATTTATCTAATATTTTGTCCACCCGTGCGGAGCCGGGGTGGGCAGCTAGTATAATATATAGCCTATGTCACTCAATAATAATTTAACTTACTAACGGTGAAAGAATTTTTGAAATCGGTCCAGTAGTTTCGGAGCCTATTCAATACAAACCCACAAAAATACAAATCTTTCCTCTTTATAATATTAGTGTAGATAGTGTAGAAGTGTAGATGTAGATTGGTCTGTACTGTGCTCTTATTATAAACCACGTTGTCATCACTGCATATTATAAAACCTGTCTGTCTGTTTGAACGCTATAAGCTCAAAAAGTACTGAATGAATTTTCATACGGTTTTCACCAGTGGACGGAATAATTAAGTAAAGTTCAAATGATATCCCTGGCGTTGCAAGCGTCCTCAGGTCACGGTAACCGCTTAACACTAGGCGGACCCTTTGTCTCTTTACCACTTTAGTGGTATATAGAACGTGTATAGAACTTGGTAAAAAATAGGCGTAGGTAAATGCTCTGCTACTCGGACGAAGCCGTGGCGGGTCGCTAGTGTTAAATAATAATAATTCGGTCGCATTTCACACCTTAGTTAAGCTTGATAATGAACACTTGGTTGTTTTACAAAGTAAACCCACATAGGAAGTAACGAGCACGGAACAACGTAATTACGCCATTTTGCATAAAGAGCGTAATCATGACTATTGAAAAGCTGGCGATAGAAAATGCGCGTTAGAGCGTGTGTCGCTTAATTGGCGGTCGGCGGCACCGGTGCGCCGGCACGGCGAGATACAAATATCATTATGGGAATATCGACCTTAGCACGTCGCAAATGGACGCGTAAAATTTATTGCGGGATTGATTTTGTGAGATGTCCTATGACATATCTACACTAATACTATAGAGAGGAAAGATTTGCATTTTTGTATGTAGCGAATAAACTTAAAATTTTAAAACTCTTTTGCCGTTAGAAAGCTACATTATCACTGAGTAACATAGGCTATATATATATTGATACGTGGACAAAGTCCCTGGAAAAACAGCTAGTATATTATATAATTACGATAAAATAAGTGTAATATGTTGATAAAAGCCTTGTTGGCCACCTCGTACGAAGCGTTGCCTGCTATGAGTTTTTCTAAAACACTGAAATGCAGTCACACCACGAGATTTTCGTTGAAGAAAACATCGTAAGATCGACGGCATTTTGTTCGGCGCAAGATGTCGATATCTTTCACTCCCGCCTATCAGCCGTCATCTCTGTATTCACTTCGTCGGCCAAGTCATATTATTTCATACAGTCCACATCTTTTCTTAGGTCTGCCTCGACTCACTCTTATATCCACGTTTATTATTGGATGAATATGGACTATAAAAGCTTGTGTATTCAGTTACGTGCTAGGATTGCATGTGCAGCGGGTGTGCTTCACGCCCCCTTAAATTGGAAAATTGAATGCGTGCATCGGGCGGAGCGGCCGGCCTACCTTTATTTTTTCCTCTCGCACAGATATGTGATCGCCAATGCACCGGCCGTCTGGTGGCGATGGAATAATTTCACCGAAAATTGCAACAGCTCTTCGAAAATACGTTTTCATTGTCAGTTATAACTGGTATTGTAAGGCTTGTGTGCCTAAGAGCGCAAATGGAATTAAATATCGTCTGTGGACTTAGAATAAATAATTTATAAGTCGCTTACTTAAAGTTCCATTGGGAACCTTTTATTTTTGTATTTCAGATACAAAAGGTATTATTGTTCCTGATTGCCATTGATCATCATTTTGTCTTGAAGGCACTCTGAAATATTGTATTGATAGATATAAGCATCCCTGATCCGATATATAAGGTCCTATCAAAATAGCTAACGTCCTTTTGCAGGGTGATAGGGTAGGTCATTATTAGTATTAATTTCCACTATGAACGAAAATCTTCCGACGTATGGTTTAAGAGAAAAAAATAAAAATAAAATACTAGTACTTTAAATTCATCACAAGGAGTAGTTTAAACCAATATCTGTACAAAACATGTTTTTTCTCAGGATTAAATTATTTAATTGTAAAATTAATAAATAAATTAGTTTCGCTTTTTACCAACCATGGCATGCGAAGTGTTAAGTTAACCTTGAAATTATAATTTACTTCAGAAACAATAAATTTTTTCTCTTCTTGATAAACTATTATCGAATTTGAAAGAATGTAGGGTAGGTAGTGTAGGTACTCACTTGTCGATTAAAATTATTGATGACTTGTAAGGGATAACGTAGCTTTTCATATGTGAAATAATTTTAAAAATCGGTTCACTTGTTATTGACATTGACCATTACAAGCAAAAACACAAATATTTCCTCTGGATAATATTATAGTAAAGATTCCATTTTTAAAGTTTTCTTGTTCCGATGACAACGTATAAATATTGTTGTAGTATAATATACTATACCAAATTATAAGGATAAATAAAACTGTTTTGTCACAATATTTTTCGTCTCTAGACAGACTCTTTTACCTATTCTTGTATTTTATGTATACCTTCTGACTTTCGTATAATGCCTCCACAGATAACCTTTTGTGAGTAAAGGGTTTCCAAAGACGAACTTCAAAGGACGGTGGACATACCTCCGCGATAGTAGATGTCCTGTGCGAGGTGCTCGCTCGGCCCAGTAATATCTGTTGTACCAATCCAAAGCTAAGGGATTAATGTATTGGAAATTCAAATAGACAGCCGGTCTTGTGTATTGTCAAACCAATGAGTTCATTGTGAAACTATAGACGACAATTTAAGTAACAGGCTAATTTGTATTTGTTGTGAACGCACTACGTCTATCTATACTAAGATCTCAAAGATTGAAAATGTATGAAGACATCCATTAATGTACATGTATGAATGTATGTATGTAATAACTGACTGATTTAACCTTCTGTATATACATATACAATATAACTATATTCAAAATCAAAATCAAAATCAAAATCAAAAATCATTTATTCAGTTTAGGCCCTAATAAGGCTCTTATGAAGGTCTAAATTACCACCGGTTCGGAAAAAAAGCCACCTGAGAAGAACCGGCAAGAAACTCAGTGCTCTGTCTTTTTTTGCATTTAACAATCATTATATAACAATTTGTAACAAAATTCTTCTAGACATTGGTATGAAATTACAAATATCAAAATGAAAGCTACCAAGTTGGTTTTGTCACTGCTTTCATGAAATACATATTCCAACTATTACAATTACCAGGAGCGGGGAGCCACTTGTGCAGAGTGAGTCTATATATTCCAAGCATTTTTATCATTTACATAATCATTAATTTTATAATAGGCTTTATTTATCAAAACTCTTTTGACATGAGTCTTCAACTTATCGTAATTCAATTCGGTAATAGATTGTGGGATTTTATTGTAAAAGCGGACGCAGTTTCCCATAAATGATTTGTTTACTTTTGTTAGTCTAAACCTAGGAGCCACAATTTTGTTTCTGTTTCATGTGTGAGTCACTTGTATGTGTCATGAGTTTGTTTTTGTTTCTTACTAGTTTTTAACCGATGTATGCGTCCGCTGAAAGGATAATATATTAAGAGTTTTAACATAAAATATATCCTACTTTTGATTTTTGATTTGATTTGATCATGTGTATTCAGTACATCCGGAGAATATCCCCAAATAATTAATAACACATGGAAATAAAGAAATTAATTTTACCACTTCACAGTATAAGTATAGACGAGCTCTTACCATGAATTAAAAAAGTCATTTAAATTGTTATTCAAACTAAGATAAACTGTGGTTGGTAAGTACTAAAATTGATCTAACAAACTACGGCCCGTTTAGGGTCAAAGGGCACATAGTGGATAAAAGCTCTGAGTGGAAAGGGTCCAAAGGGAAGATAAATAGAAGCAGGGCTTGGAAATCACCTTGAAGTGTTTAATCCTTTACCGCAGGGAAAAGCTTACCATCAGATGCTCTCGAGACATGGTGCGTCGCAGATTGAGGTCAGCCCACTCGGCCTTCGCTGAGAGGGTTTGTTTTAATTTAAGTAAATATTTAGTTAGGTATATTCCAGTCAATTATAATGTTTTTTTAATTTAATATATTTTGATAATAGATTACTGAGGGACAATCTAAAACTAAAAGAAAAAAAAAAGACTAACCGAATATAAAAAATTAAAATAAATAAAACACTTGTCCCAAATTGCTGTCACGCGGGAGGCTGCCAAGAAGGCTGTATGGCAATGCTGATCCTTTGCGCAAAATATGTTCCAGCCTTCTTGTCACCGGAGGCCTCAATCAATCGTAGCGAGACGTCCTTGTACAGCAGATGGTATATTATATTTGTACCAAGGGAAATACGGATTATTTTTTATATAGATTAATAGAATTAAAAATATAACGGTCGTTGTCGGGGAACATAAAACAGAGCAATAAGTAAGTGATGCCGGCGGCTAGTTCATGTTTGATTACCTACGCTTTGTATTGAATTGTACAACTGCGTTAGTGCACTCTGATGAAACGTTGGCTTTCATTTTAATGGAGCGTGCCACGGTTCTGAACATGAAACAAATTCATATTTACGAAGCGATATTGCATTTTATCAAAGTATAGATGCTTTGTGTTGCCAATGATTTATTGTTTTTTTTTTTAATATCTTTTATTTTTTAGGAACGTAGTCGCTCTGCGACTATGTCAGCTCCATTATGCATACACTTTATAATTCTACTTAAAACTATTACACAGTAACTTAAAGAGTGCTCGTGCTACTTCGCTCAATGGGTCTGACAGTACACTTTGAATCGTACCGATATCCAGAAAATTAGAACCATACCGAGTGAGCATAATTTTAGGGTTGGCAACGCGCGAGTTATACTCCTGGTGTTGCAAGCATCCATACGGTATCCATAGGCTACGGTAACCGCTTACCATCAGGCGGGCCGTATGATTGTTTGCCACCTTAGTGGTATAAAAAATTATAACAAAAAAAATATTTTTATCAAATTTAATGTGAGATTCTAATGATATTATAATATCAACTCAACACGAGTTCTAATATTCGTTGATATATTTCAATTTGTTATTATTAATAACTATATGTACGTACTTCAAATGAATCAATAAAATATATATCCCTCATCTTATAATTACTGCTTTTACAATTTAATATACCTACATTAATATAATATAGGAAATATTTAATTGTTTGTTTGTTTGTATTGAATAGTCTCCAAAACTACTGGACCAATTTGAAAAAATCTTTTACCGTTTAAGCCGACATTATCCCTGATGAACGGGCTAAGTCGCGGGGACAAGCTAGTATTCACTAATATTCTACTAAAGTTGGTAAATTTGTGTTTGTTTGTTTGTAGTGACGGTGAAAAGCTAGATATAAACTTTAACGACAGATATAATTTACTCTTATCCCGTTTTAAGTAGCAGTCTTCAGATGTGCTTTTTAATGTTATCAGTTGCAGCCAGTTGCAGCCAGTAATGGGAGCAGTTTATCAGACGACGAGCCTCACTGCCGATCGCTGTGACAGACAGAGCTGGAGAGTTAAGGGGAAGGCAGTATGCTAAATATGATAAAGATGAAAGTGAAGCTATTAAATAATACTTCAAAGCAAAGACGTGAACCAAAATATGTGTGGGGCGAGCGAGGTGATCATGCTCAGCCACCGCAAAGGGAAGATCTTCCAGCCAGGCGGGTGTTGTGCCTGGGGAACCGCGGCTCCGACTGTTCTAGTCGGAAACTTGTATATATGTTGAATTGCGTAGAAAACTTCGCTAGCGCGGGGCAGGATTGTGACGTCATTCGTTGAATGTTGTCCTGCTAGTTAGTAGATTTCTAACGTTGGTTTATGTAGCCGTGAGGTCGCTACATATGTTTTGTAGCAGGTAATTAATCACCCCGGTATTGAATTATGAAAAAAGCGTTGGTTTAGTAGATAGTAAACATGCTTGTTACGTTAGGTGTCGAGTTCGACCCCCGCATCGCAGCAGAGATAAAGGAAGCGGTTAACATTGGTGTGATAAATATTTCTGCATGCTATGTTTTATAATGGATGTGTGGCGTAACGAGAATGGACAAGGTAAGAAATGAGTTTATTAGAGGAGGTTTGAAAGTAGCTCCGTGACAGAAAAGGAGCAAGCGTCTGTCATGGTATGGGCATGTTATGCGGAGGAATGAGGATAACGTGGTAAGAAAGGTTTTAGGTATGAATGTAGATGGGTACAGGGGTTGAGGTAGGCCTAAGAAAAGATGGATGGATTGTGTGAAAGTTGACATGGCCAGAAAGAAAGTGAATACAGAGATGACGGCTGATAGAGAAGGATGGAAGAGAAATACATATTGCGCCGACCTCAAATAATATGGGATAAGGGCAGGAGAATGATGCTATGTTTTATAAACGAGAAAATATATACTGTCAGTTGTCTATTTAATAGTACATGCTTATTGCTTATTATTATTTTCCATATTAATAGTAAAATAAAAAGAGTCAACTCACTTCAGCAACACTAAAACAGTTGAATGTGACAATGGAATACTTCACAACTCCTTAAACCAGCATTGCTATACGAAAAGCCGGAGGATGCAAAAGGAAATGTCGGAAACTTGCACGTGCTATTTTTTGCTCCTTAAAAGTTACGACATCGCTTTAAGACTCTTGCCCGCCGCCCCCGCCCCCGCCCCCACTCCTACAAACGTCCACAACTATACCGGGAGGCTTTACATCAAAGCCTTGGATCAGATTTCTAAACTCTTAGGTATTCAAGTGTGATTCTCGAGTGCTTGTCGACATTACAGAGTCTACGTCTCTAATCAAAGAGATGTGGAAATTGTTCTTTATTGGATCAAAGGTAATTAAGTGTCCTCTTACCTTTGTCTTGTAGGGAGGTAGTTACATATATTTTTTTCGTATACGAGTATATAAGTTGCTAATATATTTAAATGGAGTCTTTCTATATTTTTTATTAGCGAATATTTTATAGATTTTTTATGAGCTGCAAATTTCCAAACGTCACTACATAGTATTCGAGGCAATGATGTTAATATATATATGTAAAAGCAGTCAGGGCATATTTATATGGTTATTTAAAAAAATAGCAGATTTTTTTTTACAGATGTGGCTTATATGACCGGTCACCATTTTCACAAGATGGGGTTTCCATAAGATCTTTGCTATCGTTTACCAATTATGAATGTTGTCTTGATATGCAGCCTCATATATTCTGAAACTTTACATACTTACTAAGTAAACTTTTATCGTTTAACACAATGTAGTGCGCTATGAACGTGGGTGCCAAGATTCATTTCAGAGGATCGAGTATTTCCTAGTTTTCTTTACAGAGCCTTAAACTGTTTTCATAGTGAGTTTCCTACAATGTCAGGCTTCTTCATACGATGCAGCGATATATTTATTATTTATTTAGTTATGAACTTGTGCGCTTGAAGCTCTTGAAATAACAAAGTAGTAGTCTTCGCTCCGACGGCTTTCGATGAAATTGTATAGGAGTTGTTATTTTAGTAAGTGATTATTCTATTAATGTTCCAATAAGGAGTTCAGAGAGATTATTAATGAATCATATTTGTTTATTCAGGTTCAATACGTATATTTTTATGATCTTTTTTTATACTACGAAGGTACGGCGTAGCTTAGTCTATAGACGCTTGTAATACCAGGGGTATCACTACATTGTCCTCCGACTTATATACAATGCAAGTTTAAGTATTAAAACTTAATCCCCGTAGGACCCTAAGCGCGCTGCTAGTCTTATTGTTAGGACAAATCTTATTGTCTCCTTACATACAGCACAAAGTATAATCGAGGAGCTCTTGAAACTTCATCGCAGGAACACAACACTACATCAGTAGATTTATTTGACTGCAATATTCTGTAAGGTGGAGCTTCACAGACCGGCGACTTCAGTTTTGTATGCTTCTAAAATATCTTACTTGTGAGATAATGCAATGGTACAAAAGAGGTAGGGCAAATGGGATCTCCCGTGGGTTTTCCCAATTGAACTGGAGCCGCCCGAATGGGGATTGTACCTCCACCTACAGAAGACCGCAGTCAAACAACACTTCTTTTATGTATTGTTGTTTTTCTTCGGTAAGGTTGTCAGTGTTCCACAAGGATACACTGCGCTAGTAGTAATGCTGCTAGCACTGTGAGTCCTCATCAACAACAAGGTCAGCAACGCGTTAGTGCTACCCCTGGTATAGCTAGCGGCTATAGGCTACGGTGACTGCTTAGCATGGGCCGTACGCTTGTGTGCCAGTTTAGTGATATAAAGACTGTAGAACTTTGAACAACAATGCAAGCGCTTAGCACATACAATCATAGCAAAGCGCTCGCATTGACTATCTACTGACAAGAGGTTGTAACGGCGTGCTTAGCAGCGGGACGCGGTCGCGCGCTCTTCTACTAATTTTGACATCCACCTGCAGGGTTGACACATCTACGGTACCTATTAATATGAATTGTAAACATATATCAAATTAAACGTCGCTTATGTTTACGCAAAGGTTCTTTAAAATATTTTATTAATAATACTCATCCACTAAAGAAAGTACACAGTAGTACTGGAGAGTATATTTGAAGGGATTGATGAGTGTGGTGTGCAAGTCAAAGGTGATTTGGCGCTTTATACATGTATCGTGTACACAGCAAGAATGACGTCAAACTCGCTTACCAAGTTTGTAACTGGAATGTAAAATTGTTTGTTCTTTGGTATGCAAAGAGCAATGTACACTGTACAAAGTGAGGATTCTCGTTGCAGGAACACTGACAACGTAGACTCGCTTGGAAATCGGATGTAGGTATTTTAATGAGAATTATGTGTTGGTCACTTGGGAAATTCGATTTCATACCAATGTGAATTTAATTAATATTATATAATCTACACTAATATTATAAACAGGAAAGATTTGATTGTTTGTTTGTAATGAATAGGCTCCGAAACTACTGGACCGATTTGAAAAAATCTTTTACCGTTAGAAGCCTACGATATCCCTGATGAATATAGGCTATAATATTATATTGAGACGTGGGCAAAGTCGCGGGGAAATAAAGAATAAAATAATGCCTAAAACTAAGCATCAAAGTACTTGAACGAATATAACTTACTAGGTTTAGTACGCAAATAGGTCCTAATGGTTTAGCTCAAATTATAAACGTTTTGCTGCTAAACTTTAGTGTCTACGATATACAAAGAATCTTATCTGTAGATCTAGCTAGAGTATGGTCTACTTGAGTGACATCTACACTAATATTATAAAGAGAAGATTTGTATTTTTGTATGTAACGAATAAACTCAAAAAGGACTGGACCGATTTCAAAAAATCTTTCGCCGTTAGAAAGCTGAATTATCACTGAGTAACATAGGCTATATATTATACTAGCTGCCCGCCCCGGCTTCGCTCGGGTAGACAAAATATTTGGTAAATGTCTATAGGCTCCGAAACAACTGGACCGATTTCAAAAATTCTTTCACCCTTAGAAAGCTACATTATCTCTGAGTAACATAGGCGATATATATTATACTAGCTGCCCACCCCGGCTCCGCACGGGTGGACACAATATTTGATAAATATCTATGCTCCGAAACTAATGTCTACCCGTGCGAAGCCGGGGCGGGCCGCTAGTACTTCATAAAGATCCGTTCAGATTCAATATTTAGTAATTATCCGCTACAGCACGATAAATTTGATCCTATTGAACCACCCGAGCATACTATTATAATAAGGCGTGTAGGTACCGACAACAAGGTGTATCTCAAGCAGACATAGTATATTATGTATCAGGGTACATACTGCCAGCTCCTGGATATTATTAATGCTTCGACGTCAGTCAAAGCGCGCTATTGTCGAAGCTACCTAGATAATGCTGTTACGCGCTTGATGCGATTGTGTTGGTCTAGCTAGATGTTGTTATGAACTTAGAAACACGTCCTTGTAGGTAGTAGTTAAAATACAAATGAAAATTAAAAAAAAAATCATTTATTTAGTTTAAGCCCTAATAACGCACTTATGAAGTTCTACAAATACGTGTTCATAAGTTCTTAAAATTTTGGGTTTTCTTATAAATATTTCTATTATCCAGATAATGTCAAATCCAAAGAAAGCCAGTCAGACGGCTTTCCTCCCTCGTGGCAATACTGCTATGGTGGTATAGCGGGGCTCTGCAATTCGGTTTCCAATTGAATATAGTTGGAAACAGCGTTGAAATACTTTGAAAAACGTTGAAAAACTACAACTGGTTTAACCCAGGTTATTTTTTTTACCTGAAAAAAGATTGTAAAGGTTACATGGCAGTGGCTTTGCTTCAAACTCTAGTAGCCGGTCACGTTGAGTTGGAGCTGGTGCCGACCCCGACAATGTTTCAGATACGGTGCCGATGGTTTACAGTCCTTTAGACGCAGACATAATTATAGATGACTAACTTCTGCCCGCGACTACGTCCGCGTTGAGCTTAGAATCCCAGAGGAACCTAAAATTTTCCCGGGATAAAAAGTATCATCTGTGTTAATCCAGGTTAAAAAATATCTGTGTTCCAAATTTCATCCAAATCCGTTGAGTAGTTTTTTCGTGAAAGATTAACAAACATCCATCCATCCATCCATATTCACAACCTTTCGCATTTATGATATTAGTAGGATTTGTCTCAGGATAGGACAAAAAGATGTAAACAAAGTCACGGTCGGAAAGCTAGTCCATTATAATGCAGTAACAGGTCACAACCGCCTCGTCTCAACAAGTAATATGTTTGTTTAAGCGGCCACAGCCGCTGAAGGAATGAATTTGCCTCTAAGAGCACCATTCATGTCTCCATCAACTTGTAAACATAAGGGAGAAAAGTTGTGCCGGTTCCATAGCTGATTTTAGTTTAAATGGCTTGTCAATTCTTTTAGGAAGACACGAACAATAGCAAGTTGATATTTGTTATACCGGCAAGTCACGGGAAGCAATCAAACCTTTTTTATTGTCTCTCACAATCTATTTTATTATTTACCCACATTCAAACTTATATGAATTATTTACAACATACTCTGTCTTTTCCGAGGTAGACAATTATTACAGGTACATTACATTCCGCGGTAGAGCTAAGACTTGTTTCATTGCACCTTACACATTAGTTGAAACTTTATCATATACAGTCTGTACACAAAAGTTATCGTTATTTCTTTATGGAAAAACAGAATAAATGGTATGCAGGCACATCGCGAATATATGAACAATTCTTCATTTGGAACATAGCTTTAGAATCTACCATTACCTAGTACCTAGGTAAAATCTTTTTACCTTGGTAATACAATAATAATAATAATAAGTAGATAATATAATAATTAATATTTATTATATTACCTCGGTAAAATCGCTCGGTTAGATTCCGTATCGCAGCCCGTGTGTGTGTGGCAGTAAAAGCATCCAATCCGGCCGTGCACAGGGGTGCTGCGTTCATAACTTGATTACTTTATGTATTTGTTTATGTACCGGCACCGGCACCGGCATCGGGTCGACAGCAGGGATTTTATCTAAATGTTTGAATTTCTCGTACTTGGGCCAAACTAGTTGTGTATAACAAGATTGGCATGTCAATATTGTGGAGAGATATCAGACGTAACTGTACAAGATTATAAGATTGATAACAATTTAGAAAACATATCTATCTTGGTATGTACGTAGGTATTACTATTATAAAGCGATATAATTGTATTGTTTGTTTGTTTGTAAGGGGTAATCAATCAAATAAGTAAGTAATGATGATAAGTAAGTAATGTGAGTAATATAGGCAAAATTTTCTCTCATTAATTTTATCAAATCAAAATTAAAGCAAGTTCGTGCTAAAACTATTTGGCCCGTGAAATATACCTGTAACAATTTAAATTACAAATTCAGTCCATTTATTTGAAAGAAGTGATTAATTCATCGTTCATTGCCTTCGGCGGGCAACAAAGCGCGGCTTGATGAAATATGTCGTATCTTAAATTGAATATTAACCAATTTTCAGACATAGAACCGCTTTGGGGTGATTCTGAGCGCTCAGGGACGGAGTCTAGACTAATTACTAAGACACAGCTCACGTTGACATGTCTCAAGTAAATGACAGGTCAGTGGCCGAATGCAAATAGCCTTCGGGATTGTCGTGTATTGCTCGAGGAGCTAGACTGTCGAGGTCAGCTTGGAGTATGGCTACTGTGGCGCTGCTTGATTATTGTATTGGCTAGCTGATTGTCTTGGCTTGGCTCTGATGTGAGTTGTTTATGTTTTGTCTGGCTCTCCTGGGAGACGTAAGGATGTGATACCCGTGTTGAAAGCCTCTATAGCCTAAGATAAATACTTACCATTGATGCAGGCCATATCTTCGCCTTGTTTACTTAAAAAGGTTATTAAGTAGGTGAAACGGACTACTATGTTTTGAATAGAATTCCTCAGATATATCCTCCACGAGAATATCACGTAAAATATGAAGGCTTCATAACAAGGTTTAAAGCTCCTTAGCTTAAACTGGGTTTATTTGCCTAGCTAATATTAATTTAATGATTGTGTAATCTTAACTAAATGATGATAGTAGTTACCTGTAGCATATATTTACTCAGCCGGTGTTTGTCTGTCGTGTGTGCGATGCAGTTAGCCGAGACCCTCCCAGCGCTGTGCTATACTGAGTGTTTGCTCTCATAGCAGATCGGATCGGAGAGCTAATTCAATAATTCACATTATACTCTCTACCAGCACTATGGTGTTATTGAGGTGGAAGTTCGTTACATATAGATTACCTTCTACATAATATAGGTACTACCTAGGTCCTATAGAAAATTCGTATTTTAAGGTTTCATATATAAAAATATAATAAAGGGGCAAGTGATATACCTGGTGAGAGATTGCTTTACGTAATGGTATTGATAATATTAATTTGTAATTACCACAAGGTTTTTCTGTAGATAACTATCAATATTTAGTCGCTACAATTATTTTATATTTTAACTTAAGATTCATTTTAATAAGTTTAATCCCTCCCTGTAGGAGGTAACTGTAGATAGAAGCGTTATTAAATCAAATATTTCACATATTAAAATACACAATTATTCTCATAAAGATCTGCCTGTTTGTTAAATATGCCCCTCCTACTTAAATAATATAAAATCCAATATCTTTGACGAGATTAGGTTTTATCTGGTCGCAAGCACAACCTGGTGCAATCCATTAATCTTGTAGTAATTGTATTGGAGCTGTCGGGAGCCCGTTATATTGAGCGCGTGTGCAGCCTACCGGAATGCTGGCAGACCTGGGAACGTTCTAAGGTTTTAATATCACCTTCCTCGCGCACGATACCAGAGCCAGACAATAATGTTTTAAGGCATTATCACACTTTGCCATCTAGCAAAGCTTGTACTACGAGTACTAAACAACTGATGTAATACCGTTTATCTCCTCGGAAATGGCTTGAGAGATTCTTATGATGTTTTTTTGCATATTTAATAGGTCCGAGAATCGGTCGTAAACTATTTTTAATTATTGACAGAACGAAGTTTGTTTAGGCAGCTGCTAGTAATCAATAAAATGAAGACCAATAATCCACAAGGCAACACAAATATACTTTCTCTGGCGGGAATCGAATCCGCAATATCAAGCGTATTAAAATTATTTCAAAGTATCCGGCTCGAGGGACCACAATGTATGACACCATACTGGGTCCTGGTCCTGGGAGAGAAGATCTTCGTGTGCGTGGGCGTGGTGGTATAATAAAACTTGTTGATTGTATACGTAGTCCAGTTTATTGGTTTGAGCTCGATAAGACTCCGTCGTTGAGATATATACCACAGCTATGGAGACGGTCTACAGCGCGTGCTACAATAGGTATTTCTACATAAAGCGCCCTCTATGGGCGGAAATAAATAACACTAATGTCTGCTAAACATCCACTCTTATTAACTAACTACTAGCTAGACAAACGATGTTGTCGAAGAATGAATGAAGCACCGACTGGTGGGCCTTTCGGTTACAACTCCTAAGCTCAATTTATTTCCACACGGAGTGCTTTAAAATTAAAACTATTATTTAATAATAGTTTCAATTTGGTTAGTTTAACTACGACTATATCCACTACATAAGATATTGGCTAACTGTCTCGTGGCTTCTTTCTTTGCAAAGCTCTTCTCGTACTGGTGTACTGTCTTATTAGAGCCTAAATTGCTTAAGAACATGTTAACTATAGGTTGAATGATTCAACCATTCCTCGTCACTTTGGATGTACAAATCAGCAACCAATACGTCCGACTCTTACATAATGTATGGGCATGTATGTATTATCATGTCCACCGCAGTGTAGCTCTGCTCCCGTGTCTGTGCATAAACACACACAAACATTACAATCCCGGCCCTGTCGCACAATCTCGCACAATTAATCCCGGACAATCCCGAGATATGCCGCCTTCTTGGGGACACGACAAAAACAAAATTTATCACAAGTCCTTAATCGCAAATAGCCGGATATTAGGGAAATAGGATTTGAACCGTTTGAAAGGAGATAGGCATTATTGCTTCATTTATTTGAACAAATATTTTAGTTGCCGTCTGCCGGGGGGGAAATGAGCGGGATTATGCTCAGGACGTACCTACCTAGCTTTCCTTTGAACTTATAATATTTAAAGGAAGCTAATAGCCCCCTTGAAAGGGTACATTTTAATGTACCAACTTATCTTAGGTAATAAAATAATCTCTTATTTAATTATTAATGTTTTCTTTAAGTTATTTTATTCGAAAAGGATACCGGCAAGTAGGGTGGATACAGTTTTTGAACCAGTTTAGAATTCAAATTAGTTGAACGACGTGTCAGCTCTATAGTATACTATAAATATTCCCAAACCATAGATTGGCGATAACTCACTTCGTTCAATTCAGTGCGCCATTAAAAAGCTGTTAGTGGGAGTATTCCCGCGGTGGCCGCTTACCGGTAAAGTGGCTTATTAGCCGAGATTAACACCATAAATTCAGATAATGTCATCCCTTTCTATGCATAATAATATATCATTTAATAAGTCTATTGTAAATATCTTCGAGGAATTCCTTTAGAATATTTGCAAGCTTATCCCGTGACTTAGCTGATAGCTTCTTGTACTTTTTCCAAACTAAGTTGAATATAATTCTAATAGCTACAGTTGCTGATTCCGCTCTTCCTTATATCTATTGCATGTTACATGTCAAACAAATTAGTTTAAAGTACGATTGACACTGAAATTGTGAGAAAATAAGCGACATCAGTTTGATAATGAGGTCAAGAAAGTCAATCGTTAAAATATTACGCAAAGGGTCGCTACCAAATGGTTAATGTCATTTTTGACAGATATCATTTCTGCTTCGGTCCCCAAATATTTCCATCAATGATTTACGAAATTCGCTTCAACGGACAAACATATTAGGTTGTTCCAGACAACCGGAATGCTTTGAATGAAAAAATAAATTGTAGTCAAATTTAAAAGCTTGTTTTGACATAAATGGTTGAACTACATACATCAGATCGGTTTCACAAATATCATTCGCAGTTTTACCAATATATAATCTACACCCAGAATAAATATAATTGTAGCTCACTACAGACATCAAGGATCACATATCCTACTAATATTATAAACGCGAAAGTCTGTGACTATGCATGGAACAAAAAATAACTGAACGGATTTGGATGAAATTTGGAACACAGATAGTTTATAACCTGGATGAACATATAGGGTACTTTTTATCCCGGAAAAATGTTAGGTTCCTCTGGGATTCTAAGCTCAACGGATGAAGTCGCGGGCAGAAGCTAGTTGATTTTTAGTATTGCTTAGACACCCTAATGAACTTGGAACCTCATCTCTTATCAGTCATTTGCCTAGTTTACACCTTCCTTGGTCTCCAGCACAACGCTAACTCAAGGAGCTTAGCAAACCTTTGTCGCAGGAATACAACGCTACTAGGATAGTGGTATTTGGTTGCAGCCTTTAGGTTGCCTTTCGAGCGACAGTTTCCGTTTTTCCCTTATTGTTAAAAGAGAGCTTTATATTGACAATTTTATATACATTTCCCCCAATCCTCGCGCTCTCTATTGTGTCTCTACCTTCCTCCAAGCATGTTTATCAACATATCACTATCGAGGATGGAACACGATAAATATTGCATGAGTTTTCGGCTCACTCGCCCTTTGTGCATAAATGGTAACGCGACATGCCCCTGAGGCCGGCCTGGTGGCGCGCTGACCTTCGATAAACGATGCCGTTTTATTCATCAAAATATTTATTTTGATCAGATGAATATCTCACGGAGTACTAGCTTACCGCCCGTGACTTTGTATGCATATAATTTGCTTGTTACCGAGAGATAATAGTATCTTAGATATATCCTTTTCCTATATCCCAAATCGCCTTACCTCTCTTTTTAAAATTCGTCAAGATTGTAGTTTAGACGTGACATTGGCATTCATAATACGACTAGTTACCCGCTCCGGCTTCGCACGGGTGATGATGCATAAAAACGTTCCTTAGGTATCTCCCCGTTTATAAGTGAAAACTGTGCCGGTAGCAGGAACATTGTCGACAACGTTTTCGTATCGCCTATTTTTGTATTGGAAACTGAACAGCGTTGCGGCGGTGAAAAGTGGAACTAAAAATTAGTATGACAATTTTGACATTTCGCGAGTTACGTTTTCGAATACGTTGTCGACAATGTTCCTGCTACCGGCACTGAATTAAAATTAGTTGCGTAGTTTATAAGATCTGAGCGTACGGACGACGGGAAGTGACTTTATTTAGTACTGTGTTAAGTTAAATTATGTTAAAGGCTTCACTCTTACTGGATCTTTACCACTCCATCCAGACATGTCTACTTTTTAATCAATATACTAATAATATCTAAATGAGTAAAGCTCTACAAAATTTGTATGTTATCAACGAATATTAAAAAAACACCACTGGATATGTCACCCTACAAATAAGCTCGTCATCAACTGTCACAATGAATCACACCAATTTATACATGCCTGCCCTATCTATATAATGCGAGCGATAAAATTGAGTACCGAAAATGTTCTGACGGGGAGTACAAAACGGTGGGACACGTGACAGTGATTCCAGAAGCGCGACGTAACGCGACGCCGTCGGGCCACAATTTATGAAATGACCCATTTGCCAGACAGAAAGGAAAAATTGTACACACCTCCCAAAGGTACAAGTTATATTGTAACGGAGTTGCCATACCTACGCCAACGAAGCATTTGTCTATACTTGATGGAAATGCTTCAAATATTTCACGTTGTTATTAATGCGATAGTTTCGGTAAATAATTCTCCTTATGGCACTAGTTGTGGTAACATGGTGTAATTGCGGTGAGTAAGTACAAGGATCCTTCAGGATACATTGCGTATGTTTATTTATTTATGTATTTAAAACTTTATGCACAATTTTAGTACAATGGTGGACTTAATGCTAAAGCAAGTTGCTTAGGGAGTCTTCCAAATATTTATAACTACTGTATATAAGCTACAGTGATCGCTTACCATCAGGTTAGCTTGCTTGTAAGACATCAAATCAAAAGAAAAATAATTTATTCTGTTTACGCCCTTATAAGGCACTTATGAAGGTCTACTTTGCCATATAGATAGGGTATGATTTATGAGTGACTTTTTGACACATTTCACAACACCAGTGGTGCCTATTACATGTGTTGTTTCAGTGCAAGCTATCGGAGGAGAAGCATTGTCGGCCGCTTGTACACACATAACAAAACGTATTTATTTAAAGTAAACATGTCTAATAGATTAATTATTGGTACAATGATAAAAATGTCAGTAGGTGGTAAAGTACCTACAAGTCCGTATGCAATGTAATGTAATGCGTTGATACATCTTAAAACACTCCAACCGACATATTGTTAGTAACATGAAAATGACATTTACAACATCCCTAAAATCAGGTAGCTCACCCCACAGGGCTACCCACTTCCTTTAGGGAAATTTCATAAGATTGCGCCAGTGAAATATGGAGGCTTTTGAGCGGGTCTGGCTCAGCCTGAAGGCGGCAACCCATTCACTAGTTATTGTCTTTATTAAATACGGTGTAGGTGTACCTTCATATTCACGGCTACACTGTTCGTCTGACGACTTACCTTATAAATTGAATTTCAAAACTATTCACATGAAATTAAAGGTTGTAATAAACATTATTGTAGCTCGAGCGAGAATAACTTGCGACTACATATTCGAAAATGTTACTCGCAAAATATCAAAATTTTATATAGATTTTTTGTTCCAATTTTCACCGCGCCTGCGCTATTCATTTTACTATCCTATATTCGAACGCGATACGAAGACGTAGTCGACAGTTGTTGTTGCTAGGGCTACAGTTATCAGAAATCCGATTAAAATAACAATATACATTTGTGTTCTCTCCTGTTTTGTGTTCATAATACGTAAATTGTCGTATTCATTCAATTTTCAAATGGCGTATGATGGTTGTCGCGGTAAATCCTCGAATTATAACTAATTGTGAGGCTTTGTTTGTGTATCTGTGGATATATTTAACAACGGACAGATCGCACATGTACACAGATATACATATCATTATATATTATATATATCATTGAATGTTTCCAAACTGACTACGTCCTCTGACAGACGAATATTGCTAAGCAAATTATTTCGCAGTTGAGTGCTCGTTGGCACTGTTTGATGTAATTACAAATTTATTGTTATGTTTATTTGTTAGAGGGGACCGAAGACCATCGTAGGTGGTTCCGTAAGAAAAATATTGAAATGGGTTTCTATATTGGTAACTACTTTTGTCTATGGAAAACTCCGATTTCATTGTAATGAACATGAAATGAAAACTAAAAAAAGGTCTTAAATAATTGTGTCATGACATGATGAAGCGAACATACGAGCTAGAAAGTGATCGTGCACATATCGATAGATTGTATCCACATTATCAATGTAAGGCATACGCTTGACATTTTGCCAAAGTGATCAATGGAAGCATTGACAATGTGCATATATTTTTAACCAGAATAAATTCCGATTGTTACCTATCTCTTACATTCTCTACTTGTATCTTCTGCGGTTCTTTAACTTTTATTGTTAGTTCTTTCCGTCCGTCCGTCACTGTAATTCTGGATCTTCCTCTATCAATGTCATAATTACTTCTTGGTTGTTTTTCGTTATGGTCCCAGTAGTTCAATGGGTCATACCAATGCTTTCTGGTGTGTGTCGTTCAGGAAACGGTGTATTCCTGAACCTGCAGTATCGCCCGTAATATGTACGGTTAAATTGCAGAAGAAACGCAAACCTTCAAGTATTTTTTCGCAGTACAAGATCGAATCGATGAGTGAGGGCAACAAACACGTCAGTAGGTCCGGTTGTTTGTCGCCGGGAGTGGCATCTGACAAAATATTTGCACACTTCTATCAGGGACGGCGCAAATATACACAACACTCTTTGTTTTTACGTCGCCGGGTCGCTGGAGCGAAGTGACGCGTTGGATCTGGGCGGGGCTGGAATTACGGAGGAAACTACACGGGACAAGAAGTATTTGATCCTACGATGTAGATTGAAGTGACACCCTCTAATTAGCATCGACCTAGCCTAGTGTGAGTAGCCAACACAGAGTATACTAATACGGTATAATAAATTAGAATTTGAGACTATTATGTAGCCATTATTGATTAGGCCGAATCTATATATAAATAGGCATAGATACACAAGGTAGCATTTCCTCATCTGTTAGTCAATCATTTTATTTAGTAAATTTATTGAAGAGCTGTGTTATAAATCAAAATAATGGAAATCATTTTTTTGCGTTTATAGCTATCTGAGAAGATACATTTTGTTAGTGAAAGATATTTTAGAATAGATTTTGAAGCTTCATAGATTACTACCATACATACAAACAAACAGATGTTGCGTCTTTATCATTAACATTTGCCACAGACAGGGAGCAGGTATTTATCTCAACGCAGACAGGAAACCAAATATATAGTTAATTCACGGCATTACTTGATCTCTATTAATCCCTACTTTTCTGGTTGAACACTACTTGGAACTTCAGATATTACAGCTTGGAGCTGTCTTCATCTGTAACTGCAACTTTTGGCTGAGAATACGTTCTGTAAAACGGGGCATCGTTCCGTATATCTGTGTAATAGCTGTGTTTACTTGCTCTGGTTCAAACACACGAAAATAAAATTAAACTTTTAGGAACTAGGTAAGTATACCAGACGCCCAAACAAATTATAGTTGATGAGTCATGGAAAATGAAATTTAAATTGTTTTAAAAAGTGAAGTGAATGTTCTCATATCATCTTCATCATAAGTAAACATCTTATCTTAGTATAATTGCAAAACGCGTTGCTTCAACCATATGTATATATAATATATATTATATCCTAACGTGGGTAGTCTCTGAACTGTGTCGGATGCTTACATTTCACCTTGTACTTGTTTTGTGAGGACGGCATGTGCGGTAAATAATGAGATATGTTATCATCGGACTATGATTTATTACTGCCCTTCTTCAAACATGATATTCTCTTAAATATTAAATCTTCACTACCTTAGTTTATTGCTTACACAAGCAAGTAAGTATAACGAGTCATATTTAAATTCGATAGTTTGTTTATCAGGTATGATAGAAAGACAGGCAGAGCAAAGCTAGACCATTTGTGGTCTTGTGCTACAGATTGATATGTATGTGTGATATAAAAGAGCAAATGAGGGCAAGTCCAGAGTGAAATAGCACTCTATACCCTCTGTCTAAGTGCCTACCCCGTGTGGGACTAGGCGTGATGATATGTATGTAATATGCTACGGTATATAATTATCAACACGTATAGTTTTATAAATAATTGTAAATGAATTACTAAGCCCGAAGCGTATACACAAAATAAGAAACGCTATAATACTTGCCCCCAGCTCTTTATCTAATGCTCCGCTGTCTGGCGCCGGATAACTTTGTAATCCCTGCGTTCTAGGCAATGAGACGGAGGTGGTTCGTATTAAGCTTTGCAAAGTGAAGCGCTATTAAGGCATGAAAGAAAACGACTCGAATAAACTGACTGGATTTGCTGTGTTAATATGTAGTGGACAAACCAACACGACTGTCCGCTGTAACGATATAGTTTTGGGAAAGTCTTGCAACTCTTTACTAGGCTATTTTGACAGTAATATTACAAAACTTTCTTAGATATTCTCATTAATATAGGGGAAAATAAAGATACTTCTAAGAAGGTAAGCAATGGTGTGACATCATTCGATTCCATCTTCCTACAATTCCCTGGCTTTCATATATTACTCACAAAAAAAAAACTTTATTAAACTTTTGTTGTAGTATATCTACGAATTTAGATTCCAACCTCTTAAGATAATTTGATCCCGTTTAATTATGGCGTGAAATGTTTTCTTCCAAGCACTCTTCTTATCCAGTTAAAAAAAACTAATTTACATAAAGGGACAGCAAGCAGTATTGAGTTAGCCAGGCGAAGCGAGTTCTCGGCCCATTTCCTTCTCGGGATGAAGTCGTCGTGAGGGTGATCACGCAATTGCATCAATGTACGAGGTAATGCGATTTCTGTATCACTCGATCGGAAAGGCGCCGTGATTGGGTAAATGTTTGTGTACCTTCACGATGAGTATTCTCGTACAACGACGCGTACGTAAAGAAACTTATACGTTTTATAGATTGTGTGATATGTTTTGTTTGTAATGTAGGATTTTGGTTGAAGTTAATTAGTAAAGTAAATCGAAAGCAGGCGTCCTTAATCTAAGAAGACTGGCAGTCATCAGGGTAGTTTGTACAATTGTTGGGAGTTTGTGAAGAAATTAAATTCTAGACAATATAAAACAAGTGCATCCCGTTCGCTTCGTAAAGACGGTAGCTAACGCCCTTGCAGTAAGAGGGGCAAAAGTGTATCTCATTATTAAAATAAACTTATATTACCCTCTTTATCTGTCGTGGGTTTAAAATATTATCATCAAAAGGTTTATTCTACATATCGCTTTCACCGCGCTCTCAGCAAAACTAATGTAAATACACGCATACCTACATACTTTTGTGTTGATTATTCGGATATCATCCCAAATTCAGAAAAGCTTGAAAATAGAGTAGGTACTTAGACAACAGATAGACAGAATAGTTAGGTATTTTTTATAGATGCATATAATGCACACTGAACAGACACCCAGAATCAATGCAAACAAATGTTTATGTCGCAACTGCTTGTCCTAGATGGAACTTGGCATCGAACTCGCAGTGTCTAGCGTAGCTGTCATGCTTACTAAACACTAAACCATCGGTGTTATCAAATCATACTTCTTCTGACAGTTAGTAAGCTTGAGTTTAGTAGGTCTGTGTGCAACCAACGTTGCGGCGGAGGGCGTTCTTAATATATTTTTTATTGCCGCATAAATTACCCTCGCCGACTCGATAATAATGGGACAGGGCGCTTGAAATGCGAATTATTATTTATTTAACTGCTTATTCAGCTCGTCTGTCGTGAACACAATAAAAGTATAATTAATTTACCACGCTTAATTTGTTTGGAATTGTTTCGGCCGGCCAGCTCCAGTGGCGCCGCCACCGGCCACGCTTTAAACCAGTTTTGTTTCAATTATGTTTTCTGTCATCTGTTGCGAATGTTTTTTTATTGGCTGAATTAATACATTTGTTTTTTAATTGTTTTACTTGATGACGTAACGAGGAAATTACTCTAACGAAGTTTATCATCCATCAAGTTTTAATCAAATCATCCAACTGCAATGTTTTGAAGCTTTTTCATATTTGGGTTCTGTAGTCCGAGCAAGAATAATTTGTGACTACGTATTCGAAAACGGGTCATGTGAAACGTGAAAATGTTTCATAGAGATTTGGTTCACATTTGATAGCCAACCATATTTTTTTGTATATTCTGTTAGAGTTTGTCATGAAAAGCTAGCTAGTATCACATATTTCTTCTTGTTGCCGGGATCAAAGGATAGCTAGCGTACCCCCAGTGTTGTACTTGTGGAAAAAAACATTAATTCAGTTTAGGCCCTAATAAGGCATTTATGAAGATCTAAATTACCACCGCACTACATACCTAATAACTTATTAACTGAGTCGACTGTTAGAATGGCTGTACTTGGAATGGAACACAATACGAGTAAGGCTGCCAATAGTTTTCAATACGCCACCGAGTGGCCGAGTGGTTTATAAACGCTTATTGCCCACTCAACGCATTACAATGGGGTCGAGTATCTTTGACAGCGAGCCGAAGGTACATTAATTTCGATAAAACTACAGTTACAAAAGAGTTACAAGACAAAAGTAGTCTATGTCCATCCCCAGGATCTATCTCCTTATGAAATGTTATTACTATTCGTTAAGCCGTTTTGCCTGAAAAGGTAGCAAACAAGCAAGCAAACAAACAAACAAACAGGCGTTACTTGCGTATTTATAATATTATATAGTATAGTAGGTATTCAGTATGGATAGATTTTCAGTTAGGGCATTCTTTTACAAATTAACCTTATTAAAATTCATTGAGAACATTGAAATAGAATGTATGATACATTATTTGGTACAAATTAAGAATTAATTAAAATACAATAGCAGTCTTGTTTTGGTGAAATCATGAGATTTGGCTGGTAATTAAATTTGCTTTATAAGAAGCATGCGAACAATGTTACGAGTAGTACCGCTGACAGTGGGACCACAACTTTAGGCCCCGCGTCCTCAACCAACGTCTTAATAGCGATGTTATGTGTTCGTGGCGAGCCGATAGGATTTTATTGAGAAACTTTTAAATTCCCTGGAAAGGCCACTGCGGCGTATCGGTGGTAAAGTTCGCGATTTTATCCCTATATAAACTTAAGTTTCAATTGCTCTCATGCTTTCTTCGAACACAAGCTATTTACGAGCTGACGCGATTGTTTTATTGTTTACAGTAAGTTAGGCATTGATGAGTGTAGGCGAAGCCAAATAGGCATGAGGTCAAGAGTGAAATGGCGCTCTAATCATACCTCAAAGTGGATTCGGGGCTATGATAATGTATGTATAACTCAGATCATACAAAAAAGGTTGATGAAATTTTGTGAACAACGAAGTGACGGTTTTTTAAACTTGTAGTGTGTGGGCTAGGTTGTTTCATTGTATTCGTACACTGCTATCGTTTTAACCGGCGTTACTTCGTTCGCAAAGTTAAATTAACCTTTTTATTTGATGAGATGCACATAAACATGATGAAGCACATTATAAAGTGTCATTAAATATTAATGGACAATTGTGTTCTCCACTAGTTCCAGTTTCAGTACGAGTATTATTGACTCATGTAGTGTGAGGTTGTAATGATAACAACGCGTTCTGTGAGAAGCTAAGTAATATCAAAATGTCAGCGCTAAGTGTTACCACATCCGAGAACTGCCATTTGCAGGACTGGAGTAAATAGTAACTGCGCACTCTACCTAACATACTTATAACTCGATTAATAGTTAATATACCTACTTAGTTACTTATAATATATATTCTCAAACTTGATCATTTACCCAATAATTTTCCAGAAGATGGGCCTGAGTGTCGCCTTGAAGTCGCCGCGAGAAATGCAACATTTTAATTGGGCGTTCATACACCATAGTAAATTGTCACAACATTATATGCGAGTGTTTAATATAGACTTCATTGCAATAAGGTTGGTGCAATTTAGAGTTATTGTGCCGCACGGCGGGTTCAGTCTGTCCCCGGGCACATTACACACGTCTGCCCGGGTACCCGGGTGCCCGGCTGCCCGGGTGCCCGGGTACATCTCCTCAAGCGCGGGTCTTGTCAGGAATCTCAGCAACTTCGTTATTGCTTACAACGCTGTGAAATGAATGTACGAATGTAATTTTATTTATGTTTTGGTAGAATCGCGCTGCTGCGGCATGTTTATAGTTTGGAGTAAGCTATCTAATATTGTATATTGTAGTAGGTACTTGCTTCTAAGAAAGTGTGGTATATAAAAAATATAGATAATTCAGTAATAATGAGAATTTTGTTTAATGTTTGAAATGCGCTGGCCTAATTAGAGACTATATCTCGCCGCTAAGCCGTCTATTTTCGAATAAAATTTTCGCAGTTCAGGCGAAGAGACATACATATTGCACCGGATCTATTGTCAGCTTCTGATTTTTTTTATAAACCTATATTATGGATTTAAAGATATTTTAATTAGTCAAACATCATTGACGTCTAAACAAATAAAATGTTTCTCAAATACGGAGATCACAAAGCGATTAATACCGAATGATCGGCTCGGTATGGAGTGATTGTTAAAAGGGCGAGTGTAATCAAAGGTTCCGGCTGAGCGATGTCCGGCCGGCGCCGGCGTCCGTAATGTAACTAGTGGTGCGTCAAACAATTATTATCTCGCCTCCAGAATAGGGGCGTGCTGTGACTTTGTTTAGGAGTTTGCACGAGGGAAGTGTTGGATGGTTTGTCTAAACATTTGTATAAACAATTCTGATCTCAAATCGGGAACAATTGCGAGGCATTATATTTTTTAAGGCTTTTTTTCTTAATTTAATGATATCAAAATAATTGTTAAAACTTTTTATATATCACTAAGATGGCAAACAAGCATACGGCCCACCTCATGGTAAGCGGTTACGTAGCCCTTAGATGCTTGCAACCCTTCAATAATCTCTTTACACCCTTCTTATGTCGTACTCTTTTAGGAAAGCCGCTGCGGGGAGCTCATTCCACAGATAAATTATAAATTGAATAATAGAGAAACTTCCTTTGTGTCAATAAGTGATTGTTTGATTAATTGTTCTGTGGAAGTTGAGTAGGCATTAATCCGTTTGATGAATATTAGAGCTCGTTCAGACGTGAGCCGCGTGCCGAGCGCTCGCTCACAGCTTACAGCCAGCCGTTAGTTAAATAAAGTTTTAAATACTGAAGACGGAACGACTACGTGACGATATTACTAAACACAAACGAGGTATAAGGCTCGGTATAAACATAGCTGAGATGATCAAAGCTTGGGGATTTGTCAAATATACGAAGAGAAGATGATACGTAACAGAAATGCAATTTTCTTGTTCAACCACGCTCAGCCAGTTATATTTGGCTGTTTTATGAAATCGTGTATATTCATACAATAGTTTTTAATAAAATATTTGTTATTAATCTGTGTGTAATATTTGAGTTAAAGCAATTTTAAGTAAATAAAGGAGGTAGGTGTGAAGAGATTTCAGTAGGGTTAGCAACGCGCGGTTGATACCCCTGGTGGTGCAAACATCCAAGGCTACTGTAACCGCTTACCATCAGGGCCGTATGCATGTTTTCCATCAAAGTGGTATAAAAAACGGTTTTTGATACTGTGTATTATAACGCTATTGATTACTGTATTGTAAAATTTAATAATATAATTTATGAAATACGCTTAGAATGGCCAGAATACCAAAAGATCTGTCGTCGTCCTTCGATCTGTCTGTCGGCATCGTATCAAGTGACTCCGGAGGGCATAATATAGTTACTGTAGTTATTTGGACATAACTGAGTTCCCTTTCCGATGTGGCTTCACGAACTGACGGTTTTTTTTATACCACTTAGGTGGCAAACAAGCATACGGCCCGCCTGATGGTAAGCGGTTACCGCAGCCTATGGACGCTTGCAACACCGGGGGTATCACTCGCGCGTTGCCGACCCTTCAAAAATCTCTTCACACCCTTCTTGAAGAACCCCATGCTGTAATCCTTTGGGAAAACCACGGCGGGGAGTTCATCTCACAGTTTAATTGTGCGCGGGAGGAAACTCTTTTGGAACCGCGCAGTTCGGGACCATTTTGGTTCCAACGTGTGGGGATGAATTCCCCGCCGGTGGCGAGAAGTGCGATGGTAAAATGTTGCCGTGGGCATCATGTCAAACGGTTTACATCATTATTAGATTAGCTCCTGAATTGGGGGGCGCAGCTAACCCCCCACACTAAATATAGATGTATCGCTAGGACTGCACACACACATAACACAGATAATATACCTTAATCCAAACACACATTCTGATTCCTCCTTTATTCTAGAACTAGCTGTGCCCACGACTTCGTACGTGTGGATTGAATTTTTTCATGGGTTTAATGTTTTTTGCGCGGGATCCTAATTATTTTCTAAAATAAAAGGTACCGCGTGTCGCCTTATAGCATCAGTTATCTAGCAGTGAAAGTTTTGTATAAATCTGTCCAACCATTCGGATTTTGTTCGCAATTTAGGTAATGGGCTTTTTTGTTGCGCGGATCCGTAATTATTTATTCAAAAATATATTTGAAATATTTTCGAAATCCCGACGTATTAATTAATATTTATGTTGATCCAACTACTAATCATATAATATACCTTCACCTGCTGAGAATGTTATGTACACCTTCAGTGTCATACATATCGGATATATAACAATTTATGTAATTTTATCACGAATGTGTAAATATGTATAATGCGGTTGTACTAATAAATAAATAAATATAATTATCGCCCTGCTGTTATCTCAAACACTGCTGTGGACGGCACTCGATCTAACCAGATGAGGCTGGTCGCCAGATTTTTACATAAAGCGAGGCAGTGCCATTCAAGTTGAGACCCTGGTAGGGCTCTTATGAAGGTCTACTTTACCAACGATTCAGAAAAGCCACCTGAGAAGAACTGGCAAGAAACTCAGTGCTCTGTCTTTTTTACATAACAATAAATTTTTAACATAAATATAACATTTGACGTTCGCATCCCATGTTACAAGGAATACTTACATACACACTTACCGATTATTACAAAACTTGTAAGATTTAGATCAAAATCATACCAAACAATATTGAACCTTATATACTCCTCACACGCATCACTTTTCCAATTTATCAAACCTTCGCAGCGTATTAGGGCAATTTAAAGCGGCTCCATCCATCATAATTAGCGACAGTGATCAAGCGGACTAATGTTTGCGGTACTCGTTACGTGCCTGTTGCCTGTTGCTTGTTGCTGTCATCATTAGCAATCTATCAATAGCTGGCGCTCGATCGGTTTCAAATAAACTCGTTTGTGACGCAAAATAAATGGATTTGTTAGCTTGTTACCTTCATGTTTTATTTTATTGAAATATCAGAATTGAAGCCGCCTTTTAGGTAATTCATACTAGGTATTACGTTGACGAGGGTAGAAAAATGTTAAAAGAAAAACGGAGAAACGATCGTCTTTGATATAACAAACCTAAAGCAATATGCGAAGTCTATCAGTATGCGCTGATCCGATGTGAACGATGTGTTCTTTCATCACAAGATAGCGACGATCCCTAAATCATATTGATATGTGAAATACATCAATGTTAAGTGTCCGGGTCACGTCCGGCAGCCGGATGGTTCACGCACGGCCGCCGGACGGCCTGCCCGAGCCAATATCCACTCGGGATCCATTACAGACCCCGCCGAAGGGGACGGGGAGCTTGGGAATCGAAAATGCGCCATAAAATTTAAAGATGATATTGGTGAAGTAAAATATGGTGTTGATACTTCCGTGAGTTTATGAAGGAAATAATAATTGGATTTGTTTTGCTCGAAGGACCAATCAATTCAGTGTCATTGACCTAACGATTAGCGATGTAGGTAGACTTTCATGGTACTTTATATTGTGTGACGGAAATATTTAATTATTTTAAAAAACTTGTTCAATAAATAAACAGACATAGTTCTTGACGATTCTGTTTTTAACAATATAAAATTATCCTGAGTGTTCTCTATATTTTATGAATATACAACATAATATTATAATTTTAGGGTCGGCTCGCGGTAACCGCTTTCCATCAGGCGGACCGTATGCTTGTTTGGTATAAAAAAACGTTAAAATACAATTTGTATTATTATGTTACAGTGTGAATAGAAACTTATATTATCTACGAACCAAATTCAATTCTGTATCTAAGTTTGAGATTCAAAAGAATATTATAACAAGAAGTAGGGTAGTCCCTTTTAACTCTTGCTCCGGAAGTTTGGGGATTATGACAAGGGCGGGCGGGCGCAAAACTTCCATACTTTCTGCTTGAATTATTTATTGTGATCACCTCCACCTAGATTCCGATACACATTTTGAAAGGCGTATCCAATATTATTTTAAAGCAATGTGAATACGAACACATCGTTATTAATATTAGAAAGTTTGTTTGCATAGTATAATCAGTGAATGTACTGAAGTGATTTGAATCACTCACTCACATGGAAACTTCACGTGATACCTGTGATACCTGCGCTGCGCCACTTTCCTGTATGAAAATTTAAATCGCTATGACGTCATAATATGATCACAATTCTGACATTAGTAACCAAAACTGCAATTTATAGGGATCCGTACCTTAAAAAAGGAACCCTTATATAGGATCACTTTGTTGTCCATCTGTCTGTTTGTCAAGGATTTTTATCTCAAGAGCGCGTGGAGTTATCAAATTGAATCTAATATTAAATAGCCGGGTCTATGGTCTCTTTCAGCTGTAAATCAAACCTGTAAGTCAATATGAAGAAAAGATAAAAAACGTTTATGCCGCATATTTTCGCATATTTTGCGATTTCAGAAGGGAATCAAAACCTACTAGGGTACTTCCTGTTACCTCATCTGAAGTTCGGCTTCTTTTAACCTTACCTACAAGTGTGTCGGGAACCGTCGCTGCGCATTCGGACTCACACTTGGCTGGTTTTATTAATGTTTATACTGCTACGTCAAAATGACGTGATGGTGATATAAATAATTGAAATTTTCATACAGGATACAGGCTTTCACTAAGAGGCTATATTCTATCCTGTTGTAATACCCGCTTATCATCTAGCAAAAGACTTGGCCGTCTTGTGAATTAATTTCGTTTTACAAAAATGAAAACAAGGTCGTTGATAATCCTTATAAGCTAACATATCGACACAACATGCAAATATGTTAATCCTGTCGTAAAATGTGACGTGGCGTCTAATACAAGTGATTACACAATATGAGAGCCGCATGCGCTTCATTACCGGGTTATTGCTACATTCGTCACTTGTTATGAAACATTGTCTCATACTGTCTGAGAGAAGGAGACTAATCTATGTGCTTGACAAGATTCTGTACGTGTATGAAGAGATTGTAGAAAAAGCCTGCCGATCCCGAGTACTCTTTATCTTGCCATCATTGAGTAATTTAATCTAGAATGTTAGAGCTTGGCATTCCACAGCTTGCATTCACACTCGAGTTGTATATATTTTTTGTCGGTCATTCGTTTGTATGATTTCGAAACGACCGCATCTATTTAACGTATTATATTATTGTTAGTCTTCAAAAAACTAGTCGCTTAAGTGAGTAATAAATTGTGCGCTGCAATAATCCCCATTCCTTCAACATCATACCCCGTAGTCCTCGTACTCACTACCATTACCATCCTTTTCATATAATTTCTTACGTATTATATGATTATTTATAAAAATATGTAAGGGGCATATAACATCTTATACAAGTTGTATACATGCCGCCAGGCGATTACTGGAACGCAAATAGTTTCTTACTTATCTGAAAAACTGAATGTTGTTCTGCTCACAAAATATTATGTTGTTTACAAAAGAAAGTACTAAGCCAGGCCCTGCAGGAGCTTAGCAGCCCGTTATAGAAGAGCCATCTATATTTATGTTCTATAAATAAATATTACCACCCATTATCTGCGAGCCATCTTATATTGAACGTTTCGAGTGATACCTACAGCAGGCTTCGATCTTTTTACTACACGGTGTCGTTGGATAATATACTGTGATTGTTTGTTAAGAAGAGAGGTAGGGCGATTTGGGATCTCCCGTGGGTTTCCCCATTTAAACTGGAGCCACCCGACTGGGGACTGTACCTCGACCTTACAGAAGACCGCAGTGAAATAACTCTACTTGATGTAGTGTTGTGTTTCTGCGGTAAGATATTATATTACTTCATGTAGTGGTTGATTGCCCTTCACCGCTATATTGAGTACCGTTTATAAAGCGTGGGAGGACTACGTGGGCTCGTGCTATTAAGGCTGATACAACTGGTTTTTACTTGAAAATACTCCCTAAAGGAGGTAGCTCAATACTGATTAAATTATGAGCAATTGGAAATTAATTTTAGACGAAAATTTTCCACGAAACTTTGTTTAACATCATTGTCCTAAATTCCTTATAAAAGCTTTCTGGTGCCAGGATTATCTGGTAGTAGTTGCATTTTAATTGTACTAACAGGATCTTTACTTTCGGTACACAAATTTGCTTCGTATTTCATACATTACTCTACTCTCTTGCGATTCTAATAAATTTTAATATCAATATTATCCTATTAGATAAATCATCGAAATAAATAGGTATATGCAATTTCATGTGAATCTTAAAACCGTTTTATATGCAACATGTGTCTGAAAACTTACCCACTTTAACAATACGAGATGAATTATATCTATACGATACATATAACATTGTCGAATTGCAGTCACTATTTTCATTTTTCAATACATAGTATAAAACAAAGTTACTTCCCGCTGTCTGTCTTCCCTTATGTATGCTTAGATCTTTAAAACTATGCAACGAATTTCGATGCGGTTTTTTTAATACATAAAGTGATTCAAGGGGAATTTTTGAAATACTTATAATTAATGTGTGCGTGCGAAGCCGGGACTGCTAGTAGTCATATAAATGATACACTATAGCTTCGGTCACCTTATTCACACGGTAGACGTAATTCGTCTCAATACAGATTAACCTGCACCAATCTATGACGTTGAAGACTTTATCGCGTTGTAATTCGGTTCCCGCTTCCACGTATTGATTAAGGGAACCCTAAAATTGCTGGGAATAAATCTGTTTACGGAATGAAATCCCGCAGGAACAAGAAGGGGCGAAGGTTAAACGGTTAACCGGGGTCAGTAACCTTGAGAAGTAATCCGTGTTAAATTAGCACATGTACTAAATCACGAGGCATTTACTGTTGCTATGAGTTTGAAAAGCTCAGAGGTATTTGACCCGAGATGATGTTATGTACTTGTAATATGCATATCATCACGCCGAGTTCGGGAATAGGCAGAGTATAGAGTGCTATTTCACCCTTGCACACCTCTTGCTTCTTTTCATAGATGACCACCCGCCCATGCATCATCGATGACCGCGGCGAACAGGCGGTTATTTACTACCTTTTTGCCACTGTATTATGATTCATCATTCCCCTGCCCTTATCCCATATTATTTATTGTCGGCGCAATATGTGGTCCTCTTCCATCCCTCTATATCAGCCGTCATCTCTGTATTCAATACCTTTCTGACCGTGTCATCTTTCACACAGTCACTATATATGATTCATTCCATTAATTTTATACAGTAGATATAAAGACATGTGTGATAAACATGCAAACTATCTAGATATCAGTGGAATTGGAATCCTTGTGGTGTGGCCCTAAAATAGTTTTGTAAGAAAAGCCTGGAGGGACACAGTGCTATTAAATAATTGGTCTTACCGCAAATAGAACTGATGTTGAATTCAGCTTCAAATATTTAAATTTCGTTTCGTAACATGTCAATGCTCACATAATATTACTGTTTGGTGCCAGCTGCCCCCACGCAGGGATGATCTCATCTCACCCACTGGATGTCTTTGATTTTTTAACATTGAACATCTAATATTACTGTTTGGTGCCCACGCAGGGATGATCTCGTCTCACCCACTGGATTTCTTTGACAAGATTGGCCATCCCATCTTATTGTTTTAATGGCAGGACGGTTATTGGAACAGAAGGTAATCTTTGTTTTAAGCCTAAATCTTTACATATAAAAAGGTAAAGTGAGGTGAAAATTGTGAATGAAATATTTTTGTAAAAAAGCGATTACAAACGAAATTAAACCGGAATGAAATATTTCAGTTTACATAAATATATTTATCATCAGACTCACGGCCGAATACTAAAACCACATTATACGTTTGAAGGCTCACGTAACTATTTGAAGCGTCGTCAAATTTCTTTTCGATTGGACTGGCGACTCTGAATTCGGCCATAAGTGTCGTAGGGAAAAAGCTGTATCTATAAATATTATATTAATGCAGGCTTATATGTGAAGTCACCGGCGGAAATTAAAGTATGTTTTGTGCCGAATTTCTCTAGAATCCATACACTAGTGACCTCGCATTTGTTGTATAACATACGATATATAAAGCGTATTGTAGATGACTCACCCACACGGTATTACTCCCGCAGTGTTTAAGCCGGCTGAGTACAGGGAGCCACGTATTATATTGTATTTCCAACAGGCGGGAACTTCTTTACCGGCCCTCGTAATCTGGAAGTTAAACGGGACTTAACGCGAGGTGTGAATTTGCTTTGTGTGTGACTTATGTTCGCAGCACTGGGACTTTACCTGTGCGGACCACCACAAATATTATACTCAGGTTCGCGTTGCGATAACAATATAGAATAGCAGACATGTTATAATGATACTTAACACACGAAAGATTTTATTTGCAAGGTGGAATACATTCTTATAATCACTTTTTATGAATCGTATATTTTTAGGGTTCTGTACCTCAAAAGGAAAAGAGGAACTCTTATAGGATCACTTTGTTGTCCGTCTGTCTGTCTGTGACAAGACCTTTTTTCTCAAGAACGCGTGGAGTTATCAATTTGAAATTGGCAGCGTATACTCGTGGAGCACTGGCAACCTTACAATAACTTACCGCAGAAACACAACACTACATGAAAGTAGTGTTATTTCACTGCGGTCTTCTGTAAGGTAGAGGTACAGTCGGGCGGCTCTAATTAAAATGGGAACTCCCACGGGATATCCCAGTTCGCCCTACCACTCTTTAAAGTACGTAAGTTTGTACGGAACCCTCGGTGCGTGAGTTCGTCTCGCACTTGGCCGGTTTTGTTTAGTAATTCAACAATATTCATAAAAATACTAGACTTTGTAAAACATATTGATACAACTTAAGCTCACTAGAAGACGTATCCATAAAACATTTATTGCTTGTGTCTTATTTATTTTTACTGTTTTTCGACACTCGAATTTATATTTTGTGTACATCGAAATCTAAGACTTATTTCGGTCCCTGCGGCTTCGCAAGAACTGTGAATACTCGTGAACACGAAAAATAACTCAAACATAAAACAATTTTACTCTTTGCGACGTAAAAAGTTTCTTTCATCTTGCCGAGCTCGAACGCCAAAAATATGTTTATAGAGAGTTATTTTAGTAAATTGTAATAATAATAATAATATATCTTCACGCCTACCCACAAGGGTGCCCGAAGAGGTTTACATCGAAGTTAATTCAGTGCGTGACGTGACTGATGGTGATTCCGTCGGTGTCCCTTAGGTTTTACTTTCCGTTAATTTGTTCTCAGACGTATGAATGTTGTGAATAATCACTGCACTGGTATGATTAATCACTGCACTGGTATGATTAATCACTGCACTTATTATTTTCAGAAAAACTCATTCTTACGGACCGGTGGGATTCGAACTTGCGTCGCTAGAATAGCAGGCAACGCTCAACATACGGCTACCATGGTGGCTCAAGCTTATTAACTTATATGTAGTATAGAATATTCTTATATATAAAATTCTCGTGTCGCGGTGTTTGTAGTTAAACTCCTCCGAAACGGCTTGACCGATTCTCATGAAATTTTGTGTGCATATTGGGTAGGTCTGAGAATCGGACAACATCTATTTTTCATGCCGCTAAATAAAAAAAAAAGGTCCAGTAGTTTCGGAGCATATAGACATTTATCAAATATTTTGTCACCCGTGCGAAGCCGGGGCGGGCAGCTAGTATAATTATAATATACCTACGCATGTTTTAATGGTACGACAAGACTGCTAACCGCGCGCTCGTTAAGAATTTTTGCCAATATTTACTGTGGCAGCGAAACATAATGTATGAGTAATAGTGGAATTAATGCAAAACATCCACCAACATCGTCAACCCTTCAGGAAGCCGCAGCACCCTTCCCCCTGGCCCCCGCCCCTCACCCCCGCGCACCCTTCACTACGAAAATATGCCTTTGACGAGAATTATTCTATATGGTACAAAACTCTCGTTTGTTCTTTTGATGTACGAGTAGGTAAGGAACTCTAAATGCCTCAGTCATAGTAAACGCTTACAGGCAGTACTTCACAAAATTCAATATAGCAGTTACATACTTGCGTCGCTACTGAATCGGTCGTTGACTGGTGTAGCGGTATCTGACGTGGTGGAGCTCAGGTAGGTAGTTGCCAATGAGGTCATTGCCCTAGCACCGGCGAAGAAGCTTTTACATTTCACGTCACTGAAATAAACATTGTGGAATTAGTGGGGATATTGAGAAAATAATGAAAACAATACATCGACTACTATGTCCATAGACATTCCTTTAGAATCTGAATCAGTCCTGTGAGCTGTAGTGGAATTTATATAAAGTTGATGGTGATTTGTGTGTTAGCTTTTTTATACTACTAATGTGGCAATACGGGATGGTTTGTTTAGGGAAACCTCCGAACTTCTATCACTTATCAAAAGCTACACTGTTTTTAGAACAATAACGGTATTTGTACATTATGTAGGTTTGCGTCACTTAGACCTGATATTATTCCATGGATACGATACTGTTTGCTAAGCTTATTGTAAAGTAGAGGAATAAAACCTCTCTCGTTGGAAGTAGGCTTCGTAAATACGCCACTCTTCATTAACGTCGTTAGCTCGGTAAAACTCCAATGGAGGCATTCATTGAATATAAATATAATGAAAGCTAACAGGCCGGTCTCAGTGCCTCTAGTGCTGGCTGGAGGCTGCGCTGGAAGTTAATCACCTCTTGAGAGGACTTTCAATTTAACTTAACATTTTGTAAACTTAAAATTCAGTCGACGTAGTTTTTCATGTTGAAGTAAACAGCCTGGAAATTAAACGAACTTTACAGCGTGTACCAAGCTTACATAGCCTTAGTGTTGAAGGTGACAACGATTTGGAAAATTCAGACTTTAATTTTCAAGCCTTCCATCCAAATTGTGAATGCGATAATTGAACATGCTTCTCGCACTGATCTGGGTTCAGTAATAGATAACCGTGGGTAATTAATTATGTAGCTCCGAACAATATACTAGTTTACAAATATCACTAGAGGCACTACTTTTACTTACTACTACTACTTTTTTTTGATACCACTAAGGTGACAATCAAGCATACAGCCCGCCTGATGCAACACCAGGGGTATCACTCGCGCGTTGCCGCCCCTATACATTCTACGACTGCTACAAACGAGGTACAAAGACGAAAGAAACCTCCACAAAATTAGGCAAAATTACATTCAAACAGGGCTATTTAAATGCCAACACACAATATGATCGTAGCGCTACGAAAGACGTAGTTGCGTAGCAAGCGTCAGTTGTAGCACGTAGCAGCAATATCCCGTAGCAGGTGCCGAGCTTAGCGCTCAGGTTGCGAGCGCGCTGATATTAGTTCCGCGCTGAAAAGTGCTGCAATGTTATTGAAAACGTACGGATAATGTTCTTATTTAATATTCAAAAAGCAGAACACTTGGCTTGCAGGCTTCGTTTCTTTGTTGACAAATTAGGTAACAAAGTATTTTGCTGCTTGCACGATAATTCCAGATGTTTCCTCACGCGTGCTCATGGCCCTTATCAATATGATAGGTGGGACGCTGACAGGTGAATGTTTTGTGAAATAGATCATATTACTATGTATTACAGGACACATTTCTATTAAATCCCGTCATCTTCCAGAAAATATATTAACTTATATAAGTGTGTCGAAAATAGTTCCACGTTACGATGTTCCGCGCCGGGGAACCGTTACAGCCGATACATTACTTGCAGGGTCAATATTATACCTACATGCCGTATTAGATAAACTATAATATATCGTAACAGACACGTTTTATATATGTCAATGAAGTTATTGACACTTCATTTAATTTAAATTTGCCGCACTTTCTCTGAATGTCATTTCACGTGTAGACTGTAGTAATAAGATTGACAGAGGGGAGTTTTTGGCGGGAATCAGGCGGAGCGGTTGAGATTTTTTCCAGTGTGTCGTAAATTGTGTTATAGTGATCTTTAATGTGTATTTTTGGTGTCAATATGTGCAGTAAAGTTTCATTTAGTGACTGATTTATAGGAGCATTGGAAATAATGACATAATACGACTATTGGGTTAAGTGATTTATCATTTTGGTCAATAGGTTACCTCTAATCTAAAGGCGTGTTACGATCTGCTACTGCCGTGGGTTGTCTCCAGAAACTCCATTGGGCGTTAGAATGCATGACACTAGGCATTTTAATGCGGCAAACAAGAGAAATTTTGCAACATGAAAATTCTCTAACACTCGACACTGGCAAAAATAGTCCCGGAAGGGATCGATTGCCATACTTAGGAAGAAGAAGTAGAAGAAGTAGAAGATTGACAGATGGATGACATACAAATTGGAGGGATATGTAATCTGTGGTCAGACAAGACAAGTGTATTACAAGGAATGTGTTGAAATATTAATATGTAAAGGAATTTGTGAAATGCTTTAAATGTTGTTTCTCTTTTCAGGTAAGCTTTGTAATTAATTATTAGAAACTAAACATGCATGTTAAAGATGAAAATTAAAAGCATTACTTAATAAATTGTTCTCTTTTCAGAGCAACACAGTTTGGTTTTTATTTCGCTTATGTAAAGTAACATTATATATATTAACAGATATGTTGTTTTTACTAAAAAAAATACTCAAGCGAAAGACAGCCTTAAGAAACTACTGTCATTGTAATGTTGTGATCTCTCCGTCTCTCTCTTCCCCTCCATGACGTGATGGTAAGCACACACCGTAGCCTATATACATAACGAGTTGCTAACCCTGTTGTTTATGAGGACTCACTGTGCTAGCAGACTTACTACCGCAGCGTATCCTCGTGGAGCACTGGCAATCTTACTTACAGCAGAAACACAACACTACATCAAAGTAGTGTTGTGTTTCTGCTCAGCTGGACAGCCACCACGGCTATATAGTCTGCTTCCATACTATAACCTCGCACGGTGATACTCTGTCACTTCCCTATCAGTTGTCAGCTTCATAAAGCAGTCCGTAAACAAAATAACAAATGAATACTGCTCACGTAGCACCAACACCGCTCAGTACAAACGTGTTATTATGATCACGTGAACATAAATCTCAATTGTAGCGTTTTAACATGATGAAGTTAAGTGTAATGTCACGTAACGAGTCCGCGACGGGACACGTGCGCGCTTCGGGTGGTATTATGTTACCTTGCTTTATGATTTTTTTCCGGGCAAGTACGCGTATATCCCTTCAGTTTCGGTAGCAGGAACATTTTTCGACTACGTAACTCGCGAAATATCAAAATTGCCATATTAATTTTCGTTTCACTTTTCACCGCTGCAGCGCTGCGTTCGACTATTTTTGTATTGAAAAATGAATTTCAACACAAAAATAGTCGAACGCGCAAATTATTCATGCTTGCGGTAATGGTGGTATTAGTTTTCCGTAGCCTATAGACGCTTGCGTTACTAGACGTAAGTGTGTTGTCAACCTTATTGTTGACGGCGATATTCCTATAAGGAGGTACAGTCCCCAGTCTGGGCTCCATTTTGATGGTCGAAGTCAGTTTAAGTTACTGTACATAAGTTTACAAAACTCATTTGTACAGTTCATGTCATTTCAAATCAAACAGCTCCATGATTTGATTGAAATTAATCGACTTGGTAACGAATAGGTGATCTGGAAAAGATGCTTAGCATTCGTAAATGAAAGTTAATGCATAAATAATAGCACTGTTTAGTGTGAAATGCCAAGCATTCATCAGAGATGAGCAAGTTGCCAGGATTCCTTAATATTCAACATTCGCCCTAATTTATTCAAATAAACAACTCTGTATAATTAATTTGAATTTCGAAGCAGACGTCAAACTGTCATGGATTGTTAAAGTTACATTTTTCTCTTTATTTAAATGAGGTTTCGTTTGTTATGAGGTACATTTTAGTAATCAAACTAACAATATGAATAATTCGTGTTCATGAGAAATTCGTTTTTTGAACTTGTGCATAATTTCACAGCTATCGCAAATATTCCGCTCACGGCACGTCCGCGTGGGATTCGAAATTTAAAAAAGCGCCAACTCCAGGGACGCGCTAAATCCTGTCCAATATTACTTTATCGAATAGCCAGTATGCCAAAAATATTTTTATAAGGTGTCCCAAATTCCCAAATCTCTGTTTAACCCAGTATTTTTTTGTTTTAAAGTACCTGGATTATTTTCTACTTTTTGAAATTCGATTTGAACTGTAAATCCTCCTTTTCGAAGACCATTATGAGACATGTTCGAATATGGCGAATCGAAAAAACTCCTAAAATTATGACTGAATATTTTTTCTCGACAACCATTCATAGGTGTTATAATGCTTGGACATTATCACACAGCGCCATATGGCCCCAAACTAAGCAAGCGTGTACTGTGGGAACCAGCAGCTGATAGAATAATACATATCAAACACCCAGACGCAAGACAAACATATTTGTCACATAAATGTTTGCCCGTCGGGAATCAAACCCGTGACCACTGACTCATCAGGCAGGTAAACGAACCACTAGCCCAGCGGTCTTGTCAAAATAAGAGTTGTTGAGTCATTCGTTGACGAGACCGCTGGTCTAGTGGTTAGTATACCTGACTGCGACGCTAGAGGTCGTGGGTTCGATTCCCGCCGGGGCAAACATTTATGTGACAAATATGTTTGTCTTGCGTCTGGGTGTTTGGTATGTATTATAAGTATGTATTTACAAAAAAAAAAAAAATAAGTATTGTATCAGCTGCTGGTTCTCATAGTACAAGCTTTGCTTAGTTTGGGGCCAGATGGCGCTGTGTGATAATGTCCGAGCATTATTATTATTATTATTATTCAGTAGAGCAGAAAATCAGTCCGACGAGTATTTATGAGGTTGTTGTACCGCCGTTCAGTCTCCCGACCATTGAGTCGGTTCAACACGTACTCACAGAACGCGCACAAGCAAAATAACAAATCCCAATCTGTAGCGATATAAAAGGAACCTGTGTTTTTACGACTCATCTTCCAAACAACGAATGTTAAGGCTCTCTTGTTTATTGTCTTAAACAGATTTTGCAGTAAATTCTCGTGTAGAAGACGTGTGAATATATAGGTATGATTTTCTTGAAGACGTGACTTTTTGATGAAAAATATATATGTGCGTTTTATTATGTTAATATTAAAAGAGTGGATTTTTGCAAAGTCCTAGCATAAAATGAGCAACATTGGTTACCGGTCCGAAAAACGTGGTTTATTTACGTTCTATCCCGGATAACACGGGTTGCTAGCTATCATATTTTTGTAGCCGTCTTGGCATGATTGCGTTACAAATAAACAAACAAACGATTGTATTTATTGTGCGTATTAAAACAAATAGTTTATTATATTACAAATACTATACATAGCTAGTAGGATTTCTACATAGAATCAGTGCAGACTATTCCAGTCATTTGATATTTTATCGTGAAACTCAAAAAACTCCATTTACTTGCTTAGTGCACTATATTCTAAATGTACGTGCAGGGTCATGTATATTGTACAGTATGTATGTAGAGCACCGTGGCGCCACCGCCGCCGTCGCCAATATCCCCCGAAGCGGAAGTTACCAACTTAGCACGCGATAGGTACTCGTTTAGAAAACAAACGCCAAGCAACTTACTTACTTACAAAAGACGAGACACACAGTTGATTAAAATAGTCAACACGAGAACGTATCTTTTATATTATAAAGTTACAATGTGGTTGACACTGTCACATAATATTTATTTAGTATTGATAGATGACGAGACTGCTGGTCTAGTAGTTAGTGGACTGCTTCGCTAAGGTTCGCGAGGTCGATTCCCGCCGGGGCAAACATTTGTGTATCAATAATGTTTGCCTAACGTCTGGGTGTTTGATTTGTAAGATAAGTATGTATTTACAAAAAAAAATTATAGTATCAGCTGCTGGTTCCCATAGTACAAGCTTTGTTTAGTTTAGGGCTAGATGGCGCTGTGTGATAATGTCCAAGCATTATTATTATTATTATAGATGGCCGTCGATAAAGTACTCAAAAGTAATTTGGCTTAGATCATTCCTACTCTGATTCCTTATGTTGTATTATATCACCAATGCGATTCTGTATGTAACATCAACAGTTCTTTCGAATTCGTAGGTATTTCAATGTTCGATAGCGCTAATTTAATAACAGCAATAATCTGTTGACACCTCACTAATTAAAGCTTGTGCTCCAATTTTAAGTATGACAACACTCAATCCTGTTTTACGAAGCAGATGGAGAATTTTATTTAGCAAAAATGATATGTTGTCTACACCGATCTCCCCGTGTGTCCGCTATCAATACGGCATACGATAGAGCTTATTACACGAGCCGGCTTCCGGAGCTGCCATGTAAACTTACATATGGTTACCTAAGGATTTTATTCTGAGCAGCGCTCATTTAGCCGATACAAGTTCTGTCTATCTCAGCAGTTTGTGTAGAGATCAGGAACTAAGTGACTGTGTACATTATGTGGGCTACAGGGTCCCGTCATACTGGGTGACTCGTTTTTAAGTGAATTTTAGTCAGTTCAGTTAAACAATTACTAATTTAATTTAGGGCAACTTCTTTTTTGGCAGATAGCCAAGTTTTGTTATACCAATATCTCTTCACACCCTTCATAAAGAACCCTATTTTGTTCTTGGTAAAACCACGTCAGAGAGGTCTTTCCACAATTGGAATAAGCTGCTATTGAGTCAGGAATAATTATAAACGCTCGTGTAACTTATTATGAAGCCCCCTTTAAGGATACAGGAATAAGGGACATTGTGACCACCACACCATTAAACATCAAAATCATATGTTAATAATTTGTTGGATTATTCTCAAACTTCCGAATCCAGTGGTAGATTCTGACGATTCGAATTTAAAAACTCTAGTCAAATAAAGATGATTTTGAGTTTGAGTTTAAGTTAAAACTACACTCATTATGTTCACGAGTTAATTCGGAAATTCCTGAAGGTACAAGCAGGGTGTGGGAGCGATTAAACTTTTCCTTACAAGACCCCCCTAGCAGGGTGTGGGGCGGAGGGCACAGCATTCTTCTCCGACATTCTCCAAGCAAGCGAGGCACGTGACAGCTTCCCTCTGCTAACTAAGTTATGGTTTTCAACTTACTCACTTAGATTGTGCGAGGTAAGTGAAGTGATCGTATGTACTTACATAGATTGGAGTATACCTACTTCGTCCGGTAGGTACTTTATTCGGATGTGCACTTTACGAGCGTTGGAGTTGATAAGACAAGCGATTTGTTAAAGATATCTTATCTTCCACGTGTATTTACTGTACACTTTTGTACAGGTAACAAGATCGTGGTTTAGATGGTAGACATTAAGTATCTACGCAGAGCTTTACGAAATGCACTTTCCTTCCCGTGAAAGACTTGTCAAAAGCTGACCAGCCATATAGTAGTTTAACCTGCGAGTGATACCCCTGATGCAAGCGTCCACAGGCTATGGTAACCGCTTACCATTAGGCCGTATGCTAATTTGCCAACTTAGTGGAATAAAAATCTATTATTTACGACGTCCTAATTGTGCACGTACTAGCACATCAGAAAAAGTAATTATAATTTTAATTTTCTTAAGTCATTATAATGTTCTGACAATTTTTCTTACAATAAAAAAATATCTTCAACACATACGTTTGATACCAATTAATTATACTACAAACACACTACAAATTTACATATTTATATAACACAAATGAATATGTATATTGTTGGTTATTTAGAACATTTACGTGTTAATTGGCGCTAATAACCGGCAACAGCCAGTATAAAAGCCAGTAGTGTAGTATTTGTGCTGTTTAAACATACCAAAGCCGAGCACTATCTTGCGTCCCATGAGGGCCTAGTGAGTCGGGTCAGGTGTCTGAGGGCCGAACCCCAACTGTTACCGCGGTACTGGCTGTAGCATGATGCGTGGGTATACCCTGCATAAGCATACCAACTACTTTGAAAGAAATTGTAAAATTTGTTGACTACATTAATTTTAATCAAAATATGTTTTCTGTGCACATATTTAATTTAATTCAAGAAAAAACTGTCCCCAACATTCAGGTTATATTTCATGAAACAGATACAGGTGTAATTCTTCTGTACAAAAACAATAAACAAATTTGACAGGACTAAAACGTCTTGCTATCCCTTTCTTATGTGCTGGGTTAAATAAGGATGGCAATCGTTTTTAGTCCTGTCAAATTAGTATAGTTTTTATTTCGTACAACAGAATTAGCACCACTGATCAGTTGCTAATTAAGGAAATGCGACTGATATTATAATGTATGTATCTTGTTATAAAATATAAGTGTAAACATTATTTAAATTAAAACAGGAAACTTCGCAGCAGCTGTGAAGTGCGATGCCGTAATTGTATGCAGAGCCGACTTGTTATAATAGATAGTAAGGCAAAGCCGAGCTGGGGAACTTTCTAGATGCAGTCTTTGCCTGGACTCCGGCGCATGAGAGTTGGGACCCACCATACTTAACATAAGTTGTGTTGAAAGAACGCGCACGTCAAAGTTCGCTTGAAAAACAAAGTTTTCAAGTAACTGAACTACAATACTGTCAACTTAGTTCCTTTAAGTTGTATAAAACGGCTGACAAAATTCGATTATACAGCGAGAATTTAATATTGTTAAAAATATAAGAAGAGTGTATGTGATTGTTATTGATGGTTATATTAATTTAATAGATATTCCCCTGGTTGTCTGCTCACTCGTCGAGCTAGAAGGGGAACATTTTGTTAATTTGTAAATCCATGTGGTTGTGCAAAAGCTAGTTTTTTTATCCTATACCTATCGGTCAGAGAGTCAGATTAATAATTTATAAGTTTCATTTCCCTCATCCATTATACCTACTTAAGATACCTCCGCTAATAAACTAAAATGAAAGTGGGCTGGGCACGTAGCGAGGCTAAAAGAGAGATGGACCAACAGGGTAACAACGTGGAGGGATGCAATCGGCAAACCTCTCAAAGGCAGATTCATCCCCACACATTGGAACCAAAATGGTCCCGAACTGCGCGGTTCCAAAAGAGCTTTTTCTCGCACACAATTAAACTGCGGAACTCTCCGCCGTGGTTTTCCCAAAGGAGTACAGCATGGGGTTCTTCAAGAAGGGTGTGAAGAGATTTCTGAAGGGTCGGCAACGCGCCAGTGATACCCCTGGTGTTGCAAGCGTCCATAGGCAGTCCCCACATGAGATGGGCAGACGAGTTGATTGAAATAGCTGGTACCTACGGCTGGTATTTGCGGCCAGCAAATAGCTCAAAATAGAGACACATCTCCGAGAGACATGGTATTCCTTAGAGGAGGCCTTCACCTTCACTTGAGGAGGGGTTCATGCAAACAAACTTCTGTATTATCTATATTTGAACATTTTTCTAAAATAAATGAAATACGTGTAAACAACAACATTATTTTTTTCTTTTCTTTTAACTATGTATGTATCCTCCTTTTTTGCATGAAATAAAAGGCTTATTATAATTATAAAAAACTAAACCTGATAACTATGTAACTTACATCTCAATCCTGAACCCAGCTAAGGCTGTAAACACGGAATTCCTGTAACGAGTTCGGCTCTTTACCCAGATAGCAGTTTGTATGGAATCGTTTGTCCACATTAAATCCCATTCACATTCCGTTCGCATTTGGTGCACGATTAGTGAGCAGCGTCGCACTGCTGGAATCACGCTTCCAATAAAAACACTCATTTGCCGAGATTGGAAAACCTTATTACCTAGCTTCGTACTTTACCGAGGAAGTTACAGAGACACGGGATTAACCTACAAACACTTTATTCTTACTAATATCTACCATGGTAAAATACGAAGAACAATGTATTTATTTATTTATTAAGCACAAAAAACAGAACACAATTTTATAAAAAACAAGTACAAAGTAAAATGAAAAAATCTGATCCTAATTGTGCTCCAAGGTATGTGTGCATAGCATTACAAGTATTAAAACTAATTTAAATTAAGTTGAACTGTCTAATAAAGAACTGTATGCTGCAATGTGCAGAAAAAATATGTCCATTATAATACAGCTGTCTTCAAAATTAGTTGGTTTAATTAAATAGCATTTTTTTCGCAATTGATAATTTTATTACGATTCTGTAATGCTAAGCAACTACCTACTATAACGAGCCAATGATTAGTCTAAACGTAATTAGCCATCAAAGTACAATTCTATCTAATGAGCTGCATTATCTAATTAATGTGTTCCTAAATTACTCCTGATGGATGATGTGGCTATTTAATTGTCGGTGGGTTCGTGTACATATATATATACTACTAGGACAACGATATAAAGTCTGCCACAAGCAATGCAATAATTAATATCAAATCCAAATCGTAAAGACTCCAGGCCTCGTAGTATTTTTTTCATTTTGTTGTTCGTTCAAACGTCTAATGGAAGACAAGATCATATGTGCCATTTAAATAAATTCGCAGGTAGGTAACCAGTAACCACAATATGTAATATATTACGTAAGTGGCGTGTGTGCCTTGTAACTGTAACAATTGTGCAATAAATTAATGTAATGAATTAGACAGCTTAAAGTATCGCCCTCAATGTAGGTGTTAAAATATAAAGTACGTTGTTAATAGCATCCACTACTACAAAGGTGTGATTATGCCAAGTCCCTTTACGGGTAGGCAGATATTTGTTACGGGAAAATATACACGGCTTTAGTTCAAACAATGATACATGTGTCTGTTGAGACAACACTTAACATACCTATACTTCAGAAACACAGTGTACAGAAAGCCTAGGTTCTTAAATTCAAGACATAAAATAAACGCTGATAAAATCCACTAAGTATGTAAGTAAACAAAACAAAACGCAAATAAACCTAAGTACAAGCTGAGTGTCTACATCTTTAACGTGACTACTCCATCAACCTGTCTCCCTAAATAGTGAATGAAATCCCGAGACGAAGCTCCCAAGGTGAGCCCATACGGAGCGACAAATCGTTGCGTCAACGGCATCAATATTTATCCCCTAATCCCCTGTCACCGCTCTCGGCCTAAAGGTATACACACACTGCTGCAGACACATTGGAACACGAGCGCCGATTCACACCGATCACCATTTTAAAGAACGTAACCGCACGAGTTAGCAGAAGATTGTTATGGGACGCAGGATTCGATTTCCACAGGCACATACCCTTGAGCGTTATGTATCATGATTCGGTATGCCAACTGCACGTTCGTAGTCAGGTGTTCGAGGCCGGCAGTGTTGGCTAATCGCTCCCTTGGGCAACCCCGCCGACCCACATTAACAACACTTCGATTTAACGATTCCAATATTGAAGTTAAGATTTTTCGTTATCCTTGCAACATTTGGTCTAGGCTATAATAGGGTATTCAAACAGCTAACGTACCCTATTAAAAGTAGATATTAATAAACTGTTCGTTTAATTGACGTTGAATTACACAAAATGTATACACATAAACGTTCTTTTGAGTTTTGATTTTTCATGCTACCTCTGATAATACATAGATACTACTTGCGATATTTCGCTGCAGATATTCAGGTAATAGAATAGTCGTCCATCTACTCTGAGTCCCCATTATTATTCTGACACCCAGAACTAGCGTAATGAAGCCTATAATATATGTTTCGGTTCTCGACAGTAAGCGAAAGATGACTAAAGTGCAGAGAAGTGTGCTAAAATCTTAAAAGCATTTGGAAATCAATTTCATCTGAAAGCCTAAAATGCTTTTCAAATAAAAGAAAACCTTCCTACATCTCCAATTCGAGTTCAATATACAAAATAATCACGTTCCTTTCTCGTCCGATTGATGCAGGCGCTCGTTCACTCACCGCTTCGCTCGATGGAACCCATTCACTCGTTCATTCGCCCAATCATTCACCTCGCTCGCGAGTGGATGCATGGCTTTATGCAGAATTATTGAATTTTCGAATTCAAATAGCGTCAGCGCTGAGTGTGGGCGGAGATAAAAATCCATTTGGGCAAATATTTATACAAACAACGTTGGAAGCATCGAGCGAATCAGGGCCCAGCTAGTAGATATAATACAATAACAATTGCTAGAACACCGGATCTGGCTGAATCAATCAGTTCGGAAATATACAGCATGGCTTTATAGCCCAAATTATAGTATAACTAGCGGCCCGCCCCGGCTTCACACGGGTAGACATTTATATCAAATATTTTGTCTACCCGTGCAAAGCCGGGGCGGGCAGCTAGCCTATGTTAATCAGTGATAGTGTAGCTTTCTAACGGTGAAAGAATTTTTTAAATCGGTCCAGTAGTTTCGGAGCCTATACACATTTACATACAAAAATACAAATCTTTCCTCTTTATAATATTATATTAAGTATAGATGAAAATATTAAACCTGTAAGTCAATATGAAGGAAAGAACGCTTATGTCGCAAATTTTCGCATATTTGCGATTTCACAAGGGTATAAAGCCTATGGGGTACTTCCCGTTGACCTAGAATCATGAAATTTAGCTTGCTTTTGAGTGTCTTATAGCACAAGCAACTGCTTCTTGAAGCAGTGTCGACTGATCGCAAATACAATAAATAATTGGCCGTCAAGTGCGAGTCAGACTCGTGCAGCGAGGGTTGAGACTGTTGAGAGTCACCGACGAATAATGGTCTCCTTTGAAGTTCGCCTACCTTACCTACAAGTGTGAACGGAACGTCGTTTTATTTTTTAATTATCAATAAAAATACTTACCAAAACATTTTGCATTATATAAACCCAGCGAGTTTAATAATTAATTGAATTTTTGGAGACAATCCAATACAGTAGCAGCTTAAAATGGCCCCGTATGTAACCCATGTGATAAAGATAATTAATCATAGCACCTAAAAACCATAATTTGACACAGCATTATTTCAATGCCCATAATTAGTCACCCTTTACTGCACGAAATGACGTCGAAAACATAATATTACCGACGTAAATTGCATTGAAAGTTTAACAAAGTATAAAAAAAAAGTGTTTTTTTCTATTCCGTGAATGTTCTATTAATTCCCATAACTGTAATGTTGTAGAGTACCATAAAATATCATTATTTAGTTGATTGTGATATTTCACAGCTGGTGGTAGCATTCATTTTCAAGTTCTGAAGTATGATAATAAAATTACTGTTAAGAAAATTTAAATTAAAGTATCTTTTTAAAATTTTATGCGACTGAAAGACTTGTATCCGTGTCATGAACATTAAAGTAAGCCGTCTAAACAAATGTCAAACTATATAACGGAGTTTTTGGCGGGAATCAGGCGGAGCGGTTGAGAATTTTTTCCAGTGTGTTGTAAATTGTGTTATAGTGATCTTTAATGTGTATTTTTGGTGTCGATATGTGCAGTAAAGTTTCATTTAGTGACTGATTTATAGGAGCATTGGAAATAATGCCATAATACGACTTTTGGGTTAAGTGATTTATCATTTTGGTCAATAGGTTACCTCTAATCTAAAGGCGTGTTACGATCTGCTACTGCCGTGGGTTGTCTCCAGAAACTCCATTGGGCGTTAGAATGCATGACACTAGGCATTTTAATGCGGCAAACACGAGAAATTTTGCAACATGAAAATTCTCTAACACTCGACACTGGCAAAAATAGTCCCTGATGAGGGATTGATTGCCATACTTAGGAAGAAGAAGAAGAAGAAGAACTATATAACCTCTAATGTCAGACATTCGCCTGTCGTCTCACGACTGTCATCCATCAGTCAAACAAACAAAACGCTATTCCCGCGATGCTACTGTAGCGTCGCATATTTTTAATTTGAAATTTATTAATGTTTTGAATGAATTTCGCGTAAATAACATTTCCACGTTTATAAGGGACTCTTCAGGATGTTGGTTTTGTTCGAAACCCCGGCGGGTTACGCCATATTCAAGGTGAGCTTACAACACGTGTTGATTCTAACCTATACTTGTACTTACCAAAAGAAAGCAATGATTTTGGCTGAAAAACCTAAGTGTGGGGAATAATCGTTTTTATTATACATATGATTAGTCGGAATGCTAAAGCTATGATGTTATGACGTTTATATCTGTTGTGTAAAGAATTTAGAGAGACCAACTTATTGAGAGTTTAAAAACATAGTGACAATCCCTAAATATTCACAATCTGTTGATATGATTGAGCTCATAATACGAATTCAGTTTATCTTTTTAAAAGAAGCTCTATATTTCTGAAATGTTTACTTTATAGGGCACACATTGTTTACCAACATAACCTGGTGAGGTTATGTTCCAGTATCTAAAGAAAATACATAGTGTGGTGGCACTATATTCATTAGATATAGTAATAGGTACATAGCTATGAGATTAGATGCAACTATGGCATATTTATAAATCAACAGGAGCTTAGCAGACTTTCCTAACATACCTATAAAATCTATTTTTATTTTGGGTCTCTAATTTCTGTGCACGCTGCAAGTTGTAAAAGTGTAATTAGTTGAGTCAACACTAAGTAAATGTAAGATAGTGTAAAAAGTTCCGAGTGTAATAGTATATAATATAATACTCTGTGTCTGCCCTGAGAGAGTCTTGAGATGGTATTGATTGTAGAAAAGAAAAACAAATGAATTGCCATTGAGTTATTATTCAGCAGAGCTGTTTAAAGCTTAAAATTTTAGTAAAGTGGTTATATATTTTTTATTTTTATTATTTTCTGAGCTTCCAATTTGCTTCTAACCTAGAACGATATAAAATCCAAAACTATAGAACTGCATTTAAAACTAATTTTGGACCAAAGTGGCATTTCATTTGTTTTTCCTTTACACCATATTATATTATATATATTATATATTATATTATATTATATGTATGTAAAATATTGTGTTTTGTTGTAGTTGCTGGATGAGTCCAAGCTGTCCCAGATTGATGACTTGTATCAAGAGTTCAACACTCCCGAGGGGGCTTCCTCAGTGTAAGATATTACTTACTAGTTTTGTAAAATGTTTTTCATGTGTGACATCTTTCCCCTCACTTTCATGCAATAAGTGGGAGTGTTTTCTTGAAAAAAAAGGATGGAAGTGGTTTACAGGAAGGCGGGGAAGTGCACTCTATTTGATATGACCAATGAGGGTGTGCATTGGTAGAGTTGCCATCTGTTGTCAGGTGCATCATTTGCAACTACTGTAAGGCCTGTTTTTTCATGATATTTGATGTATATTACAGCATCTGTTGTTGTATTCTAGTCTTTGTTTTATGAAAAAAAAGACAGAGCACTGAGTTTCTTGCTGGTTCTTCTCAGGTGGCTTTTTTTCCGAACCAGTGGTAATTTAGACCTTCATAAGAGCCTTATTAGGGCCTAAACTGAATAAATTATTTTTGATTTTGAGTCTACTTGTTTGACACCCTACTATTTAAAAAGTGTTTTTATAAATTTAATTAATCATTATATTAGGTTTGAATCCTAAATATTAAATAAATTATTATAATAATTGTGTTGATTCTGTTTTTAAAAATGACTAAACATAACTAAATTGACAAGACTAAAAGTCTTGGTATCCCTTTCTTATGTGAGGGGTTAAATAAGGATGGCAATATTTTTAGACCTCTCAAATTAGTTAAGTTTAGTAATTTTGAACAACAGAATTGGCACCAATAAGTACTTACTGAAGGTTAATTTAATTTTTTCAACTTAATAATGTGCATGTATGTAATTCAACTTTCAGTTAGCTTTTTTATTTTCATAGTATATCTCTTACAGTGTAAAACTAAAGAACTTTGTCAAGTTTGAAGACACAACAGAGGCGTTAGCAGCAACCACAGCAGCTATTGAAGGCAAAATCTCAAAACCATTGAAGAAAGCCTTAAAGAAATACATTAGCAAAGAAGTCCAAGATCAACTTTTAGTTGGAGATGCCAAGTTAGGCAGTGCTATTAGAGAAAAATTTGATTTACAATGTGTATCAAACTCAAATGTTCAGGAGCTGCTAAGATGTATTCGGTCACAGATGGACAGCCTTCTGGCTGGTCTACCCAAGAAGGAGATGACTGCTATGGCTCTCGGTCTTGCGCATTCCCTCTCAAGGTACAAACTGAAGTTCTCACCTGACAAAATTGACACAATGATTGTCCAAGCACAATGTCTGTTGGACGATTTAGACAAAGAGCTGAACAACTATGTGATGAGATGCCGAGAGTGGTACGGCTGGCACTTCCCAGAGCTTGGCAAGATCATTACCGACAACACACTTTTTGTAAAGATTGTGAAGCTGATCGGTACTCGGGACAATGCCTCACAGACAGACTTGTCAGATATCCTACCTGAAGACTTAGAGGAGAAGGTGAAGGAAGCAGCTGAAATATCAATGGGCACAGAGATATCTGACGATGATATCATGAACATTCAAAATCTCTGTGATGAGATTATTTCAATAACTGACTACAGGACACATTTGACTGACTACCTCAAGGCAAGGATGATGGCAATGGCACCCAACTTGACAGTATTGATAGGAGAACACATTGGAGCTAGGTTGATTGCTCATGCTGGGTCATTGATGAACTTAGCCAAGCATCCAGCATCAACAGTTCAGATCTTCGGAGCAGAGAAAGCTCTTTTCCGTGCCTTGAAGACTAAGAAAGACACGCCTAAGTATGGTTTGATCTACCATGCTCAGCTGGTCGGTCAGTGTAGTACAAAGAACAAGGGTAAGATGTCGCGTATGTTGGCTGCTAAGGCATCACTAGCTACAAGGGTGGATGCATTTGGAGAAGATGTGTCATTTGAACTGGGTGCAGAACATAAAGTCAAGTTAGAGAACAAATTAAGGCTGATGGAGGAAGGGAATCTAAGGAGGATCAGCGGAACTGGCAAAGCTAAAGCCAAGTTTGAGAAATACCACAGTAAGAGGTGAGTATTATATTATGAGTTCATTAATATTTAATGTTATTCAAGGTTTAGCATTTAAACACTTGCCAAGTAGGTCATAATTACTAATTATACTGATAAAACAGTATGTTGAACTTAGACAAAGACATTGCACAGTTATATTATTATATGATGATGATAAAATAGATAAAAATCTATAATAATATTAATTATTGCTTTAGTTTCTATGAACAGCGTAAAACAGCAGGGTGGGTGCACATTACCTAGTTATTAATTAATTATCTGTATTTGTCCAACAGTGAGGTGTTCAGTTACCAAGCGGGCAATGACAGCACACTGGGCAAGAAGCCAGTCAAGAGGGAACACTCGCCGGAGGAGGATGGAGAGGTCTCTACCAAGAAGATCAAACTGGAGGATGGTGCCAGTGATGTGAGTGATTATTTAATAAAATATTGTATTAAAACAACTTGAGATTTTGATAATTTTATTCATATTAGGATCATTTTTTTCTTTCTCCTTGTGTTTTTAAAAGTTTGTTATCGATAAAAACTACATTCTTAAAAACATTTGAGATTGGTATTGCATTATCTCTTTTAAAATAATTTTCTAATTATTTTGTTTAGCATCAGTTGTATAATTTTTGAGGTATTATAGAGGCAACCAGTTACTCAAACAATTCCCATCAAAATTTATTTATCAACCAAATTTTATTTTCAATAAATGACATACCTAATTACAAATGTTGAAATATTAAACTTCATACATTATCATGTGTTTATCTCCTAGAAATTCCCTGTATAATATTTTCATGGCCATTATTTTAATAAGGTGTCTTCTCACCCCAGGTTACCCCAAAAAAGAAAAAGAAATCCGAAGTCAAAGCCGAGCCTCAAGACGAGACCCAAGAAACCATTGACCAATCACAAGACGGGGAATCAGCGCCAACCTCTGCAAAGAAAAAGAAAAAGAAAGATAAAAAGTTATCACTAGCTGCAGAGGCAGAACCAGAACCCACCGAGACAGAGACAGTGGAACCCAAGAGTGACAAGAAGAAGAAGAAGAAAAAACGCCAGTCTCAATCTGAAGATTAAACTACCTCTTTTGCAGATTAGCTCTGTCGTAGAGAACATTGTGTGCGTTAAAGTGCCTACATTATGTTAGCCTCATAGAGACATCACTATATTTTGTCAGTTCTCTGCGTCAAAACTAATCAATATGTTTGCTATACAGTGATGTATGAATGCAATAAGCGTATTTTATGTATGTTAAGTTAAAGTGTTTATTGTAACATTGCAGTGTTATGAATAAAAGATTTATTTGTGAGTCTGATTTTAATTCTAGATACTTAATATATGTTAGTGCATGCATAAGAAGGCTGGCAGCTATGTTTAGTAGTTAGTAATCATCATGCTATCAGACGTCAAAAACGTCCGATGTATCCACGGTTGGATCCAGCTTTCAAGACACAAAAAACATTACTTTTTTCTTGTTTAACTTCAACTTTTTCTATTAATGGCTTCTGCGGGGCTGCCACATTTTTTCTTGTTATACGTAACGGATATTCTTTGACATGCATTTAGTAAATAGCTATTATTTTGACATTACAAAACACGCTTAAATTGTATTTATTTGTATGTATGTTTAGTTTATAGATAGGTACTAATATTATAAAGAGGAAAGATTTGTATTTTTGTGTGTATGTTTGTACTGAATACAACGAAACGACTGGACCGATTTCAAAAAATCTCACCGTTAGAAAGCTATATTAACATTGAGTAACATAGGCTATATATTACTAGCTGCCCGCCCCGGCTTCGTACAGGTGCGAAGCCGGGGCGGGCCGCTAGTACATAATATAATTACACGTTTTATTCATAAATCATTCAAAACTGCTCTAAGTACTTATCTATTCAATATTTTATGAATATTTTATTTTACGCGGAAGGCACGCTCTCCCTGATCATTACCACGGTAATTCGACTAGAAAAGCAATGTATAAACTGCAGTGCAGAGCTCAAATTACAATGTCTCGCCCTCGCTCTATTTCTCCAGTATTTTTGCTAGTCTGTTTGCAAGTCCAGTGGGAACTTGGTAAGGAATGCATAATGTGTTCGTAATGAAACCACGCGAGTTTCTACAGCCAGCTTTGTGTAATACCTACCGTCCGCGCTCCTTTATTTACTTTTCCTTTATGCTTAACCCTGGAAAGTTTTCCTTCTTGCAATTAAATTTCAATTTTGAGCTTTCCATTTTAAATTATATTCTTGTTTGTGAAAGTCTAGTTGAGTTGTGATATTCCACACTTTAAAAATTGTTTTTTTTTTATGCCACTAAGCTGGCACACAAGCATACGGCCCACCTGATGGTAAGCAGTCACCGTAGCCTATAGCCGCTAGCAATACCAGGGGTATCACTAACGGGGTGCGAACCATGTTGTTGATGAGGACTCACTGTGCTAGCAGCAATACTTACTAGCTCAGCGTATCCTCGTAGAGCACTGGCAACCTTACTTACCGCAGAAACACAACACTACATCAAGTAGTGTTATTTCACTGCGGTCTTCTGTAAGGCGGAGGTACAGTCCCCAGTCGGGCGGCTCCAATTTAAATGGGATAACCCACGGGATATCCCAAATCGCCCTACCTTTCTAAAAGCTTTCTTTCTTTCTTTTTAAAAGCTCATGGTGTGATTAATCACTGTACTTAAGCTTAGAAAAACTCATTGGTACAGGCTGGGATTCGAACCTGGGCCCATCAGATGACAGGCCTGTTGCTTCAACCACAAGGCCACCACGGCTTTTAAAAATTGTGTTTGACTTTTCAAAAGAAACAAGCGACACGGCCCTTATGTACGCTTGCAATTTGTAATGTAGAAGGTATTATTCACTTGCGCTTTGTCACTTTTGTGATGAGAAATAAAACTAAAACAGAAAGTTTCCTTCACAGAAATAAAATGTAATGCAAGTCTCTCAAGGAGCATTAGATCCTAGGATTCCTAGGGACATTAGGTATTCGCCGAAGAAGCAGAACACTAATTAGACAAATTAATAGGGTATATAAGTTATGTAGTTATTCGGCTGCTATATTTTTTAACGTGGCAAGTAGCTAAACGCCTGTCGTGTGGCACTCTTTATGGAAGTGATCTTTATGAGAGCAATATTTTAACAATTAAATTTATTGCGGATCGTCTTAGGCAGGCGCTTTTACTAGTTAGACAATGGTGTCGATTCTGTTGTTCGGTGTCGATTCTGTTGTCCAAAATTACTAAACTTAACTAATTTGACAGGTCTAAAAGTCTTGCCATCCCTTTCTCATGTGCGGGGTTATATAATGATGGCAATATTTTTAGACCTGTCAAGTTTACTAATGTTGAACAACAGAATTAGCACCAATATTTGTATAATATTTTGGTCCAATCATAATATGAAGCGAAGCAAACTTTAACCTCCTTTTAACACAAATTGTGTGGACGGAGAAGTTAAGACAGTTAAATTAAGTTTAAATGGAGAAGGAGTGTCGAAAACTAAAAAGAAACCATAAAATATGAATTACGAAAACATTATTTTTATACTACCAAAGTTGGTGAACTTTAAATCTTATAAAAAAATGTTAATTCACCGCTGCCTTAGCAATTTTATTCGCAACATCTCTATTCTCTACAATATTTTATTTATAAATTGCAATCAAAACTTTCGAAAGTTTTGAAAGAAAAATATTGGCTTGAGCTCGCCAGAAGAGTTAGCGAGTATTTAATAAATTGCCCACAGTTACCCCGCAGTGGCCGACTGGTTGCTTGCGGGAAGTTACCAACTACCAACAGAACTAACCATGTTGCTACAAGCCGCTCTGGAAAATAAACGCTCATACAGTTAAACGTTGCGTTAATAATGCAACGCTTACCTAAACTTCCCAACTATTGACTTACGAAAGATAAATTCATTTTTTTTATAATGACCGGAAACATAACGATTTGGTTCCATCTCAAAGATTAACGGAGATGTACGTCAATCAGTCAATATTTTCTTAATGCTAAGAACACTTTTCTAGTGCTGGTGAGTATGAATAAAAGTAAGCCTACGCAGTAATAAACAATATAAAAGTAAAATGCTACCAAACCGTTTATGATTAGGCGGCAAATATAACTTCACCATACTTAACCTAATCGTATTTAATTAACGCTACAACAATAAATTTATAAGATGTTCTATACTAGAATCAAAATCAAAGCAATCTGTTTTTTTCCTTCTCGGTAATGTTGTAGGTATGTACCTGGTATGATCTATGCTGCATGTGATAAGTATCTAGCAGAAGTGTAACTTTAGCTTACACATAAATCGTACACCTGCACTTGCATATATTAATCCCAATACGTCAAAAGCTGACAGCGGTGTTACCGTGGCGCAGCGAGGAACAAGAAACGGGGGATATTTGCTACAGACATACAGTCACTAAAGATCTACGATCAACAATAAAATGACTCAAATTCGTGAAACACATTTATGAACCTGTTTACATAATAGCATGTGATAATAGTCTTCGGTAACCTCATACTAGACGTTTACTTGGTTACCTTTCAAAAAATAAACCTGGTCGCCCAACTGAAGTACATACCAAACCACCAGTGGTGACGTCACCCCGTCACGTTAATTTTGTAGTTGCGACCGCTCTATATCCGGCCCGTGACGACCCGCCAGTGCCGGGGACCCACAATTATCCGCCTCGTTCAATTCTCAGACAATCTAAGAGAAATTATAGGAAGAAAATCTGGTGAGATGAGAGAATAATAAACATTGTTGGGAAATACACGGTATTTTTAGGTAAAAGTTATAAATATTGCCTAGTACAAGTCGAAGAGTTTTATATAATTTTTACTACCATATCATTTTGCCACCATTAAAAATCAATCATTAACAGACTCGAGTACTAAAATATTTTTAGACGTCGCAATATATACAATATTTAGGTAATATGAAATAGTTGTTCGAACGTGAGTGGACCAGAAGAGGCAGAGCGAGTCGTCGATCAAACGCAATTTCCGCGGAAAGCACTAAGTTCAATTGTTGGAAAATCTGGTCATTTCCCACAAAAAAGACTAAGCCGCAACTTAGTACACAACTACCTACTCTTTCTTAGATAAAAGAACTTTCCAAGTCCTTGAAAACATTCTTGCAATTGTTTTATTTGTAAAGATATAGTAGGTACTCAATGTTTAGTTGTATTATGAGACCTTAAATTTTTGTAATACTTCGTGCAATATAAATCAATAAAGAAGTTCGAAGTTTGAAGTTCACCTTTAAATAAATGACTGATCTTCCCAGTTGCTAATAAACCTTAATTACTGTGGTAGATGTATTGCTAAGTTCTAACATACGTCCATAATTCAGGGCGAATTAAACGAACACAAAAACGTTAAAAGAGAACAGACGATGTTCAGATTTAGCGTCGCTGCCTCCTGCGATTTATTTCCTTCGCTAGTGGCGCGTAATCTGGCGGCCGCTTGTTGTTGCAGAAACTTTTATTGCAGCATGGCTGCCCCGGCTAGTATACCATGTTTTATTGCAGCATGGCTGCCCCGGCTAGTATACCATGTTTTATTGCAGCATGGCTGCCCCGGCTAGTATACCATGTTTTATTGCAGCATGGCTGCCCCGGCTAGTATACCATGTTTTATTGCAGCATGGCTGCCCCGGCTAGTATACCATGTTTTATTCAACAGGAACATTAACATCATATTTACAGTAAAAACTACATCAACTAAAGGGATATACCATTCATTCTTATAAAATGGAGATACTTCTGTCCTGTACAAGATGCAATGCCAGGGATATCACTAACGGGCTGCCAACCATGTTGTTAATGAGGACTCACTGTGCTAGCAGCATTACTACTAGCCCTGCGTATCCTCGTGGACCACTGGTAACCTTACTTACCGCAGAAACACAACACTACATTTTGCTTAAGGTATAAAACATAATAAAGTAGGTATCTACATTAACAGCAACGACATTATCAGTTAAGTGAAATATGTACTCGTCGGCTGCCGATATTCACACGCGCCTCGTACACTGTCCTGTCCCCGGGCCGCCGTGACGATAATCTCGTTCCCAATTCGTTAAGTCACAAGTTGCGACGCAATATAAATTTCCTCGGAAACATAATTCCTGTAACAACATTTTTTTATTGTGTGAAGGCGAAACATTGTAAGGCGCGACCTCTTTTTCCAATTCAATTATAAGTAATCTAATATCATCGAGGCGAGACGTCACTCGGCGGAACCCTGATGCGCGCCCCTTGCCCCTCGCCCCTCGCCCCGCGCCCCTCGCCCCTTGCTAGCAAATAATTTCTTGCTGGATTAAATAATGTCAATAGAGGATTGCGACGTTATTTGTTCCGGGAACAACGGAATAAAAACTGTTTTATCTGCCGTTGCTTTCAGAGGCACGGGAAGCAACGTTAAAGTCGGCGAGGAAATTAACTTTGCACGGCCGTATAATTCGTAGCTGTTGAGGAATGTACGTGAATTATCCGTGTATAGGTGACGTGGTTGATCTGACTACAATATGATAATAAATAATACTAAATTTTTTGCTTATAACATCAAAAATGCAAAAAAAAACTTTTCCTTAGCTGATTCTTGTGTTATCCCTGCTGAGAATTCATGATAAGTCAGCCAGTGTGCGTGACTAGTATTTATTTTATAGTAGTTCCTAACCATTATTTATTCTAAATCATATATCTTGTATACGTACTTGAGAACAATGCTCGTCACCTCTGGCTGTCAAGTAAAGAAACAAAGAAACTTCTTTTTAGGACTTAAGAATACTAATCACCAAGCCCTACCTACTCCTGCCTCCACCATAGATACTCGTACACGTCTGCCGGCAGTGTTTGCCAAAAAGGCTAATGGGTGTTATCTGGAACTAAGCTGCACAGTTTAGCCGGGCATGTCGCGCTGCGCCCGCCCATTGTTCGCCAAACAAGTGCACTGAACTGAGCCTGTGTACCAAATTTTCCATTTCAGCTCACGGGGACTGCACAGAGGAGAAATATGCCACACAATATTGTGAATGTCTACACTCCGCTTTATTCAGACCGGTGTTGGATTGTGTTCTATCTATATACCAAGAGGATTATAGTATGTCAGACGCTTGATGAACGATAAAACTACTGTCTGAGCATGAGAGTAGGCATTAAAACTCGATGAGAAGGCACAGCCATCAGCATTATGTCGGCTTGTTGTTAGGTGGGGAAAAGGTTTCTCTTTAAACGACCCCGAGGTCAAACAGCTAAGTAACTATAGAACTATAAGATACTTTGTGGATTACACCTTTATTTAGTTAGTAGCATGTGCTTTCTTTACTATATTTCTATTAGCAAAACTAAATTGTAATCGGGTATGTTTGGTTACCATGACATGAATTAATAGATAGGTGTTATGTTTTTAATATTCGATATATTTTTAAGTGTAATTTAATTTATTGAAGTATCTGTTTGTTATATTAAAATAACAGCTTAAATTAAAAACTTAAAATAAACTAAACTAAGAAGTACAAAACTATCCTAAACGTAAAATAAATGTCCCGAACCACTGTCACGGGGAAGTGTGCCAAGAAGGCTGGCGGCATTGCCACGCTGAATTGCAATGCTTAGCCTTTGGGCCAAATATTCGCCAGCCCTCTTGTCACAGGAGGCCTCGCGTAATTTGTTTGAGGTCTCCTTAAAAAGGGTATGAGCCTCTGGCCCCCACGGCCCAAGAGTTTCGACCCCAAACGCCATAAATATGTACCCGTCCGAGATAAATATTTACGGCGCTTGAGGCACTCCTGCCGAGCGGCTGCCGCACCAGCCACCACCGAAGTGTCCGGGAGGTGGGACGGCGCCAGAGTGTCGACGCAGGTAGCGTCCCACACCAAGGGCCGCCTCAGCCTCCAGGGCACCAACGTCATACCATCGGGAAAAATTTATTGTAAAAAAATAAAACAACGGGTAAATAAACATTAGAGTTGAAATGTTGAAATTCATTTTTTTATTATTATTTATTATTTAATGGCAACACAAAAAAGTACATTTCGTATTTTGCCAATGTCAAGTAGATAATAGAGAAGATCCTCTTGGCAACGTACGGTGGGATAACCACCAAGAAGGTTGGCAACGTCCTTCCTGACAGTCTATGGACTTCATTTCACCAATCACCAGAAAAAATCTTCATTTTGATAATTCACAATATTATTTGATTTACTTTTGTTGAACACGCCGTGGAATATTTATCACATTACACGTTGCCTATATAATAAAATAAACACCACTGTATCTCACATAACAATCACATTAAACAATATCAAGACAAGATCAAGACAACATTTTCCTTTGATTGTCAAAATTGAAGTCCTCATTTTTTTATGAAATAATCACCTACCCTCTGTCACAATGTCACAAGTCCTATGTCTTATCTTATCTCAGAATAATAACTTGCTTAGCTTTAGTTATTGTTCCGAGGGTCCTATTCGACGTTGTGATAACCATAAACAAAACAAGTGATCCATAATATTTTAGTAGGATATACAGACTATGTGCCAAGTTTTAAAGTCTACATTTTATCCTTCTATTCGTGAATATTTCAAAGCGATTGCATTAAAGACAGCCTGGCTCCGCGGATAGGGTGCCACGTTACCTACTTTAAAATATATTTCTTTGAATCTCAACATTCTTGGTCCGATTAACCCGAAATTTCAGTTTGAAATATATTTTTAAAATGTTGTCTCATTGTTTTTATGATAAGGTCTATTACCAAAATTATTCCTTATATTTTTTATATTCCTTATCTTCAAAGTACTCAAGTGATGCATAAAGGTACTCGCAACTGGAGAACATTGTATGGACATTGTTGAATGTAAAAGAAGCCAAAGAGGTGTGCAAAGTGTGCAAATCAAGATTGTAATGGCGCCCTATACTCTCTGCCTACCACCCTCTTGAGGGATGAGTGATAACTATGCTACCATTATCACGTAAGTACCTAAAAAAATTTAATTATTTGGACTTCCAAGAACTCCACTTTCGCCAATATTCCAGTGGGTACTTTTAGCGTGAACATCTGTCGACTTCGTATTCGAAAACGTAACGTTAAAATGTCAAAATGTTCATACGAATTTTTAGTTCCACTTTTCGGCCGGCGCAGCGCTGTTCATTTTCCCATACAGCAAATTATAGTCGAAAGCGATACGTATACGTAGTCGACAGTTGATCATGCTACGGCTACAGGCATGAATCAATACAGCTGGCAAATATGATGGTGTTTAACAAAATACGTAATGCTTAGCAAATATTTTTGGAACGAACAAATCAGGTTCCAGTAAACAGAAGCCTGATAACATTTGTTTTTGTAAAGGAACACCTCCTTGGGTATCGCGTGGTTGGCCATCTCGATTGCCGAAGCGTATTATCAACTTGAACCGGGAACCCTTACAAAAACCCTACTTGGCCAGATAACGGAGATTTTATTTTATAATATTTCATTTGGAATGCTTATTACTTTAAGCTGTTAAGTCCTTATTTTGTGGGATATCAAGTTTAATTTCTTATCTTACCTATATCTGACTATATCTGACTATTAGAATTTAGCAGTAGAACGGAGACCATATGCTGTTAGCTAGGCGCTAGTAATATTGCGTTGGTGACTTGGTATTTATAGGTTACGGTGACCGCTTACCATCAGTTAGGTCGTCCGCTTGCTCGCCACCTTCTAGAGAATTAGTAGTAATCTTTAGTTTAATAGAATATCCTATCGTTTATAAGTAATAAACAACCCACAACAAAACTAACTTATAATGAAACAAGATCCTTAGCCAGTTGATTTTCGAAACTTACTGTAATACTAGATTGAACCGTAACTATACCACAGTATTATAATGTTAACTAGCTGCCCGCCCCGGCCTCGCACGGGTGGACAAAATATTTGATAAATGTCTATATGCTCCGAAACGCCTGGACCGATTTCAAATTTTTTTTTTTAGAAATGTAATTAGATGAAAAATAGATATTGTCCGATTATCAGACCTATCCAATATGCACACAAAATTTCATGAGAATCGGTCAAGCCGTTTCGGAGGAGTTTAACTACAAACACCGCGACACGAGAATTTTATATATAAGAATACATGTTTGGACAGGAAAGTTATGAAATAAAATTAAACATATACTAGCGTCCCGCCCCGTTATTCCTATTGACAAAGTGATTGTGAAGTGCGATGTATTCGAACATCGTAAAGTTAGTCTTGAACGGCGGGACGGGTGGTGGTTAGTCCAGTATAGACACCCGGTGGCGAGCGATAGATTCAACTTGAGGTAGCCGAGTGGTCCGCTATGCGCTGTACGGCGTGGTTTATTCCACAAGTTGAGGCGATTTCAATTAATTGTGGATGCGAAGTGTCTCTGCGGTGCAAGTTCCCGCATTAATTGCGTGTTACTTGTTTATAGATAACGACAGTTGGGAGTTGTTCGCTTGTTTAGGCGGATCGGTTTAGCTACTATTGATAGCCGCTCACGAGATTACTACTGCTAAGCGCTGCTTTGTGTACTTAGGCTGTGAACACTCTAGTTAGACTAGAAGTTGTATTTGATTTAGTTATCAAAATTAATCAGTTATGAGAAGTAAATAAAAGGTTTGAGACAAACTGAGCGCTAAGTTTAGTTAGAGCTGTATTAGAAAATAATTATTATGGTACTTAATTATTATAGAGACTAGCTACTTGAGCTGATATAAGGGTTTACAAAAAAAACTTAGACATAATTATCTTCTTTCTGAATTTTCCTGTATAATACGGCGAGTCAACTCTTTGCTAACTATGAATGGCTTGTACTATGAAACCTGCATAGTCCGTATTTTCGACATAATTACTCCCTGTACAGGAGGTAAACTTGTTATATACACTTGTACATGTATATTGGCGATGGCAGAGGAAGCCACGTCTGTCTTAATGGATTGAAGCGGTGCCTCCTGAATATTTATACGATATTAATGCTTATGGTTTCGTTTCAGACTGTCACTCTCTCTGAAATAGCATCAAATGAATTTATGCCTTTTTTGTTATGTACCCAACGTATATTAGAATTCCGAGGAGGGGGATTTCATATCAAATAGGAGTTGCTTTTGTAGGCAGTCAGATATTAATTTATGTTGAAGTAACAATTTTGATTTGATTTTGAGAAAGTTATAACTGTCGCCTGGACATTACAACTTTCACTTGGAATTCAATCTACAAGTATCTATAAGTTGTAATTGTGGTTCACATGGCCGTATATTTTCTATTGAATTAGTTCTCATTAAGAACAGCGTGTAAACATATCGAAACGTTATCAAGCCGGGCTTATCTCGTGCGTTGTGTTTGGTTGAAACATTGAACATATAAGTAGCTAGTGCTTTCCAAAACTACTTAGCTTCTTTGGTTGCATTAAGTCTTATAAATTATATTTCGACTGTACTTAATACGTTATCCGAACGTAAATTACTGTCTACAACATACATGTAACATAATGAAATGAATACATGTCGTGGCTGGGCGGCCTGCCAAACCCGAGAAGGCTCTAGTGGGCAAAAGTACCTGTTCCACAGCTCACCAAATACATTGATTGCACTCGCAGCCAGTTCCGTGTTCCCGTTGCTAGTTGGTGTTTGTTTTCAAACGAATTCCAATTTATCCCTTCTCAAATCACAAGTTAGATCCTGGAAGCACTTGAGAACTAACTCGAACTTTGGTAATCAGTTTTCTCGGAAGCCATTTCTCGACTGTAAAATCGGTGGGTACTTAATGTAAGCTTATCCTCGCCCGTCATCTTCCTCAAACATCGTTTAAGTCTTTGACGTTATCACTCACTGTCCTAACTTATAAAACATAGCAATACGTCATGATTGCTTACGTCACATATCCTTCCAAATTTTTTTTTTCAGTAAGAATTTTGTAAAAAAATCACTTATGTAAAATAAATAAAGGGAATAATAATAAAACTGTATTTAAACACATTCACAGTCAATATATCCATATATGCAATTACAATGCAGACACAAACGTTAAATCAGTTCTTTTTATAACATTTTAGCAAACAAATATACTTCGTCATCGTAGGCTATGAACGCTTGCAAAACCAGGGGTATCACTCGCGTTGCTGACCGTAAAGTGATCTACGCGTCGAAGTACGCATGACTGGCTCATGAATTCCGCTTATCAATCAAGTAAGCACCTAAGTGAGTGCAGGTGTGTACTCAAAGCGTCAGTGGTGTTACAATCATTTCTAAACCTTCAGAGAGCATTGAAAGCCACCCGCCGGCCGCACTTAAGCTTCCCTCGGTGCGAATTAACTCGCGCTGGACACGGCCACGGCACCGCGCCCATTTCATTACCAACCCTTTGACAACTTGCAAATAGGTACGCTGTTTTTGTGGAATATTTATTCCAAAAAACAGCGTAAGTCAAAGTAGATTGAGGTAGGTTTCAGTCTGACGCACCTCGTTCAGGATTTCGTTGAAATGATATTTTTGTGTCTTACATACTCCGGGATCATGTCAGTAGGAGAGGTACGGCACAGCGGGTTTTCCCTTTTAAAATTGGAGCTGCCCGTCGGAGGATAGTACCTCCACCTAACAGAAGACCGCGGCCAAATAGCGCTACCGTCAAGGTAGTGTGTTCTCAGCGGTGAGGAAGGTCGTAAAATGTAAAAATTAAAGGTGTAATGTATCAATTATTAAAAAATGAAGCCTCCGACTGAGGAATTATCATCAAATAACACTAAGCTAATGCTGTGTAGCTGTGCAGTTATAACTGACGGCCCTAGTATCAAACAGAACTGCTAACTGCACAGTTTTGCCTAAGCACGCTAAACACGTTCAGTTTTAACTGTGGTTTTGACTGTACAATTCTATGTATTTAAGATCGTCAGTTGTGCAGTTGCACAGTTGTCAGCTTTGCCTACACACGTTCAGTTTTAACTGTACAGTTCGGCTGTACAGTTAAAACTGAACGTGTGTAGCGCGCTTTACTCACCGCAGAAATTCAACACTACACCAGAGTAGTGTGAAACCTCACGACGTCCTACCATAAAATAAACTGATGATTTTTTTGACCAGTAATTACCAATATGTTTATGAACTTAGCGAGCAAGTTATTTGCGGTTTTTTTAGGGTCGGCAAAGCGCGAGTCATACCCCTGGTGTTGCCAGCGTCCATAGGCTACGGTAACCGCTTATCACCAGGCGGGCCGTATGCTTAAAAAAAGTGGGCAGGAATAAGTACTTATTATATAATAAAATATATGATAGTACCCCCAGTGGAAACGTATAGTACTGCAGTCAGGTATATCACTGTCTTCAAGACCGCTTTTATTTATTTTACATACACACAAGCATACTCGAAGGTAAGCAGTCACCGTAGACTAGCGCAGCGTATCCTCGTGGAGCACTTGACTCACCGCAGAAACACAACACAATATCAAAGTAGTGTTATTTCACTGAGGTCTCCGGTAAGGTGGAGGGACAGTCCCCAATACAACAGTGTTACTTCATCACGCTCAAACAACTAAACAAATGTCGCATAAATAACGTTTGCAATGTTAACTTTATGTCGATTCAATTTATAATATCGTTCCGTCGGAACAAAAGGCCGGAGATCTAACTCAAACAGTTATCAAACTCCCATTTGCAAGCGAGCATTTTATCTGCGAGATAAAATACATTTTCGGTGGCTGTAAAGGCATCCAGTGACGTTTATTGAAGCCTATCAATTACAATCAATCTATGCATCCGGTGGGCTGGTTTATCTGTCAGCGAAGCTACCGGCTGCCAACATTTGGCCATCTCGATGACATAATACCCATGTTCAAGTCTTAAGGGATTAACAACCGGGATATTCTATAAGAAATTTTTTAAACAGTTATATATTGAAAATTAAAACTCACTCCTTACAAATTTTTATTCAATATCGTTAAGTTGAGACTGAAATAGGAAATAGGATTTTGAAATAGGTAGCACATTCATACATGCGAGAGAAAATAGAGCGCCATTTCTTTTTTGACTTACACACCTCTTTTGCTTCTTTTACATTCATCAATCATTTATACGTGCCCGCCAATTCCGAGTACTCCTTACCTTTCCATCATTGAGTACTTTGGCAATTTGATCTAGTAAGTTGGACCTTGGCCTTCTTGGTCACATTCGTTCGTACATTTTATAATATGATGTTAAAAAAAGTTATATGGAAATAGGGATATGAATCACACATGACCATGCGGCCAGCGACTCCTAATCCAATATTGGTGTGTATTTACGCACGATTAAACTGTGGAATGAACTCCCCGCCGAGGTTTTCCCAAAGGAGTACAGCATGGGGTACTTCAAGAAGGGTGTGAAGAGATTTTTGAAGGGTCGGCAACGCGCGAGTGATACCCCTGGTGTTGCAAGCGTCCATAGGCTTCGGGGACCGCTTACCATCAGATGGCCACGCTTGTTTTCCACCTTAGTTTCATTTAAGTAAGCCGTTTAATTCAGTAATCCTAATAGCTATGTGAACATGGCATCTGTTTGTATGCCACCGCGGCTCATTAAACTCTGAAATATAATGAAACCAATCGTGTAATTAACTCAATCAAATATAATTATCAAATGAACATACCCCATCAATCAAAATCAAAATCAAAAATCATTTATTCAGTTTAGGCCCTAATAAGGCTCTTATGAAGGTCTAAATTACCACCGCAGCGATCCACGTCAATATGTACATTGAAACGGTGTTGAGCGATCATACTATACTTGGCCCTTTGACATACATTTTGTTTATTATATCGTGATTGTTACATGAAACAAATACAGAGCACTGAGTTTCTTGCCGGTTCTTCTCAGGTGGCTTTTTTCAGAACTGGTGTTAATTTAGACCTTCATAAGTTCCTTATTAGGGTCAAAACTGAATAAATGATTTGATTATGTACTAACTAGCATAATAGCAGTTTCTTTATTATTATTTTAAGGGTACTATAATATTCATAAAGTATTATCAAAAAACAGATTCTGATAAAAATAATACAAAAAACGAGTAAGCCTATCAGTAGAGATAGCGTAGCAAGGCAATTTTTTTATGGAATACTCACAGCCACTTAATAAAAAGGTAGAAAAATCATTACTGCGCATGCAAAAGCATTTTTAATTGTTCCTGTTCCTAGATTGTGAGAGACTGCCCTACAGCTATCGAGAAGGTATAAAGCTGCATCCGTTTCTCGGTTTCACCAAACTAACCTTCCCATTCGGGCAGCGATGCCAATAGTCCATCCCTCTCAAAGGCTGCTGAAATGTAGCTCTTGGCTTCTCGCCAGTTTTATATTCAGCTTTAAAATTTTACACATTGCACTATTTTTTATGTTAAGTGTGCGCTATGTAAAATTTCCTTTTTTTTTTTTACTTGAGTGAAGAGTGCGCACCGCTTTACGGTGAAGGAAAACATCGTGAGGAAACCTGCATCAATATTATACAAATTATTTTACTTTAAATAAGAACCAAATACATACAATTTCATCCATCCCGCTCTAATGATAGTAGAAAGAGATCTTTATTTTTTCAAAGGAACATCTCTGGCTGTTTTGTAATATATTTTAATAATTGAATGAGTCGGCAGGTATGTGTGAGAGATAAGTGAAATGGCGCGATGATATGTATATATTTAGACAGTACCGGCGCTAGGGCCATGGTCGCCCCGGGCAACAATATTGTGGTTATTGAGTTTTTTTTTGCTGAACCTATGTTAACATATATTAAGAAATTAATTTTTCCTTTAGCGGTTATCCGGAGCCAACGACACGGGAGTAGAAGTTTTGGAGTTCATCAATTTTTTTATATTTTTCGTATTGCGCCCCCCATATTTGGAGCCCTGGGCCGTCCTGCCCTCCCCTAACGCCGGCCCTGTATTGCGACTGATAAATGTACTGAACTTATATGTTACATTTATTCTGCGATATATCAGAGTGCAGTGACCGTATGCACTCCCACAATTTTCATATAAACTCGTGAAATAACCGAGCTATCAGGTGGAAAATAACACTACGAAGTTGCTCGCATAGTAATATGTTTTTAAATTACTCCAAAGGATACAACGTAATAACACACTATATAGCTAGATGAAGATAATTTCACCCAGCTCACGTTTAATTTAAATTTCAAGCTTTTAGTTTGAATTTTACGCCGGGAAGTTGTAATTAAAATGTCTGAGGGAAGTAAAGTACATAATCTGTGTTGGTAAAATATGTGTTTTTTTTTACTACTTGTTGGTGAACGAGCGTACATCCCGCCTAGGTAGGCAGTTACCATATACGGCCTATCGACGCTTATCGCTTGAAATATCATGGGTCTCACACGCAATACGTTTTGAAAACTAAATAATACCCACTTCTTTTGGAAGAACTGTGGAACGCTTCGCACAACTTAATTAAATTAATAAACATTGTATGTACTCCCTTGGATGGCAGATAATTATTTTTTATTCGCGTATTATACGATAGGATGAAAAATACTAACAGCTGTGTAAATCCTTGTTTCTTGTATAATATCCTCGTGAGCCGGCATGGATGGTCGGTGTTATGAACCATTAACATAAATATACCATAAGCCGAGCCTAGGAACAGGCCGGCCTCTGGTCCCAATCAAAGAACTAACATGTTTAATAACGCCGCCGCGAGAAATACATGCCTTAGGAAATAAATTGTGTATTAAAACATTTATACAAAAACTTTTCTTAAACAGCGTTCGTTATATTAAAAAGCTCAGATAAGTTCAGCCGACTGGGCTTTGTCCTGGTGGATGGATGTCTGTTGTGTTTACAAACCAGTATCGAGACACGAACAATACATTGTTCAGATTGATCAGAATCTTCTCGAACAAATCTTCTATAACAATCTCGTATTGTTCCAAAAACGTATGGCACAGGAATATGAATATACAGGGTGTGGTTCTGCATTCGTGCCATATTTACAGAGTTGATAATATACCTTCAAGCGAACATAAATCAATGATAGACGAATAATTTACGTGTTATGTGTATAAATGTTGGATGATGCCGAGCCATAATAACTTTCAATCGTCTTCCATTGTAATAAAGTTGAATCCGTCCCCGAGATAAAGCTGGAATGTAATATTCATTAGTACGCAATTAGTGGGCACCGACTGAGAGCCTCCGCCGAAGATGGCGACTTGTACATTTTGTTAAGATAAGGAATCTTATAATGAGACATTTGATATTTTGTTGTTCTTCAGGAAAAAGCGTCAATTAATTTGTTTATAGATCATGAACGTCCTGATGATGCTACATGGGTACATAATGATTATTGTATGAATGTAGCGTAGTATGACATTGTTTGGTCCCCATTTAAAATACCTTGTTTCAAATTCACGTGGAAACTAGCAACAACTTTATTTGCGGTCTAAAACTTAGCTATTCAAAGGTTGCGAATGCAACACGATGGTAAAACCAACTTAGTGCAAATTTTAAGATATGAAGATTTCTATTGGTCCCTCAGATAAATTGCGCCGGAGTGTGCATATTAAGAGCACACTCAATCGCCTAGTGTTGTGACATCTTTAGTGTTGACAATGATCAAGAAAATCTTATGCAGTTGTCACTCTGTTACCTTGAAGTTGATGATGGGTGGCGCAGTCTCGGCAGCACTAGAGATACTGAGTCAATAATTTTTGTTTTATATTGATAATAAAAGTATCGATATTTTTAATGGTTGAAAATATTGGTGAATATTTTAGTTAAGATTTGTTTAATAGTTATCGATTTAAAATCACGTTAACGAAAAAAATATCGCTTAATTGAATACAATATTGATATTTTTATTCGATAACGGTAATTTTGTTTATTGAACATGACGGTTAATTTTAAATATTAGTTAAATTTATTGGTTGATGGTTGTATTGAACATCTCTAGGCAGCATCCAGCTGCGTGTTTCGGCGCAGCTTATGAATATTGAGCCTACCCCAATAGCGCCAGTTTCGGCACAACCTTTACGTGCTTTAAGTGCATGCAGATTCATTTTTCTATCCTTCACACCGAGGTAAGCCAATCCTAACCTTCGTTGCAGGAAACAGAGACGAAAATCCCTCAAAAATCTTCGGATTCCAGCGTCCAGGTCAAAAATACTCAGTAATTTCCCTTCCACGTGACTTAACGTTGTTTGCGTTGGACGGGATTGAATAGGCGCTTAGTTTTGCTAGAAACGTACGTGTGGCGCTCAAAGATTTAATAGATTATTGAAGTAAAGTATACATACAGTTTATTATGTTTAAAAAATAATATTTTAGCATCCTGAATTGCATTGACATTCAGTTTTATATGGGTAAAATATATTGGGTCCAGATACAAAAATAATATATAATATACAAAATAAACTAGGGGGTGATTCGTAGCTAGTCTGAATAGAATATAGTTATGCCGATAACCTCAGCATAGCAAAGGCGAGAAGGGATATAATTGTATGTTTGATAATGTGTATGTATCGATAAGAGCTGTTCTCATGAACATATTTGGAAGCAATATCTAAGCACTTCAGGTCCGATTAATAAAATGGAGTACGTCGGAAAGTGATTAGATCAGCGTAATTGTGTGAGGAGAGGAGGCACGCGGCGTGGGATAATAGCCTAATGAGTTCACTCTTTAATTATTACTCTTTAGAGGTGGATGAGCCGAGGCATTAGACCTACTACATATAATATATGTAGTCTTCGTCGAGAAACAAAATCTTCGATAATGCGTTAGCTAACACTGATAATTATGTAATTCTAAATAGTTTTAATCTAATAATTGTACGCAGTATATTATCTATTCTGAGCTAATACGTACGGAACATAATATAAAGACTTGTGTTCCTAGCATTTTTTTATTAAACAAAATATTAATGTTCCAAAATTAAAATGTTCAAGGAAAACGGTTGAATTAATAAAATCTCTTACGACTCGAGTTGTATGCAGACGTTTTGTAGAAAATAAAACGGAGAAGAAATTAATTTTAATAAAACTCAGTGCTTAAATGAAAACTTTTAATGCAGGATTTATTCGCTATAATATTTCGCAAGTAACAGTCTAAATGACAGAAGAACACGGTGAATATGATGTGACTGCAAGTAATATGGGGGGGGGGGGACCGTGGGTTGCAATGTTCCCTGCCTGTCCGCAGTACCAATTAGTTCGCTCCTGACTGAAATTATAAAAACGCAAACGGCGCCAAATTAAAATGAAAATGTGTTGAACGACGAGAGAGGATACGGGGTTACCATTTAAAACCATTTACATAATAATTTGGGGCCGTCCTGTGTTTGACGGAGTGCATATAGAGTCGCAAAATGATATCTGCCAACTTGACGTGTAGTGTGGGGACTGTACAGTACCGTATTCACAAAATGTAGGTCAATATGGTTTGGAAGCTTTCGAAATATTCACAAATATAATTGCATAGTACTCTTCTATTGTTTAAGTTTTTGTATGAGTACCGTATTAGTAGGTACTATGGTCGTAAAGCAGTGCATCCAAGTTCCCATATAAACGGTTAATTTATTTAACCGCTACACTAAAATAAGAGGGTGAATGATGCTGTACATAGGCCATCCACTATGGAAGGACGATTTGAAAGTACTTACTTGTAAAGTCTAGTCAAACAAACATGATTTTGATATATTTTTCTTATACCACTAAAGCGGCACACAAGCATACGGCCTACCTGATGGTAAGCAGTCACCGTAGACTATCAAATATCAAAATAAATAAATGTGCTGCTCTGCTGACATGATTCCGACTTTCAATGATTTGAATCAAAGTACTGATTAATCACAATTAGAGCGACAGACAGTGCGACGGTAGCAGAACTTGTGTAAGCCGTTCATTTGGGACAATAGCGAGTAACCTCCGCGTTAATCCGACATAATTGCCGCGATTTTGCACCCAACTATCTAAAGAGAACTGTCGACCTAAGGCCGGAGCTCAACAGACCAAGTCTGCCTTGCTACTACTCGAAATACGAGTATAGAGGCCGCTACTGGCTGTAGTTGCACAACTCGGATAAAATCAGTAGTCAATTCAGATATTTTTATAGCTGTTAGCATTTTATTTGTTTGTTGTACATAAAAATAGACATTGTTTCATTGATAAAAAGCTTTATACATATATTTTGTAAATAAACTATAAATGGCAGGCGCAGGAATTTATTTTCATTTCTTTTACTAATAATTTCCTTAAATAAACCTTAGTCTTAGTGAAATTTGTGATTCTTCTTAACACAAAGAGGTCGTTAGTGAGCACCCATTCTAAGAGTTCACCTTAAACTGTCACAGTTTGTAAGCGTGGAATTGTCAAATCTTGGGCGATTGTTTATTCAGCGAGGGTACCAGCAGCTTCATAATTAAAGAGCGGACGTGCGCAGGGTTAATCCAGCCCTTGATAAAACAGGAGACAGGGCGGCAAACGTTGCCACTTTGATGTTACGTCATGACTCCTTATTAAAATTGCCTTCGCTTTATTAATCCAGTCGCGAGTGTGGTGTTATTGGGGGCTACACGTCGCTAAGGGGTTTAATTAAGGTGTGTGCCAATATTCAAACGACATTATAGGTAACATTCAAAAGGGCATCTTCTCTAAGTGCCCTCATGTGTTGCTGTTAAGCTGGTGGCTGTACATACCTAATCTCAAAGATATTTCAGTTCGTCGACATTTTTATAACCTCACCTGTGGTTAGACTTTGTCTTTACTATGAAAGAGCACCATTTTACTATTGGTTTATGTTCTCTATTCAAACAAATTTCCAAATATAAATGTTTGTAGAAACAAAACGCCGACAGTAGAATATGAATATTTCGCAAACCTGTTTTTGTTGTTACGATCCAAGTACGATCTAGAATACAGATAGAATAACGAGAAGAGCTCAATGCTTGGACAATTCGAATATCAAAGTTACTATAAAATAATGATGTAAAAATAAGCTCCATGCTTATAATAACTTGGCGCGCGCAGCTAACGAAAAATAAACATGAATTGTTACATTTGCGTCGTGGCGCGGCGTGGCTCGCGCGAGGAACTTCACTTGTGAATGTACACACTCCTTGTAATGGACAGAATGCAAATGGGGACATGAAACTTCACCGACGACGTACGTCCGAGTTTCGTCATTGCAGATAATAGAGAACTTCTTATGACCAGTGTTCTTGCGAACCGGGAGATTGTGGGACAACATTGTCGTACAACAGCAAAGTTTTTTTAATGTTCGTATTTGCAGAAAGTCACTTTGTGTACAGTGGTACTGGGAGAGATGAATGAAAATTGATATGGCGAAAACAATGGGGGTATGAACATAATATATAGTTATAGTTACAGCCTTGTAATATATAATAGTTCTTCTTTCATTCTTAAAAAGTAGGTAATGATAAATGATGCTAACAATGTGTGAAAAACAAAAGAAAATATATTTATTGACTAAATAAAGCACCACGCGAGCCAAAACCGTAAAAGTTATATGAGAAATGAGTAAATAAATTGTTATAATCAATTGGAAGTTACTATCGTTGCAGAGTAAATCACAATTACCTACAAAGATTATAGTGAATATAGTTTTCTGGCTTAGATCGGCAGGAGAGCGACAGAAAATTGGCACAGATGACTGGGGTGGTGATATTACCATCCTACATGCAACAACCCTCTGAAATTGTTATAATAAACATTTAATGGGGACTACAAGCCACAAGATGAGGAGGGAGATAGGGGAGATAAGGGAGATGGGGATGAAGGTTTATATCTACAAATGCAAGGTAGCGACTCCAATAGTATGAATATACTCTAACCTCAGCTCACAAAGAATATAATGTTAGCTACATTTAGCTAAATTTTAATTTTAAAATTTAGCATGAGGTTCTTCAAGAAGGGCGTGAAGAGATTTCTGAAGGGTCGGCAACGTGCAAGTGATACCCCTGGTGTTGCAAGCGTCCATAGGTTACGGTAACCGCCATCAGGTGGCATGGTTGTTTGCCACATTAGTGGTATAAGAAAAATTTGCAAAATATGTCCTTACCTAACAGGAAACCCATTGTTTGTCAGAGATCCGTGAATGAAAGCTTTCTTAAAATCCGACACTATCCTGAACCTCAAACACGACACAACCGTACTGACCTGTTAAGCCTTAGCTCGTTCATTTGAATGCACTAATTCGTAAGCATTGACGTCTCGTGGACGTAATTACGTCACGTAGCAGCTCCGCTGACGAATGGAAGGTGCCACGAATTTGGAAACGATTTCCTCAAACTCAACTGCCTTTTCAGGCTTGTCTTCTTTATAGCCTTTTAAATATCTCTAAATAAGTCAATGTGTTCAAGTGGATACAATTTAGATGGAGATTCCTAATGGAGCTTTCGTTGCTAAGGACCTATAATATTATTATCACTAGTGAAATGGCAAGTTTTATACTTGCCACTTCTCTAGACTACTCGGGTGAACACGATTTCACCGCGTGTTTTGTCGCGTCTGTTTGCTAAACCTTATCTCAAATAGACTACAGCGATTACCAGCTTTATTTGGAAACGTTTATTTATTTGTCACGCCATATAGATGTTATTATAATATTGAATCTGCTTAACCCAGCGACAAATCACGATTGAAATATATTTCACAAACAGACAAGTTTCAAAAAAGTTTCACAAGGAATGAAAAAATGATTGTAATTTATTGTCGTAGGTAGCCAATAACCTGTTAACATCTATGGTATACTTACTTTGGTATTGCCATAATATGTCGTGGCGTCTCACGCGACCATCATGCTGTGACGGTGCTCCATCATGCTGTGACGGTGCTCCATCATGCTGTGACGGTGCTCCAGCATGCTGTGACGCTGCTCCAGCATCCTGTGACGCTGCTCCAGCATCCTGTGACGCTGCTCCAGCGTCCGACCATCGTGCTGTGGCGCTGCTCCAGCATCCCGACCTCGATGTGACATCACGCTGCTCGACCAACGCAGCGGCACCCTGATGATGGGACGTGGAAGTCCTGAAACACGTGTCGGAAGAAACCACGCCTGAGCTCACACCTGGGCGCAGGCCGTTCGACCGTATCACACTCATTTAAGCGGACAAAGCAAATTATAATATATTTTGTATTTTATAAATATGAATTTCCGCAAAGTAACACCTGAATCAATTCAATAAGTAACATTGCCCTGAGCTACCGTTTTAACCCCGAATCTCTTATATTGACACATTATAATCTTTACTCACGTCAAAATGGTACGTGTGATGTATATTCTGAGAGGAAATACATTGAAAGTCATTGAAATGTTTGACGACAAAACACTTTGAAGTAAAGTGCGTGTATTTCGGAGTGCTCCCTTTGATTACGTTTGTAGGTTTAACCTCGGGTAGGGATTGTCGTGATCCCCCAGGAGTGACCACACAGCTACTATTGTACTAAAGACAAAAGGGTTGCCATGTATATCCATTTCAATATTAACATAAAACGTGGGATATTACGCCATACTCGCTCTGTGGAAAATTAAATTTTTCCTATTATTACAGCGTTCTGTCCCATGTAATTTGTAAGGGTATTATAGTCTGTACCCGACACTTGCAGTTATAATTCTTATCTCGTTGCAATACAAGTTACATAAGTAGTAAAATAAATTTTGCTGTGAGCACGTGACGATTGTCCGTGAGTGCCGACGGGATTATTGTAAAAACTGTATCTCTAATTTGTAAATTCCAGTTGAAAAGGGTTACTTAGCCCTTAAAAGGGTTCTATTTACATGTGTTCGAGCTGGCGGCAGATTATTAACGTTTTAGTGCTTACACAGGCTGGCATGACTCGCCGTTTTATTGACTGCATTAAACTCAGCCCCGCCGACTTCGCGTTTCACTTAACTTAAATGCTTGTTAATTAGAGAATAAGACTTCTGGACCACATTAATGTAGAGGATTATGCTTGATGATGTCAAGGAAATATTATAGCATGAATACATTTTGACGATATTGATGATGTCATATTGTTTGTCTGTATCAGGGTTTCTCAAAGTGGGGTTCGCGACATGATTTACGTAATGGCGGCTTGATGACTGGCAGACAAATTACTACTAAAATAGACTCAATTTGCGACAAGAAACAAGCCCTCCAATCTCATTTATAATAATAAGATATTATTTCTTTTGACACTGTATTTGTTACCTTTTATTGAAATAAAACCCTTGTAACTGTAAAATTAATTATTTTCTATTGGGATTTAATTATTTAGCTAAGGGGTTCGCTGTCATCGGGAAAGTTTAACAAGGGTTGGAGCTAAAACTTTGAGAAGCTCGGGTCTATACTGTATAGTAAATCAATGAAATAATCTAAATCGCTACAGGGCCGAGTTAATTTGCTAATGAGCCGAGGGATGGAATGTGAAACAGTGAAACCGTCCGGCAATTACAGACAAAGCGACCGACCAGCAGCATTGTCGCCCGCACAAAGGTAAGGAGTACCCTCGCGCTGTTGATTGTCATATCGATTCCCATTCAATACCTACAATTGAATGATATCAAATTTGTAAGCCAATATTTAGGGTTCCGTAACCAAATGGCAGAGACAACTATATAATTCTGCCTGTCTCACGCTTTTGGTCATCTGTCCGTTGCTTTCGCAGGAGAAAACTCCTTTTGAAACCAAACAGCTACATGTCCGTCACGGGAGGCCCGGCAGATGTGGAACATCAAGTGTAGCACACACACACACAAGGTAGTTGAGCCTCGAGGGTGGTGGCGTATAGCGTGCATGATGTCATAAGGGACCGTCATGCCATTTTCTATCACGGTATCCCAGTCGGTTTTACTGCCAAGGCGTGCCAACACATGTTTCCTAATAAAACAAAACCATTTTTATTCTTTGTCAGTATTCATTTTGGGCTTTACTTCTCGAACTGACAGCGCGCACTCAGCTCACTGTAGGCTGTGCAATATCCTGCGACACTGTACTGTTATTTAAACTCTTGCTCAACCTCCATTAGAGGTATCGCAAACTATAGTAACCTGCCTTACCCAGGTGACGGTGTTGTGACTAACTAAAATAACACGGGTAGTTTTACTTTGTAGTGACGAGTTAATACCTCTCCACAAAGGGTTGGCTTCGGTAATGACTTTTGGTGCAATTTGCGTGCTGTTTCAGAGTTTGGTTACTCTGACACGTGCCTTTGGCCTTTGCCGCGATATTGTGGCTTTGACACTGTTTTCAAGCGGTGGGTAGATTTATATTTTTTTCCTACATATTGCTCCCTTTTTTTTCAATTAGGTATTGTTATTCTTAATGTTTCTCCTAACGGCTTAAAAATTAAAATGGAATTAATTACGTACAATTTCTTGCCTGATACTTCTCACCAAAAATGACGCTCTGAATCCAGTGGTGGATTCTGACGAGACGATACTTTACGATAAAGTCTTGTAAAAAAGAGATGATTTTGATTTTAAGTTCATAATACACACAGTAAGAAAAAAAACCATTTAGAAACTAACTAGTCGTTTGTCTTTGGATTATCAAGGGACCAATTTAAAGTCTATGGTTAAATGTTTCAAGTTATGGTATGTTTTTGTTAAAGTACTTTACGTCAAAATGAATAGAAAGATTCCCTTTATAATAACATGTATTATGGAGGCAGGTGTCTCGGTGTGGCGCGCAGTAGTTGAGTGAAGCCTTACCGTTAGGGTTTGATTGATTTCCGCACATTTGCCCCTGAGCTTCGAGTTGAGGTGCTCGGGGAGGTTTCCTCCCTGCCCTCTTGGGAGGCCCGTCTACATTGGTATCAATATTTATGAATACATCTGAAATAGGAAATTGAGTATATAAAACATCATTTTCCGTGATTTCCTCTGCTAAGACAGCCATAAGACAAACGCAAATTATAAAAAACAAATAATAATTATTTTTTGGGTTTGGTAATTAAATATAGTCTATATTGAAGGTGGCAAAAAGAAGCGCTTTATTTATATGTTTTATAAACTTTTTTAATAGTAAAGATAATATGACAGCACAGTAAATTAATTGTCTGTCTGTTTGTAACCCCTGCGGCTTCAGTACCAGACTAATTTCCATAAAATTCGTCACAGAGGCTCTTATAAGCCCCGAGGGGTGATAGGATGGGTACCCATTAATTAAATTCTGTTACATCGCCCTCGTGCCCTAGGGAATAGATGTTTTTAGAACGAATTTAAGATTAAATTAGTAATAAATAATATTAAACAGTAAAGAAATATCTGCTTTTACAATCATGTTACGAGTTTCCTTCATTGTTAAAGAGAATTATGAAAAAAACTAAGGAAAATTGTATTTCTATGTGTAGGAAAGAACCTACTCTCAAATTCAGAGGCTACTGCAGTACTCCATCATCTGTAACATCATAATGTGGCATGCTCAGTCGATGGTGAGCGGCGCGCGTGACCGGCCTACTGACGGCCCGGGCGGCTCCGGGTGCCAGGCTGTAGTGCCTGATGCCTGACGAAATGGCGATAAAGCCTTAATACTCTCACAATTGCTTCAGTTTTGTACCCGGATAAAAAAGGCCTTGATATATAAAGATTGCATTTATCCACTCATCCACCTAAAATAATATACGACTGGGGCGGAGTAGGTTATTAACAAGTGGAAGAATTCTTTGAATTGTTTCAGTAGTTCCGGAGATAACCTCGTTATACGAACAAACAAACCCATTTGCCGTTTTATTTATTAAGTTAGACTTAATAAGGCGGGCATGATTAAGATCGGCCTAGCACTAATGCTTTGCCTTACATACATAGGTCATCACGCTACCCTTGAGGTAGCCAGACAGTACATAGTATACAGCGACATTTCACTTTGGACTCGCCAACTTCTACATTCAACAAGCTTGGTGTGACAATACGTTAATAGCTTTTTTATACCACTAAGGTATCACACAACTGACACAAGCATACGGCCCACCTGATGGTGAGCAGTCACCGTTGCCTATAGCCGCTAGCAATACCAGGGGGATACCCCTGGTATTGCTAGCGGCTATAGTGCAACTCGTTAGTGATAACTAACGAGTTGCACACCCTATTCTTGATAAGGATTCACTGTGCTAGCAGCATTACTACTAGCGCGGCGTATCCTCGTGGAGCACTGACAACCTTACTTGCCGCAGAAACATAACACTTCATCAAAGTAGTGTTATTTGACTGCGGTCTTCTGTAAGGTGGAGGTACACTCCCCATTGGGGCGGCTTCAATTTTTAATGGGAAAACGCACGGGAAATCCCATTTTGCCCTATCTCTGTTTTAAAATGTCTGTATTCAATTTATGAAATAATACATAAAAATGAACATTCTAATCAAAAGTTTGTCCTCAATTCCTAAGCCAGAAAAAGTACCTACTAACGCAATAAATAAAAACTCCATTCAATAAACCTACCTCAGGCTATATAATATATAAGCATTCGATTTATTTTTATTGCCGAATGCCAATTTTATCGAAATAGTTTTATTATTGTTGGTACATAAACCGGAATTTCATTACATGACAAGTGTTGTAGCTTGAACCCCAAGCCATGTGTAGCGACAGCAGCCGAGGTTTACGATGCAATATGTTATCTGTTTGCTAATAGTTGGAGTCTTTACGAGCGGATAGTTTACAGCCGCGCCGCAGCCCGCGCACACCGTGTGGCCCGCCGTGGGCTCGCTAATTCATTAAACACTTTTAGCTTACATCGCATTGTTTTATGTCTGTTTTACGGCTGTTTTGAAACTCACTGTAAAAACTAAAAATACATTATTTTTAAGTGTGTGTTTGTCACTCAGTCGCGCAAATGCGGGAGAATTTGGTACCCAGTTAGACCGTTCTTTGGATTAAAAAATAACAACGGTACTTTATATTATAACTCAGAGAAAGTACGGTCTTAAGTGATATAAACGTGACTTTTTGCCTTTATCCATGTAAACAAACCCGCTTGTAAGAGCCAGTCATCCGTAAAGAAGCCGCGACAGGTTCCCTTAAAATTTGTTGATGCCGATAGCACATTTTTCGTCTACGTATACGAAAACGTAACTCGCAAAATTACAAAATTACTATATATCCATCATTCAAATTTTTAGTTGCACTTTTCACCGCCGCAGCGCTGTAATTTTTTTAATACAAAACTAATCGAAGGCGATACGAAAGCGTCACAATTTGTTCATGCTCGCCCTACAGAAGTATTGACGTGACTGCAACCATTTGTTCCAGCCACATTGCGCCAACGCTTCTGTACACAGAACTCTGATTATTATGTGCAAAGTAAGTCGGCTTGCTACGAAGCTTTCGTAGACCTGCGTAGCTGGTTACAGTGCGTAGCGCTTCGTACTGAGCTATTATTGGTGCCAATTCTGTTGTACAAAATTACTTAACTAAAATAATTTGACAGTTCTTAAAGTCTTGCTATCCCTTTCTCGTGTGCGGTGTTAAATAAGGATAGCAATACCTTTAGAACGGTCAAATAAGTAATTTTGTACAACATAATCGACTCCATTATGTGCTGAATACAAAGTATTTTATACTGCGTAACCGACAGATTTGCTTATATTTTACAGCGAACATAAAACGTTCTTTGAAATGATATGTACATTATGTAGGTTAAGTGAATTCGGCGCAGGCTGTGGCCATCATCGGCGGGCTCCATCCGTCATAACGTGCTCGTTAATTCAACAACTCGTTAAGTTAGCGTCCGTGTAAGAGGCGGGCTATTCCCTTTGATCATTAACCATAAAATTGGTTAACGAGCGATCGTTATGCATGGCCGGCTGACATTGCGCGAAATGTGATGCGGCAACTCTCAACAGAACCAATAAATACTAAACCACCATAAAACTACTAGCCAATGCAAGCTCGATCGCCACTTGATTCTTTAAATTGGATTAAACTAAATAGTTACATAAAACATTTGAATCTTGCCAAGAATGCTGGCAGCATTGCCACGCTGGATAGCACTGCTGACACTCTGAGCGGGATATGTTCCAGCACGCCTTTTCGCGGGAGGCCGCAACCAGTCGACGTGAGACCTCCTTAAAAAGCTGATGAGCATTTAACTCCAAGGACCCAGGTCAGTGCTTCAACCAGAAATGCAGCAAATTGGAAGACAGTCATATTCCCGGTGCTTGGACCACTCCAGCAATGGACATATCGATTATATAGGTATATCATTTTAACAAGCACCATTGGCGTCGTGGTTAGTGAGTCACGAGGTGTCGCGCGATCGATTCCTGTCAGGCATAAATTTGTGTTTTTTTTTAAGCTTCAAACACTGTTTTAAGATATCATTATTATATAATCGTTGAAGCACTCTACACAGTTTATGAATAATTAAAAAACTAAGTGAATCGTAACGACTCTGATCCGACGAATTGCTTGCGCCATCATAAAATGTACATTTCCTCAACGCTTTTTACTTGACTTTAGTATTTATTCCTTTTTAGGTGGCGATAAAAGATAAACGGCAGTATAGTCACGTGAATACACAGTCACCTGTAACAGTTTAACTTACATACTGCCCAGTGAGTACCTACTATTTACTGAGACCTATATATATATTATATACGATATTATTTCAAGGATATGTCATCGCACATAAACTTTCTTCTTGAAAATGATCACTGATCATATAACAAACTTTGAATATGATTTTTTAAGTATTATTAAACTATTGTTAAAACTATATTAAAAGCGATATTACATTTTATGCTAGGGTAGTTTAAACTCAGATCTCCTTTAACTGTAATATACCTACTCTAAACAAGATGGCGATATAATATTAACATTGCAAATAGTTGTTGAACTAAAGACGAAATATTTCCTAAATGTAGCACCAATCGAGGTGTTAGTGTGAAGCTGGTGAGATAACACTACTGCCGGCGCCCGCCGCCCCCTGTATTTGCATTTCGAGACAGTTCCGTGAAGCCAACTGCGGCCATATAACGATCATTCTAGTGCTAGGGAAACACGTTAACGATTTGCTTAGAAGGCAGCGGCGGCTAGTTTTTATGAGTGAAAGAGCTATTTAAGTAGTAGTAAATTGTGTAAAGTTTCAGTTTACGTGGTTACTTTACTGAAGTCGAAATTACTTAAGTATGTCAATACTTGATAAACTACCATCTTTAGATAACTAGACATACAAAGTAGTTAGCTGAGCAGTGAGCATGCCATTTGGAATTTACAATCGCATAATAATTTACTAAGAGCACCCATGTGGTAGCTAATTGATATATTGGATTCAAAATGGTTTCACACATTTCAGATTCAAAGGAGCTTCCTTTAGCGGACGCTTAGGCTGTGAAATAGACAGGGGGAGCATAAAACAAATTTTAGAAAAATTGGTACCTCTTAAATTTCACTTAATATTTTGAAGTGCAATAATATCCATTCTTAGTGCAACGCGTCATCATTTGTTTCAATGCACTCGCCTAGTCCCGGCGCTCGGCACAGTCGCGTGATAAAGTGTTTATGCAGGGATATTGATTCGGCCAGAACACGGGTGCCACCAATCCAGATATATGTCACTAAACCCCATTCATAGGCTGGTTTATTCAGCACATGAAAGTTTCAGCAGGCTGGGATAATCCGCGTTTTTATGTTCCACACCGCCTGTGGACAATGGTGCGTGTTGTGTTGTTATCACGTGAGGTGCGTTTATAATAATAAGACACGACCTTCATTATAAAACAAAACTTTTATTTTTCAAAAGTGTGCAATGCAAACTGTGTGTGCGATGCAAACTCAGACATATTAAGACAATAAATTACGTTAATATATAAACAAATAGATATGATTTATAAAAAAAAAAAACATCTTTTACGAGTACAAACAAAAATCTCACTAGAAGACTCGTTACATGAGTGCATGGCCCACAAACGCTACGAGAGAACTGTTTGCAATTCTAAAAGAGGGTTAGATGTTTGCACGAAACCCGGTCATTTTTCAAGTTTAAACACGAAACTTGCTAAGCTTCTGGTTTAAGTGTTTGTTGAAACTGCTGAGCGGCGATTTGACGAAATGCGTTTCGGACCAACAGCTATCAAACCGTATTTACTGTTCTTGAAACTTAATAAAAATTGCGATCTCGAGCTTTAGACGACTTGGTGTTCGCCGATAGATCGTTTGTGTTCCGATAACGGTTTATGTGCGAGGCCAGGGCGGGGCTGACTGCGCACCAAATATTGAAATGAGTGCAAAATACTTTACCCCGGAAAATAGTGATCCATTTTATAAATGTGATGCTCTCTTTACTGTATTACGCAATCTTTATATTTTCCCCATTTCATTTTAATTAAAATGCCCCAGTCGGTATACTAGTCGTTGCCGTCTCACTATCATATGAGCGCAGTACAGCTATGGACGTCCAGCCGCCATATGCCGGCGTCACGAAACAAAATGGACATTTAAAAATGTAAATTAAAAGTCTTACTAAAAACTATCCGCGGTGGAAACAGCGCGTGGAATATTTGCGAATACTCGTATTAGCCGGCCTTTGTGGTAGTATTCACATGATAAAGCAAATAGTTGCAGCTCGGGCGCACAAAGCCGGTGCAATTTTAGTCCAATTTTGTTAGACCAAATGATGGTATAATACATTTGAGGGACACCTGTCGTTGGACACATAAAAACGATTTCAATTATCAAAGCGCAAAAGTACATTTTACACTAATATTATAAAGACGAAAGATTTGTATTTTTGTATGTAACGAATAAACTTAAAAACTACTGGACCGATTTTAAAAAATCTTTCACCAGGAGCATTATTTTCGGCAACGCGCGAATGATACCTCTGGTGTTGCACGGTAGGCCAATCAGGTGGGCCGTATGCTTCTTTAGGGGTATAAAAAAATATATCACTGAGTAACATAGACTATATATTATGTAGCAACGCGGGCAAAGTCACGGGGAAAAGCTGTTATTAATACTTTATTGTTGTTTTCTCAATAACTATATTAGTTGGGGACGTCTGTTGGTGTAATATCGTAGTCTCTGGACGGACTATTTTTCATTTTGTTAATGATTTAAGATTAGGATACCATCTATAATAGGACAGTTAGTAGTACTCGGAACCAGCCGGCATGTATGAAGAGATGAAGAGTATGAAGGTCTGCACTCTTGCGTGATCACTAACATGTTAATGTCAGTTATGACGCAAGAGTGCATTATATATAGCGCAGTTACCAATGATGTGAGACACCGTTAGGTATTCTGTGTCCAGAGTTAGTGACAGGTCAGTGCATTTGACTCGCGATCAGAAGAGTGGCGCCGTAAGCTGCTGCCATGCGATACAGACGCGACTCGAGCATTTCTTATGAACTACTTACAAATAGCTTAGCCCAGATAATCGGACAGTTCGCCAGCCAGCATTCAATATTATAGTAGCGGGAATGGCTTGACCAACTTGATTTATTTCGAATTTGGAATTTAAGAAAAATAATGTCTATTCTTTTTTCCCAGCTTTAAACAGCTAGCAGGCTTTAGCGAAAGGCCCGTATTTTACACACTCTAATTTATTTTCTCCCGCCGCGCGCCATGGTCGTACGGACAGACAGACAGAAAACCATTGATTGAAATGTGTTATTTATTTAGCAGTTGAGCATAGTTTAGTACCCATTTTGAAATCTTAGCAACTCTATATTTCGTTATTTTAGAGTGATAACCCTGGTGTTGCAAGAGTCCATAGGCTTCGGTAACCCTTTACCTTCAGGCGGACCGAATGCTTGTTTACCACCTTAGTGGTATAAAACAAAACAACATTTATTTAAGATCAATATTTTTCCAGCATGGTGCTATTATTAGTCGTGTTGATGAGAGACCAAACCGCAATCTGGATTGATTGAATCCTGCTTTGATCAGCAGATCGTGTGCAGTTCACTGGGCTCAGAGCTGAGGTACAAATAGATCTTACAGAATATATTGGGTATTAGAACATAAGGTGGTATTTGCGTACATATAAATGTGTTTATTCCAAGCATGTCAAAAGTTAAACCACCGTTCTGCAGTTTTAACGTTAACAGTAGTTATAAGACACCAGCATTTTTTTTTAAATGATAGTTATTTTTAACTATTAATCTCGGGATCTTCCGTTGGTTTTCCCATTCAAATTGGAGCCGCGAGACTAGGGACTGTAGCTCCACCTTACAGAAGTCCGCAGTGAAATAACACTACTTTGATGTAGTGTTGTGTTTCTCCGGTAAGTAAGGTCGCCAGTGCTCCACGAGGATACGCTGGGCTAGTAGTAATGCTGCCAGCACAGTGAGGCCTACTGAACAACAGGGTTGGCCACTCGTTAGTGTATTGCTAGCGGCTATAGGCTACGGTGATTTACCATTAGGTGGGCCATATGCTAGTGTGACACCTTAGTGGTTATAAAAAAATCACTATACTCTAAACACAGGGGGCTATATTTATAATCATCAATGAGCATGACTACATAAAACTAGCTAGACGCATACCACTATATACATAATATATCGTGGCTTAACAAACCAAACGCGATATTTACCGACCCTCGCAAGTAATCCATTCGAATATAGCCTCACCCACAATTGCTGCAGATCGGGTATCACACGGATTATAAACAGATAATTAACGGGCGCCAGTTAAATACTTCCAAATGGATATTAATCCGGCCATTACATCGCACCACTTATTAAATTCGCTCTTTCATTTGACTTCAGCTACGGAATTAAATTGTTATCCGTAATATTGCGCTCGGGGCAAGTTAGTTTTGCTCGCTAACAAAAACTAAGGTATCGATATTAAATCTAGTGATTTCCGATGAAGTTCACTGCGGGTAGAGTTTGTAGATTAATGGGCTGGTGTTAAATTAATATATGGAACTTGTTTCGTACTCCTGTTGCTACTTGGTTAACAACATCAGTTCCTACTAATAGTAGTTTATTTATTTTATTCAGTACGGGTTATTCCACTTATATCCAATGAATTTGTCCATTGATATTTGACCCACTGGTGGAATGGTAAGGCGGGCATGCTTAAAGAGATTGAAGAATGACAAGGAGCACTAAGCTTGTACAAAGCAAGAGGCATGACACACAACATAACCTTTTTACAGTTAGAAAAAAAAACAAGCGACTTAAGTTTCCTCAATTAAAAGGACATTACAGCGTTCGTTAAAATTAGTATTTTTCTATAAAATATTGGAGTTGATACGTCGTGGAACCCGGAAATATCTGCCTACTTTTTCCGTCAGAAAATATTCAAGAACTCCGGTATATGTTTTCCTACATATAATCTACCTTTTACCGCGGCTCTGCCCGTGTGGTGCTAGATAAAGATCATAATCCATCGCATTACCAAATTTCATTACGTTCCGTATAGTCATGAAACGGTAGCAAACAAACAGAGTTTCTTTCGCATTTATAATATTACTTCGGATATTAATTTAGTTTTGAAATATAGCCAACATAATCATAAATAAAAATATAATAGAGTTGGCACCCTCTCGCATGTGCCGTCCATGTTGGCACAATGCTTGTGTAGCGCAGGGATCGGGTTGCATTAGCCGCTGCCGGGATCGAGCCCACTTCCCTGCGCCTGTGACCTACATCCTACATGTACCCGTCTCTGCATTAAACTGATCGCGTTTCATTATGGTAAGTGATTGAGCGCAAACAAGCTGCTCTGCTCGTTACTTCGACCTATGTTACTTCGACACAGCGCTATGTGGAACGGAGTCACGCTTATTATTTATTCATTGAAGCGATGACTGATGAAGTATGTCGGTGATTCTGACTGAGAGAGAACGGCTAAGAAAATTGAAGCTGCAGAAATTTGTAGCTACAAGACATTTTTTATTATTATCTCGACGCTGGTAAGTAACCGTACGGCCTGCCTGATGATAGGCGGTCACCGACGCCCATACATGTTTGACATACCAGGTGTATCACCAGCACGTTGCCAATCTTATTATTAAAATATTTCCACTGTGCTAGCAGTACCTATGTTTTCTTACTGCCAGCATAAAGAGTTATGAACATTAATATCGTTTAACAAGTATGGCAAGTGTTAGCCAGTATAATTTATGGTCATTCCGTTTCCTTTATCCGTTCCTATTAGTTTAGTTACCGGTATCGGACCTACTAAATTTTACAGTAAAATAGGAACGAATAGTGGTACTACCTTATAGATTTTACTGTTTATGATCAACAAGTTATACACACATTTATTGCAAGGGGAAATATTTGTATCAACGTAGGCGAGTATAGAGCGCCATTTCACTGGCACCATTCTGTCTTATAATAACACAATTAAAAACAGTGCCTACCCACTGTGTAACAAACAATCGCTTAGCATATCTGGCTCTTCAGAAACGGAAGCAAATCTCATTTAACAAAGGTATTAGAATATATTTTGACAAGTACATTTGAAACAAGATATCTTCAATTATGTTGTCAAGTACTTACTTTGATATTTCCTCTTGTGCCACCTTTGATGATAGGCGTAAAAGTGAGTGATTTCCGAGGATACTGGCCAGCCTTTGATCTCCGTGTCAATCCGCCGACACCCTTCTCTTGAACTTTTCCGGTTCATTTGTCACTTTCTGAAAATTTGAATGTCATTTTCTTATAAGGGTCATACAATATAACTTATAGGAGCAATATAAGATCTTTCAAATCTGCAAAAAAATATTGAATCTTGAGATGTACTATCGTATTCTTGCTCTACGTGACTGACACATTTCTTTATTCATTTCATAATTATCTTGAGAACACAATTTGTTATAATGGCCGTTCTGGGTTATACAGTATTATCTAGTCAGTGAAGACTAAAATACAGATTCAAGATAACAGTTAAGGCTACAGAAAAATGGCTCCTCCAGGATACACTGTTCTAGTTGAAAGTATAACTTATACTGCTGGCAGAGGGAGCTTAGTTAGACTTGCGATACTGATATTGTGGTATTGCAAGCGTCTACAGGCTAAGGTTATTGCTTACCGTTTTCAAAATCAAATCAAATTGCAAAAACTAATTTATTCAGTTTAGGCCCTAATAAGGGACTTATGAAGGTCTAAATTACCACCAATCAGGCGGCGGGCTGTACGGATGATTATATATTTATTTAATTTAAGATTTCCAACAAGAAACATAATTTCTTATAGCTAGACAGATTGCTTAACACCTTAGATTTTCAGTTACAGTATTTGATTCGATGAAAACAACTTCACTAGGAAAAAAAACTGTTTCTATTCATAAGCGACTTGTAAGCCCAAGTCAAACTGAGAATTCAGTGAATAAGTTCCAAAGTAGGCGTGTAACAGGTGTGGTATTGGGTCCCCGGTCGGCAGTATCAATAGCGGGGGCAGCCGGTGCGCAGCGGGACGGCAAAGCCTTCAACAAACACCAAGTGGCTCAGCAAATATGGAGACTTCAGTTTGTTCGTGGATTGGTGGAAAAGGTCTTGTTTGTGCTCCACGAGGTCGCACAGTGTGAACAATGCTGAAGTTATAAGTATACGTAGTTCCATATTCAAGTTATTTCAATAAAGACTAGGTTGTGCCTGCGACTTCGTACGCGTGGAATTAATTTGTTTACAATTTTTATAGACATGAATATAACAAATAAAACTGATGAACTTTAAAAGTCGTGTATTAAATTTGGCCGTGATTTTCTAGATACAAGCAAATTATATTCAAGTAACAAGTTAAAAAACTGAATATAAAAAGTAATAAAGAGTTTGCACAGGACATATCCGCAATGTATCCCTCTGTAGAATATATCACATGAACTCGGCGTAAAAATAGAGTTATGTACAAGACAAACGTGAGCTCCGAAACATTGATCCCCAAACGAATCCACAAAGACAAATGTCAGCTACTAAATAAAGGCTACTAAAACGCAGAAACTAACCCTAAACCTCAGTAGCACAAAGCAAGCACCAATAAATAGCCATAGTAAGTCCGTAAACAGCATAATCGTTTAATGCAGTGACCCGCTGCATTACAACCGGGCTATCGCACGACGATTGATTTATTGACTCGCTGGCTCGCGTGATACCGCGTAATAACCTTTCAACTCAGATATATGGCATTTACATTCGCACCTAGGTCTGTAAACAGTTTTCATTTCACTTTTTAATCGTGTTTGACTGTTGACACAAATTGTATTTAGTTGACAAACTTTACAAGTACTTGCAAATCGTTAGAATCTACCACCTACTGCAAAGTAATTCTTCCTTATAATATTATAAATGCGAAAGTTTGTGAGTATGGATGGATGGTTGTTACTATTTCACGCAAAAACCACTGAATGGATTTGGCTGAAAATTGGAACACAGATAGTTTAAAACCTGGATTGACACATACTTTCTATCCCGGGAAAATCATTTATTCCCAGGAAAATGTTAGGTTCCTCTGGGATTCTAAACTGAAGTCGGACGAAGTCGCAGGCAGAAGCTAGTTTTAATATACATACATAATATGGGTGAAGATGGTTATTGATAACAACCATAATGTAATAGCGGAGCTGACCCATTAGGCCATCCCATATAAAAATATATTTGTGACTGATTCGTTTTAATAATTACCTCGATTCACTACAAATGTCGATTAGATAGTCAGTAAATGGTGTGTGGTTAACAGAATGCAATATGGTGTTGAATTGTTGATTCAGTAAACAATTGTTAATAAGTTTCTTGAAGGCGAGCGCGCGAGGATCAACCCTGCACCGACTCGAGGGAAATGGAAATGTACGCGATTTTGGCATCGTACTTTGAATTTTTACCTCTTTCAATAGCCGCCGGATATTTCGTTGCCATCTCTTTTATTACTCACACAAGGCACAAAATTAAAAGTTGAAATTTGGTAAATAAATGTGGTGCAAGTGAAACAGTGGCTTTTAAAACGTGATTGGCAGTTTAATTCTACAGTGTCACAGCCAAATTGTGGACGAGCGAGCTCCGGTTACTGCTGACTGTATGCAACATTTTAATACATTTTATCACGACAATGAATATTTAAACAAAATTGTTGATGTCGGGGTGGAGGCAAACAAGTCGTGTTTCATAAATAACTCTTAATAAACATGATGGATTCTCCGCTTCCCAAAACGTGTCGAAAAAGGTACAAGCAAGGAAGATTGAACAATTGAAGGTCACCCGTGAACAGAGTGTTGGTAATATTAAAGTAGTAGGGAATTTACTCTGGGAAGTTATTTTCTAATGTATTGCAGATATTGTCGGCGGCCGATAGTTTCTACCATAATTGAAGTAAAATATGACGTGTATCAACATCATCATACACATATAAATATCACTTGTCTCTTATTCGGGGTAAGACTGTATAGTGTCATTTTATTCTTGACTTGCACACTTCGTTAGCTTCTTGTACATCATCAGCCTCTTCATTCATGCCCGCCGGTTCCGAGTACTCTTAGCTTATCCATAATTTAGTACTTTTTTAATTGGATAACTACCATAATTTTTTTTTTTTTTAAATTGCAAGAGATTTTGGGGTCTACCAATAAGATACGTGTTATAGTAAAAAGGGTATATTATAACTCCAGTGATCGTTTAGAATATAAAAAGCCGTAACTTGTCCATTCCAATTGGGGCCCATCCCGCCGGCATGAGAGGGCCGGTCGCGCCACGTGTGGCGAATCACCACTATATGTTATTATTTTATTTAAAACTACCATACACACATTGTGCTCACATATATATATATATATATGTGACAATAAGTTGTATACTCACAGGAAGACAGGTGTCGCAAAAAACCTCAAATGGTCATAAGAATTCGTGACCGTTTTCCTGATCAGTCGGTCATTTGAGCTAATTACAAGTAGGCACGTACTTATCGCATAAGTTTTAGTGCCTTTTAGGGTCTTTTGGAAGTGACAATATTATTGTTGTATGCTCAGTGTAAACATCGCATTAGGTTTAACACACATTGAAATAACTATTCGTTAATATAAAGCCATATTATGCTTATTGTGTGACTAAATACAAATTTCAGTTATTGTGCGGTTTGTTAGTTAATCTCTTTTTTGTCTTCTGACTCTTTTATGATTATCAACAAAAATATTTTAGCAGTCATTAGGGTACTGAGGTTATCAAATCTTTGAACTTTATGAAATAACACGTAGCCGATCTCCATCAGGCGAATACATTTGCCACAACCCTGAATGGCTGTCTCTGTTTCCGGGACCACAAATCTCACCAGCTCACTGATATATCAATTGGCAAATCCTCTATTCCCCTGGATTTTTACGAATAATGTATGCAAGGTGCGATATGCCGCCGCGAGCCCGTGATGGATCGCCACTGGCCGACACCCGCGTGAGAGCCCGCCTTCATTTCAAATGGAGATTTTGTATAAATCACTATGGGCACCCATTTGTTAACCGTGGTTTTAGGTACAGAGACCGGCCCTTTGGAATACCTTACTTATCGTTAACGAACAACAGTGAGAACAGGAAAGACGATATGCTGTGCTAGTAGTAATACTGCTAGCACAGTGAGTCCTCATCAACAACATGGTTGGCAACTCGTTAGTGATACCCCTGGTATTGCTAGCGGCTACAGGCTACGGTGACTGCTTGCCATCAGGTGGGCCGAATGCTTGTGTGTCATCTTACTGGTATAAAAAGGGCGATTTTTTTATAATTTTGTAACGTAACATTGATGGTTGACAGTTGTGGGAGCATATAATATAATATGCTAGATGACAGGAAACAAACTGTAAACAAATAGGTTTCGGGGAGAGATACTTGTGTACGACAAAGCGTTAACTTGCTAAGTACACGGAATATTATCGTTGGATACCTCTCCGTGTTAGATACAGGATCGGCTGCTTGCTGCTTGTAAACACGCCTGGTTTTACCGCGTATTAATTTCGTTAGGGATGGCGGGGGAAGTAATTTAATTTTTATCGATGAACATTTTGTGAGTATCGCAAGAAATTGGAAATATCCAGTACTGGTCTAACACAACACGCCTGTTTATTGCATATTGGAAGAGGATTAAGCCTATATACTAAATATCAGCTCCGAAATACCAGTATGGTCCCTTAAATATAGCAAACTGGGGAATATTATCCCAATTTTAGTGTACTCTATCGATTTTAGTGTCTTCTCTATCGTATTGAAACTTGCGGACGGAGGCTGCTGCGGGAGTTGGCGCTATAATCTGTGTGTACCGGGGTCGACAACTCGGCACAAAGCTTCACAAGTAGTTTAATGATATTCGGATATAGCAATCAGGTCGGCTCGAGTTGCAACAGACAACATCAAAACACGTAATTGTTGGGTTTACACGGGAAACAGGGGGAGTTACTAGTTGGCATTTGAACACCTTTACCTGATTTCGTGGGATTGGATTCCCAGTTAAGTTTATTATGAAGTGATGAAATTATTATTTGTTTTGCAGTAGGCTACCAAACTAAGTTTACAATTCGGTAGAATGGGAATTTTGGGTCGGCAACGCGCGAGTGATACCCCTGGTGTTGCAAGCGTCCATAGGCTGCGGTTACCGCTTACCATCAGGCGGGCCGTATGCTCGTTCACCAAATTAGTGGTATATAAAAAAAATGAATATCCTGCCGACTGATTTAATCCTGAGTAACCAGGGCGGTACTGAAAATTACTCTCACATGCAACTTTTTGCTGGAAACTAAACAAGTTAAATTGCGGAAACAAGTGAATACTTACAATCTAAGTATAGTTTCGTGTATATACGTTAAGCTGTTAGGTATCATGACATATAAATAAAATACTTAAGAAAATAACTGACCAATAAAATGTATTCAAAATGTATTATACGGAATCAATAACTGTTTTTTTTGTAATTGTTAATCGCTGTTATTTTAAACGGAAGCTAATATCAATTCGGATCGTTTGCCAAGTCCTGGATGTATATAAAATGTTATTTCAATACGCATTATATACCTATATTATATTATATCAGTCATCTCTTCCATTTGCGATGTCATTATGAATTACTCGTAGTTTACCTCGTCTTAAATATGTATAATTTAATCCGCCAAAACTATCTCAAGGTATTCTTTATGTAAACTCACTGGTTCAGATTTCCATTCGTTAAGCTATTTAAACACGAATAGAACGTAATCCAATAATATTTGTGAAGAAATCTCGAGGAGCAAGCTTTCCTCACAGGGATTTAAACACGACAAACTCATTCCAAAATCGCTTTCACAGACTTGTCACTAAACTAGAAACCTGAAAAGACATATTTTGAATAAGCAGCCTTATATATTTTAGACAACGCATAAAGAATTTTTTTATAGGTAGCACACAAGTGTCCGACTCACCTGATGGTAAGCAGTCACAGTAGCCTATAGCCGCTAACAATACCAGGCCTATCACTAATGCGTTGCCAACCCTGTTGTTGATGATGACTGATTGCGCTAGCAGCATTACTACTAGCGTAGCGAATCCTCGTGGAGCAAAGGCAATTTGACCCGCTGCAGAAACACAACACTACATCAAAGTAGGGTTATTTGACTTTATTATTAGTAGGGTCTTCTCTAAGGTCGAGGTACAGTCCCCAGTCGGGCGACTCCAATTTGAATGGGAAAACCCACGGGTGATCCCATTCCTCCCTACCTCTCTATAAGTATATTTGGAATATTGTAAATATTATCAACACGGTGTTTATGAGTTAGTTGAATACATCCTAGAATGGTGAGTTGACAGAAAGAAGGAGTTTCTTTCAGCATAGAGTGCGCCCCTGTATACTGATGGGCTTAGACCGAGTAATTAAACTGTGTTTAAGCCGGCCCTGTGGCTCAAGTTACGGGTTACTTTAACGAGCGTTGGGGTTCCGATTTGCAAGAAATATATTTGTGAAATTAAATGAAATTTGGGTTCATTTTGCGCACCATTTTGGTATTCCTTATGGGAACAACAAGTCGAGCTCTTGTTACGGGAGTTTGAACGATGCTTGTTCATTCAACTTTCGCCTCTCACTGAAGTAGAAATGTATATCATAATTTTATTACTGTCTATCTAGATAACCATTCGGGCAGCTATCATGCACAACCAAAACATTTTTTTTAAATGTTCAATGCGGCTGTTACTGATCGCTCCTAACGCAATATTAATATTGTATAAACGAGTGTTATATTTTCCGTGTGCGATAAAATTACACCAAACTTCCTTTGTGATTATATTCGTATCTCTAAAGCCGAAAATGTTCCGGTCGAGCTGCGCTATGAATTATTTTACATGTGTTTTAACTCAATTTAATATTGACTAACTACACGTATAAGTGTCAAAATGGTGGGCAATGGGTTATGGGTGATGTATATATGTGAGTGAAACTAAATATTAGGTCCTTAATATATGTAATTGGCGTTTTTCGTACTGGCCACTTTAATCACGAATTTCTCCTCTTTGGTAAGGAATTCCAAATTCAAATTTGTACAGCTATAGACTCATGTATTTGTGCTTCGATGATCGTCATTCATTTGTTTTTTTTCTTCTGTTTTTTTCTGTTTGCGTCACTCATTTTACAAAATGGAAAACCTTAAATATCGCATTATTTACGAGTACGAGTTCCGCCGTGGCACTAGTGCTGCGGAAACAACTCGAAGGGTGAATGATGTGTATGGCGGTCGTGTTGCAAAAGAAAACACAGTTCGTTTTTGGTTCCAACGTTTTCGTTCTGGAAATTTCGACCTGCAGAACAAGCCCCGTGGACGGCCTGAGACTCAAGTTGATAATGAAGAGTTGAAGGCTATTGTGGAAGCGGATCCATCGCAAACCACGTCCGAGTTAGCTGCAGGCTGCAATGTTAGTGATAAAACTGTTTTAATTCACTTGAAGCAAATTGGGAAGATTAAAAAGCTTGAAAGGTGGGTACCTCACGAATTGACTGAAACAAACCGGCAAACGCGCGTCGACTGCTGCGTTACATTACTAAACCGGCACAATAATGAAGGTATTTTAAACCGAATCATTACCTGTGATGAAAAATGGGTTCTTTACGATAATCGGAAGCGCTCAGCGCAATGGTTAGATCCTGGCCAGCCAGCCAAATCCTGCCCCAAGCGAAAATTAACCCCAAAAAAGTTACTTGTAAGCGTTTGGTGGACTAGTGCCGGTATTGTTCATTACAGTTTTTTCAAATCTGGCCAGACTATTACGGCTGATGTCTATTGTCAGGAATTGCAAACCATGATGGAAAAGCTAGCGGCTAAACAACCTAGGCTGGTCAATCGCTCCACGCCACTGCTGCTTCACGACAACGCTAGACCACACACTGCGCTACAGACGGCTACTAAATTAGAAGAGCTTCAATTGGAAAGTCTAAGACATCCTCCGTACTCCCCGGACCTTGCTCCAACAGATTACCATTTTTTTCGAAATTTGGATAACTTCTTGCAAGGGAAAAAATTCAACTCCGATGGGGCAGTCCAAATCGCCTTCAAAGATTTTATTGATTCCCGTCCGACTGGTTTTTTTAGTAAAGGGATCAATGAACTACCTATGAGATGGCAAAAGTGCATAGAAAATAATGGTTCATACTTTGATTAATTAAATATATTATATTAAAAAATATTCGACTTTTTGTTCCTCCCATACAAAACGCCAATTTCATATGTAAGGACCTAATATATAGGATTGTTATATACAGAATGTAGTTGGTATCTTTAAACATCATTCCGTCTTGAGTTGAAGTCATCCTGGTTTGAATAAAAACTATTTTGGTCTGGTCTAAAGAGTCATAATTATTACACAACCTTAAAGTACAGAAGAGGAAAGATTCAGTCGCGACTCGAGGTTAGCTCTCACTGGTAGACGGGAGAACTTGTAAATGTGAACAGCCTTCCACAATATAAACAATAATTTAATAAGGACCAAGCACTATTTTTTAATATTGAAGGAATGACGGAACTATTTTGAAACCTAACTCTATAATTTATTAAGAATGAGAATTAGTTTGTTACGCTATCGTGTCTTAATTATATAACCGACAAATATGCTTGCATTTAGCTCAAACGTTACAGAAGCTTATTAAGGCTACCTTTCCTCTTGAAAAATGTAATCAACGCGAGCGAATCCACGAAAGCAAGTTTATAGTATATTCCAACAATTGGTAAGACCAATGTGGTCTTATCAGTACAAAATTCTGGATATGTTTGAATATTTACACAAGGATCAACTAGGTCGACTCTCCCAAGGCTCCCAAGGCAGGTATATGTATAACTATTATATACAGGCACCACCTATATTTGGTGTCAGGCCAATAAAATGTATCGTCCGTTGGCTATTGAATAAAGGGCGGGTTATTGCCGGGCCGCCAGTGTTATCAGTTTTCATTAGCAGTTAACCTTTCCAAGGGCTCGGCAAACATTTAAAGGGTTCTCTGATTTTTACAAGTGCTTTATATTGTTTGAAAAGGATTCTGCGACTTTCATTAACTGCCTCTTATCTCGGCGCTCTGTTTATTCCACTCGGGTTCCCTCGAACGGCGAATAAATGTTAACTCTCTCAATTATTTTGATCGTTTCCACGATTTGTTTTTATTTATTTAAGGCTCCAAGCAGGTGATGTAGTGGTCACTAGTTCTCGATAATCGTCTTCATCTTTCTTATAAGAACAACGCCTGTATCATAAGACTACTGTCTTATATTTCTTGCTGGTGCTTTTAAATGTTTTGTAATTTAATACGCTTCTTTTAATAAGAGTGGCAGCCTTAAGCCCACCTGATGGTAAGTCTCATAGTAGCTGGTGAATGGCTTCAATACCCGGCATATTAATAACGCGTTGCCAACCAAATGTTGCAAAGAATTATAGAGAATGCTTAGGAGGTGGGAGGCCAATTGCTGCCAGCACTTGCATTCTAAACGAGCGCTAAGCTCTGCGCCGGAACACAGCACTAGAAAGAAGTAGGGTAGTATTTTCCAATGACACATCGAACCTACAAGTAAACGAACATACAATTATAAAGTGATTTAATTGTATTTTTGTAAACGCTTGTATAATATAGTGTGTATATTTTGTGAATACAATAAATAAAATTGTAATACATAATCATTTGGCAGTCCCTTAAAGTATGACTGTCTGACAAGTACTATGTCAGTACCTGCTCCTTGTATACCACCATGTATATATAGCGCGTGGAGGGAGTATATAGCGTCAATTTGAACCTTCAATCAAAGACACGATTTCATTTTATTCCATTGTGAACGAATTTGAATCACTTCTTTTAATTTTGACAACCAATAAAACCGTCACGGACACCATTCCCTCTTCACGGCTGCAAAATTGGTTCGGCCTTTTATATTTCAAAAATAACAATTTCTTTAGAAGAGCACTCAAGCCTGTTACATTATTTAGGTATCGTAATACAACCTCCTCACTCCTGACTCCGTCCCCGTGGAGTTGGCAACATTATGTCCCGTTTCACGCTCTGAATGTGTTGATTTTTGATGTGGGTTAGTTGAGATGCTAGTGAAATAGAGGTGTGTTCCACACATGCTGTTGACAACAAAAGCAAGAAAGAATTTGCGCTCGAAAAAATAAGGCTGGTACGTATAACAGAGAGATTTGATTGATCGAAGATTAGATGAGGGGAAAGGTGAAACGATCGGCGAAAGATATGTGTATCTAGATCCCATAAATTGTTAATATCTCTGTTATTGGGTCTCAGGGAATCATTATTCGTATCGCGAACCCACGTGCCAGACCCCTACAATTCAATTTATACCCTCTGCCAATCAAATGAAGCTCTTATATCTTTTATAATAAAGGATAATTCGTTTCCGCAGCAATGTTCTTGCATGATAAATTTGTAGTATCTTATAGATTTTGCATAGTTGAGAATATTGGTTTGTTTGTTTTTGTTACAAAATTAATGGATGTAAAATATAAACGGTCTGTAAAGACAACCAGTGTAGTATATACATGTAGCGATGTTATTATTATTGATATGATTAGGTCTTTATTATTTTGATCTCAGCCATATATTATTATGATTACAGATCTGTTAATTTTGTAAGGAAGGTCGCTTTATCGCTGTGAAGTAACAATACCGTCCAATTTATTTTTTCTCATGCTACCAATTAAATATTAGTACCACTTGGAAACATTGTCTACCAAAAATGCCAAATAAAGTCGCAATCCTTTGGTACAATATTTCAAATCTAAAATACATTTTGAGTAAGACTCGAGCTACGTGCCTGTCAGTGGAAGGTTGGATTCTAAAGAGGTGTATTTGTCATGATTTGCGAGCTACGTGGCGTCTACGGAGGGTCTACAGTGCTACGCCACTACGTCGTAGCCGGCTTTACATACGGTTTTAATTACCAAATCCAGCTAAAGGGAATGTTTGGTATTCTCGCACCGTTTTATTATAAGTTGATCATTAAAATGTAGTCGTGAATAAGAACCAAGTCGAAATATGATTAGTGCGTATAATTACTGTGGCCGATTGCTATAACATATAGGTTTACGGAATATTATTCACATTGAATAATAATTGAATAGTTACCTAACAGACAAATTTAAATTACAAAGCCATTCTATCGTGGAGCATGAATCATGGAGCGGTCAAACCCGAGCGAAGCCTGAAGGCCAGGCATACATTAGCCGAGCCTCGGCTGAGCATTCATAATCAACAACGGGAATTCAACATTTCGTACGAGTAATCATTATTTGCGATCATCATTATCTAATATACTAATTTTTTTTATACCACTAAGGTGGCAATCAAGCATACGTCCCACCTGACGGTAAGCGGTCACCGTAGCCTATGGGCGCTTGCAACACCAGGGATATCACTTGCGTGTTACCGACCCTATACACATAAGTAGTTTTAGTAAATTAATTAGTCAGCTGCGGTGACGGATACGCCCATCAATATATTCAAGCACTTTGCCTGTATGCGCACGCGTTCCAAACTTCACTAGAACCGGTTCGCAGTATATTTTACTTTATTGTTCCGACTTGATTCTCAAAAGAAACCACATGCATTTTCTTTCAAATATTCTCGAAACTAAACTAGCACGTGCAAAGAGCTGAAGAGCTGAGTCTTTACACTCAACGGTGTAATTGTAACATCATCGCAGTCAGATTTTTTTTTTACGCTTTAGGTACTTACAAAATTGATTTGGATGTTAATTAGTAACCTAACCTAAGCCGTTTATTCATTTAATATATAAATGTGTTGTGTTATATACAGAAGGTCTCAGTAGAAGTCATTTCTCCTGATGGTTAGGCGGCCAGTCTGTAAAGTTTGCCCACTTCTCACATAAATCGAGTTCCGAGTTAAATTGGAGGGTAAAAATGTTGTTGCTTTACCTTTTTGTTGAATATTGTTGTTTACTGTTGAGTATAACTTTATGAATTGTATATCCAATTTGACTAATATAATTATATTTTTGTTATTCATGGAATAAATCACACAGTTGTGTAATCTTGGTTTAACTTTTTATGAGTTGCTCTAGTCCCGCACAGTGCGGGGTGATCACCATCACTTGATGTTATTCCAATCATTATTATCGTTTGAATAATATTTTAATCAAACGTTTTCAACTTTATTTTAGCGGCCAGTGTTACTCTATCACTAAAATAATGATAGTATTGTTGGCTAATGAACGCTCATGTGTACGGCTGCCCACAGCATCAGATTGATACTAGCAGATCCAGCCATTCTGTGGCTTAGTTATAATATTATACGATGATTTTTTTACTTGTATCATAACAAAAAAAAACTAAACTACCTCTCAAGTTGGACTAAACTAAACACTGAGCAAATTATTATTGAAATTAGTTGATTAGTTCAGGATTTCAGCGCGGACAAACAACGTGACATAAAAAATATATTAGGTCCTTACATATGAAATTGGCGTTTTTCGTACTGGCCACTTTAATCACGAATTTCTCCTCTTTGGTAAGGAATTCCAAATTCAAATTTGTACAGCTATAGACTCATGTATTTGTGCTTCGATGATCGTCATTCATTTGTTTTTTTTCTTCTGTTTTTTTCTGTTTGCGTCACTCATTTTACAAAATGGAAAACCTTAAATATCGCATTATTTACGAGTACGAGTTCCGCCGTGGCACTAGTGCTGCGGAAACAACTCGAAGGGTGAATGATGTGTATGGCGGTCGTGTTGCAAAAGAAAACACAGTTCGTTTTTGGTTCCAACGTTTTCGTTCTGGAAATTTCGACCTGCAGAACAAGCCCCGTGGCCGGCCTGAGACTCAAGTTGATAATGAAGAGTTGAAGGCTATTGTGGAAGCGGATCCATCGCAAACCACGTCCGAGTTAGCTGCAGGCTGCAATGTTAGTGATAAAACTGTTTTAATTCACTTGAAGCAAATTGGGAAGATTAAAAAGCTTGAAAGGTGGGTACCTCACGAATTGACTGAAACAAACCGGCAAACGCGCGTCGACTGCTGCGTTACATTACTAAACCGGCACAATAATGAAGGTATTTTAAACCGAATCATTACCTGTGATGAAAAATGGGTTCTTTACGATAATCGGAAGCGCTCAGCGCAATGGTTAGATCCTGGCCAGCCAGCCAAATCCTGCCCCAAGCGAAAATTAACCCCAAAAAAGTTACTTGTAAGCGTTTGGTGGACTAGTGCCGGTATTGTTCATTACAGTTTTTTCAAATCTGGCCAGACTATTACGGCTGATGTCTATTGTCAGGAATTGCAAACCATGATGGAAAAGCTAGCGGCTAAACAACCTAGGCTGGTCAATCGCTCCACGCCACTGCTGCTTCACGACAACGCTAGACCACACACTGCGCTACAGACGGCTACTAAATTAGAAGAGCTTCAATTGGAAAGTCTAAGACATCCTCCGTACTCCCCGGACCTTGCTCCAACAGATTACCATTTTTTTCGAAATTTGGATAACTTCTTGCAAGGGAAAAAATTCAACTCCGATGGGGCAGTCCAAATCGCCTTCAAAGATTTTATTGATTCCCGTCCGACTGGTTTTTTTAGTAAAGGGATCAATGAACTACCTATGAGATGGCAAAAGTGCATAGAAAATAATGGTTCATACTTTGATTAATTAAATATATTATATTAAAAAATATTCGACTTTTTGTTCCTCCCATACAAAACGCCAATTTCATATGTAAGGACCTAATATATTGGTTAAAGATAGGTGTTTACTATTTTCATGTAAGGTTGTCGACAGGCTTTGAAATATGACCTTTTATTATACAACCCTATTATGTCTATTGTCTTTTTTTTAGTTTCAGCGAAGGTGTAGCAAAGGAATATCCGTCCGAATAATTACAAGCAGTGGTGTATGTAATCAATTATATCTCAGCATTACATGTTCTGTAACTATCTGCACTGGAATGCGACGTGCTCGGTAATTAGCCAGCGGGTCACGTGACGCGCGCTGTGGCTCGCCGCAGAGGAGCTCGGACAAGCCAGGGCTCGGATACCTGGGTATACTGTAGCAGGTCTCTGATATGTCGCCTCTCCTCTCGGGACTAATTAAAAGTACTTTGAAATTGAAGCTGAGAGCTAACAATCTCAATGAACAAGTTATTTCGAACCTTATATCAAAGTATAATAGGGTGATAATTTACGTGTGCCCACGTAATGTCCTTGAGCTTGGGAGCTTTGATAATCAAAATAATTGAGAGTCAGTTTAGGACCTTATAAGGTACTTATGAATGTCTACTTTATATGTTTAATAAGTAAATATCTAAATACATATGTATAACTTCACAAAAACAATTTAGAAGTAAATAATATATCTGGTGTCTGGTTGTCATATTACAAGATTTGCTTAGTTTCGGTACAGATGGTACTATGTGGTAATGTCGGATCAATAAAATATTAATACCTTTAATTATTATTACTATTATTCCATGCCACTTCTTTTAAGAGAGGTAAGGCGAATTGGGATCGCCCGTGGGTTTTCTCATTAATATTGGAGCCGCCCGACTGGGGACTGTACCTCCACCTTACAGAAGACCGCAGTGAAATAACACTACTTTGATGTAGTGTTGTGTTTCTGCGGAAGGTAAGGTTGCCAGTGCTCCACGAGGATACGCTGGGCTAGTAGTAATGTTGCTAGCACAGTGAGTCCTCATCAACAACAGAGTTGGAAACTCGTTAGTGATACCCCTGGTATTGCTAGCGGCTATAGGCTACGGTGACTGCTTACCATTAGGCCGTATGCTTGTGTGCCAGTTTAGAGGTATAAAAAAAAAACTTCATCGATATTTTGTTTTACTTGTAATCTCAGCAAAGTGTATATACGTATTATAAGACCCTAATATATTAACGGGTGAAGCATAACATCTTTTTATTTAGGAAGTCTTGTAAATCCTAAGCTGTATATGAAGTGGAATCTTTTTTGTCAACCAAACTACTGAAAGAAACAATCGAGATGTGTCAATATATATGCGATGTCCGCCTCCCGCTGCCTGTAGTCGTTTCGTTTTCTATAACAACCACATAAAAACCGAGCTTTGTAATTGTTTGAGTTTATTGTGTCAGCAAAGCACTCGTCCGAAGGTTTTTAATTGGATCGCCTCTTATTGCCACTAATGGTCCGAACAAACCTAATTCATAACCATTTCTAAAGGTTTTCATTTTATTCGTGACTGACAGGGTGTCTCACTGTAGGTGCCCCTCTACGCCGTAGCCGCCGGCTACGCGTCTACGCTACGCGAGGGTAGTGCTCGCTAAATTATTTGTTTGAAATATTCACATTGAAGCCTGTATATTTTAAATGCTCGCAGCTTTGTCAATATGTTCTTAGTGTGGAGAAACGTTATTAAAGTGCTACAAATATATATTATAAATGCGGCAGTTTGTTTGTGTGTTTATTTAAGTAGCAACTGAGAGGTTTTGTTGAAATTTTGTAACTAGAGCCCGGGAAAGCACTAAATATTTTTATCCTGAAAATCCCAATGACTACACACGAGACTCAATCAAAGCAGACAACGTCGCAGGCAATAGTTAGTACTTACTACTTACTTACTTTAGGGTATTCATTTTCTAAGTTTAATAATATTTTGATAACACAGGGACTTGATAATCGTCGAAGTGAATAAGACGCGTGAACAAAATTATCACCTTTTTCTTAAATTTACAAACCACACAATTTTATCAACTTTATTATTATGAAGTGCGTCTTCGCAACGTAATGTCAGCAACGTGTCCTAGGTCAGGGTGTCCGCTTACCATCATCCATACTTATCATCATCATAGGCGAAACGCTTACTCATGCCATCTTAAAACAAAATTGCATCAAACAAAACGCGATCCACTAAAAGTCACACCTGTGCCGGCCAGACGAGGTAGAGCCTTAGCTGCGACACCTGTTTAATTACTTCCGGCTGGCTCTTTGTCTTGCCACCCTCGTTCCGATAATGAATTAATATCGCCGTGCGGGAGATAAGGCTCTCACTACACCCGCTGTTGTGATACTGCTATATTTGATCTATTGCCACCAGTGTGATACTACATATATATTGCATCCGTGTGTATGTGTGTATATGAATAGTGATAATTAATACAATACTACTAGCTTTTGTCCATGGCTTTCGAGCATTTTAAAGTGAATAAGTTAACATATACCGTTGAGCAACTTAAAAAATATTTATTTTTAACCTATACACCAAATAAGTATCTATTTTCATGATTTTACTTTTAAAATGACGGATTTTCATACAACCTTTCATCCCGTATTTTACCCGCATAGAGGTAAACCCTTGCTTAAAGGATGCCTACGTCATAAAAGTTATCTACTGTCAAAATGTCAAGTTTCTTACCCCAGCCGTTTAGACAATGCTATGTTATGTCAGTCAGTCAATCAGTTTCTTCTTTATCATATTGTGAGGAAGATTTGAGATTATGAGGAGGACAAGATTGTGAGGAATACCTACTGCGCTTATATACATTTATGCCAATTCAATATCCCCCATAAGGTTTGTTCTCACGGAGTCGCGCCGTCATCATCATTATCCAGTCATCCTCTTGGAGTTACTATATTAATTGAATGTAATACGATCGATAATTATTATTTATTGTGTACTGTAGTTAACGTGTTGCTCGGATAATTAGTTCAACAATGTATTGGTGTGAGAAGAGAGAGAAGTTTGGCAACGCGCAAGTGATAGGTACCCTGGTGTTCCAAGCATCTGTAGGCTACAGTAACCGCTTACCATCAGACGTGCCGTGTGCCTATTTAACACCTTAGTGGTATAAATAAACAAAGTTTATGTTTTAATGAAATTCCTTATAAATAGAAGCCGTCCGACTAGGGATAGTAGGTACCTCCAGTTTTTTATACTACTACGGTGGCACAAAATTATACGGCCCACCTGATGGTAAACAGTCACCGTTGCCTATAGCCGCTAGCAATACCAGTGGTATCACCATGTTGTTGATGAGGACTCGCTGTGCTAGCAGCATTACTAGTAGCGCAGCGTATCCTCGTGGAGCACTGGCAACCTTACCTTACCGCAGAAACACAACATTACCTTACAAAAGATATAAGACAAAGTTAATTTGAAGTGGCGGTGAGTTATATATTACTCTGACCATAACTAAGCACAGTTCTAGTTCAGTGGCCTCTTAGAGTCCGCATCGCTGGCGCTAGCCGCATTATCTCACCCTTTAAGTTCGTTACACTCAAAGAAACTGCAGAATCACGGCCTTAGGTAATTTATCAAAGCACTTTTATTTTGCAGCCATAATGTTCTTTTTGTTTGGTCTGTGCGCTTCCCCTCCTAATTAAAATCTTATAATGACGTAATCCGTGCCTTATCACGCTGAGCCGCCAATCCCGGCGACATTACACCCGCCGTTCGGTGACGAGCACATTTACATAATGTTTATGTCGCATATATTGTACTGTACATATGCCGTTACACAATCCTATGACAATTCAATATCACGGCAATATACAGGACAACCTGAAAATATAATTATATTTTATGTTTCATTTGTCTTATAATTTACTCATAATTTTGTTGGATTGTATATAACTAGAATTTTTAATCTTTTACCCTATACATACAACAAACATACAAACCAACAGACCATACTTTGTGATAGAATATGTTTGGATTACATCACCAAATTCTAGTGCCATGTTGTACAAACATTTATTTAGCTATTTATCCATACCACACGACCTAGCCTACAAGGTACTATAATATAAAACCAATCATAGCTTTGGAAAACAGTCAATTTTCCATTTTCCATTATGCACCTACTTACCTTATGATAAACAGATTCCCGGCTCGTAATTACAACTAACTTGATCTCATCTTCAAACATAGTTCTCAAGAGCATGCTAACAATTAAGTCGATAATCTCGCATCTAGGAGGGAAGCTGGATGTACCGTCGAGTTAATATCGCGCGAACATTCATCTAACAAGGCTCGAACTCGGCGTACGCTCCTGCACTGGGGTGAGCTGAGCACTTGCTCTGGCTAGAACGCGAGGAATATGCTATTAAATCAAGTATATCCTTATTACCTTGCTTACAATAATATTTGTATGTTTCTTACATATACATAACATATATCTTTATCATCGAATCAAGTTTTAAAACGTGTTTCGATGTGTTTTAAAGTCCCTCAGTCATGTGTCCTTGGTTCCGGAAGAAGGATATAAGTAGCAAAATACGGAGCCGTTTCTTTCGCCATTTCACTCTTGACTTACACACCCTCTTTACCCGACTATGGCGATACAAAAAGGATGGTTGTGCTTTTAACCGTTATGCTTCTTTAGGACTTACTCAATTTATTATACGATTTCATATAATTTGAGATTAATCTGTGAAATGGTTGCCTGAAAGACTATGTACTCGTATCTTTATGTCTCAGTCTTAATACAAATTCATTATGTTGGCTTTACATAATGAATTTGTATGTGCCGAAATCGCCTTGGTCGCTCATACGCATCTGTTTGTATGTGACTCAATGTTTTTACTACAAAGGAGACATGAAAGCACAAATCCCGCCTAATTGCTCGTCAAGTGACACTGTTCTCTTCATCTTGTGTCCCGACGTGTCGACAGTAAACACGCATGCGTCACAGCGCATGTGTCACCAATTCATTTGCCGCTTGACTTATGCGCCACTCAACTGATTCGGAGGCTGCGCGTTTGCACCCTTAACAGATTTCGTTCCGTTCGACAGATAGTATGAAGAGATTGATTAATATTAGGTCCTTACACATGAAATTGGCGTTTTGTATGGGAGGAACAAAAAGTCGAATATTTTTTAATATAATATATTTAATTAATCAAAGTATGAACCATTATTTTCTATGCACTTTTGCCATCTCATAGGTAGTTCATTGATCCCTTTACTAAAAAAACCAGTCGGACGGGAATCAATAAAATCTTTGAAGGCGATTTGGACTGCCCCATCGGAGTTGAATTTTTTCCCTTGCAAGAAGTTATCCAAATTTCGAAAAAAATGGTAATCTGTTGGAGCAAGGTCCGGGGAGTACGGAGGATGTCTTAGACTTTCCAATTGAAGCTCTTCTAATTTAGTAGCCGTCTGTAGCGCAGTGTGTGGTCTAGCGTTGTCGTGAAGCAGCAGTGGCGTGGAGCGATTGACCAGCCTAGGTTGTTTAGCCGCTAGCTTTTCCATCATGGTTTGCAATTCCTGACAATAGACATCAGCCGTAATAGTCTGGCCAGATTTGAAAAAACTGTAATGAACAATACCGGCACTAGTCCACCAAACGCTTACAAGTAACTTTTTTGGGGTTAATTTTCGCTTGGGGCAGGATTTGGCTGGCTGGCCAGGATCTAACCATTGCGCTGAGCGCTTCCGATTATCGTAAAGAACCCATTTTTCATCACAGGTAATGATTCGGTTTAAAATACCTTCATTATTGTGCCGGTTTAGTAATGTAACGCAGCAGTCGACGCGCGTTTGCCGGTTTGTTTCAGTCAATTCGTGAGGTACCCACCTTTCAAGCTTTTTAATCTTCCCAATTTGCTTCAAGTGAATTAAAACAGTTTTATCACTAACATTGCAGCCTGCAGCTAACTCGGACGTGGTTTGCGATGGATCCGCTTCCACAATAGCCTTCAACTCTTCATTATCAACTTGAGTCTCAGGCCGTCCACGGGGCTTGTTCTGCAGGTCGAAATTTCCAGAACGAAAACGTTGGAACCAAAAACGAACTGTGTTTTCTTTTGCAACACGACCGCCATACACATCATTCACCCTTCGAGTTGTTTCCGCAGCACTAGTGCCACGGCGGAACTCGTACTCGTAAATAATGCGATATTTAAGGTTTTCCATTTTGTAAAATGAGTGACGCAAACAGAAAAAAACAGAAGAAAAAAAACAAATGAATGACGATCATCGAAGCACAAATACATGAGTCTATAGCTGTACAAATTTGAATTTGGAATTCCTTACCAAAGAGGAGAAATTCGTGATTAAAGTGGCCAGTACGAAAAACGCCAATTTCATATGTAAGGACCTAATATATAATATATAGAAATAAATCGCTGAATGTGTTGCTAAGCGCATATCTCGAGAGAAGCTGAACCGATTTCGCTAATTATTGTTTTCGTTCTTAATGAGAGAAAAAAATAAAAAATTGCCTGAAAAAGTATAAAAACGGGTAGAAGAAGTATTTGATAAATCTTAAGCCGTGCAAAACCGGGGCGGGCCGCTAGTGTAAAAATGAAACAGATGTGCAAGGGAGGAGTGCAATGGCGCTCCATACTCGCTGCCTACCCCGAAAGGTACTGAAGTTACATGAAAAAGAGAGTGCAGCACTGAGTTTCTTGCCGGTTCTTCTCAGATGGCATTTTTTTCCGAACCTTTGATTTAGACCTTCATAAGTGCCTTATTAGGGACTAAACTGAATAAATGTTTTTTTTTCTGATGGTTAAAAAGTTGATTTTTGATAATTACAATTTATAATATATACTTTATTTGAATGCGCGCTGGTTCCGATGGCTCTTCATATCGCTATCTTTGAATAATTTTATTCGGTCCAGAAAGATATGCCTTTGCCTTCTACAGCTTTTTCATCCACTTACATTCGCATTGCATGTGTTTTGTGTGAGTCCTTCACAATTCGTTGTTTATGTCCAAACCACCGTAGCAACCGTTTTTCATCTTTACAAATGCTCCCTCTTTTTACGTTAGATTAAAACCTCTGTCAACAAATTGCAGGATCGCTAAAGCCCGGCTTATACATACAGCGTGTCGGGAATCATTTGCGTTGACTGCAGGCTCTTGTTGGGAGGCTTTCGGCGACACGAGACCACTTGCCGCTCGCTGTTGAAATTGGGAGGAATAAATTGATGACGATAATAAATTGCTTTGCCTGTGTTTTGTGGTTCAATAATTGGTGTTTTTAGCTTTCTGTTGATGGTACCAGCTGCTTGCACTAGTTCCGGTTCTCTTTATTAACACATGTGAAGTGTTGTTACATACCGCCCACGTGATGGTAAGCGGTTACCGTACACTATGACCGCTTGCAACAGGAGTATCTCTCGTTATCGAGCCTATCCGTGATCATGGCTACTGTAAGATATAATTGATGAGATAGACATGCAATGCAATGTAGTGCGAGAAGTGTACTGGGGTAGTTTTATTTTCCCATCTCTATTGTCAAGAACATTTTTATTGCACTCTAGCGCCATTAAAGCGCGCGAATAGTGTTAGTCGGTGGCAGATGGCAGGCTGTATGGCGGCGGTACATCTTGCACGGCAAATTATAAATTATGCAAATAGGGCACTCCGGCACACTCGATTTTTCCAATTACTCGGTCGCAGTTTATGGCCTATTCACTCCGTATAATGGAATGGTACAGATAACGGGCTCGCACACCTACGGGGTTTCGCTCAAACACTTTAGGAGCATACACTTTTTATATGGTCTATAATTTGGGTAACCATTTATCCAATTTTAACAAGATAACTATAGCAAATGCCGTGAACACAAACACTCAAACAAGCTTGAAATTAAATAAACTAGCTTTGATTTTGTAGCTCAATAACAGTCGACTCGCTAACGCTACGCTACGCTCATCGCAGGAACAAAACAGTACGAACATGTCGCAGTGTTTTGTTTCTGCTTTGAGTAAAGTTTTTGGAGTTTGTCTTCAATGCGCTGTGCTACTAGAAACTTGGTCGTATTATTCTAACACAGCAATGATCTTATTATGCGATTGGCGACGTATTAAGAATAATCTTATTGCAGCCATCCATACGCTGTGGTGACCGCTTTCCATAGATACATAAGCTTATTAGCCACCTTAATTGGATACACATGACGAAACACTGCAAGGTATAAATAGTGCCACCTGTTTAGTAAACCGCTTGTGGAACACGTGGCGCTCGAGTGCCGTGTAGGTACTCTGTGTGCCACCTGCCGCGGGACGGACTTTTGGACCACGTGGCACACAAGTGTCATGTAACTAAACAATGTGCTTCCGAATGGTGCAGACTAGATCCCTGTTGAATGTCATTAAAATATTTCATAAAAAATATGAAGGTAATTTCTTTTACAGAATTAATACGTCATGAAAAAAATTTAATTCGCGGTCTCTTAGGCACGGCGACGGGCTCGCCATCTGTCACGTTGGCAGCCAATTTAATGGCACAAAATATACAACTAAGTATTTTTTTTAGACATACACACTCTTAAGCTAAAGGGCCGGTATTTGAACTAGCTTCTTCCTTCGTTACACCAACAACGAACTATTCCAACAATGTTACAATGTTGGGAATGTTTTGTTGACAAGCCTTATCGCTTGTATATATTTAATACACTCGAGGCAATCTGTGAAATACACCATTTTGTCATAACAGTTATGCGTTGCGCCGTACATCGATCCTGCGATAATGGCGGTGCGATTGTGTCGGTCGTATCGATCGTGACGTCATGTTGTTCATACACGACACTGCACTTAAAATCTATTAAAATAAAACCCATTTTAATGGCTTGGAATATGTTTTTCAATAAAGAAAACGATGCATAATAGTGAACATCAATTACTTTAAACCTTTTTTAAATGAGCCTGCAGTAATATTCCCAACGCTTGCGTTAAATAATTCCACTAACTAACATACACTGGGAAATAAAAGCACAAAATATATGAACCACGCTCCTCGTGGAAACAGTAAAACAATAAATTGGACACTCCGGCTTAACTCACGTCACAATCGCAACATTTACATTACCAACTGAATAATTATGCATCTACGTACGGGGAGTCGCGTGCGGACATTTTAAAGTTTTCATAAATAAAACTAGCTCGCAAGTTTGAGTCTAAGCTATAGGCTCGCGCTGGTAATCCAGCTTAAACAACAGTTTAATACTTGAGCTAGAAGCGGAAGACCACACATGCATTATGTATGAACAGCTCTGCGGTGAGAGATGAAGTTGCTCGTCGAAAAAGGAAAACTAAACCCATCTCGTATTATTTGGTCGCATTGGTGGTCAAACAAATTGATGTATAAAAACACTAAACCAACGCGTCTTTATTTAAATTACAAAGAAGCACTTCAAATCGTTAGACTCCACCACCGGATTGATTGAGGAGCGTTTTGCTGAGATGAATCAATTAATTGTAATTAAATAAAAATCATTTGATATATCATGATTGTTAGTTTGAATTGGATGAGTATAAAATAATATTTCCATAAAAAACATTACGACAAATCATGTTTATATACTTAACCATGTGTTGCAACAAATTGGTAAAGATTTATTAAAAAAAAACTGTAACAATAATGCGCTCTAGCCGCTTCTAGTTGGTGCCAACAGCATGTATTTACATAACACGCCTGCAAAATATGCATCAGAAGAATTTTATACAGGCCGAGTGGTGTCCAGATATGAAAGGAGTTGTGGAGGCGGAATCACTCACTATACACTAGACCCACACTAACTCCAATATAAAGTGAAGGTACTGAATAAATGTTTTTTTTGTACCTTCTTCACTGTAGGTGTGCGCGTGTAATCGTGTATGTGTACACTACCAGGCGTAGTTTTAACCGGCGTCACTTTGTTCGCAAATTTCATCTACAAGTTGTATTTAATCTGAGACCCGACTGCGTTGAAGCGCCTATACGCTACGGCTACCGCTTACCGTTGAGGGAGGGAAACCTTATTTTCCATCGTCATAGCCCATTTCTAAGTATACAGTAAGCAGCACATAAGAGCAAGCAATTAAAACTTGTTAAATTGTTGGAGTTGTACACGCGGTGAGCGCGGTGGGCAGCGCAGGCGCAGGAGGCGCGGTGTAGCGTGGCGCGCGTCACGTCGCACAACTTATTGTGAAATGTTTTTGTACTGTACGTGTGTTTAAACTGAACACAACTTGTATTTGCAATGTAAATGCGTTGTCGTGTTTGAGGTACGAAGTTGGAATCAAAGTTATATGAATGGTTTAACTACATTTATGTAAGAAGTTGTCATGTTGAGTTAGTACATTCAATTGAATTCAGTCAAATAAGCCGACACAGTTGCTTGGATAGGCTACAAGATTAATGTGGTCAAGTAACCATGTCACCAGAAGTTTTGAAGAAATGTAAACAGAGCTGTGGTTTCCAAGGTCAGATGATTGTATGTGACGCAAGTTGGCTGGGAATCGAAAAGCGTGACGTCATAGAAAGGAGGCCTAGGCCTAGTAGTGGATGAATCGGCTATTTAGTGACGAATTTACAATTATAAAAAACTAGCGGCGCGCCCCGGCTTCGCACGGATAGACATTAGTTTCGGAGCATAGACATTTATCAAATATTTTGTCCACCCGTGCGGAGCCGGGGTGGGCAGCTAGTATAATATATAGCCTATGTTACTCAGTAATAATTTAGCTTTATAACGGTGAAATATTTTTTGAAATCGGTCCAGTAGTTTTGGAGCCTATTCAATACAAACCCACAAAAATACAAATCTTTCCTCTGTATAATATTATATAGTGTAGCTGTAGCTGTAGATTTAGATGTAGATATATGTATTGAAAACATTTACACAAACTAGATTTGTGACGAATGTACAACAACCCAGAAATAGATTTATTAATAAAGTAACATAGTACCCCTTCAACAAAGTGTAGCGGACGAGGAGATCGCTGCACATCCATTATCACTCCGAGTGCACACTGGAGGTTCTCATCGATTATAATACAACAGCATCGCGCATACATCCATCTCAATTTATACTCAATACGTCACTACGAGTGACGTCACTGCGAGTAGATGTCGTCATATCGCTCCGGTGGAACTGGAAGTCTGTTTTGGGATCACGTTGATTAGTTTTGTTTTGTTATTTAGGTTGTACGATGTGGCCCAACGCTTAATCGCCTTTGTTTTAGTTGTATTATTATCGTAGTATAAACATTGCTCGTTTTAGAGGGGTAGGCAGACAGTATAGAGCGCCATTTCACTGTTCACGTGCACTCCTCATTTGCTTCTCTTAAATTCATCAATCTTTTCATACATGCCCCCCGATGATATTAATGAGAATGATACACACAAGCCTCTCAAAAACCATTATAATTTTTTTAATTTAAAAAATAATTATTCCTACCGCGTTTTTGTGATTATAAACCCATTGCAAACTATTTACAACTAAGCCACAAAAGCTCTTTTAATTGTGCAAACGGTAAAAATATTCAATGTGCAAAACCATGCCAAAACACTATCCCAAAAACGATCCAGCGAAAACAGTTTCTCTGCCAAGGGTTAAATGAAGAAAGTATTTAATTAAACCACTACATAGCGTCCCATTGTCCCGGAGTCCCGGAGTCCCGGCGTCCCGGACTGGCCGGACCGTCTCAGGACCGGCGTAATTTCGGGCCCGTTGACATAACCGCGTCACATTAGGGTCGCTCCGCCACCGCAGTACACTGTCTGGCGAAACACACGGCCGTATATTTGTAGCAGAGATGCTAGCAATCGTTAGCCTTAGCCTGTATAGGCGTACATGCTATGAAACTAGGAGCATCATTACGTTAAGTGAATATTGAAACGACATTTAAACTTTGAAGGCCCATCTAACTGTTTGAGGCGACGTCAAAATACAATATAGCATGTAAAATCATAGGTCAATCAAAATTAATATGGCATCAGATGTAACTGGTTAAAACTGTGTAAAAAAACCTCGCTAAGTACACTACCTCACAGGTAGCGTGTGCATATTATGACGATAACATCTTTTACAACTTTTTGAATCGTTATATTATCTCAGAAACAGTGGCTTGTAAGAAAAAAATATTAATCCAGTTTTTATAGATAATCTTATGATCTAAAATTTTTATCTATAGTACTTTTATGATAAAACTTACCGTATGATGGGGAACTTAATTTTTTTATATATAATTAATTTTTCAACAATATATACTGATTTTCAGCTTGTTGTGATTTTATGCACCTTCACTGTAATTTTTTGGTCTAAATTGACCGGACTATCACAGCAGTGTCTCGACATAAGAACTCGCCGGAAACCTAGTAAAAAATATGAGCGTAACACACACCCGTATATTTGCGTCTCCTTTCGGCGGAAATTGCTGCTTTTGCGAATTCAATACGTTCCACATGTTCCCCCCTCCCTGCGCCCCGTCCCTCCCTCCCCCCGGGACCTAAGCTGAAGGGAAACTTTTTAATTCAAATGTAAACAGAACAAAAGTTGGCTCGCTTTAATTCAATACGTGAATTATTCATACGTACCGGTGCCATTAGTGCACGGCGTTAATATTCAGTCGTATTATCATTTTGACACACGTGTCATTCCAAACTCTATGTGTTTTACATTGAGTTACAAATTGAATGGTTGGAGTTTACGGAAGATGAGATAGAGAAGATGTGTTTTGGGGAATTGCTTACGAAGACGGAAAAGTAAGAATGATTATTATTAAGCAGGAAAGTTTTAATGGAACTTTAATTGTTGTTGAGCCCCATATCTAGAATATCAACTAGTTGATTAACAATTGGTTCCGCAGCGGGAAGTGCTTAGGATCGCGCCTCCGGTGATTGAAACAGCCGCGAGGGGCGGATATATACCTATATATTACTATATAGTACGTGGGTACATACATATCGGATCACTACACAACAAGTATTCTGTATTCATCTAGAGTTTACATAGTTTAAAAAAGACTTATAAAAATTTGAACAACAACAGTGGTTGAAGCAATGGCCAGTACCTATGAGTTTTTCAGAGCTCAAGTACAGTGATTAATCACACCATGAGCCAAAAAAGAGAGGTAGGGCGAATTGGGATCGGAGTATGTTTAAAGTAGTATGGCAATCAAAGCAGTGAAAGTGAAGCGTCGCCAGTACTTGCAACTACAATCAAACTGAGGAAATACGAACGTGCCAAATTACCCATTTGGTTGCAACCCTAGCAGTAGGGCTGCCAACTATCGATCCACTTATCGATGTTTAATCGTGCCAAAATGTAGTTGTCATCGCCGTTAAGAGCAGTTTATAATACTTTAAGTGTTTTAATGTTTATTTAATATTAAATAATAGAATCAAGCAAGCTTACGGCCGCCTGATGGTAAACGCAGCCTATAGACGCTTGCAACACCAGGGGCATCACTCGCGCGTTGTCAACCCTAACTGTATGGATAACATCATCACACTATCATAGATAACAATATAATTTAGTGTTACTCCCGCCTTTACCGCAAGCTAGGTCCGGGAGTTAACTAGGCACTCTTCTTGTTTCCAATCAGTTTCAAAAATATAAATAAATAAATTAAAGGGGGCTCTCCTACTAAAAACGTGTTTTTGGTTTTGTTTTATTTTGTTCTATGTTAATACTGGTAAAGTAGACGCTTGAGATGCACATAGGGAGTGTATTGCAATATTTTCTTAATTAATTAGCGAATTTACTATTACAAACTTATTATTTGCGATTTGTGCAATAGCCGTGTCTTGGGATTGAACGGCAAAGTAAAGTTTGTCAATTAACCTAGTTTGTAGAACGGAACCTTCCGTGTACCAGTCCAAATCGGACTTGTACACGTATTTTTATAAGTGTAATATCTTATAGTGTTTCAAGATTGATTGTTTTAAACTATCTATATACTAATACTATATACTAAGTACCTACACCTTATCAAACAATTGCATAGCAGATTTCCAGTTACATCTTAAATACATCCATTCTTTACATCCAAAGGCCTGCCTTGAGAATTTCCCTACCAAATAACAAAATAATTATGCACATCGATCCAGTAAAGCAGTCACTTATTTTACACTTGCGTGTTTGTTTACACTGTAGTTCCAAGATGACTCGTGTGACTTAAGAAGTCTGAGCTTGTGCCGAGTCAGTCCGGCTTAGAGCTCTCGAGGACTATTACCAGCCAATGACATGTGTGTCTCCAGTCGATAGCGCACGATACCTCCGCCGCGCTGCGTTACATTGCTCGCCATGAATGAATTATTCATGGCGCGCCCGCGAGCATTCCATTAACGCGCCCCTATGTAACTGAGTGCTTGCTTTAGTTGCCGACATTATTGTTCCAATGGTTTGGATAAACCTGCCATGTCTAGTTATATTTAACCTTTTATGTTTGCACTTGTACTAAGTATGGTAATCGTGTTATCACCAGTTGCATAGCCACAAAGGTCATCAGATCGCCCAGACAGCGATATTTCACACGTGATAAAATAATTTAATTAATATTGTGCTTGCGTAAATATTGTATTTGTTTTCAGTTTCACAAATTTCACTTTAAATAAATACGAATATTCAATTTTCAAATTTCAAGTCTATATCCCAGCCGTTTAGGTTGTGCGTTGATATGTCAGTCAGTCAGTTTACTCTTTTATACATATATAATTTTAAAGAGTATTTGCTTGTGTTTTAAGTGAGTTCAACGGATTGAGTTTTCAAACTTTGTAAGACAAGAACACGGCTCATCTGATTTTAACTCATTTGAATGCTTTAGTTGGACATTCTCTGGACAATGGACATGTGCGCTGGAATGGATAAGCGGTTACCGTAGCCTATTGATTCATTTGACATAATAATTGCCGAACCGTTATAATGTATGACTGTACTCCGAACTCGACAGCAACGTTTGTTTGCTTTTGAATAATTATGACTATGTCGGCAACAGCAAGCAAACAGTCGCGACAGATGTGAAGGCCAACGGCCAAAGAGCCATATGAGTTAAATACAAACAAAACACACATTCATTATACTTTAAATCCTTCCTCTTGAAGCTATCTATTGAAAATAACCGCATCAAATTGTTTTTATACTATGTAGTGGTCAATTCAAACTATTCCAAACCGCAGGAATCAGTATTATGCATCATAAGTATTGATCACGATACATTCTTATAAATAAATTATTTAGACTACACAGACACAATTAGTGCACGGGATAAATAAATGCATAGTATCAACACGATGATGTAGTGTAGATTAATATAGACATCTGTGGTTTATATAAATATTAAAAATTATATTAACACAGTAATAAAACAAACAAGTTTACGGTCAGTGTATCATTAGCTAATTATTCAAGGTGCTAGATTTGAAATACCAGTCCGCGTTGTAGTCGAACCAGTCGAGCGCGCGCTTGTCGTACCAGATGTAGGCGCCCCTGAGCGAGGCGGGCGCGTCCAGGGCGAGGTAGAGCGCGGTGTCCGCCGCTTCGTCCGGGCTGTAGAAGCCCACGCCCCGCGTCATGTCCGTCCGCACCAGCCCCGGGTGCATCGAGTTCACCGAAATGCTCCTCGCCTCCAGCTCCCGCTGCTGGATCATGGTCACTGCGCTCAGCGCCACCTTGGCCACTCTGTACGCAGCCATCGTCCCCTTATCCGCGAGGTCGTCATAGTTGAACGTCCCAGCCTTCGAGCCTTCCAAAAACCAGTTCACGAACTCGTTAACATCCTCGACCTGAAGATCCTTCTTGGACAGTCTGTCGATCCAATACTTGTTCCTGATGTTGCTGAGGTGTCCACAGTCGCTGGACACGTTCACTACGCGCGCGTTCTCTCTCAGAAGTGGGAATAGGAACTCCTGGATGGTGAGGATACTGAGGTAATCGATGTCCACGATCGCCTTTTGCTCCTCGTAGGAGTTGTACAGGTCCTTGCTGTTGGCGATGGCGGCGTTGTTGACGAGGATGTCGATGCCTCCATACTTCTCCTTTATGAAGTGACTGAACTTGGCGACACTGTCCCTGTCCCCTACGTCGAGCTGGTGGTACTCGGGGTACAAGCCCTGTTTGTTCAGCTCCTCCACGGCAGCCTTACCTCTTTTCTCATCGCGAGAAGTCAGAAATGTCACTCCCTTAAACCTCTTGCACAGACCCTTTACTATGGAGAGGCCGAGGCCCTTATTGGCACCAGTGACGATCGCTGCCATGTCTATACGCAATGGATGTAGCTTGTGAACTGATGCGAGTATTGGAATTATTCGAACGTACCTACCTACTGACACTCAGATAGTGAAGGTCAAAACATAAAATAAACTAAAATTTTATAAACAAATCGCCTCTGGAGTTTGCTCGTCTGGAGTGTTATCAGATAACACAGTAATGTTATTGTCTGAATGACAATAATGATAGCTATAATTATGTGGCTGTTGTCATGATGTAATGTCGATAGCTACTGTTCACTAACAATAAACAGCAAATATTGTGTTCTTTCTAAGTTAATAGCTGCTTGAATGAAAGCTGATTGAATGTGGTCTCAGTGACCCAAATAGTGTTCCATCAAAAACAGCGGAAGGATGATGGCATATAATATTTAGAGGAACATTTTTTGTCCAAAGTCGGTAAACCGTGGGGAGCCCTCGGGGCGGAATAAAACAAACTGATCCGATCAAGTGGAACCAATAGGGAAGGGCGCCGTAAACTGTACTCTTGTAAGTAGTGATGCAAACACTCACGGGTTTACGATTATGATTAGATACGAGATAGGTTCTCTTCCATTTTGTTTGGAACGCAACTCTACGGAAAATGAAATAACCAGGAATCTGCTGACGCGACCAATGACTCCACTCGCGAAGAACCGACGTTCGTTATCTACATAATGCAAGTTATATAGCTCCACCCCAGTGTTCAATACATTCAACATATTTTATATAAAATGGTTAGAGTTCCACCCGCTACCTTCCATTCCATCAATCCCCTGTACTGTTGTTAAAGAAACCTTTATTATGGATTCCTACGAACGCGCGGACATCCTTTTATAAATATAATATATTCATTTGAGATGAGCCACCTCTCGATACAACATAATCATGTGCTGGGTATTTGTTGTGGAACATCTACAGGGAGCAGACCTAGCTCAATGTTATTACAACTTTTTAATATAGTTGGTATTCATAATATATAACAATCTCGTGTCGCAGTGAAACGGCTTGACCGATTTACGTCATTATTTTGTGTATATTCGGTAGGGTTGAGAATAGGTAGTAATTTTTTTTCATACCCCTAAGTGTTAAGGGTGGTATACCACAATAAGAAATGAATTTTGTCCATAAATAAAATGGAAATAATTTATATTGCAAAACAACGTTTTCCGGGTCAGCTAGTTTTGTATCATTGAATAAAATTTTGTTTTCCAAGTGTGCGTCAACGATCAATGCTACAAATTGCCAATATCTTTTATAATTGCTTTACGTAAAACGAAATTTGTCCAAGTGTTTCAGACAATATAATTTACATGGAACATGATTCAGTATTCTTGTATAATTATAATGACAATAAGTAATTATGTATTTGTTCATTACCGATAATGTCGAATTTAAAGTAGGCCAAGCCATTTTAATGGAAAGAATACGTATTCAAATACACATACAAACCGAAGAGCGAACTCACATGTAAGTTTAATTTGTCCAAGGGAAGGCAACAGATGCCTCCGCAATACACAGCGGTACACCTTTGGTAAGCAGCCACTTTTTCATGCGAGAACTTTATTGCCCGCGGCGCAGCCACTGAATTTATTGCTTCCCACATGTGTGTTTAAGAAAAGTCGCAGTCGTGAGTCGCCAATCGCTTCTGACCATTAATAGGTCCCTTGGGGGCCATCCGCGCGACCCACATCCACTCCACACTCGATTACTGTCCACACAAATCGATACAACTACCTTTACTCTGAGACGACAATCGGAAATGCTATCGGTATTCGTTCTAAATTTAAGACGCGATATAATAAAATTATGTTTAGAGCTTGTCTATTTGCTCACAGAATTATCTCAAATTGCAATTTAATAATATCAATCATTTCATGAGGGATAGTGTACATTATTATTAAACTAGCGACCCGCCCCGGCTTCGCACGGCCAGCGTTAGCCATATGAGTTAAAGACCTACAACACAAATTAATTATACATATAATTATGTAAACCTTCCTCTTGAATCTATTAAAAAGCCCCATCAAAATCCGTTGCGTAGTTTTAAAGATCTAAGCATACATAGGGACAGACAGACAGCGGGATCGACTTTTTTTTATACTATGTACTGATAATGAAATTTCACCTCCTGTGTGTGTGCTTATCAATAAACGCCGAGGACGTCTGTCATTTAAAATCCCATCCCCATAAATATATTATGTTCATATTCTGAGGAAATATTTAGCAATAAGGAAACAATTCGTGACGCGTATCAATATTTCGTTATTAGTTTACGAGTTATCGAATAATATTGAAAAGATTCCCCCGAATACACAAGAAGCCAACAATAGCTCGCGCCGGATATGTGAGCTGACTAAACGGAACTTTAAATATGGCAGCGAGTCCAACAGAAGCTTAAGATAGGCAATAACCGATCGGGAAGTCTGATGTAAATATGGGGATTAAATATCGCTTGAGGGTCTCCTACACAAAGTCGATAGTTTAGGGTTCTGCGCACCGATTACTAGAGCATAATGGACATTCAATGGGGATGGTGATTGTGGAATAAATTCAGCTGAATGAGCTGTATTGGGAAGACGCACATGAATAATCTAATCTCATACTCGATGAAGGACAAACATGGCTCCAGACAGCATCCGCACTGGGGTCTCGCGAGACTGACCTCATTCTTATTGCCAGGGAAGGATAGAATATGATACAGGGCTTGTTTGTAGTCAATAAAACATCTCCAAATTCGTTATTTTTTATACTAATACGGTGACAATAATGATCGGACAGTATCATAGATCGCCATCTAATCCCAAGTGAAGCAATGCATGGATTATAGGTACCAGACAATATATTCTTATAACAAACACCCAGACCCAAGGCGAACGCAAATTTCAACGAAAATTGTTAAATCTCAGCAGCTAAGGCATCTATTTTTCAATTAACTGAATCTGGAACAGTATTGTTTGGGCCCGGTCCAACTGGATTTGGCCCAACAGTGTGCAGTTTTAAAAATCGCTCCGATGTATGCCTGAAATGAATATAAGTATTTTTAATGTGTCGCCGATTGCCGTGTGTGTACTACACCCTGCCGAGTTGATATCAAATATTTTAGAAGTTCCATCGCAAAAACATTTCCTTATCGATCATGCCACATAACAATTGACACTGAGAAACATCACTATGATAATTAAATTGAGATCACAATCACCGCAAACTAACGGTTACCCAAGAGAAGCCTGCAAGTCGAAGAGCTATTTACTGTAAAATTTTTAGTAATTTAAAGAATATTGTTGTTAATAATTCTAACACATAATAATATGAGTAATATTCATGTATCCATCCGTACGCAGGTCATCAGGCCGATGTGATATCTGTACGCAGGTCATCAGGCCGATGTGATATCTGTACGCAGGTCATCAGGCCGATGTGATATCTGTACGCAGGTCATCAGGCCGATGTGATATTAATGTATCCATCCGTACGCAGGTCATCAGGCCGATGTGATATTCATGGAGCGGGTGCAGCGCGGGCTAAGTGGCCGGATTATGTACCCTTTGGATCCCCTTAATGGGATCTAGTCGTGTACTCGAGCGATGCGTGTTCCTAACGAGAACGATTTTCTTTTCCTTTTTTGCGGATGTATGCTTTCCGTTTTCCTCATTCTAATTCTGCATGCAACCTCATTCGCAAGGAACTGAAGATCCCAACTGCAATTTTGTGGAGCGATCAAATCACAGGTCACTTCTGCTTATGATTTTGTAATGTTGATCTTTTATGGGAAACGTTTATTAATTAAGTGTGTGTATTGTTGGGATGAAAGGGTGCAAGCCGCAAATTAAACGTCTAACTTTCTAAATCAAATGAACAAATTGATTAATAATATAAAGTTACTGGTGGGAATGTATGAAGAGATTGATGATTGCAAAAGAAGCAAGAGGTGTGTAAGTGGACAGTGAAACGGTGCTCTATTCTCTCTTTCTACCTCGTGAGAGACTTGTAACTGATTTAATATTATAATGAAAGGATGATTGTCATAGAGTAACTTTTTTCTTTACAAGAGTTCCGGAGTCCCCCGGAGTGCTAGCTGATGTAACTAACCGGATAACAGTCATGTGGGGGGAACTTTGAGTACTGTGGAAACAATTACCAAGGAGGTATGAATTGAGTGGATTTAATTAAAAGCCCGCTGGAGCGGCGCCAGCGGCTCGCCCAGTGATTTACTACGGACTCGTCGACGACGCTTTATGGCCATACTAATCAGATGCCATGCCCTCCTAGCGTCATCATATAGGACGGCTTTGAGACCTCTAACATACTACGGAAACATTATTGTCAATTCGATATATGGAGACGACGAATACGTAAGTTGACATTATCTTAGAAATACGGTGATTTAGAAACTTGAAATGAGAGATGAGTAAGATTTATTTATGTATATTGCTACCCTAATACTAGTAACACTGCACAAATAAAAATAAAACTTATATAAAATCAAGATCACCATTCACATACCAGGTTGTGTATTCTGTCTTCATCAACATTGAATATAATGTTATGTAAACAACCGATAATGCGTACAAGACAGATACGCGCCTCCACCTCCCTCAACCCAGAAGTAAAACGGTGCGATTTACACAATTCACGTTGCAAATATAAAACAGATCGCTGCAAAGTGTATCAAATATGAGCCCGAGAGCCGCATTGGCTTCCCATGAATAACGTATGACCCGAGCCAGGAGACTGACTTTCATGTCGAGTTTGACTTCATAACACCCTGCACTGGCTGATATTTCATATCTGTTAGAAATATTTTATCATAATAATACATACTCAGTACTTGTTCTCGATGTCATGAGGCTCTAGGTCTAGATGTTTTACACCGATGAGCAGTCTTTGAAGTACCCTTGACTTGTTTGTCTGATAGAGATTCGGTTATCTGTAGCTATTATGTTATTAAGGCTTCGTAGATGACACTACAGATAACATTCTCGATAATAAACTATTAGTCTAGTTAGCAAAGTTCGTATATGTTCATCAATTAATAAGTCAATGTTCCCTTAATTTAATTAGACGCTACAAGCAGGTCTAATCACGAGAATCATTCAGTCATGTCGTCATGTTACAAATTTTTATTTCATCTATATTCCAAAAAGTCTAAGTTAATAATAACTCACCTTAAAAGTTGAACATCACAAGAAAGAAAGTTCCTTATAAAGGTACTCAAGTACAAAATATCATCTATAATGAAGCAGGGAGCGGGTGAAACATTGCAAGTCAAATAAAAGCACATTAGGGTAACAACCCTTTGAAACAGCTCTTTGATACACTTTGTGTAATTCTTTATGTTTTCGTTGAAATTTGCCGGAAACAAAAACTCCTTCGAAAAGTTTTGTTGGCACTTAGGCTCTTGTCATACCCTGTTTACTTTAATACTCTTTAAATATAATGAAATGTCATAAGAAATTATCATTAAATTAACCGAGACTGATCTATTATTATATGACGATCATCGAAAAATAAGAGCATCCATAAAACGATGAAAAATGACTGTCTGTTTGAGGACGCAATAAACTCAAAAACTACTGATTTTCATACGGCTTCCATCAATGGATGTAGTGATTTATGAGGAAGTTTCAGGTGTATTATTAATTATAGTTACATGTAAATTGGTCCTCAATATGACGATTAATGTTGAGGATGTAGGAATAAATCATGGCGCGCGGAAAAGCCGCTTAATTTTTACTACCCGTGCGAGACGAGGCGAGTCGCTAGTTCCGTTATAATTTTTTATTAATTTAAATATTGCGTTTTTTATTAGGGTTAAGAATGCAAGTGGTAACACCCACTACACCTTGTGTTGTGTGCGACTGTAGACCCTCATGTTATGAGAGCGACGATTTAGGGACACTTGGTGACGTTTGATTGCTCACTTCACTCTTAGAGCATTCATTATGTTGTGTTGAAACTTTGTATTTTTAAGATTTTCCAACCCTTTGAAAGGTTAAGTGTACTTGTCTGCATCCTTTTCACGCGGCCGGCGTCCCCGGTCCCTGCCGCCTGCCGCCTGCCGCTACACCGCGGCCGGGATCGTCTCACGCCCAACAGGAATGTAGGGGCTTAACCCCTCACTAGCCTTCTACACGCGACTTGCTCCATGTACAACTTACATTCAATTTCGAATATAGAACTATTTTTATAAAAACATAACAGGTTACATTTAATAAAATATATTCTGGTATTTTGAATGAATATACGTACAACATTTAAAATTGCCAGGTGTTTTAATTACTCTAGCTTTCATTTATAATATAAGCAAAGTTTAAAAGTTCCCTTCATTTTAATTATAAAATAAAATGCTAATGATGATTATATCCGCGGGATTTACTTCAGTTGCTCATTAATTAAATTCTCTGTCAAAAATAGGATAAATTAATAAGAGTAGGGTGGCGGGACTCCCGTGTTATATAAGAATTACCGGGATTATACGGGATACGACTTAATTACGGGATCCACCGAATTACACCAGCCTTCGTTTTTATATTCATTTTCTATGTGAACCTGCCTCACTGAATATGATGATAATATTTGAAATGCGCATTTGAGACCGAACCGAAATATTGGTATTTATTGTTCGGCACATGTTGTGGGGGTTGCGGACAAAGCTGTGGCTCCTTGAGGCCCGGGTGCTGCGCTCATAAGCTTTTTGAAGAGGTAACACGACGGCTGGTTGGAGGTCACGTGACATGGCTCGCTCAGTGAATCAAAAACAAAAGTCATTTATTCTGTTTAGACCCTAATAAGGGACTTATGAAGGTCTAAACTACCAATTGTAATACCTACTATTATTACAGTTTGACAATACTTTACATAATTGTTAATAAAACCCCGTTTACTAAATGTAATATAAGATATTCGCCTGACGTTGCTTCGCACTGCACTGACACTCAATATTTATATGATAACTTGCCACTTTTCGTGAGCATGTATTATATGCCTCTCTTCTGAGAGAGAAGGTGAATCGTTCACGTTCCCCACAACTTTAGCTTTACTAAAGATTCCTATTCCAGTGAAACGTATTGCCGCAAAATAATTCCCGGAGTAGGTAGGGCGTGTAATGCCCTCAGTACCCCACTAGTACCCCACTAGTAGTACCTACACGGCAACGTTTACCCTGTTCAGTTTTTATTTACCCTGCTCAGATTTCCGCTTCGCTCGCCACATCCGTTGCGCGACCATAATTATCCTCCAATAGGCAGGCTCCGCTCTAGTCGGTAGTACAAGTTAAATTAACATTTGGTTTGTGATAACCTTTGTGTATTTAATAGGGGTTTGATTTCAACTTGGTGGATTCAGAAGTTGGTGTGTTTTAGAGAGCTCTGTATTATAGCGAGTGCGCGGATGTGACCGAGATAGATTGCTTGCATAACACACGACACAGACAAAACATATACAACTTATCTTTCTTGTTCATTTACTATGGGATGCTAAATTGATCCTGAGCATATTTTAATTAACTTTAGCATACGATAGACCATTGGTCAAATAAAGTACCTTCTTATAACAAAAAGTCTCAGGCAAAAGCTAGCTTAGAAATTTTAATACGCTCATATATTGTATTTTTAAGTCGGTTCGCGAGAGTTTTACAATACAGCGAGCAACGTACAATGAGCCCTTGAATAACTTTGAAAACAATTAGCAAGCAAAGAGTATTTATACTACAATAGAAACTGATCGGAACTTCACGGAAATGGATTAATTAATTTTATTAAATCAGAGTTCAGTCTTCATTTTAGAAGGAGTTATTATAATTATTCCAAATCAGAGAACGCGGAAATCACTTAGGATTCCGTGTTCTGTAATCAACATTATATAGAACTAGCGGCCCGCCCCGGCTTCGCATGGATATATTGTATAGCCTATGTTACTCAGTGATAATTTAGCTTTCTAACGGTGAAATATTTTTTGAAATCGGTCCAGTAGGTTCGGAGCCTATTCAATACAAACCCACAAAAATACAAATCTTTCCTCTTTATAATATTAGTGTAGATGTAGATATTTTTATCAATTTACTTGTCACATAAAATATTATCTAAGGGTTTATTTATCAGTAATTTATTAGCATTATGTACATATAACCTGTCGTAGGCTGCCGGCTGTCAGACCTCACATCTATCACAGAGCGTCGAACTATTATATTACCAAATAAGGTAAAGGAGATTGAAATACCTGTCTCATACCCCCGAATTTCACAACCGATCAAACTGTAATTATTATAGTATAGGTCCTTAACTATGAGACATCACTAATTTATCAATAGATCCTTTAATGATTGTCAAATGGTTGGGACTAATGCCAGGGAGATGGTGATGATGTCATGTAATAAAGGTTGAGATTCCATGAAACGCATGGATCTAATCTGAGCCGGGCGCCGGCGCGCCGCACGCAATCCGCGCGTGTAATGGCGTGAGGCGGCGCGCTCGTACGCGTCGGAGCGTTCAACCGCACGTAAAGCGTTTCTCTATTCAAGCAGAACATCATAAATATTACATTAGTTTAATATCTCTTTTATATCCTAAAGACTCTAAACATAACATTAAAATAAATACACCAATTGTGATGGAAAGGCACAGAGTGAATCATTGTATGAAGAGACTGCTGAAAGTAGAAGAAGCAAAAGATGTGTGCAGGAGTGAAATGGCGCTCTATACTCTTTGACTACTCATAATGATGATGCATGATATTTACAAATACATTAATATTCAGTTGTATAATTATAATATTATTTGGGAAGCTACAAAACTCAAGATCCAAGGAAAATGTCCAGTGTCAAATGCGATTTAGTTAATATACTTAGTCAACAATTATCTCCGCGTCCAGTCAGATAGATATTTCCGAGTGGATTTGTGTACAAAGCGCCTCACAGGTCAATAAAGCAGACCGCAGCTGTGGAGGCCACTGCGGGCAGAATGGCGCGTGTCTAATGAGGCGGAGGGCGCGATCGCACGCGCGGCTGCCTCTAACGATGAAATATGTGAGCCACTGTTTACGGAAATGTTTGCAGTCGACCGGCTGTAGCGGTGTTTAGTGTTGATTTGAGGCCATTATAATACCTAGAGCCATATGTATTGTAGTCATTTACATGTCGAGTGTACTGGCGCTAGGCTTCAAGAGTGGCGATCTAGGTTTGAGCCCTTTAAAAATGACCATTTACTATGCTTATGAAATTTCATCTTTTAATAATGGCTATAGCCAAGGAAAGTAATTTTCCCGAATGCTGAATGCGTCGTAATCTAATTTATTTGAAGGAGAAGTCACCCGGAGACCCTTTTGGAATGTCGTGAAAATTCAGTGCTAACCGTTACATGGTTGCATTAGTATAAATCAAAGTGATTAGCTGCGTGTAATATTACCCTTTTTATTTGAAATCATACTAAATAAAATTAACAATGAATGAAAAATGAAAATCATTTATACAATTTAGGCACAAAACCTTCTGGGAAGATTGTTGAAGTGGAAACAATAGAGTATAATGCTGACTTTAATATAAACGAACGTTAAGAACCGCTTGCCGTACCTATTTGTAATGTTCGTAGGCGATTTTGTTTTTGGAAAATTAGAATTGTAAAAGCTTTTTATACAGTATAGCAGCTCTGCCGCTCTCTGGGGTCCTGATACTAAACGAAGGCTCGGCTTTGTATGGAAGTGAAGAGAAGACTAGATCTCAGTTCTTAGCTGTGTCCACCTGTTCCTACCCACCGACATTCAACTGAGAGCAACAGCGGTAATAAATGACGTTAATGGATTTATACAAATGATAAATGAAGAGTTATCCACTATCTTCGCTCTGAGAGACAGTGTGCTGAGGTGCCAGCAAATTAAAAGGGCCCATTATTTATGGCGGCAGTAGTGAGCAGCCCTCCGTCGAGTCTCGAGCACGAGCGCAGCGGGAGCTGCCACGCTGGGATTACTGTGACGAGGACACAAGTCATGAGCGAACAGGGGCTTTCCGTAAAAGGGACATAGGACATCATCCATGTTTCATAGAGATTTGGTCCAAATCTGAAAGTGTCGGCCAACGGTTTTTTGTATATTCTGTTAGAGCTTGTCCGTCCGAGCATTTATTAGGTACTATGGCAACAAAGTTGGACATTACAGGACACTTTCATTGGTTTAATTATTTTGAATTCCTATTGCCAACAAAATGTACGAAAATACTGATTTTCGAACTGAAATAAAATCGAGGACATAGGTCCCACAGCTTTGGTGCCATAGGAATATATTATGTTCAAACGGGCCAGCTCTAACAGAATATAAAAAATGCGTTGGCCGGCACTTTCAGATTTGGACCAAAATGGATGATGTCCTTTATACGGATGCATTATTGCTGGAGCTATCCTCCAGTAACTCAAAGTTACTCTATAATACTTCAAAAATCTATAATAATAAAAACAAGCTGGTACAAGGTATAGTGAAGGCTAAAAACTATAGAAATTTGTTTTGAAGTTATTTGGTTTGCAGACTAAAGGACCCAGATATTTGGTCATACATGTTGCCGAAAGTATAATTATAGGCTAATAAAGTTGTGTGTATAGACAATATATTGCTAACGCTCTCTGCCTATAGCTTGGCACAGCGCTCGACAGGGCACTGGTGCTGGTGTCACTATGAAAACGCGAAAAATATCGTTCACCAGTGTGGGACTGGGAAGCGTTTGTTTGTCACTCATTGTATCGTGTTATTGTACGAACACTCGGGTACCTATATGAACCATATATCAACACACCATTTAGCTGGTCTACTAGATTGATGGCGGAGGGACCCTGCACATGTGTCGTGTATGAAGAGAGATCTAACAACACCAAACAAAAAAATCTAAAATTAGCGGTTTTTTATAATACATTAAAAATATGACGTGTAAAAAAATGTTCACAGGTATGCATGAGTCCAGAAAGGGGTGAGAATATTAATAAATATAATTCAAGGGGTATAAAATACGTGTACTTGGGTGCAAAAGTGTACAAACAAACTTTTTAAAAATGACAATTCCAGAATACATTGAGTTGGTCATATCCTCAGGTCAGGTCATGCCGTTCCCGCTTCGCATGCTGGCGACCAGTTAGATCATGTTAGGTGTACATCGGTCTGCGTTATTCTCGCTTTGTTTTGCAACAGTCGCCGTGCCGATGCAGTGACGATGCGACCCTCAAATCCTGCTCCTCAATACAAACTATTTTATATTGCCATTTAATTTGGTAATTTTTCATGTAATTTAATCTTATTGGTATACTGTTCATTGGTTTGTAAAGCAACTATTTGCTAGAGTATTCGTGTCCTAGTAGGTAGCTGCAGTGCATTAGCGATATAGCCAGCTACGATAACCTCCGCGCTATAAAACGAATTGATTACAATATTTACGACACAAGCTGAAGTAAAAACGACACAGCGCAGCTCAGGACAGTAGAACCATAACAATACATTATCACAGTCGTAAATCTGGTGCTAATGAGCTCGGAGAGTTATGATAATGCGGGATTAGGACACTGCAGTGCGCTTAACTGTGGCTTTGTCATTCTAAACATTTGGCACCGTGTCTTATGCATTCACCACTCCTGAACCAAATAGGTAACCGCATTACGTTATCCTAATGGTATCCTAGAGGAGCTTTAGTGTCTTAACTCACCGCAGAAACACAATACTACATCAGAGTACTGCTATTTGACTGCGAATTCCTGTAAGGTGGTACTCATCCTAGTCGAAAGGCCCCATTTTTATCTTTAGTTATTGACGCTAGTGACAAAACCAAGAGGGGTATATATTGTTGAAGTTAAGATTAATTCAATTGAACAAATTAAAATCAAAACTCATTTATTCAGTTTAGGCCTTAATAAGGCACTTATGAAGGTCTAAATGATCACTGGTAGGGAACATACTGTTTAGTTGGTAAGGGATCTGGTGGTATACAGTCCGCCGTCCGCCCCGACAATAACATAATGCTGTCCGCGACAACCGCACACCCATCCATTGGCGCCCTTGGCACCGAGCCAGCGCTTGTCTCAAAGCACTAAGGTTCACAATACTCCAAGAATTGGAAGTAAACATTTGCGGGGTTCGGAAACTCAGCCGATTAGCTGCCAGCGAGGTTTTAATGCGAGTTTATTGTTGTTTCAATATAAATCACGTATGGAGAGGAAGCCATTACCGCATTGAATGAGGCGTCTCCTTTAAAGATATGATCAATTTTAAAATATATTATTCATACCCCAAAAGTGGTAACACAGCAAAGCTACGGCCCTACGTGATTTTATTTATAACGGTAACGGTGATGGTAGGCGGTTACCGTAGCCTATGCCGCTCCATAGGTATCTCTGGTACAGCCGATCCTGCAATAATATCTTACCCTCCTCATCCTGTACCTACTCCTTAATTTTCAATGCAGATATATATAGATCTCCAAGCGACGTGTGCGACCAACGCTGACTGTAAATTGTTAAGCAATCCTATCGATACAGAAGACAGAATAGGAGCAGGTATTTATCAATGAGAGTAGAACAAGTATCGGCTACTTATACAGCAGTCAGTGTCATCCGCGCTCGAGACACGGGTTCGTGTTTTATTCAACGGACAAGCACCGGGCGAACATTCGGCTTGCACTCAAAGCATCGATAAAAAGATCAAATCGATGGGAAATAATGTTGCCGTCAAAGATAATAAAGGGTTTTGTGTACTTGAACTTGACTTCTATTGTTATTTTAAACTTCATACAAGGTTATATAAAGAGGAAAGATTTGTATGTTTGTGTGTGTGTATGTTTGTATTGAGCAGGCTCCGAAACCAATGGACCGATTTCAAAAATTCTTTCACCGTTTGAAAGGTACATTATCGCTACATAGGCTATATATCATATTGATACGCGGGCGAAGTCGCTGGGATAACAGCTAGTCTATAATATATATATAGATGTCACAAAGATAGTGAAAGCATATGACCAGTCTTCGTGTGCGAATGAATCTAAGGCTTTTTAGAGTAAACTCTGTGCTAGCACGGTACTACTGCTAGCAAACTCAATTTAAGCCCGACTAGTAGATGAGTGCTAATTTAGTCTAATCAGATAATATATTTTTTCCAAACGGGAAACTCCACTACATTCTGCTTTTTTTATAATCGTTAATATTTTCCATAGATGTGACGAGTTAAGTTGTTCAATCCACGCTGGGCTAGCAACTAGCAAGGTGAGCTGTGTTTCCACAGATATAGCATTTGTTTTATACTTCAATTAAATCAGTCCACCTGTTTGTTAGCCCGCTGTCCGGGCGCGCGGCGTCGGGCACAATAAACAGGAATTTAAAGAATAGTTTGTAAATGAATTTAAGAGTAGGGAAGGCCGGTCGCTCGCCAAGTTTGTTCAGTGCAGTTAGTTGGTCTGTTACACTTTGTTCTCGAGAAGGAAGTCGCCGGGTTCTTAGATAATGTATACGGAGGGATCAGCTGGTTTTCATTTAAGGGGATTTATTTTACCGCACTGTGCTTTTCCCCGTGTTATGCTCGCCATGAAATAAGAGAAGGAATATATTTTAACGTGTACTAAACTAATACCAGTACCAACCCTAGATACTTGCTATCAAATTATATAAATCCTTCCACCAAGTAAGTGATCAGTCGACCACTTCGCAGCATTTAAATAGAAATATACAAAAAACAGTTTACGATCGAACAACAAACAAACAAATGAAATACAAATGAGAATCCAGAAAGAATCGCTAACAATTGGGAAATGATCCGAAACTCGCCAAATTCACATTACAAGTTTTACAATTGGCACGCGCCGGATGAATAAGACATGAGGACTTGCCAGATATTATGCAAATGTCTTGCGAATAAAAGCGACACCAGAGCCACTGGCGGCGAGTACTGATTCGTGTCGCGAAGATGAAATTGTGCTTTTATATATTGCTTACTATGTTTGGACATTTGTTTGCTTGAATAAACTTAAGTACGAACTCGAGCGGATAATATCGTGCTCTAGAAAGTGTCCCAGCTTTGTAGAGCGCTGTCTCTATCTTTGTAGAACGCTGTCTCTGTTATTGTGAATGACAGAACACAGACAAGTCTTCGACAAAACTGCACTCGGGTATGTGATGTGTTATCTACCGCCGCGTCCTCTATTACCAAATTGAATGTCCCTTACATAATTTAACGGTCGGATAATTAACTTCATCATTGATCAAATAATTTGATGCTATTCCAAGTGATTGTTAAAAGTGTTAACGAAGTGATAATCGAACCTGAGATCCCCGACGCATAAGAAGTTGGAGGTGTAATTATAAATGTACCATCCGGCCAAGTAGCCGAGGCGCGCCGCGACGCGGAGGCCGCCCGGCTGTCAGTCAGTGTTCGCCAGCTCACTAATCACATCAACCACTTGAGGCGGCAGAGTTTTGAACTAGCAACACGCAAAGTTTTTGCTTGGCAACTACAGTACCAATATATCACTGTATAACCGCTTCAATATATATATTATTGCTACTAGCTTTTGCTCGCGGCTTCGCACGCGTGGTATAGTGAATAAGTCAACATGTACCTATATCCGAATGATAGCAATGATAGATATTTTCATGCGTTTAACATAAAAAAATACGGATTTCCATACAACATTTCACCCCCTATGTTACCCCCCGAGGGGTGGAATTTCAAAAATCCTTAAACAAGTAACTATATTTTTTTACTGAAAGGCCAAATACCTTTCATGCGTTTAACATCAAAAATTACGGATTTTCAAACAAACTTTCATCCCCTATTTAACCCCCTTAGGGGTGGTATTTCCAAAAACCCTTCCTTAGTAGATGCCTACGTCATAAAAGGTACCTACTGTCGAAATTTCAAGTCTCTAACCCCAGCCGTTTAGGCTGTGCGTTGGTATGTCAGTCAGTTTCTTCTTTTCTTTGGTTCTGAATTTGCTTGTAAATTATACTGTAATAAGGATTTTTTAGTCTATTGTATGCGGGTATGTACATCAGTTTTTCTGCGGTTCTGATAAAACCATTAATTACTTTTGTCTGTCAATCTGAAAGTTTCAAACTGAGAGCATTGATTTACTATGTGCTAACTAATGTATGTAGTAAATAATGTCTCAGACGCAGGTAGGTACCTCACAATGTGCGAATCCAGATCTCACTAACATCTATACTTGTCGCGGAATCGAAAACCTTTAATTATCTATAATATAAAAATGAATCGCTGAATGTCTTGCTAAGCGCAAATCTCGATAGCAGCTGAACCGATTTCGCTAATTCCTTCTTTACAATATTCCTTGAAGTACGAGGATGGTTCTTACGGAGGAAAATAAAATTGCCTGAAAAAGTCTTAAAAACGGGTAGACAAAATATTTTATAAATGTCTACCCGTGCGAAGCCGGGGCGGGCTAGTATACTGTATATGTCAATATAAAACCTATTCTTCATCAGATGTGTAGTCTTAATCACACAATAACTGATTAATTAGGTTAGAAGGTGTCCAAAAACGTTTTCTATATCACCTATCTTATCAAGATCACCTTGCAAACAGGTTGCCTAGTTATAAAGAACGCCTTGCACGCTACAGCATTCATCCCTTGGCCAGTAGACGCAAGCTACTTTAGTTTAGCTACTAGATTTAGTCTTCTTACACAAATTAATTAATGGTAATTTGGATTGCGGTGATCTACTTGCCGCTGTTAACATAACTGCTCCTACCCGTTTGCCTAGGAAAAAATCATTTGGCCTATTAATTCCATCTTCATTCCGGACCAACCTCGGGTATAATTCCATTATGCCAAGACTCTGCAGGTTGCATAATACACTATCGAAAAGCAATGACCTTGACTTGAGTTTGTCTTTATGCAGCTTTAAGAAGTTGCTCCACAAAAATCTATCGAAATTTCTCATTAGTTCCTTTTAAAGACTTTTCAATTTATTTTTATCTTATTTTAGTTTAATTTATATCAATTTATGTTTACGATAGTCACGAGTGTATTGTTTCTCTCCCTTTATATTATGTTACTTGGTGTGGAGGGTGACACTAATTTTGTTTAATTTGAATGTTGTGTTCTTCTTTAATTGTTGGAACATCCAAAACTAAATTGTGTACCTGATTTTTATAAATGTGTAATGTATCTGATGTTGAAGAACCAAATAAATAAATAAATTAATTAATAACAATAACGTCACCCAGATAGTTGTGATAATGATCTAGTAATTAAATGTACATACGACGGCTGCGAATTAGTGAAGCTCCATATACCTACATTATAGAGGGCGCGCGGTAATCCCGCAATACGCTCAATGTATGTACAGATTAGCGTAATTACATGAGAGAGATACAGCGCCCGAACACAACTGTCACTGATCTGTGACTTACGTCGCCGATATTTATAAATATTGGTTATGACACACACAACAATTATGTTGACTATATTTATAAATATTGGTTATGACACACACAACAATTATGTTGACTATATTTATAAATATTGGTTATGACACACACAACAATTATGTTGACTATATTTATAAATATTGGTTATGACACACACAACAATTATGTTGACTATATTTATAAATATTGGTTATGACACACACAACAATTATGTTGACTATATTTATAAATATTGGTTATGACACACACAACAATTATGTTGACTATATTTATAAATATTGGTTATGACACACACAACAATTATGTTGACTATATTTATAAATATTGGTTATGACACACACAACAATTATGTTGACTATATTTATAAATATTGGTTATGACACACACAACAATTATGTTGACTATATTTATAAATATTGGTTATGACACACACAACAATTATGTTGACTATATTTATAAATATTGGTTATGACACACACAACAATTATGTTGACTATATTTATAAATATTGGTTATGACACACACAACAATTATGTTGACTATATTTATAAATATTGGTTATGACACACACAACAATTATGTTGACTATATTTATAAATATTGGTTATGACACACACAACAATTATGTTGACTATATTTATAAATATTGGTTATGACACACACAACAATTATGTTGACTATATTTATAAATATTGGTTATGACACACACAACAATTATGTTGACTATATGGAATGTTCACATCTGTGCCGTTTTTCTTCCGATCATTGTAAATTATATTATATCTTTAGCACATTGTATTATTGCTTGATTGGTATTATTGCTACCATGATTCGACTTTGCCACCAGAGAACAGAACTATATTATTCAATTAAACTGGGGAATAAGCTCCCCGCCGTGGTTTCCCAAAGAAGTACAGCATGGGGTTCTTCAAGAAGGGTGTGAAGAGATTTTTGAAGGGCGTTGCAAGCGTCCATCCGGCTGCGGTAACCGCTTCCCATCAGGCAGGCCCTATGACAGTCCTGTAGTTGTCACTCTTCCTATAACACAAACTATATGATGTAAGCCGGATTGCGATGACGGATTGCTCGGGATTATCATATTTGTAAGAAACACCGCGACACCAAGATTACAGCAATTGTATCCTGTGTGTATGTGATGTGATCGATAGGCCCGCGAGCGAGCCACGAGGTGTACAACGGACCCGAAAACATAGCTATCGGTGTCATATGTTCGCCGCTCAATTTCTCATTTCCAGGAGAAAGGCCTGCAGCTCGCCTGGCCGGGGCAGCGCTGAATGCGCCGGGGCTGATTGATGAGGCCCCCTCGCCCCCGCCCACCGTGCCCCCCGCTCGAAGGCCCCCTCGCCCACTATTCATGGCCCGATCATAAATTAACTGCACTCATTTGGCGGCCGCACAATAAAACGCCCGGAAGGAATATTCAAAAGCGATTGTTCTGCTCCACTTGGTGGACCGATTATGCTGTCAGCTCCTTTTTGTTTTGGAATTTAATAAGCTTATCTATTCAATGCTGGCCTTTATGTCGTGTGTAATGAAGTTTTCTCTTGTTTCTTAAATGTCGATGCAACTGAAAATTCTGTCTCTTTTATTTTGTATATTTTATTGTATAAATTCCAAAGAGGTAAGCATGGATTGCAAATCTGAAAAGCTGCTTGATAACAGTCCTTACGAAGTTTGTACGAGCGGAGTGAGGGTAATCCTAAAGTGTACGGCTGGCGCCGTGCTATGTCGCTGTAACACAATTTCGTAACAAAATTTACTTAAGCGATTTATCAAAACCTTTAGAAGACTTTACCTTATCTAAAGCTCAGCGGAAAAAGTTGAAAGATAACACGGGGGCGGCGTTAAATCCAGAAGTATTCCTTGGGAGGATATGTCACAATAAAGATCAGTATAATTTGGTCGGCGGAGCACGGCGGCGGTTAATTCGCAACTTCCCGACACGTTGGGCATTAAAAGTTCCTTGCGAGGATCCAGGCTTCCAATACCACCACTTAAAAACGACTTAGCTATCGCACTATCGGCCGATCCGAGCCTCGTATCGGGAATTTATTGGACTGAAACTAATAAATCGGTAAGGAGTCATTTGCGGCCGTCGCCTCGCCCATTGAATGGGAATCGGCTCTTTACAAGGTAATGAACGATCCTCCGTTTATTGCAAGTGGATGTTTATTAAACTTTAGTTTCATATTTGATGTAAACTCGGATACTACATGTTCTATATTATATGAACTTTACTTACGGAACATTGTAAACGTTGTTATGTTGAAGGTGCCTCAACATGCCCCGTCGCCGATGTTCTCGCGGGACCCATGTTCTGGATGGAGCGTCGCGTCAGTACAGTGTGCACATACATTGTTCATCCAAAAGTACAAGAATTAATATTCCGGAACTATAAAACCTTTTTATATGCATTACTAACACTTGTATGAATACCTGCCGTAACATGTCGTATGCGATTCATATTAATCAGAGCAACCAGAACGATCAATCAAATGACGCTTCTACTTTGTCGTGTATCATTTCTGCGGTAAATAACATTTCCAGGGGTCACCTGGAATGTACTGAGCTGCCAGTGAGGAGATCTGGCTGTGTACTAGGCAGCATAACGGTATTCGATCCCTACACTTAATAACAGGTCACCCCTAGCAAGCAAGTATTGTTGACAATGGAGGTTGTACGTCTAGCGTAGCGGTTGTATTCTCTTGGCTTGTACGCTAGTTTGACAACCTAGTCGGAAGTAGCTGCCACTAAAAAGTTATCTTGTATTAAAATTTTAAAAAAGGTTACTGAAAATAATATTGTTAAGTAAACATTTCCAAATTTCACTTTCATCGCATTTAAATACGAAACCTCTCGCTGAGGCGCAATAATGTACGTATCGCTTGACATGCAAGGTGTGAACACACAGCCCTGTAGGGAGGGAAATAAATATACTAGTTAGGGGAAGATGGGCTTTATTAAAACCTTTTCTCTTCGACGATAAAATCATCATAGTTGACAGATATCCACGACGACTCGCTAATATGTACAGTACTATATCGATACATACATACATATAGTAATACTATCCTAATAGTTATCGTATATGTACAGAAACACCGTGTGGCATATACATTTAATTACTTTAGGAATTTAATTATTTTTTTGACATTAACAATTTAAGTTATCGATACGGGTCTAACTTAATATAAATATTTCCATACAAAAGATCTAATACCTATGTTTAATATATAATATAAATACGAGCGGAGTTAACAACTGATCTCTGTAAGAACAATACGAAGGGAACCTAATTGACTGGAAGTATCAAGTAATTACTGTGGTCAATATAATAATTATACTCCGAACAAATAAACAATGGAACAGACTAATGCCATACATTGGTCAGGAGGTAGATATTATATTACACTATTGAGAGACTGGCACACGATATCATACTTTATTTAAATCGCGGAAGAGCTTAAAATAGCACTTTGAAATAATTACTCATTTAAAGGTTGTCCTTCTCTCACCATGAATTTCACACAAACATTTTAGATATTAATTCTATACGAACCTCACAGAGACGTCTCCCTGAAAATGTATTAGTGGCTCAACTAATGAAGTGGTATTTAACGCTCGGAGGCTACGTTATAATCGATAGAGAGCGTACATCGATGCATCGATAATCGGCTCGTTTGCGCTGAGCGAGCTAACTCGGTATCTCTCACGGTCGGTCGGGCGGGTCACTAGTGTTAGGACTAGTCTCGGGTCGGCTGCACTCGGCTGCTCCCTCAGAACTCGTCTAGACCGATATCTCCTGTATCTGGACTCGCTTCTTGGCCGGAGCGCCGCTGGCGGGCCTCTCTTTGAGCTCTGACTCGCTGCTGCGCTGTGGAAATCCACGGTTATGTTACTAAGCGTACCCACTTAAATAATAATCATATATCTTCACGCCTTCACACAAGGGGGACCCGAAGGGGTAGGCACCGAAGATTGGGTGTCAACGTGACAGATGGTGAGTCCGTCGCCGTCTCTTAGGCACTACATACGTCCTTGAATTTCTTCTCAGACTTACGCAGGTTTCCTCACGATGTTTTCCATCACCGTAAATGTTATTATCTAGATAAAAGATCTACAAGGTATCTTTGGCTGAGCAATTGTTATTAAAAATACAACATTAAATATAATTCAATAAACTGTGCAGTTCTGTTCAAGAGAGGCGGAGTCAATTAGATTCAAACAGGGAGTTTCTCCTTAAGTTGGTATGTATACAAACTAAGAAGCTCTATAACCAACAGTTTACAAACTAAACGGATCGCTTACACGATAATTAAAGCAATCAAGTAAGTAATCTGGTACAAAATATTCACTGGCCCGCCGCCGGTTAATTAATTCTAATTGAATGATGTATGGCAGCGCCGCACGCCACCACGGCCTCCTACACTAGCAAAGATCCAGCCACAGAACAATATTCAATACAATTTGCATTTTGGGGTAGATACCAATGTGCAAGACTACGTTAATAAAAACAAGTCAAGAAACAGCCTTAAAGGAGTCTCATCAAACTGTATTGAAATTCGTTCGTCATCAAAAATTATGCTAGCAAGTGAGTGCAACATAATTCTGATGAACTGCGAGAGGAATGTATGCAGTGCATTGTGAGTGTATCTGCTACGTTGATGGTTTATCAACGTGATAATGTATCGATAAACACAATTAAAAAGACTTAAAAAAATTTAACTTATTGAATGTGTTTTAATATGATTTAAATTGAATAAATGTTGTTGATTGTGATTGTGTATGGTGAGGGAGGCGCTGCAGTGTTCGTACCTTGAGCGTGCTCTTGCGAGGAGAGGGGACGGAGGGGTCCGCGGCGAGGGAGCCCGCGCCGCCGCGGCTGCTGCAGCTGCCTGGAGGGGACCATATCACCAGGGATGCCTTATTATACACAGCTATATAACTTACTTCTATATCACTACGACATTTTCTACGTTTAGTAAATATTCTGGTGTCCCGTACGTATTTTACATGCCAGGTGATAAAAATATGTCTGGACTTGTAGAGTTTAAATCTTAATTACGAGTATCAACTAAAATGTTTGGCTACGTGAGTTTTAGTTATTAATTATAGGTATCCGACATCATTTATAAATATGATTAAAATATGAATCATTTTAATTATAGGCTGGTCGCAGATTTGACGTCAGTGGTGTCTTGAAGTCGAAAAGATATCGATACCGTTTTCTACTAATTGATAATATCATCAATACCGCGGTCCTGGTTCCGAAAGACACCTTGGATTTTATAAATATCTTGAGGAGTCAATCGGGACCACGCATTTGTCCCAAACGCCAGTTTAAAAATAATAATTTTGCGCGGTCCGACGGGACCACGAATATATAAGGAGAAATAAATATGATACATAAAAATAACAATACGAAGAAAAACACAATTCTGTTAACAAATATCTCTATTACGATGATAATGTTATGTAAAATGAAATAGGCAATTTACAAAATAGGCTCGTGTGACGTCAGCATATCGCCGGAGTCAACAAAGTTGTAAAAGTTGAGCCAACAGCTGTTAAACGGCTGATACCGCTATATGTTAACTGCCTTATGAGACGGGTGTAGCAATATCTGCCGGGCCGTGGAGGGGCTGCCATTATAATGTTAATGCCGACGTGCCCATCGGTGTGCAATAATAGAGCAACCCGCCGTGGCAGCTATGGGGAGCTATGGGGAGCTATGGGGAGCTATGGGGCTCGGCAAACAAGGAAAGCTAGTGATGCCAACTTTGGCAAATAGTAACGACATAGCCTTATTCAATACTAATGTGGATCCATTGATTGTAAGTAATGTCGGTCCATTGAACATGGTAATGATGGTGATGCTCCTATTGTCCTTCAGTGTGTTATTACTGGAGATGTCAGCGCTGGTGACCGGCCGCGTCATAACTATCAACTTCCGTGTATTTACGGACGCCGGAGCAAATAAACTCACTTGCTTTATCCCGAGGCTCATCGCACGAATAACGAACCCTTTCCCATTAAATGACTTATTTATTAGTTCCGCTCGTGATCACAAGCGGGTGCACTTTACGGTAACGCCGCTTCGGAGCTCGGCGGCTCGTCTGTCTGTCCATGCATCACTTATTCATATGCCCTATTGGAAGCCGGTTGTTTTAATACTTTATCTTGCCATATTCCCACACAACTTTGTTTACTTACTGCGAGCAAAGTTATAAGCTTACTAGAACTTTTTAGGATGTTTGTTGTAAGTGCTAATTTTGCATAAAGAAGAACATCTCAATTGTTAATTCGCTATTTGAGATGGCAAACATTAAGGTCAAGTATTTAACATCCCAAGTTCTAAACTAAACGGTGAATTCAGGCGCTCTGATTTTAGAGACACAGATGTAGCGTAAACAATCACGTGGCGTCCAAGGCAAATAAATGTACCTAACACGGAATGTATATAATTTAATAATACATTAGCAGAGTTATAACTTATCTATCTGAGGTCCAAGTTTTGCTTTGTTCTAATTAATTTAGCTTCAACCCGGTGTTGTAGCGAGTTGAATGTTATATTCGCTGAAAGTTGCGGTGGGAACTAACCTAACGCTCGCGCTGCCGATAAATCTACGCTACACTGCGGCTTGCAGAACAAAATGTTTTCATTCATCACGCTTACTTGGATAACAATACAATAACTCAGTATTGTAAATGACGAATTTTCTTTGTAACAGGCTAAACATAATTGATTTGTCTTTCGTAGGCCCTGATGGACGGATGCTATCTCAATCCCAGAGGCTGAGTCAGTGAAAATGTCATGCAATAGGAAATTTGAAGAATGAATGAAATACATGAAAATCACATTAACCATAATCCCTTTCAGTTAGACAGAGAGAATAGATCGCTATTCGCTTTCTTATTCGCGTTGCCTTGCATACCACATCATCTGATTCTTGTACATTCATCAATATGTTCATACATTCCTACGGTTCCGGAGTACTCTTTACCTGCCTTCATACCCTTTATTACATGAAGTCAAATTTCAGTCATTGATGTAATTTTTCACGTGTGTTTGTAGAATAAATATGATTATAATAATTCAGTGTTTTTGTTACAATTTTACTATAAGTAATGTATATGGTACTGTTCTGACCGTCCCGCCTCGGCCGGCGCTGTGTGGCGCGCCGCCGGCCCCGCTGCAGGTAGATCCCGGCGAACACCAGCACGTTCAGCGCCAGCAGGAAGCACCCGGCGCCCACTGTCACCCCCAGCGCCACCGTATAGCTGCACAACAGGATACCACACACATTGCTCCTTTAATACCACTATAGCAGCTAACTGTACCGCAGCCGCAGCAGGTGTTCCCAAAGGAGTACAGCATGGGGTTCTTCAAGAAGGGTGTGAAGGGATTGTTGATGGGTCGACTACGCGCGACTTATACTGTAGCCGCTTACCAACAGGTGGACTTATGCTTGTTTGCCAACTTAATGGTATAATAAATACAAAAGGAATCATTCTCGGATCATTCAAAAACGAATCACATGAACAATACAATATTCCACATTTCAGCGTAACTTAAGCTGAATATCAGTTGTACAACTCTCCGACAATCACAGAGTTCACCGACCGGCGCTCGCGGCGGAACTACAGAGCAATTACTACATGTAGTTGAGGAATGGGCGACATTACTCGTGGAGTGGTGCAAGTCCGGTTAATTCAGACCGAAGTTCGGGACCATCCATTACTATTATCAGCGGTATCCAGTTGCGTCGGGGAAAAAAGCTCCCCAGAGAAATGGTTCCCATTAAGACATTATTTGCGAGACAAAAAGGGACCGACTTCAGAAAGGTAAACAACTAGGTAAACACATTAGCGAGATTACAAGTCTCGTAAAATGCGGCGATCCGTCTTGTTTAGTGTAAGAATGGTCTGGAGCCGGCGCGGGCTGGATACAATGCTGCGCCGGCGACGGGGCACTGGCTCATATAAATATTACTACCACGGCTAGATAGACCCTGAGAGTCGCATGTAGGATATTCAATCCTACTGACAGCTTTGAATTATTTTAGTCTTAGGTAGAATCGCAACTAAAGAATAAACGTACACATATATCATTTCACTAAGTTCCTTACGAGGTAGGCAGAGAGAATAGAGCGCCATTTTGTCTATTGCCTTGCACAGTGTACGCCTTTTGCTTCTATGAGTATTACAATATTTTTAAGTGAACTTAAACACAAAATACCACCGAGAACAGAGAGAGAAACAATAAATTGTTTCAGAAATAAAATTTGCATTATCCCGATAACTTTACCTCGCATATCTGAGGTGAAAAGATACGGCAAGATAAACGAGCTAAACTTTACACAATGTCTTTGGCGATAAAGGGCGCATCTAACGTAGGAGGTGGAGGAGACCTCCTGAGTGACATAACCTCCTAGTCTCAGCCTTGGAAGTTAAGGTCTTGAGGAAAAGTTGTGGACCGGTTGGGAGACACAGCCTCTTGACTAATTATAAGCTGTTTTCAAGAATTACAAATTCCAGTTGGTCATCTTTTAGCTTCCAAGGTGGCAAAATTGCTAAAGTAACACAGTCGATAAAGTTATATTGCTTCTTGATAGCTAATAATAAACCAGCTTTTATAGCCGACAGTAACAAAAGATGGTTCGAATCAAAAGGGCCTTTTATCATATCAATAAACGTGAATTTCTAAAGGATCCAAGCATGTTGATGTTACCCGCAATAAATATAAAGAAAGCAAAGCCAACACATCGTCCGCTTTATATCTATAATGTAACATAATTTTGCTCGTCTTTATACCTGAGTTGAGTTTATAACTTACTTCTATACTTTGCAGCTGACACCCAGGAGGGAATATATTTGGCTCACGGCGGGCGCGCCTCGTAATACTTTAGGTAATGTCTGTGTCGCGTGCAAGTTGGATTCTATCTCGTTATACAAACTTCGTTAGGCAGGTAACTAAAGCTTTTAGGATAGCTTTCATCTCGCCGCTAACACGGATTAAGAAAACCCATCAATTGGATGGAATGCGTACTTTATTGAATTCAAGTTTGTTTTTTGTGTTTAGACCGTGCATTGAATACTGTATTTTTTTATAACAAACATATTTTTTATTATAGCATTCATTAGTATGATAATAACATTGAAGAACAAACGAGTCAATACAACAGGGTGGTATCGATGGCACACGAACACTCGGCGCCTCAGGCTTTGTTCAACCATGGATGATTGTTACTTTGTTACATAAAAAACAAGACAGAGCACACAATTTCTTGCCGGTTCTTCTCGGGTGGATTTTTTCCGAACTGGCGAACTAATTTTGACCTTCATTATTAGGGTCTAAACTGAAAAAATGATTTTGATTTTGTAAATTTCATTGAATAAACTCGTTATTAATGAGGCTGGGCAGTTCATACCCCGTATACTATTAAAACCACATTGCAATTAGCTTACTAACCACTCCTAATTATCATTACATAACTCTAACCTATTTTTATTGGTAAAAGCTGAAATAATTTCCTATTTTAGTGTCAGCCCTGGCTCGGTACGATTTGTCCAGTCGTGGAGACAGGGGACAGTGACATGGGTGCGGCTTACATACACTAAAAATAAATTAATACCACGTGGAATGGGACCATACAGAGAAAGCCGTTCGGTATTCAAGGGTTTTAAATACGTTATATATCCAACATCGATAGCTTTCTAAAAAAAAAGATGTCGTGTGGTATGAAACGTTGCCTGCTATTCTATCGAACTTCGAATCCCACCGGTCCGCACCAATGAACTTTCCTAAAACCTTCAGTGCAGTGATTAGACACACATGAGTTTTTTTTTTTTTTTTTTTATACCACTAAGGTGGCAAACAAGCATACGGCCCGCCTGATGGTAAGCGGTTACCGCAGCCTATGGACGCTTGCAACACCAGGGGTATCGCTCGCGCGTTGCCGACCCTATGAGTTTTACGCAGATGAGAAAAAATTCAAGGACGTATGTAGTGATGCCTTGGATGTGCCTAAGAGACGGCGACGGACTCACCATCTGTCACGTTCGCACAACATTATCAAATTGGGTGTTGTACCATCTCTATTCGGGGAGAAGGCGTGAAGATATATCTAGCTATCGAAAAGCCAATGTCATGTAAAGTAGTTGGGTACCTGTAATACTGCGAGTCCAAGTTAGTGAGGGAATCTTCCTTGGGCGTGGGATGCGGGGCGGGCAGCGCGGGGAGGGCGGGCCGCGGGGAGGGCGAGGGCTCGCACTCCTCCGCCTCCGCCTCCGCCTCCACGCCTTCCTCCGCCTCAGGAGACTCCTCTTCCTCGTCCAGAGCTGATGTCGTCGTGTACAGCTCGGGGAAAAGCTCGCCTACGAGACACGACCTCATCTCACAACACTTACTTACTTGCTCTTTACCCACCATTCATCATCCATTCAATCCAAAATACATTTTCTAGTTTATAAATAATATCACAAACCAACGAGTATCTATCATTGTTTCTTGTTATCACTTTATTTATTTATTTAAAAACTTAATGCACAATTAAAGTACAATGGTGGACTTAATGCTAAAGCATTTTCTACCAGTCTACCACAGCTGGCAGGAGAAACATAGGAGCAGGTGTGCATATCATAAGCTGCAATTTGAAATTGAGTGTGATCATGTCAACAACGAATAAAATACATAAATATAATATAAAATAATATAATATATACCAAATAAATATACCAAATATATAAATAAGAGATTAATGTAGTAATATATAAATAGCTATAACCATAAATGCCGGAAATGTGACGAATATCCTTTATCTATGCAAGGAGACTTCCAGGTAGTGTTCCCTGACCAGGCGTTTGAAGATATCCTTGGAGGGAGCTTTTCTGATTGTGATTGGAAGCTGATTCCATAGACGCACTGCCGTAGTTCCGAAAGAGTAATGCTCACGAGAAGTGGAGTGGATAGGAGTGCGGAGAAGAAGAGAATCCTTAGACCTCAGTGGCCGGTCGTAAGCATCGGATAAAAGGCACACGGAGTTTTTAAGGTAGAAGGGAGAATTAGGATCATTTAAGATAGAAAATAATAGATTTAATATTCTGGCATTCCTCCTCTCACGGATTCTTAGCCATCAAAGCTTAGCCCGATACTCAGATACATGATCGTACTTGCGTAGACCATATATGAAACGAATACATGTATTTAGTAACCGGTCTAATTTGTTTAGCAACTCCTCCGATAGATCAAGGTAGCAGATGTCAGCGTAATCAATTATTGGTAGTAGAAGGCAGTTAACAATGGTTATTTTGGTGCTATGAGGTAGGAAGTTCTTAAAGCGTAGAATTGAATGAAGTGCAGCATAGAATTTGCGTGACACCTCATGAACCTGAGCAGACCAAGAGAGATTCTCATCAATAAGGATAACCAGATCTTTGACCGTAGGTGTTAGTGGGATCACACAGTTATTGAAGGAGATAGGAATAAGGCTGCTGATGTCAACTTTACTGAGCTGTCGCGTATTTCCAATTAAAATCGATTGGCATTTGTTTGGATTAACTTGTATACCAAAACGATTTGACCACAACAGGAGTTCTTGTAGGTCTTTGTTGACAGACACCAGAGTTTTAACCAAGTCTTCAGGAGTGGAATGACAGTAAAGTTGCAGGTCATCAGCATAGAAATGATAGGAACAGAGAAGATAGGGAGAAAGTCGGTCAATGAATAAGGAAAAAAGAAGCGTATCGTTCATCCATGGGGAGGGTCTGTGTTTAAGCTTTACTGGGTGTATTGGAGCGTGACGATCAAATAAGCTAATGATGCTAGTATTAAGAAAGGCAAGTTTTTCATCGATCGTTTGCATATTTTCAACTGATGACCAAGGAATTATACTAGCATCATTATTTAGCTCATCTACATTAATGCGGGAAAAGTTACGTTGATTTAAAATTATAGGTTTAGGTTTTGGCGTTTTAATACGAAGCGAGGCATACAAAAGATCGTGGTGTGAGAAGGCAGGAGCGTCTAACTGGCCGTGAGCAGAGATTAAGTCCAAGTCGGTGGTAACAATGAGGTCAAGTAACGAGCTATTAGAATGTGAGTGATGAGTGGCGGAAAGTGATGCAAAGTTAAGGTTGGAGGAATGTATTAATGATTTTAATTTGGAAGATCGAGAGTCTGCCTTCATAAGGCAGGTGTTGAAATCGCCCATAATAACAGCTCTGTTATAATCAAGCAACAGACTTTCCAGAGTGCCCTCGAGTTCGGAGAAATAATCAATATTTGGTGGACAGTAGACTACACCGAGCAGGAGCTTAATGCCCACATCCACTTCAATAAAAAGGTATTCAGCGGAAGAGTGATATTGAGAAGGAGATTGGAGAACTATTTTATAGGCAATGTGGCTTTTTAAATATATTGCAACGCCGCCTCCACCTTTGCCGATGCGGTCATTGCGAATAAGGACGAAATTGGGTATTGGATAGGAAGTAGAAGGCAGAGAGGGCTTAAGCCAACTCTCCGATACGAGCAGAGCGTGTACAGAATCAGAATCAAAAGTGTCAAAGATTTCATTAAAATGAGCAGGGATACTTTGAGCATTTATATGGCAAACATTAAAATTTTTGTGGTATGGTGCGAAAGTATCTTTAAGTGCGGACCCAAGAGATGGAACGGTATCATCTGCACTAATGAATGAAAAGTCAGAGTCGGCTGATAAAAAAGAATCGTCACTAGAGCTCATATAAATTTAAATAAATACGACTACAGTAAATAATAGAGATAAACAAGACAGAGTTAAATCTTAAAATAAATAAGGATGTATATAAAATAATATAATAATAAATATATATAACTGATAAATCAAGTAAAATTATACCTATATGAAATTAAAAGATAAATAACTAAAAAAAAAAAAACTTATACAACTATGATAATCCATCTGCCAAGTGTGTTAAATTTAAGAAAACAACAAAAATAGAATTACGTCAGACTGAACACTGATAGTAACAAATAAAAAAGAAAAACAAAACAGAATTCGAGTGAACTGTGTTGTGCTACGAGGAGAAAACATATAAAATGTATGCGCATACCAACCACAAGGTTATTTCCAATTAAAATAGTTAAACGTATTTTATAACAACATGTAACAATATTAAAACAGTAAAAACGACATTAAGATTTGAAGGCAAAGACACTAGTTAGTTTGGTTCTATTTCCCATAAATACACGTGTTAACCGCAAAGACATAATTAAATTTTAAATATAAATATGAGATGAAATTATATAATAACATCAACACTATCGTAGAACGAATGTAGTAGTATCGTAGACACATGAATCGATAACAATCGATTTAAGCAATGATATTATTACTAGTATATGTTATCTATGGTAGGTAGAAAAGAGCCGGAGTTAGTCTGTTTATTATCAATCAATCAATTATTTATTTAATGGCAACACAAAAAATTACAATTTGTATTTTGCCAATGTCATGTAGATAATAGAGAGGATCCTCTTGGCAACGTCGTACGGTGGGATAACCATCAAGAAGGTTGGCAACGTCCTTCTTGGCAGTCAATGGACTCCATTTCACCAATCACTAGAAACATTTCTTCATTTTGATAATTAACAATATTATACGATTTACTTTTGTTGAACACGATGTGGAATTTTGATCACATTATACGTTGCCTATATAATAAAATTAAAACCACTGTATATCTCACATAATAAATTAAACAATATCAAGACAAGATCAAGACAACATTTTCCTTTGATTGTCAAAATTGAAGTCCGTCTGTTTATTATATGACTAAAGTGTCATCATGACATGAAGTGTCAAACGTTACGTATTGATGACAATGACGTACGTCGTGTACCTATATAATATTTTGTGCTTGATTGACAGCCAGTCAGTCAGGCTTGCTTCAAGTCAGATTTAAAACATTAAGAGAGTAAAAATAATAATACATATAAAGTGGTACGCGTGCACATACCCGCAAACATGTGGATATTGGGAAGAAACAAAGGTACCTACCTAGGAGACAACACAAACCACAAGCACAACGCACAAGCACAGCACATCAGATGATACTGAAGAACCTATTTTTTGGGTTACCTTTCATATTGTTTAAATGAATTACAGAATATTGGAGTACGATTATTCTCCGCGGCAATGTTAAGCAAACGCCAATCTTAAGACTCCAATAAAAACTTATTCAACTCAATTAATGGTAACAAACATTTTCCCGCGGCGTTTTAATTAATTTTCGTTGCACGGCTAACGAGGTCTCTCCTCAGAGGCTTAAATGAAAAGGTTTTACAAAGAGGCCTCCAAACTTGTGTGTCGTTGCTTCAGGCCGTGTGGATAATGGGCCGACCCAAAAATTTCCTGATTAAATCCCATTCGGAGATCTGTCTGTACGGAACAAGATTCAATGGGACTATATCGACGTGCGCCCTACCAGCGTTTATTTGGGACGTGCTATGTAGTCCTACTGGGCTTGGTTGGCACCTCACCACGTGTTTGCGATTCCGACTTTAATAGAAGCACGTAAAGTTAAAACTATCATGTAGGTAGCGTGTACTTGTTACCTTCATATTCGCAACATAGGGTTGATTATGATATATTGTTTACACTGAACATAACTTAGCAGTCATCAGTAATGGAGGTGTTATTATAATTCCTTCCCATTCACATATGGTTGGTAATTACCTAAATAGTTGGTAACCACTAAGGTGGCACACAAGCATACGGCCCACCTGATGGTAAGCAGTCAACCGTAGCCTATAGCCGCTAGCAATACCAAGGGGTATCACTAACGGGGAGCCAGCCACGTTGTCGATGAGGACTCACTGTGCTAACAGCATTACTACTAGCACAGCGTATCCTTGTGGAGCACTGGCAACCTTATTTACCGCAGAAACAAAACACTACATCAAGTAGTGTTATTTCACTGCGGGCTTCTGTAAGGCGGAGGTACAGTCCCCAGTCGGGCGGCTCCGATTTAAATGGGATGGCCCACGGGAAATCCCAAATCGCCCTACCTCTCTTTAAATATCAGGTAAGATGGAACTGCGGTCGCAAGGAAGCAAATAATATTCATCTAGCTTAAGAAACTTCAATTATTGCCCTAAATTCTTGAGGAAGCGCATTCAACAAGGCCGGATTGAGGCCGCCGTCCCACTGAGAGCGGATTTCTTTATCTTTTTATTGAAGTCGGCTAACTGGGTAGTGCATCAATTCCTGGCAGATCATTCTTTAGCATGCTGATACCCATGATTATAATACTTGATACTCTGTTATTGAAGATTGAAGTAAGTCATCATGTAGAATATTTTTTAAGATTAAAACATTGTTTAAATTACACGCTGAGACGACAGGACAAACAAACTTAGTTACGATACGACTTTGGATAGATTGTGTGCATATATAGCATGCGATAAGCAGCGCAATATATAGCACGACCCGCCAACCTGATCCATTATATTCTTGTCTCAATTTTTTTCTAGCAGAAGTTTCAGTAGCTTCACTTCAGTAGCCAAAACGCAGTTTGCATGGAACGAATTAATATAGCGTAATAACCTAGTGCAAGGAGACTATTGTCAGTGGCGTATGTAACACAATATAATTAATTAGTAGTTAATATGTGAGTGGTACCGCTCCCCGCGCAGTGAGGCGCCGCGCCCGAGCAGCGGCGCCCGCGGCATTGTTGGCCGCTCATTATTTCGGAATTCGACACCCGCGACTATTAATGACCCCCGGACCCCCAGGACCCCCTGGCCCTCCCCACCACCGCCTCATCGGCTGGTAATTTTTTACATCAACGACACCTTTGAGCCAGCCATTAATCATTCTCGCCAGCAAATATTTGTCCTGTTTATTTTGTCAATATTCCCAAGATGGTGTGTCAGGGCTGTGCCTTGCCTTATAATGGACTAAGACAGGAAAACGTTATTAGGGTTCCGTAGCCATGTGCCAGAAACGGAACCTTAGACGTTTTATTTAAGTTCATAGGTGGTGAGATGGTTGATCTAAATTGGTAAAAAGAGTGCCCATCTAATTTCTCATGGGGCGGAAAATGGAACAAAATGTAGAAACATATCCTAGCCGTCAGGATCGGTTTAAGTGCTAGCGACTTCAAGTCCCAATGTGTTGAGGGTGTGTCGCGTTTTTATTTCATGGTGTTTGTGAATATACCAACAGATACAGTAGGTATTGGCATTTTATCCCATTAGTTGTAGCAGCTCACGTCTGCATGGCATGTGGATTGCGTGGTAATGTCATTACCGAACGTTTTACCGATTCAATTGCAAAGCTCAAATACTTCAACAAATCAATGTAACATGTAGGTACAAGCACCGATACAATGTCGGCTCACTTCAAAATGTGGATATTGTAAAGGTTCTGTTTTAAATTAGTATCGAGTCGACCGCAACAATTCCGAGTAATTTTATCAATGTATGTTGTAGAAACATTACTACTACAAAGCTTTGTATATAAGGAAGAACAACAGTTCCATGTCTCAAGAGCGAGCATTCTCAGTAATTATATTTGCAGAGCTCGGATAGAATCTCCTAAATTTATTTAAATAGCGTTTCTAGAATAAAAACACGCCAACAGCTCCGTGCTATTAGTAATTTCCGTAGTTTTAAGTATGTACACAATTTCAAGCAAAGCGCAGGTTAGTGAGCTAGGTTGGGGAGCTGGGAGGGGGAGCGTGGGGGGGAGCGAGCGGGGGGGGGGAGTAGGAAGCGACTAATGAGAGTGTTCCGTATACGCACGTCAGCGGGAAATGGCACTAATGGTCGGGCATAATAAGACACGCTCAATTGAAATATAACATACTTTCTTTCATAATTATTTTATGGAAATATTCATTATGACTCAAAAAGTTTATGTTTTAAATGGTAAAGAGCTCAGTTGGGTTCTGTAACAGTGCCTTTACATACATGTGTATATAAACGCGTTGGTTTCCACCGCCGTTTACCTTGCCCCCACTTTGTATTACATTGCAATAACATTGTAAAATATAATTACAATTTGTATCACAACTGTACTGTCCAAACCAGTACCAATATTGGAATCATTCTGACGTAATTTGACGTCACAGCACTATAAAAATGTGTGGGATGTAAATGATCTTCGTATAATTCCTGACTGGTCTATGTTTGATGTGTGAAGTGTGAAGAGGTCCTACATGGCAAGTGTATGTGGTGTGGTGTGGCGTGGTGTGGTGGTTACCAGCGAACATGTCGGGGTGCACGGAGCGGAACTGGTGGTGTCGCGGCGCGGCGCCGGGCCGGTGCAGCTGCGGGATCAGATGCAGCCACAGCGCCATCTTGTGCCCGCGGTAGTGACTCTTCACGCGCACTTTGCTACCTGCCACGCCGACACTCCACATCACACCACTTTGATACATAGGTGCGCTATATGCATATATATAATTACCAAAGTACTCATTGAAAGGACGGTAAAGAGAACTCAGAACCGGCGCGCATATATATAGAGATTGATGAATGTAGAAGAAGTACAGGAGGTGTGCAAGTCAATAGTGCAATGGTGCTCTATACTCTCTGCCTACCCCGAGAATGACTTGAGTATACGATTATATCTTATAATTATACATGCCCGCCGGTTCCGAGCATTGATTACCGTTCCATCATTGAGTACCTTGGTAATTTGATCCAGAAAGTTGGACTTCTTCCCTTTTCCATACACTGCAAATATGAATTTACTGAAACTACGTAGCTAGTGTAGGTACATAAAGTAATTATCAAATCAAGACATTGATTCGAATTATGTCGGTCAAAGCTCATGAATGAGCTTTTATATTGATGCTGAGACACAAACTAATGTATATCCAATAACAAAGGCGCTTTATGTCAAACAAATTATTATGTTAAGTATCCATAACGCTGATTCAAAAGTGAGCAATGAATTTAGACTTATTTAAATGGAACTTGTCATTATCTCAGGAACAATATTGTCTCGTCAGCGGCTGAGAGCGAGCTCATGACCTCTTCGTCACGTTTACAGCCACAATAAACCTAAACAGGTCTCAGATGCAATCAAACTGACTCGGTTTACGAGCTCTTGCGGTGTTTTGTTACCTTTCAACAGATAATCCTACTTTTATTCTCACATTATTCAGAGAACCGAATCTCTGTTATATGGCTAAATCAAAAATTTACAAAGTTACCCATTTTGATTTTTTTCCAGTGACGTTAGCAACCTCATTCTTTCAAGAGACAGTTCGCAGATCCTTTGAAACCAAGTTCGAAATAACTTGGGAAAAACCGAATGTAAATAGTACAAGAGTTTACATAAATTTTCAATCTTGTCCCGTGGGACTTGTCTTGCCTTAGCAGAATGCTCCGCGGCTCACTATGATTGTCAACTTGTGCCCAACTTGTGCCGAGCAACTTGGAGCCAATGCTACTGATTAAACAACCGCCCGGACGCCGCACTATTACTGAATCTACATAAATTATGCCATTACATTTGAAGAGGTTTTAAGGTGTATGATATTTATTGTTTTGGAAACAGTTTAAGATCCTTGGCTACATTTAATTCCAAATATTTAATAGATGTTTGATTCCTGCTACAATCGAATATAGCTGAATGGTATAGAACTCACTAATAGTAAGGTACTGCTGCGTGTTCATCTCGTATCTCGGCCAAGTGAGCGCGTCGTGGGCGCGCGGGTCCCGCGGCGAGGGGTCCCCGGTCTTCGCGAAGGAGGCCAGCAGCGCCACCGCGGCCTCCGCCACCGCCACGTCGCCCCGGGAGTAGTTCCGCGCGGAGCCGCCCGACCCTCCCACCAGCGGCAACCCGAGGAAGTACGGAAGAGTCTCACTCGTGACGCTCCCGAGCCGCTAACGGAATTACATTAAGGTACAGTAGAGAATAACAATGTTGCTCAGGATTATCCAAAGATCGACAAATTACCTGAGGATAGAAGGCGTCTTTACTCTGATGTGCAAAGTGCGCGAAGTATGTCTTCGCCCCGCGGCGGGCGTGTAGCTGCGCGACCCGGAGCGCGGGCGCCACCACGGCGGCGTCGCTGAGCGACTCGAGCGTGGCGTCGCGGATGTTGATGGGATGCTGGATGGGCTTCTCCCAGTCCGTGTACTCGTTGCGGATCGCCGCGAAGATCTCATTGCGGTGGAAGCGGTACACGTTGCGGACGTACGTGCGGAGGATGCGGTTCCTATCGTTTCAATAACATTACACATATTATCCCTAATAATTTGTACCGCTAGCAAACATTATATGTATAAGAATGCAGAGAACCTATAATATAATAAGTTACTCTTTTCTAGGGAAAAAGATACGATAAAAGCCTAAAGACACATACAATAAGAAATACGAATAAATACAATAAAATAACCTGTGCTCCTCTTCAAAGCCGTGGCGAATATCATCTTCGCTAAAGAACTGGTAGCTCTCGGTGGTGGAGACCACGACAGCTAGCGCGCAGTCCAGGAATGCCTCGCTGGCGTGCAGCGCCCGACTGGGCGTGTAGCCGTGCGCCGCGGGGTCGCTCGGCGCCGGCACGGAGGGCGCCCAGCCCGCCAGGAACCGCGCGCGCGGCGCCTCCACCGCCAGCAGCGCCGCCAGCGGACGACCACGGATACATTCCACGAACCTACACGAACACTCTGTCAGAGACAAACACTAAGGAGTACACCATGGGGCTCTTCAAGAGTGTAAGGATATTTCCTCTCTCCTCTTAACATAGGCTACGGTAACCGTTTACCATCAGGCGGAAAAAATAAAAGGTAGGTCCTACCTCGAAACAAATTAATAACTTTTTTGTAAAGCTTACCAGTTCTCATCGCTAGTAGATTCAGGTATACACCGTAATGCTTGCGCCGTGTGTTCCCTCGCGAGCGCCGCGTCTGGCGCCAGAGCCGAGGGACTCAGCGCCGAGCCACTCAGTAGCAGCACGCGAGACACCAGACCTGTATTTATTACAGATCAGTCCGGAAATCTCCAGAACCGCAATGAAATAAATAATATTAAACCTAATTCAGTTTCGTTCCTAACAAGGCAATATTATAGGTCATTAAATCTACCGCGGGTACGGAAAAAACCCCTTGGGCAAGTAACTTTGCAAAGCATTTGCCTGATTTAGATAATAATTATAATTACAGTAATAATCTTTTGTACAAATATTCAGACTGACAGTAGCAAAAATTAAAAACTAGTTACCAAGTTAATTTTGGTATTGATTTCAGCTGCGTTCGAATAAAAATACCAACAATTCAATACAACTGCCAGGTCTGATGGTGTGTTGTAAACTGTTCTCCTAACATGGACTCGCTGTTAAATGCAGTGGTGAAAAGTATTGTGACGCGACAGTGGCCTCAAGCTCAGTAAGCGCACGTGCGTGTCTGCCGTCAGTCTATGTATCGCTGTATGTTCAGTGCGGTGTCAACCTTTGGCCTCGGGCAGCATGAGCAGCGCGTTGGCGAGCGCGGCGCCGGCGGTGTGCGCGGCGAGCGTGACGCGCGCGGGGTCCCCGCCGAACGCGGCCACGTTGCGCCGCACCCAGCGCAGCGCCGCCGCCGCGTCCAGCACGCCCGCGCCGCCGCCGCGCTGCACCGGCGACGACACGCCCGGCGTCAGGTAACCTGCGCCACACACACACTCAGGCGGGTCGTATGCTTGTTTGCCACCTTATTGGTATAAAAAAAATGCATATTACAAACAAGAGTACTAATCATAGTATATTAGACCTTCCAATATCAGGGGCATCACTAAGCACCTTGCCAATCTTATCGTTGAGAGGACATGTATCAACTGCATAATATTCACGGCCAGTATTATCAGTATAGAGTATTCTCTGAGCGCTCTGGATATCGTCACTCAACATGCATCTCGAATAAATTATGTGACAGCGATCTTCTTGTAGTAAAATGGCGCAAATAACAGTTGTTGTGCCATACCTAATAAACCTATCCTATAGTTGACGGTGACGACTAGGAGGTGCGCGCGCGCCGCCAGCACGGCGCCGTCCAGCGTGTTGGCCGAGCCCCACTCGTGCGAGCCCGCGCCCGCCCACACCACCACCGCGTACGGCGCTTCCACGCCGCGCGCGCCTGACACCACACACACATCACATCACTATACATCACACCACCACCAACTTTAATGACATTATTCTAAAAGCACGCTATATATTCCTTGATTCGGCGTTGGAAATAATCATGACGATTGGCTCGCAGCCCAAGGATTGCGTCAATAATGCATGATTCACTGCGTACCATCAGGAGGGCCATAGCCAGTACATGTTTCTTGAACAGGATGTCCGAATTACTTAAGCTTTTGGTGATGGTTGAATTCATCGGAATCAATCGGAGGTGCCAGTTCGAGATCAATATAAGTATACAGTAAATAATGTACTAACCGCTACCGGGGACGTAGATGTTGAGGAAGAGGCAGTCTTCGCTCTGGTTGGCGAGGAGGCCGACCGTCGCTTTCAGCTCGTTGTACATACCCAGCGGCATCGTCGCCAGGGCCGCACTCCTGCCATCAACACCGGCGCTACAGCGGGCTAGCTCACGATACAGGATGTCAACATACATTGGTTATACATACAACAGACAGAGGTGGGCCAGGTTCAACCCCCGGCCTCTAGCCATCAATGAGTTTTCTTAACTTAAGAACAACCTCTATACCATAGCTTAAAGAGAGGTGGAACATAATACTATGTATTCAACTGACAGAAGATTGCAGTCCAATAATGCTTTTACGATGTAGTGTTTCTAGAGGATACGTTGACAATGAGTGCTCTCAACAATAATCGTGGTCAATATCGCCTCCATTCAAGATATACGGCTTCTTGCCACCTTGGTAGTGTATTGTATAGTGAGTAGTGAGTACTGACTTGTTGGATATGTTGGGGTACCGCTGCGGACAGACGGGCGCGAAGGCGTCGGCGAGGCGCGTGCCGGGCCAGGAGGGCGCGGGCGGCGGCGGCGCGAGGCGCGGCGGCCGCGCGGCGTACGGCACGCCCAGGAACACCTCCACCGGCTCCAGCCGCCGCGACGCCGGCTCCACTATGATGCCGCGGATGGCTCCTGACACACCACACACCATCATCCCCACCGTAACCTAAACACCCCCCGAGGCTCCCTGCTCCGACTACAAGACCGGTTCTTCTCAGGTGGCTTTCTGCATTACCAAATACATTAATTTGCCATCACTACGCGCGCGAAGTCTCAAATTGAAAATAAATATAAAATGACCTACCGTTTCATTACAGTTACCACAACGATGACGGATCAGAGAATAAAGGTTTGAAGTAAAATAAATTACATTACAGCGCCAAAGCCGCTTACGAGCCGCGGCATCGTTACCCGCAGCTACAGTATAAAATGGCCGCATCATGTGCCCTATCTTACAGAAAATGTATCGCTTTATCCCATTTCAGTGAGGTTGTGTCCCTCAAATGGGATCCAAACAATAATTAATTTGATCTCCGTTTCAATGGCGGACCGTCATTTGCCGATGGGCCGCCCTGTCCCGGAGTCCCGGCCTGATTGGATCGCGCCGAGGAATTAGCTCGCTACCTGAGCTGGCCCCGAACACAGCCTACGGATTATGTTAGATGCGAGCTAATCTTGGCTTCCCAACGTTGCCGCTTCATACCATTGTTTAGAGATTACGGGTTTGTATTTGTGTACAACCAATTAGTTTGCGTATATTTGCGATCCATTAAAAATAAAACTCGAAAATATTTTGTTCGTACTTAAAAGACAATTTAGTTAAATGTGAAACATGCACGCCAAGAGATAATGACCAAATTCACATTGATTAGCAGGCATACCCCCATAAGTGTAGTACAAGATATATATATATATATATATGTGTGTGTGTGTGTGTGTGTGTACCAGCGTGTGTGTGCACGATGCGCGAGCTGTATCTGGGCCCGGCGAGCGCGAGCGACGCCAGCAGCAGCGCCGCGCCCCAGCACCTCGCCGCGCGCGACCACTCCATGCGCCATCACGCGACGCTCGGCTGCAACAACACCACACACCGTTACCACCACACACCGTTACCACCACCACCAGGCCCGCTACGTGCCTGCCACCGCACTCGACCAACCACTGTTTATGCATTACTTTACTGTGTCCCATCTTCAACTGCACTGTGATTAGTTACATTACTGGCTAACGATTCTAACCGCGAAGACGATCGTACGGTGACGAGCGCAGTGCCGTGCTACACACGACAAGGATTAATGTGCAGTTCCATCCAAGGGTGGAATGGCGTTTATAGTATGGGCGAGGGTGACGTTTGCCAACAGACGTTCGAATTCATAATCCCGTCCCCTAGTTGTGTGAAAATCTTCACAACTCAACATTAAAACTGTTTGATACACAATATTGCTAAACAAAATGTTCAATACACACTTTATTTTGGATTTCTGAAAGTTAAAGAAACGAGCGAAAGCGTTCAGTTCCATCCCAACACTATTTAAAATTCCTGACGTGACCAGACCTCTCCGAGGCCATCGACATTAAATAATTGGATTCCAAGGAAATATTGAACGGGAATCTTGCCCTGTAAAAATGTATTACAGTCACATCGAGCACAAATTGTAAGGCAGCCTGTATAAACAGGCGCCGGGAACAGCTCCAGAATAATTCGCGTATTAAGCCGCACCGAGCTTCCCCGAGGAAATACAAAAAGTCAACTTTTCCAATTAATCTAAGTTTGTATCTTTGACGAGTTCTCATAATTTCTATTATGCGACACGAGCAACTCTTTGGATTGTTCCGCAGCGGGTTGGCAGAAGTTAAGATGGGAAAAAGCGAGTTGTTTTTGCGGCGGGAAGACAAATGGTCCCCTTATGTCAGAGACACGCGGCTCAGGGCTCAGCGCTCGAGGGCGCGCCCTCACACGACACGACGCGGCTCCACCATCTGCACTCCTTACTCACTAATATCAGACATTAACTGTACGCACCTACACTGAAATAAAAACTGAAAGTTTGCGAGTATTTCATTTTATTTTATTTCTATACCACTAAGTTGGCACACAAGCATACGGCCCACCTGATGGTAAGCAGTCACGTAGCGTATAACACGACACATACGGCAATGGTCGCCACTGGTTCAGAACGAACTAACATCAACGCTTTAAATTAACGTTATTTTGTGTTTGTTGGACGAATACCTGTTGAACATATTTATGGAGATTTCATTAATATCTTTTCAATATTTATTTCAAAATGAAATGGTTCACAGTCCCTGTTAAAATAACTTATATCACTACACTGGCAAATAATAAATATCTGCTTTTAGTATTCCGTTAGTTCGTGTCGAGATACAACATAATAATATTGTGTCGCATCCATTATTACCTGAACATGGATCAACATCAAATATAACAAGCAGCTTTGCTCGCGAGCTCGTACTCTGGTGATCCTGTAACGACGCGAGCGGGGAGCGGGGAGCGGGGAGCGGGCCACACTCATCTCACCACCAATCTGTTTACGACGCACATCTCGTGCCATTCGCTTTTTGGTCACATTTTATATCCTTTAACCGTATCAGAGAATGCTTATCTTCCAGACTAGTCATTATCCTTTTGTCTTTGTGACAGCCCTCATAAAGTAGTTTCCCAATTTGAATGTTTAAGTAGATCACTGACGTGAGGAGACTTCACAGTGTATGTCAATTGACATGTTTGGTATATTATATTATATTAGTATACTGTTCGAATGTACCGACCGAGTGATGTTGTCCTTGAGCGGCGCGCGTCGGGATATGAATGTCATTGTAGGCAGCATCGGGCCTCGCGATGTGCCGGTCCAATCTTGTTACGTTGATACGTTGCTACGAGTATAAAATGTTGCTTGCACGTGCCGAATGTAATCCATCCGTAGTCCATCAAATTTCATCTGGGAATATAAGGCACCCGAGAGACTAGGGATGTGTGACAACCCGTCTTGAATAGATATGTTGGGGCTGCGGGGCTGGGGCCGGGGCTAGGGCCGGGGCCGGGCTCGCAGGTAGAGCCGCAATTCGCGTCCCCAGTCACACAAATCCCCGAAAGTAACCCTCATCTACATACGAATGTATCTGCCTCCTCGGTACCGCTTCCCGTGTGTTCAAATTCTACGTTTCTCCGCTTGAAAGAATATTCTATACGATACGACGGAATACTACGAACATTTTAAAAGTAAAGTTACATTCAACAAGATCTAGCAATTCAGGAATAATTTATTTTTATTGCTGGAACGGAATCGCAGCAGCCACATGTTGCGGCGCTGCTGGCTGGATAACTTATTGAGGTCAGAAAACTGATTCAGCCATATTACTGCATTGAACACTCGGCCAGAGATAATATATGGCAGCTGGGGATGGTACCGAGCCCCGGGGCTCCGTGAGGCAGGCGCGGGGCTCAAACATTATTAATTCAATCGCATTACCTCGCCACGGCCAGGAATTATTGTAATTATATTATGTCCGACACACCACTCTTAATAATTACCTTCGTTCTTGTTAAACAGCGGGTCCCATACACTCGATAGGGTCGGAGAGTACGCCACGGAACAAAACAGATAATATGCCAGGATAATAATATATTATTTAACAACAAATATATTTCATCTCGTTACACGATCAGCGCGCAATTCTGTTCAGTTTTAAAAGGCTGGTTGTTTGAAGTGGATAATCAGGGGATGTTTGTGTGTATTGTATTGTAACTGGTGCCGGGACCGGGACCTCGACCGGGACCGGGACCGGGACCGGGACCGAGGCGGCTCGTGCTAATGAGCGCACTGTACGGTCGTGTGCCGGCTCTCGGCGAACATCAAACGAATATCACGTTACCACGCTCCGCATTATACAATTCCTTTGATTTTATGAATTTACTCAAAGATAACGATCACTGTTCCTGTTATTTATAAAGACGCATATTATTCAGAAGGTCTGGTACTTCATGATGTTTTGGAAACAATACTTTAGTAGGCTAAAGTGAACTTTGTCAGAATGTTGTCGTCAGTATAATGTCAAATAATGTCGACAATATAGTACTTATCTAAGTGAAACAGACGCGAGGCTCCACGTTACAACAATGTTGTAATAATTGTTGTTGTTGTTATCTGGAGCTGAGAGGCAACAGCTAGCCCCCGGCGCCGGGAGGGCAACACCTGGCTCACTACAGTTAACTCACCGATACAAAAATGTTCTAACGATTATTTTAGTGAGAGTTTACTGAGAAAACGAAGTACCGACGTGAAAGGATCACTTCACTACATAGTATGAAACAAGTCGCTTCTCGTTGTCTGTCTGTCCCTATGCCCGTATGTTTCATTAAAACTACGCAACGGATTATGATGTGTTTTTTTTAATAGATAGTGAACCAAGAGGAAAGTTGTATGATACAAATTCATTTGTGTTTTGTGGGTATTTAACTTCTATGGCTAACGCTAGCCGTGCGAACACGGGGCGGGTCGCTAGTTTTTATAATAAGTGGGGCGGCACTCGTTATTGATAATGTAAGGACGAGCATTACTACAATCGATTTAGTCCTCATTAGTGGTGGGTTGTGTGTTGTGTGAGCCGACAAGCACGGCGCGGCGCGAGTGATTGATGCCCGGCGGCTTGCGCGGCTTGCGATGCGGCGATACGACCGACACGGCGAGGAATCACACTCAGACACCCTCCTGCTGGTTACATATCCACATTGATGACAGTGAATTAGATCAATTCGCTTCCAACCAGGCGAGGCCCGGCCCCGCTGAACACCAGCCACGTGTGGGGCTTTGTGATAATGTTCATGATTATCGCTCCGTGACAAATAACACGTATGTATTGGTCCGCGCGCAGAGTGCATGAGAAACGGACACACTGTCGTGCTCTTATCGCTTACGATCTCGAAACTCGATTACGATCGTAATAGTAGGCAGTGTATAGTATTCTTATTAGTTCTGTGAAATCTGTTGTTACCACTAAATAATATAGAATAAAAAATAAAAAATGTCGTGCAATCAGTGTAATGAAGTCGTAACAGATTGCGTTACGTGTGGCCAGTGTCAAGGGCAATTCCATTTTGGATGTGCAAGAGTTGCTGAATCCACATATCGAAAAATGGGAGTTGATAAAAAGGCAGCTTGGCGTTGTGCTTCATGTCGCGTTCAACCACCTTCAAAGGCTAGTGGCACTGTGACGACCACGAGTGATGCACTTACAGACATGCTTAAAGAATTGAAAAATTTTAGAGCTGATTTCAATACCATGAAGTCTGACTTTGATGATATTAAAACTGATATCCGTACTGTAACCAAATCAATCCAAGACCTGAATTCTAAGTGGACGGAGATGGAGCAGCGGTTTTCAGAGATGGAGGACCGGCTTATCGTTGTTGAAAATAAAATCTCATGTATCCCTATTATCCAGAAAGACCTTGATCAAGCCCTGGAGACTATTAATTATTTAAAGCAAGAAAATAACACCAAAGACCAGTTCTCCAGGCAGAATAACCTAGAAATTGCTGGTATTCCCCACTACAATGGCGAAAACATGCTTTCTATCTTAAGAGACATCTGCCTCAAAGTGGGATTCTCACTGCTCGATACTGATATCGACACAATTCATCGTGTCCGCGTCTTCAACCAAACGGCGGATCCTGATAAACAAAACAAGTCTACCCGCGCCCCTTCAATAATCGTCAGATTTACGCAGCGCGCGCGCAAGGATCAGCTTATTACTGCAGTTCGACAACGCCGAGGGCTTACCACTGCAGACATCGGTATAGCCGGCCAGGCATACAACATATTTGTCAATGAACACCTCACCCCTGCTAACAAGCTTTTACTCAAACGCGCCCGTGAATTGAGAGCTGAACATAATTACGCCTACTTATGGGTTAAGGACTGTAAAATTCTTATACGTAAAAATGATAAGTCACCAATTTTGCGCATCTCGAAAGACTCAGACCTGTCTTTAATCAAGTGACTGTATGTATGGTATTGTATCACTATTACACATTTACGTTTGTTAAATATTTATTTCTTGTTCCTCAATATCTCGCAACCTAGTAGCTGCCTCGATCATATCAGTCCTAAATTTAAATCACATTTGTTTAACTTCTACTCTTATAAAAACACGATGTCAATATCGGTATGTTACCCTGATAAACAATTTTTTCTCGATCAATTAATTATACTATTTATTTTGTTTACACTTTTTCCATATGATTTCGCCTTGATGTACTTTCGGTGTAAATATGTATTGAATCGATATACGTATTTTGCATTGAAAGTAAAATCTTAAAATGTCAATATCAAAAAGTAAACTCAAAATAAAATCTATAAGTGAAATCAGATATTTACTATATACTAATATTTTAAAATATACTTATATTCTAATCACAAGTAATCATGGTTGAATCTTCACTAAATATATATTACCAGAACGTGAGAGGATTGAGAACCAAAGGTAATAACTTCTGTCGTAACATTATTCTGTCTGACTATGATCTGATCTGTATCACCGAAACGTGGCTCACGCCCGATTTTGCTGATACGGAATATTTTTGTGGCAAATATCATGTTTTCCGCAGAGACAGGTCGGTAAGTAGAGGTGTAAGCGAGCGGGGGGGGTGGCGTGTTAATCGCCGCGCGTCGGGGGCTGAGCGTGCGCTGCCGGGATGACTGGCGCTCGAGTGCGACGGCCGAGGAGCTCTGGCTGAGCGTGGAGCTCGCCCCCTCCGCGGCCGCCGCCCCGCGCGCTTCCCGGACCGGTTTCTTATCTCGTGCCGCAGCCAGTCAACTGCATATCGGTTGTTGTTATTTTCCGCACAGCAAAAATCATCTTACATCTTTGCAAACTTTCTTTGATTACGCCTCCGAATTAATGCAAAATAATCCCTCCGATAAGTTTATACTTTTAGGTGATTTTAATATTACCAATGCAGGCTGGGTGTCTGATGACTACGGATCGTTACAATTATACACTAACGACGACCCCAAAGCTATTTATCTCTCTAATTTTATGTCTTTTTCTAACTTATCGCAATTCAACGGCTGTGCCAACATAAACGATCGAATGTTAGACCTGGTCCTAAGTAACGTCCCAAGCAAGGTCGTAGCTTGCGATATGCCAATTGTTCCTGAGGACAATCATCATAAATCCTTGTTGGTCACCCTATGCTTATCTCAACCCTTTACACTTAGGGAAAATGAACGCACTATTTTTCTTTATCGCGCAGGCGACTTTGATAACATTAAGAAAGAGATTTTAGATATCAATTGGCATGATATTTTCTCCCATTTAAACATAAATGATTCAGTTAAATACTTTTATTCTGTACTATAAAGTTTAATTAGTAAATATATTCCTAAAAAAGTTGTCAATACTCATACAAACAATCCACCGTGGTACTCCCGGGCTCTTATTAAATTAATCCGCAATAAGCGGACGGTGCATTCTAAATGGAAAAAATATAATAATCCGCGTGATTATCATGAGTTTAAATGTCTGCGCGCTCGAGTCAAACTATTGGAGACTGAATGTTATGAAAATTACATTTCTTACGCTGAAGAAAAAATAAACACATGTCCGCGGTACTTTTATACATATACCAAATCAATGCGTCGTGTAAACGATTTGCCTCCGTGTATGTCTTATTATAATACTCAGTCTACAGATTCTCAGGAAATAAGTGAAATGTTCAATAACTATTTTAATTCTGTTTTTTGTCACAAATGATTCTGCACTTAGCACTGGTGATTCTCAAAGAAATTTAGAAAATTCATGTAAAACTTGTTTAAATTTATCTAGTTTGTTTATTTCTCAGGAAGAAGTTTTTAAAGCACTGAAGCATTTAGACATAAATAAGAGCTCAGGTACTGACAATATCCACCCTTTTTTCATATCACAATTAGCAATGGAGCTTTCTGTCCCGCTGACCCTTATATATAACAAGTCACTCTCCGAAGGTTGTTTTCCAGACATTTGGAAGCGAGCTTTAATTACACCCATATTTAAGGGAGGTGATAAACATGATGTCCGTCAGTACCGGCCCATATCTAAGCTCAGTGTAATGGGAAACATATTTGAAAAGCTCGTTTCCAATTTTTTGACTTGGCAAACAAAACAACTTATTTCTTCTCAGCAACATGGGTTTATCAGTGGTCGTAGTGTGGAGACCAATCTGACTACATATACGGATCTTATTATAAATGCTCTGGATTCTGGACATCAGGTGGACGCCGTGTATACCGATTTTTCAAAGGCTTTTGATAAAATAAATCATGATTTGTTATTAGAAAAAATATATGCAATCGGTATACACGGCGACCTCTGGCGGTGGGTAAAATCGTATATCTCAAATCGGAGTCAGGCAGTAGCTTTACGGGGATATCAGTCTGGATTTCTTAATATACCATCGGGCATTCCTCAAGGGTCGCATTTGGGCCCATATCTTTTTACTCTGTACGTAAATGATGTTAATAATTGTTTTGTAAATTCACACCATCTGCTCTATGCTGATGACACTAAAATTTTTAAAGTAATTACCTCTCTTAATGACTGTTGTGAGCTGCAAAATGATCTTAGTAGATTTCAAGATTACTGCTCAAGAAATCAGCTTTTCTTAAACACTGATAAATGCAATACTATTACATTTACCCGTAAGCATCATCCGATTGTTTATGACTATAACTTCTTTGGAAGCACTATAAAAAGAGTCTCCCTCATACGTGACCTCGGTGTAGCTATGGACTCCAAACTTCACTTCAATATTCATATTGATAATATAGTATCACGTGCGTTCAAACAGCTTGGTTTAATAAATCGTTTAGGGAAACCGTTTAAAAATACAAAAACTTTAATAATTTTATTTAACACTTACGTACGCAGTATTTTAGAGTTTGGTAGTGTGGTTTGGAGCCCACAGTATGCTGTTCACGTTGATCGTATCGAAAAGGTACAAAACAAGTTTTTAAAATTATTGAGCTATCGTGATGGACTTATCTTAAACGATTACAGGGCTTGTGCCTCAAAATATAACATTACCCCATTACAAATTAGACGTACTTTTTTGGACACTATGGTATTATATAAAATAGTTAATTGCCAAATTGATTGCACTAATTTGTTAGATAAAATCCACCTTAAGGTTCCTCGTCCCTCCTCAAGGTCTAAGAGTACTTTTTATGTCCCGCCATATCGCACAAATTACACAAAAAACTCATATTTGAGGCGATCACTTGATTTTTATAACAAAAACCTGACCAATATTGTCATTTTTTTAAGTACTTATAATAATTACAGAAAACTGGTTCGCGAGATGTTGTACTAGTAGATTGTAAGGATTTTGAATCATTTTGTAAACAGTAACTAAGTAGTTTCTCATGGACTCAATTTGTTTAATCAGAATATTAATTTAAGTTATGGTACTATAGGTCTAGTCATACATTATTTAATTTAAGCAAATATTACTGTTAGAGACCGTTTGTTACCTAAATAAATAAAATAAAATAAAAACTAAATAAAATAAAGTATGTACCACTATAATATGGCCTTGAACAACGTGCGCCTAGCTTATGTAGGTACCTCGCTATTTCGTAATATAATTATTTCTATAATTACTCTCAATATCAATTAATAAGGGACATATATAAATAATATTGTATCTATTTCGTGACGAACATCATCATTTTAGATATTAAATGAATATCGGATTAACTTAAGTGGATGATAGTTAAGAATACCATAACAGCCTGATGTGGTATCTTCTTGCTTTGTGTTGAATCATTGTGTTCTCGACTGTGTGAAATTAGATTAGAGACAGAGATGACGGCGACAGTGACGCTGCCGAGTGGTCCTTTAATTTGATTTCTATTTCCATATCCAGTATTCAAATGATCTGTTCAATGTGTTTGAGCACAATATAAGCGTCGCGTCTCTTAAAACCGTTATGACATGTAATGTATGTTGTATACAGCACCGTAATACAGCGTCGTGAACCGTCTCCAACGGGGCGGAACATCCTCCCAATTGATTCGAGCAACACTCGCATCTACTTTACTTTATCGCTTATTTAACACCACTTCACGAGTTTCCTTTTGACGAACAAATTGATGTCGCTGCTGGCGCATTATGATAACATCTCGTTCAAGTTAAATATGTCTACATATTATATATTATTAGTGATATATTCTCCTTGACATATTACTACATACACTTTCATTAGCATCGCAATAATTATAGTAGATAATACGTAATCTCTCGATGAGTAATCCCTTGATCACTATCGCTTCATTTTATTCTAAAACGTATGAGTTTAGCTTCTTTAATTAGATAATGCACAACACTACTATAGCCGAGGAGCTCAGTACCTATTAATGTTTCTAATAAAGTATCTCGTTCGAGTATCATAAATAAATCATGACGGGAAGATAATACAATGAATTCATGCCCTATCTCCATTATTGGTTAATCCAATATTTACTCATATTGATTTCCTGAAGGCTGAAGGCAGCACACGAGATGCCAGGATAACATAATTACTGGGTGGCGCGCGGGCGAGCCTGTTTACCGTGTCTATTTGTGCGGGAATTATTTGAGGCGCGGCTTGATAAGCTCCGGTAATGGATATGTATGCCGTTAATTAAATATTATCATTTAGGAATTACACGAGCGTGTCTTTACCAATCTCTACACACCTACTACTTGTACTCACTTCGTACAACATTTGTTTTATAAATTCATACCAAGCAATCGGTCAAGCAGTCGGTCAAGCAGTCGGTCAAGCACTCACGGCAAATATACATAGTATATATAGTTCGTTATTATGAACATCACCATCATCGCTTTCATTTTAAACAATTTTTGTAGTGTTATGATCTATGTATTTATCTACAAGGAAATTCATTTTGTTCTTTAATATTTTATTTGCAATATTCCTCATTTTAAATGAACATAGGTACGTTCGTTAAATGTATTTCAGTAAAGGTTAGCAAGTACCTTCCTAGTTACAACGGCCGCACTGAAGGCATGGTGAGTACGCAGAAGCGAGCATTAGGGGGGCAGTCGGTGTCTGTCTATTAACGAGGCAGCTACAAAGCGACCAGGAACGTGATTGACAACAAAGAAACGGGTAAAAGGTGATTCGCACCAAGGTCTGTCTATACATATGCCCTGAGGTAAGGTTAGTGACCTCATGTCATGTAGTATTCTATATGCGAACATCGCAATCACATACTGTGTGTGTGTGTGTGTGTGTGTGTGTGTGTGTGTGTGTGGTGCCCACAAATATAATAATAGTATAGTTGGGCCCGGCACACAAGAGTGAGCTGGGAACAGTTAAGTGGTGAATAGCCTACTGTTATAACTTGTACATACATCATACGGCGGCAAACATTAAACAACCTGTGGCTCCACGACACACTTGGTCCACGTAACCCGAACAACTTCACCGACACAAACATCATACTGTTGGTCTAATTCGTTTTCAATCCTGTATATGGAAAGGAATTTTTGCAACAGACGGGCAGTGGAGACCTTTTGTGTAAAAGCTAACCCTGTTCTTGTAAAATAGGAATGTCTGATGGTACTAGTTTTATATAAAGATCTGGTAACCAGCTACATCGGGTCAGCTCTAGTGCCGACCCTAATACGTTTGAGATAAGGGACGACCATGCCGTGTGTAAAGGAAATGGTCCCTGATCAAGAGATCAGAAAGTTCCCCTTAATAACACCTTTTCTTTTATGTAACTAACATCGGGATATTTTCTGTTGTGACCTAAATAAGTAGGTACATATCAATATAATGGTGTCGATTCTGTTGTTCAAAATTACTTAACTTAACTAATTTGACAGGTCTAAAAGTCTTGTTATCCCTTTCTCATGCGCGGGGTTAAATAAGGATGGCAATATTTTTAGAACTGTCAAATTAGTTAAGATTAGTAATGTTGAACAACAGAATCGACACCAATATGTAAGTTGAACATGATAATAATGTTGAGGGCGCGGCGCCGGGCGCATGTACTCGTACCGCGCGCGTGCCATTCCGAATACTCACCAACTCGCCGGGTGGCGGTCTTTGATAAAGGGTTTTCTTGAGCTGTGATTTTTCCATCTAGCGCCCGTTACAAAGTTGTGCGCGTACCCCGCTAGTCGCCGACTAACCAACGCGCCTGAACCTGTTCGCGTTTCCTCCTCGCCAATTTGTGTCAAACTTCCGCAAAGTACACGGATTGGACTAATTTATTTCACACGCTCACCGGCCCACGCTACGTATTCATAAAATTTGTCAATGTTATCGTTCACGTGTCATCTTAAAGTAATTTAGGAGCAGGCGGAACCCCCTGTAATGTTGGTATTTAAAAGGTGATCTGTGTAACTTTTTTTTCAAATTTATCTTCAAGTTGCGGCAATTTAAGTAAATGGCAAATTGATGAGTTACAGAAACATGTCCGACTTAGTTTTTGTTCATACAGCTCAACAAATTGTACCGAATTGTAAGTATACTGATGTTGATCACGTTTGGTTGATGGCCCGTCAATACATTGAATTGGAAAACCCACATGCGCTAATTACGAGCTGCTCTCTACAGCTTCAATCGTACATTGTGATGGACCAGTGTATATATAATGTTTATCACAATACATTACGTAAATTAAACTGTTGCTGTCAGTAATAAACGAAATAATCCATGTTGTTGTATTACTTTTCTGTACTTAAATATAATTTAGTTTTCAAGTAACTCAAACAATGTGAATCGCTTTATATTGTTATATTTGTGCTTGGGTAGATGTTCACTCGTTGTTATGAATCCGTAAGAATGTATCTATTCCAATCAGTTGTCGACTCAATTCGTTTGCCACCACTCCTATTTGCTACGATACGTCGTCCCTGTGATAGCAAATCGATGAAGATCGACATTGACGAGTGAGTCCGCGGTTGGCTTCTGACGCCAATAAAGGTTTAAGTGGGCGATCTATTGGCGAGAGCAATCAAGGTGTTTTGTACTGCTGTTAATTAGAGCTCGGCTGTGGGCGCCCAACGTGGGTCTGGCTTTATCACCGCGGGGACATTTTACCGCCTCTAATTTGGACCACGTAATAGGAACTGCCGCTGTATTGGTTCGTTAATGTACCTGTTGTAAATACGTGTGCGTGTGTGCGTGTGTTCATATCTCTACTCGTACGGCAAATAGCAGCGCGTGTAAATAATTTTAGTACATTATTTTACTTGTTATGTTCTAAGCATAACAATCTAATGTTCATATCATATTTGACTAGCTCGCATCTACCATAATCAATAATCAAAGTTTTGAAGGAGTAATTATTAAAGGTTTCTCAACGGAATTCCAAGTAATTTAGATGAGTAGCGTAGGATTGTTTTCTTTGTGCGCTAGAGCTCGGGCATGGAGTAATGGAGTAATCCACCTCGCACAAAGCCTGAGCACGCGCTGTGCGGGAGTCGAGTGGCTCGTGTGTGTCCTGGCACACGACATAAGCGACACCACATCACCTGTGTCATCACAATGAGTAAAAATTGAAGCACGAGCCGAAGAAGCACAAGGTTTCACTCGCTCGGACAATGTGTAAACCCACGCCTTATTGGACATACTATACGCAAGTCTAGAGTGAGTGAAATGGTGCTATATACTCTCTGCCTACCTCGTGAGAGACTTGACGTGTTGATGTGTATTGTTGAGTTCACCTATCGATTATTGATTTAAAATCAAAGCAATGCCGCCGCGGATGCCGAATCAAAAGAGTTGGTGGGCGGTGAGTAGATGAGATGTGGATTGTGGAGTGTAATTACGTAGTCAGATTTGAGACATTCTTCGAGTACAGAATAACATGAACTTTTTTGTAATTTGTTTGTGAAAATTATGGAAATGGTAAATGTGACGATGAAGATCATAGCGACTCAGGCGCACATTTAACATTTAGTTTACAAAATACCAAAACACGAAGCTGAATCAATACAATTTCTGTTTGTAGAACATTCGGCCGGAGTTATGACAACAGTACTTTGAAGCTGTTGAAGCGAGTAGCTCAGTGACTGGGATTGTAGAATGTAGCTGGAAACAATTTTAATGTGATGTACGTGTTCTCATTAGTAATACAAGAGCGGCTCAAACCTTTGAATTACTCACAATCGCTAGCATTCATTAACATTATTAGGAATCCCAGACTGCCAGAATAATACATTTAAATTGAATCGTTTAGCAAAAGCTCCTTGTACTTCATGTACAGCGCCCATGTGTTGGAGCATGTGTTGCGTACGAGATAATTATACCTTTTAGTTAATTAAAGGAAGGAGTAATAAACTGGTTTTTTATACAACTAAGGGGGCCAATAAGCATACGGCCCGCCTGATGGTAAACGGTATCACTCACGTGTTGTCAAACCTAACATTTAGTATAGGTGTCTTAATGTTGGCTAAATTAACCCTTCAAGTTGACTGTAACTAATACTTTACTGCTGTGAGTTTCTAACAGAGCATTACCTCAGTAGTCTGGGACATACATCCTTAGAACGGGTCAATTTATACTTGCTATATAGACTTGACCACAAATGTGACAACATGATGAACATGCCAAGAGCACACAATCCATATTTCCTACGTATATAAACAGATTCGCACGCAATAACAGCTTACAGTAGTAATGACTCGTTTATGCGGAGTGTAATAGTAATTGTGATAATATTGGTCCCTGGCTGCTGCTCGAGATGTGTCGGTGATAGAGGTGTAGTGAACAATATCCGCGGGTCGTGGAGCAGCGGTCGTGACGTGCGGCTGGCGCGGGTCGCATGTGACGAGGGTTACCCTCTGTAACTCTGTGCCTCACATAAAGTCGCCGATGATAATACCGAACACTTAACAACTACTGGCGTGATTATCAGAATAAAAAAACTACATATTTACTGTTTACAGATTTTTTCCTTTACTTGTGCTGTAAGTCACTGCTTCCTGCCAAATTTCATGGTTCTAGGTCAACGGGAAGTACCCTGTAGGTTTTGATTCCTTTGTGAAATCGCAAAATATACGAAATTTTGCGACATAAACGGTAATATCTTTTCTTCATATTGACTTACAGGTTTGATTATTTTACAGCCGAAAGAGACCATAGCCCCGGGTATTTCATATTAATTTCAACTTTATAACGTCACGCGTGCTTGAGATACAAATTACAGCACTAAAGTACAGCACTTGATGATGATACCGCATCATCGGCCAACTTGTACCAGAGGCGAGTGATGCAGGTCCAGCCAATGTTATCATCGTTAAGTTCAGCACGTGTGAAGTACGGAGTGCAGAGTGCTTCATAAAACGGACGTTTGTACCCAACATGGCACCATTAAGTTTAAACCTCAGGGATATATGGCGAGCGAACTCGACCTCTTAAGCCCTTAAACAAAGTTCAGATGATCCACGCGCGGACCCTAATGTGGGGTCAACAACACATTCAGCGGCTGTGTGTCGATCTATACCGTTTAAAGCGCCAGAATCACGCCAGACGTTATGTGCGGGATGCCATTTGATATACATATTGTGTGAGACATAAGACAAATAAGTTCACAACGTATCGTCTCAGTACAATACTGCAAGAAGTCTCGCTAAATCACTTAAATCTAAGTTGACGATTTTAGCTTCAACAGAAAATCTTCTCTGTCGCGGGCCGCGCGCGTCACTCGACACGGAAACCCGCCGGAGAGATGAATAAAAATGAAGTAGAGTCATAATTTAAGCGTGAAAGCCGCGGAAGCATCCGCCGCAGCGGTCGGACGCAATTCCCGGCAATCTGTAGCACAGGGCGCTGGTCCAGGACAATGGAGAGCCAGTTCCGTGGCTTTAATAGATTAATATGCAAACGTGAGCCGCCAAGAGGGCAGCGCGCCGGCCCGCCCGGGGACATTATACCGGCCATTACGCGAATTAACCAACTGAAGCGATCTAATGAGGTCTTACCGACCCCAACTGAACCTCTTACACAGTATTGTCGGAGATCGTTTCAAAGAATTGCGCACTCTTCTAACTCCAGTGAGAGGCTGACACTTTGCTATCAAGGGATATATAATCGGGTCGGGGGGGTCTTGACTAAATTACTTTCTGTTTCATTTTCACCGCAATTTTATAGATAACGCGATGTGTTTCTTTCACTATCCCACTAGTCAATATACGTCCAGCTCAATGTTCCTTAAGTCCATTGTGGGGGCCGGAGCTAACCTTGTGTCGAGTTTAACCATTAAATATTAAACAGTAAGCTGCTGAGATGAAATTAGAATTAGTTTCCATTGTGGCGGGGGGCGGCGTGGAATCGAGATTGACTATTAGTCGTTCGCAGCCCGCGTCTGTGCGGTCACATTGATCGGATCTTTCGATACAAATGTCGAGCTCGTGTGACGTCACTACTATCGCTGAAATGCTCTTACTGTGACACATTCAATCTCTGAAAACTGTCCTCGCAGGATAACCGAACTTATTTTGTAGTTTAAATAGAAGCTATAAGTAATGTAAAGGTCGTGTCATCCCGAAATATAATACCGAGGAGTGCGAGCGCGAATTCTGTAAAAGTATGCACATATAACTTTGATAGAGCAATTTAGTATCGCAAGCACAATGGCGCGGGCGTCTAGCGATGTTCCCGAGCGGCGCGCCGGGACCGTTCCCGTATGGGGGTAATGTAAACTTGCAGCGCTCCTCGTAAATCACATAAAATGGCCGGAATAATTTAACTTCGCCTCCATAAATACATCACTGCTTTACTTGTGTGAGCAAGCAATTCGCAAATTGTTTGGATTGTACCAAGGCATCTCCTCGCTAATACCAGTATCTTACACCTACACTTCTCCATGATGTTGCAGTTATCTGTGGGATACCTGCGCGTGCGCTTCTGCCATAAGGAATTCAGCTGGTGTACAAAATTACTCACATCATACAGTATTCTTCTTTGGACTAAAATATAAATTAGAAAAACTTTATGCACAGCTCAACTAACAACAACAACAACGTATTTCTGAGGGCATTTCAATATAATTGTAAGTGACGTGAAGGAAGTCGCGGGCCTCAGTGTAGTCATCACCAATTTGAGCACGTATATATAGCCCATGTGTGTGACCAGTGCTATGCTCGAGTAATGTCACGCTATTAATTAAAACGTAATAATTCATTAGACGCAGCAGGTGTCGGCAAATTGGTGTAGTGTGTGAGCCTCGCAGGAGGGAGGAGATGCATGGCCGGAGCCGCCGATACACAATATTATTTAGTGTAATGTGTGCGACCAGCCGTCCCGCCGCCGCTCTGCTGACACATTCCAGGGGCTTGGAAATATTTACTGCTCGGGAAATTGACGCTGGATATATTTTTCGTAACATTCATCAACATGATTTTGTTGTTACATTTTAATTGTTAACTAAATTTACATTGTAAAATAGTTTATAATGGTAGTATATCATCAATTGTATCAAATTTAGGTATAAAAAATCCCTCAATATATAGTCAGTATAAACAGTATATGATAGTGTGTCTGTCGCGGGGCGAGTGGTGACAGATGACGCAGTTCCGCTCGGCTGCGGCCGCGGGCTCGGCCGACGTTATCCCCGATCTGACTCACGACGCGGAAACTGAGGAAAATGGTGATTGACACATGAGACGGAGATCTAGCCCGGATATTGGAGCGCGATTTAACGTAAAAGTAAACGGCTTACGCGGTGCGCTACTGCTCGTAATACATGCGCATAAGCACACTATATTATTATTATTATGTACTAGCTTTTGCCCGCGGCTTCGCACGCGTGGTAAAGTGAATAAGTCAACGCACCTATACATAAATGAGAGTTTTTGCACGCAGCTTATAATATACTTACCAATTTCACTTTAATAATGACACATTTTCATACAAAGTTTCATCCTGTACCTACTTTCCTTTGGGGTGAAAGTTCCAAAAATCCTGAATAACATATTTATTTATTTCAACTGAAAGGCCAAATACCAGTTTTCAGACGTTACACTCCACAAATGACAGACTTTCATAGAAACGTTCATCCCCTATTTTACCCCCATAGATGTGGAATTTCCAAAAATCCTTTCTTAGTTGATGGCTACGTAACAAAAGGAGAGTAGAAATTTCAAGTAATGTGTCTGGCGATCTAGCGGTGAGACGTTTGATACGGCCATAAATACGTAGGTGTAAGTGCGGTAATGAGTACTGGCCGAGCGGGGGCCGCGGGGGCCGAGGGGGCCGCGGGGGGCCGCTCGCGCCCGCATAAATATCCACCAGAGCCACATAAATCCCGCCCTCGGACTATCTCATGTTTGCCTCCAACAAATACACCTAAGCCCCAAACTAATATTAGTTTGACAAAATATTTTTATTCCGAAGGTATCATTGAAAAGGAGCCGAGGCTTGGGTACGAGCCGGCAGCCGGCCAGGTACGGCCGCGATCCCTTTTTGTCCCTCACGAATATTTTTCAATTTGATATGAGGGCAAAATGATAGGAATTCTAACAGATATTTCTCGTCTTACGTTATTTAGGGGCTCCTGGAATATTATAATATTGAGTTCGAAGGTCGCTCGTCATTTTACTACAATCTAAAACACACCCTTCGTCGTCGTTAATAGATATCCACATGTTTATATATTTTATTAAATTGTAATGCAGTGGAGGGCGGCTCAAATACAAGGAAGATAAACGTGAGCATTTACGTGATCACATTTACGGAACGTAGGTATTTCTTTATTGCGTCTGTGCCTATGAGCCCTCTGTCACCAGCCTTGGTCAGTAAGGCTGCGGCGAGCGGCGGTCAGGAGCAGAGCGTCCAATTTGCGCGCTCCGATAGCGGAGCCCTAACGAGCCAGCCAGGGGAATTCACACTACAGCCGCGCTTGCGCACCGGTGATCCGATTGTGCACTCAGTACTGATGATATCCATCAGTGTAGTAAGGACGTTGATAGTCCGGCATTATTTACTTTTACAAAAACATATAATTTACAAAACAAAATAATGGGTCGTAATGTTGAAGACAAACCATGACATAGTTGTGAAGAGGACACGAACAGACACAAAGCTCCAGTGACCCTGAAGATACGTGTGTATCGAGTGGCGACCACCACTTATCCGGTGCAATATTGAGTTGCGGCCCGATTCCATATCCTGGCCGGTCCAGCCGGCTCCAGTCGGCCCCTGTCGTCTCCAGTCGGCTCCAGTCGGCTGAAGTTATCGGGAGCCCGGCTTGTTTTCAACAACTGGATCAAAACAATGATTACACCAGTGGTGGCGAGAGGGTCACGTGTCACGTGGTATAATTTGTCTAATTGAATCTATTGTGATTTATGTGCCGGGTGGGCTTGACGTCATATTGATTTATATAGTTTCAATAACTCGCCCAATTAATTAGGTTTTGATTGATATCTCTTCTCTGAGAGGAAACCCATTGAACGTACAGCCAGCGAGTTGGATAATTGATTTGATTTGAGTAACAGAGACTCGTCTCGTTTTCATAAACAACGGAGAAAATATGAAAAGTGCTTCATACAACAAGTCGCGCCATCGGTGGTACACTTGTTGAATGAAGTTTTATAATAACACTAATATCCTTTCCATATTCAAACCTGGCTGGGAATCAAGGCGAAATACTCTCATAACATTTTTAAAATGATTATAAATATTATGTCGAGAAATCGAACGATATATTGAAGCAAATACGTCGGTAGCTTTAAAGTAAACATTTATGTAAATGTATATATTTCTGTCGTAACTTAAGGTATCTTAGAACCCTTCGGATCATTATGAAAGGAATTGCTTATCTAAAAAAGTTTTATAAGTTTATTGAATACTGTGACTCTATTATGTCAGGCCATCGCATCGGTAAGGCAAGATAAACATCGTTGCGTTCCTAATAACACAAGTGAAACACGGAATGTCCCCTGGCACGAGGCTCACGACGAACTTTGCTGACATTTTGCGTATCTATGAAGTTGCTCCGCCGAGATAATTATAATAATATCAGGGCAGGTATTAACCCAATAATATTCCATATTAATCACAGAGCGACACGCGCCGCCTTTACAATATTCCACACATAAGTGTAGCGCCAACTGGCCCGCTGGAGTAGAGATATATTCAATTACAGCTGTTTATATTGGTCGTTTTAATGGGATTATAAGTTTATGTTAAAAGTCGAGTCACCCACGCGATGAATAGCCAAAAGTAATTCCCCTAATTAACAATAAAAGCTCATTGCTTTTACAGCATCCATAAATCACCGCATAATAAAATGAGTGTCATCGTTTTATATTTTAGAATCAGTCGGGTCGGCCCTCAGCAGCGGCCCACAATGAGGGGCTCCCCTTGCGCGGCGAGGCTGCCGTAATCTCAGGAAGGGCAGTAAAGGGAAGCATTCCGCAGTAAGTCCATTAAGAAAATTTCAACAAAAAGTGTTTTTGATTCGGATAAAAATACAATGAATGGTAAATAAAAATGGGTCGGCTCGGGCCGAAATCCTGCCTCTGATAGATTAGCATGCTAATGAGAGTCCGCCCCAGACATCCATTGTGCAGTTTGCATCTGTGGCTCTATAATGTTTGACATTAGCTAGCGAGCTGGTCCTTGTTGTGAGGCCACTCCAGTGAGTTATTGCCTCTACACCACCGATCGTCATCGATGCCTCGGCCCTCGGTGGCGAGATACTGAGTCGCGGATCAAATACAGCCTCTTTGTCTGTTTTTCAATGAATCGCCGCTTAGTGAGTTGTTGCCGGTGTTCACGGAGACACGATGGTGGTTGTCAATTAGTTCTCAAGCGACAGTACAAATTGTTTAGATTTGATAACTATCCATTCACATATTTTGTCATTTTTCTCCACAAGCCTTACGAATGTGTAAATCTATATATTTGCAATGTATAATGTAGATGTCGCTCAGCCTAGATCATAGTCATTTTGGGAAGTTGCATCCAATAACAGTCGAGCCATTTCAGTTGCCGTGTCGCCGGTATCTCACTGCAGCTATATAACTTAATTGAGTGACTTGAAGAGCCGCTCTCACCCGACTGTTGATGTAGGTAGGTACATTTAATTTAATTCTGCGCTTGTAAAACTGCAAGTATCTGTAAGCGGGGCTGAAGTTCTAATCTTCATTTATGATTCTTAAATTATACGCAATAGAATATTTATGATTGTTAAATTATACGCAATAGAAGTTAGCCTTGAAAGTTTGAACAAAGCCAGCTCCGATCGATGGCCAGGTAACCGAGTGACGGCCCCCCTCGATACCTCTCACTTGGAAATTAATACTCAAATAACCTCCTTAAAAACCTTTTCAGTTTCATGTTTCGCCATTATTTTACTAGCGTGGTTAGGTTAGGTTATTTTTTCAACCTTCAAACTACTCACAAGCTATCGGATTATGTAGGATTGAGTTACGTTGGAAACGAGACGCAGATTTCATTGCCGTAGAAATACATTAAAATTGTGCTTGGCGAGTTTTTCGGTTTCAGGCTCTCTTTGATGCCCAAACCATCTGCTGCGCCAGCCATCCCAACGAAGCTGCTGTATGTCCAGGCTGCATTACTCCACGCAGGCCAAGGACATCGTGGAGTACATCCGAATGAAATCAAATTTCACCCTGAGGGTCGAGCGGTTGGAGTCCCGACATAAAGTGAATTTTAATTATTTTGTGGTGCGAGTGCCGACCGAACAGCTGTCGACCTTCACACAGGAGGAATTTTGGCCGAGAGGTGTTATGTTCCGGCTATTCAGAGGCCGGATACCTGAAACGGAGCGACACACGACGCCTACTATACGTGTGAATTAGATTGTAGCGACCTCACGGCTACATAAACCAACGTTAGAAATCGACTAACTAGCAGGACAACATTCAACGAATGACGTCACAATCCTGCCACGCGCTAGCGAAGTTTTCTACGCAATTCAACATATATACAAGTTTCCGACTAGAACAGTCGGAGCCGTGGTTCCCCAGGCACAACACCCGCCTGGCTGGAAGATCTTCCCTTGCGGGGGCTGAGCATGATCGCCTCGCTCGCCCCACACTGGTGACCCCGTTGCGCTAATATTGGCGTGAACATCAGCAACCTTCTCCACCCCCATCAAATTCTTCGAAGCACACTGGCACTTGCAAGCATTCAAGCACTGACTGTAATCAAGCTCTGGATCGACCTCCGGTCTCGGGGGGGAGTGATGTAGCGACCTCACGGCTACATAAACCAACGTTAGAAATCGACTAACTAGCAGGACAACATTCAACGAATGACGTCACAATCCTGCCACGCGCTAGCGAAGTTTTCTACGCAATTCAACATAACCCACAAGATAATAAGAATATTTTGTATATGTTATATGGGCCTCGTAGCCTGAAATAAATGATTATTATTATTATTTAATAATATTATACAAAGGCAAATATCTTGTACTTACTGGGTAATCTGTGGAACTTTAGAATTCAATGAACGCTAGATTATCCTTGAGTAATATAGGCTATACTTGCTGCGCGGACTAAGTTACCGCGAAGCCAGCTAGCTAGCTAGCAGTAAGCCCTTAAAAAAAATACGGTGTCCTGTGTAGTCCTTATTCCACTCATTAATATACTATTTATTCCACTCATTAATATACTATGGTAATCATTGGTCAGTTGTTCAACACGCGCAATGTTCTGCGAAGTATGTTTGAACCCGCGACATGACATCCTATACCTAAGTATAGCATTATAGACCTGACGAACCTCGGGCCGCCCCCGCGGGAGCGCTGCATGTTACGGGATAAAGTCTCCTGTAACGAATGCTACATCTATAAAACAGCGTTATGACTTCTGCTTGCAATATTTTTTTATTGCTGCACTTATGTCCGAGGTTCGGAGGGTATCCATCGCGGGGACTACGCCCCAGCAATCAATGTTAAATGTGGCTCGGTGGCGGTGCTACAGTCACGAGAGGAACATAAATCATTACAATCTTCTGAAACATAAAAACGAGAAACGGTAAGTGCGATTAGAAGTGAGAGCTCTCGATGTAACGAGGCTTACTTTGATAGATGGACACTCGGCTGGGGCCCGGGGGCTCGGGGGCCCGGGGCCTAACGACCGCGGTCCAGTCCCAAGGCGCGACGTTATTAGGCGCGCGGCTGAGGGCCGCTGGTCTGCATGAAATGTCCGCGAGCCCTCATTACTCCCATACAATTAGATGACTGTTGAATCGGAAGGGCTCTCCACTTGATCGAGCCGGCAGGTATCGCCCCGCAGCCTCCAGTGGACACTCCGCGCTCGAGCCTTAACAACATCAAGCGATTCCCGAGCAAGTTGTTGAATATTCTGTGACAAGCGCAGCCTTTGATGTAAAAGGAAAACGTTTTGTACAAAACGTATTATTATTGGCTGTAATCGTTTGCTGCCTTTGAACCTTCCATCTTGTGTGTGACACTTTTATTACATATCGCTGGAGCTCGCCCCCGCTCTACTGGCGGCTCCACCCCCGCCCCCCGGCCCTCCGGTCCCCCTCTGTGCTCCTACAGCACTTGTACCTAGTTGTACGTAACTATCAGTAAAATCAAATCAACTTGCTATCATTTATTAACAGACGCATTTCGAAGTAAGGTGTTGCGATATTTTAAAATTTTCTCAAGATACAAACCCAGGAGGAGTTGGCTTTAACAATCGTTTATAATTATTTATTCCGGAGTGGCGAATCGCAAGTTGATTAAAATTTAAAACGGCATTCGTTTTGTTTCGACATTGGAGCAAAAGAAACGAGACCGAAAGTATCCGAGACTAGGAAGCGATGTAAAGTGTTAGCGCATGCTTGGTCGGTCGGAGGGTCGGCAGCCGCCATCAGTGCCGCTCGGACAGGCCGCGAGGAACCTCACATACAGATGGACGGCTGCGGCTGCGGCTGTGATGACGATGTTACACAATACACATCTTGTTACAGAATCAAACCTGTAACATTATTATAAGACACCGCCTGAACTAAAACCAATATAACGCTCAATTAACTAGCAACATAAAAACGTCAGAAGTGTGAGCACGAGGCTATCGGGCCGACGGGGACTCCGGCGAAACTTGCAAGTTCACCAACAATAGAGCAGATAACACGGTTAGCGGCGAGTAATAACATAAGTAATTCACTGTGAAGGCAATCACGGGGATTCGGAGATTTTCCTTTTCCGTCCCTTTTAGAAGAAAGTTTGTGTTCATTTGAGCGACGTCGGGGAGCAATAAGCGGCGCTGAGCGGAGGTGGCACATCCGGGGAACATCCATCATCCGCGGACGGCGGCGGATTTTTACACGCTTTGCGGACACAGCGGTGGAAGTTAATTCATTTCCAGGCGCGCTCGCGTGCCGCGTGACGGACAGACCTAAACTTTACAATAAATGATATTAGCACTGGCAAAGCTTCAGTACAAACAAACATGTCTATACAACTGATAATGCAACGCGAAGAATAGGTGTGGATAGTAGTAGGAGGGGAAATTAAATACATGTCAGTGAAGCCGATCTGATGGCCGAGACCAGCTCTCCAGTGGATGTAGTACTGATCAGCGCTTTACTCAACAAACCTTCTAGGCTTATTTATAATATGTATTACCAAAACAATAATGTTACTTAAAAATGACAAAGGCTTCTGCACAATATTCCTCAAGTACATGAAGGACAGACCAGTAACTGTGCCGACTAGTAATTGAAGGCGCTCATAACTCCGTAATTATAAATGTAATGTGCTCTGAAGGTGTCTGCTGATGTAATAATTTGGAATGAGAGGTTAAAAGTAATTTAATAAAGTCCCTGATATTTAAAAGAGCTTTAATGGTTGAGATACAGAGGTTCGGTAATTTATTAAGAATTGTACGGAGTGGAGATTCCAACTGAATCATTCGAATCAAAGGAGACGTACTCATCAAATAACCATGTGTGTAAATATTACATTCCAGTTGTAATACTCAGGGTATCTGAATAAGAAATGTATCTGATGACTGTTGGTGGAGAGAGAGGTGCCCAGTACACCAGCGAGGCGATGGTCCAGGCAGGCCCACTCTGCCGCACCAGTCGCCTCACGTAAGTTCATTAATCACGTTACAAATTACTACAATTTGGTTCATATGGCACCGATTCTTGGGATTGTACTTTTTAGAGGATTCAGAAGTCTGGCTGCCTGTCATAATAATTACACTCTTATACCTACTATTAAATTTTTGCTAAAAAGCAGTTAATGATTAATTTTTAAATTTGATAAAAACGTGTTAAAAATATAATAAAAGCGGCGACATGAGGGTATCGCAGCGTACACGTTGACTTCAAAGATATTTTAATAAAAACAATAAATAACGTTATATTTAATTCACAATGAAAATCGCGTTTCATAAAGTTGGTGTAAAAAATAAAAGTTCAAATGGAGATAAGAATATATTAAGAAAGTTCCAGCGCGATGATTGATGGGTGCCGGGGAAGGCGACGACATTCAGCCAAATATTAAAATGAATATCCACGGCTACCCGGGATCCCGGGATTCAGAGATTCCCGGCTCTCTCACCCGCCACTGGGGGATTGCCCTCGAATCAACCCATTGTTGGGAACTAGAATTTTGGAACCCACTGTGTATCAATAGGGCATCCATATTCCATACATCGTAAAGCAAATAACCATGTTTTATTGGATCACGTCGCCGTTGCACCAGTTGCAGCCAGAACTAGCTCGCGTGTTGTCATATGTGGCGTTACAATCAGCCTGCCACAGCCTGCCACAGCATGCCTTATTTTATCATCCACTATATTATTCACATTTCATTTTGAATTAGAGCACGGTGTATATTATAATAATTCGAGTAACGAGTTCTAAAATATAGTTGTCGAAGAAAGCAATGTTAACAATAAATTGCAATTAGACGATGACAATTTATAATATTTAAAATTGTTTCGGAGGATGTCTGTACAGCAGCTGCCGCGAGCAGAGTTCTAACAGTCTTCACTCCTCGTGAATAATGAGTTGTTGCGGAATTATCTCGACATTCCATTTTAAAAACTCAACCAAGTGATGTTATCAGAAACCAATATCGGTGGATGAAAGGGAGGGCTAAAGGGAAATATTTTTGTCATCATTTATCAAAAATATACCCGTATTCTGCGATTCCTTTGATGGCGCGACGTCTGAAGTTTTGTCGCAAATCCAATCTGCAGAGAGAGGTAATTTCTGACGATCCGATATACTCGCCCTGTATTACAATACAATCCTGTTTGGTTGTGATGAGCATTCTCATTGCCTCCCACCGTCGAGGGCGGGCTGTGGCTTGCCGTCTTGATCAAAAATTTAAATTATACTGGAAAAGCTGTAATGTTTGTCTATCCGGGGCGCCCCCGGCCCATGGGTGGGCTAGTGTGTCAATATCGTGCGACGTCGTGTCGTCGTCAAAGTGTCACACAGTACCACGTGATCTTTCGAAAAAATATAAACTAAGCAAGCAGGTAACAAATGGTAGAGAAAGCTTCGTTATTGCTATGAGACAAGTGGCAGGTAATTTCCTGAGCGACGTCCCTGGCACGATTAAGGACAGACGACTTCAGGTGGAACTCTCAAGTCGCCAAACTTATATTAAAGAACAGAAAAACGTGCGGAAAATATACAATAAGCCTGCTAAAGCTGCTGACATAGACGACGCACAGGCAGTACAACTGTTATATGGTTTAGTATTCGGCAGCGGCCAGCCGCTCAGCTGTAATGTTGCCGAGGTCTATGCCATAGAGGTTTCATGTGGTTCTATAGCCACTTACAATCAGTAATTAGTTTTTGGGGTTTTCCCCTTAAGAATCAATTTTCATGTAATAATATCGACTGTATGGAAAATGTATGAAGATGGAAATGTATACAAGTGTTAACTCAAAAGCGTTACGGTTCCGCAGTAAACTCCAGTCGCAAGTCTGAGAGATGACACACTTTTTTATGTTGTGTTTTATCGTATATGTAGGTAGCGTGTTTCACAGCCATAGTCATCATATCCAACATAATTAGTTGAACACACCTTTCCCTTCCACACGCTCCAGCAACCCGCTTGTCACATAGGTCGTCAACCTCTACAATGACGGCAGAGAACCGGGATACAATCGCAAAAGCCAGTTTATTCTGATCTGACGCCACTTCGGGTGAGGGTCGAGGAAGCTGTGCCAAGCTTGAAATAGTGAGTAAATAACAAGAGCTGTAGATCATAACGGAAGCGGCACTGGAGATCGTTTACAGATGAAGGTACACAATTAATATTATAAATGCCTATTGCTTCTAAAATTAAATGTAAATCCTCCGTTTAGGGCTCCATTAATATTGATAGGGCGAGGGTAGGAGCCAGCTTATCGTGAATAAATGCGGTCTTTCCTGACTATTGTTCTGATAATAGGCACTAAATGAATTGCCCGGCTTCCTTATATATTATATAATGTAAACACGACCATTAGAGGTGGTCGCCATCCTTTTCTATTCAATAAGTTCTTGAAGATTCATCAGGTTTCCAAACTACTACACGAATTATTAATGAAATATTTATTTTGTTTATTCTCTGTAAATTATATTAACTATGATGACGACATATCTAATGACCCGAACATAACCATCGGGGTGTGTCAATAAATGACTTATTGAATAAATTCATGGTGTGTTGTGTAACGTGCAGCAGAGCATTGAGTGTCTAACTAATGGCAGCGTACGATGATTGTTTATGTTTCGGCGATCGGGGATGTCTTATAGACATTACGTCATATATATAGACTTATATTCAAGAGATACAATGGTAGTGTAATGCTGGCCTACATTATAATATGTAAGTGTAAATAAGTGTACAATATGGCCCGTCGGTGGTGGAGTCGAGTTCAGATAAATATTCGTCTCAGCCCGGAGCCGAGAGATCACAGATTAAATTAACTTACAGCCTTTGTACAAACAGCGGGCCGAGTGTCACCGTTCATTGTTACCATCATTGTACCAGATATCGGAAATGTTCACTGAATGCCTTTCATCTCATTGTTATACATTTGTGACGGACCTGCTCCATGTCACAGAACACGTTCTATCTTGAAGGATTATTCGATGTAAATCTATTATACATACTGTCTAAATGCAAACAGTTTATTTTATATTGAGTACAGATTATTTATCGTAAGTAAATTCTTTTTGTGACAAAAATATTGATGTGATAAGAGTAATCATTTAAAGAGCGTCATACAAATTAAACAAATGATATAACTAAACAAGTTTGCCGAATTTTAAGGCTTTTAATTTTTCCCTACAAATTACACGCTTTCACAGCTCGACGATGCATCTATCAAATGTAATACAACTAGCTTTTACCCGCGGCTTCGACCGCATAGTTCTAGATAAAGATAGCCTATTTCCTTCCCCAGGTTATAATCTATCTCATTGACAAATTTCATTACGATCCGTTCAGCCGTTTAGTGTGAAAAGGTAACAAACGAACAGTTTACTTTCGCATTTATAGTACTAGTATGGATTAATTCCACAGATGAAATAATAAGGAGTTATCCAGTAAGGTAGTACCTACAAACTAATGTTATACATCCATGCTACTCCGTTCTTAGAGTTTTAAAGTTGAACCATTAGTTGTGCTGGCGAGTGCAACATGCCTCGAGGAAGTCCAACTACCAGGTTTCGGAAAACTTATCGCGAGGAAAAATTGTGCTCTGTTTGGACTCACTGTCATGATCAGAAGTCACGCCTCTAGAGATATGTACGCTGATTACTAATTGTTAGAATTATGACCAACTTCAGTGTATTTATACAAATAGTTGTAGCTAATAAACTCCACTCACTAGTTTCACTTTAGATAGGTCCGTCTATATTATTGTGTATCTTGCTGTAGGATAATTATAATTCAGCAAAACGTTACCAGCGTCGGGTGTCAGCTCGAAACAGTGAGTGTCTGCCCGAGCTCTGTTTGAGAGACAGACAGACAGTCAATGTCAGGGGCACGCGGGCAGCTGCGGGACGTGCTACTATATATATATAACATGTGCCCCCGGGCTCACCCCATCGCACACTCCGCTTAACATTGTGTACGAGGAAGATTCAACTTCACCAGGATCAGGCAGCGAGCCGGTGGGGCGCGATCGGTTCGTTACTTACTGTACAAGATATAGCGGCGCATGCGCGCGCGCCGTTCGCTCGCATTAGAAATGTAATGGGAATAAAAAACAAGTGCAAAAACGAAAACCCGACTACGGAATAATCATGCTGTAATCTTCTTTAATATAAAAATGAATCGCTGAATGTGTTGCTAAGCGCAAATCTCGAGAGTAGCTGAACCGATTTCGCTAATTCTTCTTTTAGAATATTCCTTGAAGTACGAGGATGGTTCTTACGGAGAGAAAAAAAATAAAAAATGCCTGATTAACCTAAAAACGAGTAGACAAAATATTTGATAAATGTCTACCCGTGCGAATCTTGGGCGGGCCGCTAGTTGAGAATATATTCTAGTTTGACACTTTTTAGAACGTGATAATACCGTAGTCGGATTTTAGTTTTTGAACTTGTTCAAGAGAAGGGTCACTGTTAAATTCACCCTCACCGGTGGAGTTTTCGCGTAGTTCCGCGAGCGATGTATCAATCAATTATAGTTGCCCAAGTAGTATGTGTAAGGCTGCGGGCACACGGGCCGCACTATTGATACCATCTCGCACTCACCGGCACGCGCGGGCTGGACGAGGCCGGGCAGCCTTATTTCACAACCACGAATGACATACAAACACCGGCCATAACATACATCGGTTTCAAGTGACATGTCTATCGTATTTATTTATTGTTATATTGTATGTTTTTCACATCAAAACTCCATCTACACGCAAATTAACCAACAAAATAGTCAAAGCAAAATGTGCATGTTGAAAAAAATCCTTTTTTTAAATGCTAATCTCAGTTGGTCTCATATGGTCTCCTCTGGATATGATCTCCTTCTGGACTAAAGATCGCGGGTTTGATCCCGGCTTGGGACAAACTTTAGGGTGTTATTATGATTATATTTGTTCCCTGTCTGTGTGTGGAGGGTCAGCAGAGCGAGCACAACCACCTTCGTCTACCACGGGTGACCACCAATAGTATGTTTTCCGCAATTTAAAACATAAGCATTCATACTGCGTCACGTGCTACTCTGTATGTTCCCGTGTGTTGCGCTCGGCTAGTACCTACACTTGGCGCATTATAATTACAGTTCTGCCGACCGCAGTGGAAATAACACGGACATTTTGTTAATGCAATTACCATTAACGGCTCATTAATTAGCAAATAAACATAAATTAGTATTGGTTGCGAGTGAATGGGTAATTTCATTAGTTCTCCATGTTTCAGTTGTTTGTGCATTATTAGTATCATACACCGAATGCGCTTTTATTGTAGATTGTCTTGATTTGTCGTGTAATAATTCACGTGTAATGAATTATACCAGAGTTCCCCGAGCAGACCATATACTGCTAGTACAGCCTTTTTTTTTTTGTTTTGTACCTCTAAGGTGACACACAAGCATACGGCCCGCCTGATGGTCAGCAGGCACCGTTGCCTATAGCCTCTAGCAATACCAGGGGTATCACTAACGAGTTGCTAACCCTGTAGTTATGTGGTAGCAGCATTACTACTAGCCCAGCGTATTCTCGTGGAGCACTGGCAACCTTACTTACCATAGAAACACAACATTTCATCAAAGTAGTGTTATTTTACTGTGGTCTTCTGTAAGGTGGAGGTACAGTCGCCAGTCGGGCGGCTCTAATATTAATGGGAAAACCCACGGGAGATCTCAATTCGCCCTACATCGAAGTGTTAAAGGAAACAATAATGTTAATCAGTAAGGCATCGTTCATTATAGTGATGTAGGTAGAGCGCACTGAAGTAAGTTGTATAGTGAAGCACTATGATGTTGATGTTAATTAGTGTTATACATTGAAACCGTAACTACGAGCAACACCACCAGCCTACCACTAGCTACACGCAGGCAGCTGTGGCAGTCAACGCTAATACAATAACATTATTGTAACGCTATTGTACTCGCCTCGATACACTGATCAAGGTGCCCGAGCTCAGCAGCACAGTATTATGATGACAGGCGTGTGGGGCTATGAGGCATGTACCACACGAGTCTCATCCCTGGTCTGATTACATTAGCTCACCTATCACAGGGTGTTTGCTCTCCTGTGCGTCACGTAGGGTAGGCACGGACGGTCTTGAGTCGTCTATCTAGCAGAGAAGTAATCCTACTAATGTCAGTTTGGATGCTTGGCTATTTGTCTGTATGTTAATCAATCACACAAAATGTATTGAACGGATAGCTTGGCAAATGGACCGTGGCCTGGATTCTGACATAGGATACTTTTATCTCGACAGTTTGTGTCCTGAATATAGCAATATGTAGAATGTATGTGTGTCGGGGTGATAGTCTGGTAAGATTCTTTTTTTTTCTCTAATAAAAAGCTACAGTGACAGAGACTAAATTTTACTTGGATCAAAATAAGGTTTAACTCAGGTAGTATAGCCCCCGTTCCGTAATAAACATTCTAATAGACAAGCTGATATACCTCGTGCACCCACTATATAAACACGAGCCCGCACTCAGTTTTCAGAAGGTACCGAGGGTGGTAAATGGATGGCGTTCATAAACGATGTTTCAATTCAAGTATAATCAAGCGTCCCATATTCATAGTCAGGGTCAATTACATTAATTTATGAACACGTTTATATATAGTTTGTAGTGTATGTCAAAATGTTTATCCTCATTGTCAACTGACTAGGACGGCAGGAAGGAGTGACCCCTGCACGATCTGCCATCAGGATAAAGCAACTCTGTAATTGTGTGTTGTCAGCCGGGATCAGATTATAAAAACAATATCGGAGCCGCGGGCCACCTGCCTCCAGCCAGCCTCCTCGCACCAACAACAGAACAATTCAATAGTTAAAAACTCTCAGCTTTAATTAAGACGCGCACCTCTTCGACCTCCGCTTAATTTCCAACTTTTTGTTTCCCTTCATTAAAACTTGAAGCGTTTTCAATTAAATCTGAAAAATTCCGAAGTGGGCACGTGCGCCCATGAGCAGAGCATCATGATCCGATAGAGTGCGGGTTCGATATCAACTTCATAAAGGCATTTATGAGGTGACGATATTACGCGGTTCTTTCGCGTTGTTATTACGATGGCCATTTGTGGTTTATCGACGGATGTTATCTGCTGCGAGCGAGCTGAGTCCAAACCAGACCATTTGCATAGATTTGTACAATGCGAGCATCCACTTTGAAATGCAGATGAGAAGTTCTTTGCATTCTCATGCATATAAGTAAAATGGGGTAATTTCGCTCTGGCCATACCGGACCAATCTCTTAGGAGAGTGTTAAAATATGAAGGACGTCCCTTCGACGTAATATATTAGGTCCTTACATATGAAATTGGCGTTTTTCGTACTGGCCACTTTAATCACGAATTTCTCCTCTTTGGTAAGGAATTCCAAATTCAAATTTGTACAGCTATAGACTCATGTATTTGTGCTTCGATGATCGTCATTCATTTGTTTTTTTCTTCTGTTTTTTTCTGTTTGCGTCACTCATTTTACAAAATGGAAAACCTTAAATATCGCATTATTTACGAGTACGAGTTCCGCCGTGGCACTAGTGCTGCGGAAACAACTCGAAGGGTGAATGATGTGTATGGCGGTCGTGTTGCAAAAGAAAACACAGTTCGTTTTTGGTTCCAACGTTTTCGTTCTGGAAATTTCGACCTGCAGAACAAGCCCCGTGGACGGCCTGAGACTCAAGTTGATAATGAAGAGTTGAAGGCTATTGTGGAAGCGGATCCATCGCAAACCACGTCCGAGTTAGCTGCAGGCTGCAATGTTAGTGATAAAACTGTTTTAATTCACTTGAAGCAAATTGGGAAGATTAAAAAGCTTGAAAGGTGGGTACCTCACGAATTGACTGAAACAAACCGGCAAACGCGCGTCGACTGCTGCGTTACATTACTAAACCGGCACAATAATGAAGGTATTTTAAACCGAATCATTACCTGTGATGAAAAATGGGTTCTTTACGATAATCGGAAGCGCTCAGCGCAATGGTTAGATCCTGGCCAGCCAGCCAAATCCTGCCCCAAGCGAAAATTAACCCCAAAAAAGTTACTTGTAAGCGTTTGGTGGACTAGTGCCGGTATTGTTCATTACAGTTTTTTCAAATCTGGCCAGACTATTACGGCTGATGTCTATTGTCAGGAGTTGCAAACCATGATGGAAAAGCTAGCGGCTAAACAACCTAGGCTGGTCAATCGCTCCACGCCACTGCTGCTTCACGACAACGCTAGACCACACACTGCGCTACAGACGGCTACTAAATTAGAAGAGCTTCAATTGGAAAGTCTAAGACATCCTCCGTACTCCCCGGACCTTGCTCCAACAGATTACCATTTTTTTCGAAATTTGGATAACTTCTTGCAAGGGAAAAAATTCAACTCCGATGGGGCAGTCCAAATCGCCTTCAAAGATTTTATTGATTCCCGTCCGACTGGTTTTTTTAGTAAAGGGATCAATGAACTACCTATGAGATGGCAAAAGTGCATAGAAAATAATGGTTCATACTTTGATTAATTAAATATATTATATTAAAAAATATTCGACTTTTTGTTCCTCCCATACAAAACGCCAATTTCATATGTAAGGACCTAATATAATAGTACAGAGCGACGTCAATACATAATATATTGTTTGAACAATAGCCACGGTGCTCGGTGCTCGGTGCGCGGTAAGCGCGGCTCGGGCGCGGCGCGGAATAAGCTGGTAATCCACCTCCCCGTTCACATCAAAGCGACCTAATTACACTAATAAAGCGATTACAAATACCCAACGAAGCTTTACACATTTAATTAGGCAGCGGCGGTCCGCCCGGCCACGGCCATCCGGGCAGGGACACTATACTTGCTACTGCCTTTGTCTAATTATTAGCTATTACCCGCGGCGTCGCCCGCAGCGTTCTACTATCCCTCGGGAACCACAAAATTGTTCGTGATGAAAAGTATCCTATATGTTAATGAAGCTTATAAGCTACCGCCATTCCAAGTAATCATACAAATTCACTCACTACCTTATTCACACACACAAACGTTCGCATTTATAATATGAATGTGATGACCACCCACACATCTATATTCTCCATCAATGTGACCGACACTAAACTGTAACTGTACATCAATAATTCATGGAATATTCACACTAAGCCGGAGTTTACAGTAATAGCTGACCGGCCGCCCCTTGTTCCCAATTATCAGATTATTATCACAACTGTGCAGTAGAGTAGGCACCAGCACCAGCAACAGCACCAGCCAGCTCTGGGAGACAATCATTTTAATTGGATTGTCTCAGCAGCTATTCTCGTTATTAATGAAAAGACGGGTTGAATGTCAGAATTGTGAAACAGAACCCCGAAAATTTAATTATTCTTATTTACTGCCGGTTAAATGAACTTTAAGATTGTTTACGGTTCATTTGTGAAGCTGTTCCATCACTAGCCAATAGAATGTATCAATTTGATGGACTCCTGACTGTCAACATTAAAATAACCATGTTACTTCAAACAAAAAATGCCTTTGTTCTTTGTTCGTTCATCCGGCGGGAAGCAAAGTTGACAAATACACATTTCGCTTGTGTAGCTTCCTTAAGATACAATCAGCGATGTAGTTGAAGTGGATCGTATCGCAGTGTAGTGGAGTGGAGTGCAGGCGGCCCGGACCAATGGCTGCCACGTGACGCGACTGCTCGCCGTCGACACGTGCACGTGACCCGACGGGGCTCCAGCCACCGCAAGCCCTGAGGCAGGGCTCCGACTGACGCCTCATGAGGACCAAGCGCGATACTTTTATATACACCTTATCATTTCACTGATCTCCTTTCTGAGCTGACTGAATTTAATAACCTGTCTGTATAATACTTGCAGTGACGGCTGCAAGACAGTAGACTACTACTCCAAATGATGTCTCGCTTCAAGCATTGTCTATGTAAGTTAGTATAGATGAGCCACACGTGCTCGTCAAATAGTGAAGCAGCTCGGGCTGAGGTGCACATTGACATGATCACTGGGCCACTCACCACTGGACGACTTATATAAACAATATTTGACAAACCAAAACAGCGACAACATTACTTAGTAAAGTGTTGATAAGACATTAGATGAACCAACCCGTGGCCGATCCTGGTATAAACTGTCTGGTAATAGTGGTCATCTAATATAGGGAAAAAAAATCTAACTTTAATGAACACCCAGTTGTAAGTACAGTACAAAAGAGGAACACGAAATTTTTTCTTAAAGTGAGGTAGTCAGTTAAATGTTGTCTGGAGGCATCGTGTCGCACTCTCACCTTTGATTGTAGTCATAAAGCAAGTTCAGTGGGGCTTGTCAGCCGCGGGGGTGGGGGCGGGGGCGGGGGGAGGCGTCACGTGATCACATCGCTACTGAATAATTTTACACTTACAGTAATGTCGGCCATCGCGGCGGCCCAGCTCTACACTACCACCGCGCGCACACTGCGCGTGCACACAACATACGCTACGGATCATCTGCTGTGATTGGAAGTACAATCTTACTACGCCTGAATATTTTATTTGTTCATACTTGGAACTTATGCTGTATAAGTATAGCTATATATAGTATAGCTATATATAGTATAGCTATAATAAGTATAGCTATATATAGTATAGCTATAATATTTCCGTTCGCATGTATATTTACACATTTGTAAGGGAGTAGGTTCTCAATCCCCATATATTATATTTACGCATGCTTACGGCCCACCTGATGGTAAGCAGACGCAGAAACACAATATCAAAATAATGTTGTTCGTCTGCGGTATTCTGTACAGTTCCCAGTCGGGCGGCTCCAACTTTAATGGGAAACCCCACTGGAGATCCCATTTCACTCTACCTCTCTTTTTGTGATTAATCACTATACTGGAGATTAAAAAAACTAATGGATATCACTGTACTGGAGCTTATAATATGCTTATAAGCTCTTGATAAAATCTTGTTGATTCATACCTCCACTGGCCGCAGGAATGTCGATAACATTATACATGAACGGAGTTCAATCGCATAGATGTCGTAGAGTCCCGCGGCCGACATACATTGTGAAATACTGGAGACGTTATACTATGGCTAGACGGTGGGACTTGTCACATAAAGCCGCGGCCGAGCGCCGTGGGTGTGGACGGGCGCCGTTTAAAGCTCGCTCGGAATGCGCACTTTTGAGCGAATGCTCATGAATCTAGTTTTATTAGCGAGATCTGTTCGCGCCCGTTCCCAGCTGTCACTACACTGGGGCTATCGGCGGCCGAGTGATGGACCGCCACGATGGTTGCGGGCCAGGGTTTAGGGATTACCTTTGTCCATAAAGCATTTTTATGGCATGCATGGAATAGTTACAATTGAATGGTGTTTATAGATCGAAGACGACAGCTTAAAATGATATTATTTACAGCTCTTTCTATAAACATTTGCTGCGATTATTATAATTTATTTAATTTTGTCAGGTAATCACTTTTACAAAAGCATAGTCAGGTCACCAGTCACAGGTGGGACTGAGTATGTATTCAAAGCTAAAAGTTTCATTTCATTAATTTGTTTATAAATCATTTAAGTCGCCGTTTCATATAGGTCCCAGTAGTAACTAATTCCATTAGAAGATTTTTCAATCAATCGAACTGATGACTTGATGGACAGTTTAATACTGTCCCCGGACGAAAAAATCGTTCCAATCGCCTGATAGTCTGAAGCTTTTTAAAATAATTGCTTCAGACGCAGTGTTGAGAACTTTTCGCCGGAGATATTGGCAGCAGTCCGGCCCCGGGGAGGACTGTCGTTTTATTGCGGACGTAAAGCTGTTTTATGAGCTCCTTATCAGATGCTGGAGACGAGACGCGGAGAGCCCCGGACGCGGCCACCGGCCCTCTACTCCCGCACGGTACACATTTACTCACCATGGCTGCAGTCTACAATTAATGTCATTGTTTGCAAGTTTTGTTGTGTGCTTCTTTCTTTGATGGTTTCAGATTGCAAGCCTGAGGATATTGCGACAAGTGTATTAAAGGGCAAGCGGACGACTATATCAACTCTCCCGAAGCATTTCACATCGCCAAGGATAAGCACAGGTGGCGGCAACTAGTCAAGAGGGAGGTGGTCTACACCATGTAACAACGATCATGAGGTGAACATTTAAAGATATTTCACATCGCTTACTACAACAATGATGTTATTTGAACAAGTACTGTTTCAAAGATAATAACTACACGAGTTACGCAAGGTCTGCCTCCACACACATTGTATGATAGCTGGCTACGAGACTAACAAACTAAGACAAACTTTGAATATAAATACAATATTCGTTAACAATATCAACCTGTTAAGTATTTCGGTTACGAGTCAGTGAATTTAGGATATCATTTTACAGAATATCTGTACCTTCGTCGAGTAACTTCTATATAATATAGCATGCCTCCTCTTGATTAGAGCCTCCGATATTACAATTAATGTATTCCTGGAGTATATAGCTGTAGTTAAATGTAAATCTTAACAATCGAGAGAATACAAATTTAATGATTTTATACTACTCGGTGTTTGTGTGATTGTTTTCACTGAAATATTAGATTAAGACGGATGGTTAGATTCCCACCTACATTCCAATGTGTTTCGAGGATTTCTAAGCTATTTAATGTCTATATAGACTATAGATATATATCTATAATATCCACAGTGTACTCTGCTCCACTCGCAGGTACTCCGCAAATAACACTGAACTAGAGATTACTGAAGTTATTACTTGTATGAGTTTCAACACATTCCTCGTGGCATCATATTTTAGGACACGAATAGTCCTCTACAGAGGCGCCACAATAGAGAACTATGAGGTCGCCTGTGATGAGCCCAGTGAATATCCTCGGCTAAAGATCAATAAGAAACAATCACAGCAATACATAACGTAGGTACTAGGCAACTATGTCCGAGGCTGGATTAATGGCGCATACATCACGGGCTGAGTGCTTGCCGACGTACATAATTGGTGCTGGCGCAGTACAGCTAATTGTTATTAATTATTATCTTGTCCGCCGGCAACTGTGTGTGGCAGCAGCAGTGCGACAAGATATTACTGACACTCGACTTGACTCAACCTATCACCTACCCTCTCCGGCGCACAGTGAGAGGAGTTATGCAAAAGATATTGAAGCAAACGAGCTCGGTGACTGCAGACTTCCGCTGGGTACACTAAACATAAGCACACGAGTTTGGGGGTTTGTTTAACCCTTAGTTATTATGAAGATCACGTGACGATTGTATCTTGTGGAAGATTTATGCTTCAGCCACAAATCAAGTGAAGCCCATGTTAGTGTGGATGGTAGGAGTAGCGGCCGCCGCTCCCGGCGGAGCGGGTCACGGGTGTCGCTCGGAGCCGGCATCAAAGATTCATCGCTGGGGGCTGCTAGTAACTAGTTGCGCGAAGACAGGCCTCGTTAGTGGTGAAACAATCCCGCTAAATAATACATGGTACCCACCTCGAGCGCTGCCAGCCTCGCGATCTATTATTCACTCGACGACACTAACATTGCGAACATGCACATAGCATAGCATAGCACAGTATCGAGAGCACTTCACGTCACACCTGTCCCTCCCGCACCGGGCGATACCGCCGTCTGTGAATTGGAATCTATTGTGAGGGAACCGCCGCGCCACTTGGGAAAGCGAATATTTCTCCGTGTAAGTGTTCGCGCGAGCAGCAAGGCGGCCAGAGATGGGTGCGGACCGTACGGCGGGCGCCGCGCGACTGAGGCAGTGATGCTCGCCCCGGGCCCCGCGCCCAGCCCGCGCTCATACACCACATGCGATACATCATGTTCATACAATAAATCATATTAAAATCACATTGTTAAAACAAATTAGCTCTCCTAACCCTATACAGCTTATCGTTAAAATAGTGACTGACAATTTTATACTGTGAAAAGACTTGTATAATTTGAAACGGCAAACTTAAGGCGGAATTATGTTACGACTTTTACTGTTATCTGAGTGAAATATCTCTATTTTGCAGATCCCATTTGGAACCAAATATGGTAATAATAATACAAACAAACAGACGTGAACGTGTTCAAAAAGTTATTCCACACCAGTACTAACAATTAAATATTGTGCGCACAAAACTGTATGTTTTTTGTTTTGTGAGAACTGATTTGATGTGCACAGCGCGAGGAAATATTTGGCCTGGTTGAACAGTTGAGCACGCCTCGGTGAAGACGGCGAAGAAGCTCGTAACACAACCAAACTACCACCTTTGTAGTATTTTAATATTATTATTGTCCAACAAATGTGACTCATGTACACAGCGAAGCTCCAAGCCTGATACCCGAAACTTTTTGTTTTCACCTAAATCGTGGCTCGGCATTAAAAGGAGAGGAAAGAAATTAGGTGTCCTGAATTGCTCTTAAGAGGCAATCCCGCAGTTGAAAGGACTTTTACTTTTTAAAAGAACTCAGCGTGGAAATGGATTGTATTAGATAAGTTGGAGTTCCGAGCGATTGGATTTGCTCGCGATGATATTAGTGGGCTTTGTGCGGCTCCGACCGCTGCAGCGGGGCTCCTCGCGCCCCGACCTACAATAATGATCTGTCATAGGAGCCCCAAGCACAAAGGACATTCGGTATATTATATAGGAAGCGTGGCGCGACGTGCGCTGACCGATACATTTTACTCTGAAATGTGGAGCCTTTCAATAATACACTTGGCTCAATCTTGAAGACAGATAATGTTTATGCAAAATATTTGTTACATTAACAATGTATTCCTAAGATATTCATTCCTAGTAGTAATTCGGTGAAAAAGTGTTAAAATATAAAATTAATTAGTCCATTGGAAGCCTGCCATAGTGCTCCCTGTCGTAACAGGATTTTGGTTACTTTACTTTGTTTGTGATTCCAAGCGGAATGATATAAGTGGGAGGCTGTGTTGGCTTACGCAGCATTTTCTGAAAAGGCAAATCGATTATAAGTATCACCGGCGTGTGTACTCAGGTGTCCGTCACCGAGCGGTCCTAAACCAACAGCCCGCGGCCCGCGCCACTCGCCTGTACCTCACGCCGACCACCCGCTGCTGTACGTCAGCGGCTCATTGAACACCACTGACACACTGACGCTCGTACTTAGTTTGATGGTCTGGTGGCTTCACACAAGCTAGATAATGTTCATCCAGCAACGTGCGCCAGTGTCCTCCAACCCAAGCGGTAGCAGTGCAGTATGTGGTGGCAGCATGTATGCCGTGACGTATCACTGTCCCTGCACACGCCCACGATCATCGCATCTACAACTTTACACATTACCTTGTTCTCACCAGCAATGACTCCGAATATTTAATTATAATTACCGCTTCAATTACACATTGTGAGAATTGTAACGTAAATCATCTTTAAGCCATGGACTTAGTGTGGTGTGCGGGCACCCACCGACATGGAGAGCGATTAAATTCCGCCCCATCATTCCGAGCTTAGATTAGTAATTAAATGATACCTGTAGTGATACAACCTCCCGGATGTATTCCCCGCAGGATGGGCATTATATGAAATATGTTGTTTGCTCGCCAATCTGTCGCGGCTAATAGAGAGGGTCCGGGGTGGCCGCGGGTACAGCTGGGCCTTGACCTCGCCAGGCGGGTGACGTCACGCAATACAAGCGATCTCTCACATGGATTCACTAAAGTACCTCACTATGCAATATTACAATGTTTTCATAATTATGGATTAGTCATTAGAGTGCGTGAAGGTTCCCTTGTTCAGCACTGGTGTCATGTGGAGCACCAGCAACTGTATAAGGCTGTGTTCAGAATAAACACTGCACACACGCCGCGCCAACTGCAGGCTTCGTGAGCCTGGCAGCACACGATGCACCGTACACACTCAGAACACTTTACCAAATAATTGGTATTCAATTCATTATCATCAATAAAGTACTCAATCTACTCGTCCGTTCCCCGCGTGTCCCGCGGTTATACATACAGCTCGAGCCCACCGGGTGACAATATCATGTTTTCTGAGGGTTACTATTAATTGTTTGATGCATGTCCCTGTAGAATATAATGTAGCAAATATTATCATACAGCACAGTGATCATGGCATGCCACGTGTAATATGACCAGCCGGTAATACTATGTTCACACAACAGCTACTGGCTATACTGGAGCTATAATACAAAGCCCAAATTCCCATACAATTATCTCATTCAACACAATGTGTTCTGTGGAATGATACATCCTAATCGATGTGGTTGTATGACAATGCCTCTGCAAATAGCTCGCCAACCGGAAGCCGGTTACAAAAGCGATGATCGCACACAACCCTTCACAAAACCTCTTTCCGAAGCTTCCTCGTATTACCCAATTTACACGAAGCGCTACGTAGTCGTAGCACCGTAGCCCCGTAGCCCCGTAGCACTCTAATCTACCAGCTACGCGGATGTGTTCCGCTATTCATATAAGGGTGGGATTATGAAAGCTTTAGTGCGTTCTTGGAAGTGCAGAGAACACGAATCACGATGCAGATTCACACCTGATAGATGGAGCTTAGGCTTTGGGTAATTTATAAGTGTGTTTGCAAAATTTGCGTACGTTTCATACCATCTAAGTTATGCAACTAGTTGCGATTGAGTTTTTTGTTATTAATTGCAAAAGAAGTATTTTTTCATAATTTATAAATATAAATAACTTTTCATAGTATTCTAGCCATAATTTAAAACTCGCTAGGAGTCATACATCACAAGAGTTGTTCAGTAAATGGTAGCCTGGCGCCTCAAGGGTGCGACTCCGAGTACATATCGTTCGCGAGCGGCGGCATGTGTGCGTTCTTTATAAAGCACTCATCTCTTGCACCGGGTGAGCGAGGCGCATATGATGGTGCGTACTACACCTGCAGTGGACCAACATTACTATTATAACAAGATATTTTATAAATTAAGCTTAAATAATATAAATATACTTGAAATTCACCTTGAAGGTGACTTTATATTATATAAAATATAAATAGATTGGTAAACCACAGAGAAACAAAAAATAGATAAAAGCAGACACTTTAATACTGGATATGCTAAGTTTGTAGTACTGAGTGTTTATTTAGTTGCACTAGGCGGCGGCGGAGACGTTTGGCCAACGATGTAGTAACGGGTCAGCAGCGAGATTTGTTTGTTCCACGTCACTCGCTCAGCCTGCGATGAGGGCTCGTGTGTACGTCATGTGGCGTCGCCTGGCTTCAATGGCATTGCCTTCAGACAGCGAATATTATCTTGAGTACGCAGCCATCGAGGTTTCCACTCTACAAAACAAGGTTATTTTTTGTATATGTTTAGAGGGAGACAGGCATCAGCCAGATGCCTGTATGTTTAGTGAGTGGTCGTTTGTCAACATGACTGGCCCGCCCGGCTCGACCATTGGAAGTACTTGTATCTCACCGGGAGCAGCCCACACAATCGGGTATTACCCATATCAAATTGATGGCTCCTTGTTATTATAAATGACTAGCGTTACCTCCGCGACTTTGATCGAATATAAATAGGCTATATTAGATATAGTCTAAGCTACTTTATTAATATTATCAGGTAGATTAAACATTAATTATTTGAAATTATTTCACATAGAGTGTAACTTGTTAATATGCATAATATTCAGAATGAATGGTGACCATATATAGTCATATATATATATATATATAGTCATTATATATCACCAAGATAATACACAAAGGTTGATTGTGTGATCTACCAGCGTTGGCTCGAGGGCCTCGACACTATAAGTTGTAGTCGACATGTAGCCAATTATATGAAGCCTTCCCTCACGACTCACGAATCGAGAAAAATATCCCTCGGAAGCTCCATCCACAGTAGCGTATCAACAACAAAGGCTAGTTAACGGAACCGAGTGGCATTTTCCTGTTCTTGGCCCGATACGTAGAAGAAACACATGCAGGGATACCCGCCGAGTGCTCTGAGGCAGTGTTCATATTGCGAGCATAAGCAAGGGTAGGACCGGTGCGAGGCGCGCTACAACACCACTGCTACTGGCAACACTCAGCCGCGAGGCGCGGGCGACTTGCGACACAATACCTTCATACTGACGTGGCCTGTTGCTAAATGCAAACAGAGGTCATGTCACAAACACTTGCAAAAATATTTGTCAAATTCGAGATTTATGTTGGTACACTAGTATTCCACCAAATATTATTGTACTACCGTACATATTCATAAATGATATTGGCTAGAAGTAAATTTTTCACGCTTAACCCGTTTGAATGGGTTTCCTCATAATATCTGTACCGAGGAACTAGCAACAGAGCTTTCCATTGGCCATTAGAGTCAATAGGACAGTGGTATCTCGTCATATGAAATTTGCTCCTACAGTGCCTACAGTGCCTGGTTTGATTAATTATTTGGATTGATGTAGAATCTATTAGCTAGGTGGTCATGAATCAATAACAGTTTGTCTGAACGTTGCACACCTCGCGCCACGTCACGTTACCGCGGAGACATGAATGCGACCTGTCTGTGATCGAACCTCTGCGATGTGCGGTGTTCATTAATCACGTAACATGTAGTTATTATTAAGTGATAGTATATAATATGTCAGAGCAGTGATGTATCATCGAATACTATTTGTTGTACCTACTTATATGTATATTATTGAATACTACTAAAGGATGACAAAAGCGTCGGTAGTTCACGTCAAATAAAGTTAATATTTTTTAAAGCCTTTACTTTTTTATTTATACATTGACAGCATCACCCCAGCTGCAGGAATGTTTGTGAGCACAGACAGTCATTGCGAACTGATCACAAGTTGATTATATTAGTATGATATATGAAAATGATAACATATAAATTCCAGGATAACAAATGTATCTCAATTTTGTTTATAAGTACCTATTCTTGTGCGGGTATTACTAATGGCAGAACCAGCAGACATGTTGTATTAGATGTGGCAGTAACGAGGCCGCCGCGCCGTGTGGAACAAAGACACGCGCCTTTGATAGTATACACGACGCTAATTCACAACTCGCGTGACTGACTTGCGGCCACGAGCTCGGCGGGCGGCTCCCACTGACAGAGGGCGACCTCTACTGGTAGCAGGAACATCTTCCGACTACGGTTCGAAAACGTTACTTTTAAGATGTCAAAATGATCAAACGAATTCTTAGTTCCACTTTGCGCCCCCGCATTGTTGTTTATTTCCCATACAGAATAGTCGAAAGTGATACGAACACGCAGTCGAAAGTAATTCGATAGAACCTGTGAAGGCTAGTGGATGCCATCATTATATAGATAATGCTGTTAAGAACATAAGCTCTGAGACAATTGTTTTTAATACACTGCCTGGTGTGCCTGTATACATTCACTAGCTTGTGCTCTCTCATTAGTTTATTGGAGTCTGAAATATATAACTTCATAATTAAATATCAGCTTAAATAGAAATCCTTTATCATATATATCATATATGCCAAGATCTTTCAGGGCAGGCACAGAGTATATACCTCCATCTAGACGAGCCATTTCATTATTTACTTGCGCGCATCCGTATAGTACATAGCTACAGACAAAATATTCTTCAAATAATAGTCGTACTGAGGTATCTAGAGGTGCGATGTCGTATTAAGTACAGTCGCGCCCGCTCGCCTCGTGGCCGCACACTACAGGGAGCCTTGCGATATGTTCCTCCTGTCCGCCCGCCATCGGGGCATATGTCCGCGATGAGCGCGCTATCAGCGATACCACGCTCCATACTTATTATAAGGATCACAACTGCTGTGATAATAAGGAAACAGACAGCGTGCCTCATATAATACAAGCCTCTCGTGAAATGGTTGGTAACGCTACACTACACTACTTGTTTGCACCGGTATTAGTGTAAACAAGTATTGTGTAGGTTTAGTGCTAGGGAAGCTCTTAAGTACTGTAGTGTAGTGTATTGTTTGATAATTAATTTGACAATCTGACAGCGCAGCGCCGCCGCTCGCCGGTGTTCATCGGGAACAACGACAGGTACCGAACTTGAGGATTGTGCCGAGGTCGAGGTCGGCCCTCTTCACTGGGAAATTAATGTTTCATTCATCAATTTGTTGAGACGATTTATTTGTTTACCACTCTTAGTGCTGCGGTACACTGTTCACTCTGCTAATAGTTTATAATTTAGGATACAACTTGTTACACTGACGAATGGGCCCTACCTTATGTACCTACCCATCAATCTAATATTGCTTTGATAATAAATCCTTTGATAAGCCCCCAACCGATAGTGGTAGCGATTGAATGCTACGGCTAGTAGTAGTGTAGTAAAGCTGTTTCTATCGTAGAGAGCAGACTCTCGTCTCAAAGTAATGTTATTAATATCACAATGCAAAGCGAAGTAAATGACCCGAATGTAAATAATCATAATAATAAAGTGGGATCGTAGCGCTCGTCGCGGGCGGTGCGGGCGGCGCGGGCGGCGCGGGCGGCGCGGGCGGCTTCAACATGTGGTCATTTATCAAGCGCGGCGCGAAGTTAGCGCCGGCACCGGCCTGTCATAACCTAATACATACTCACAACAGAATATATTATTGTCTTACAGAGCGGCCTTCCTCCGTTAGTTCATTCGTTAGGACATTCGTCACTGCAGTCTGCACCATTTACTAGAGTATTTTCAGTTAAAGGATTTGTGTAGGAAAGGGGTGATGTCAAGTTGTGCCGAATTGCTGCGCTTATTTTGTGACGTCAGCTTACAACGGATTTTATTTTGCAAATATAATTATAATATACCTGTAAAGACCATTCATTCCACTTCTTTATTTCTCCTTGTCACTTTATACTTGTATAGTAGTAGCATATGCTTTTAAGAGCATATAAGAGCCAAGAGATACAACCACCCCACCCGCTGGGCCTCAGGGGAACCCCCCAGGGAACTGGGAAACCACTGCAAATGCATATGAACCCGCTGCAATGGAGATTTTCCCGCGAAAACACCGGATTATACGCGCCTGAGATAATATATAAAAGACATTCGAAAGAAATTCGTTTCGCGACAATGAAGGTAGTATTGGACACCATCAGACAAACTAACTTGAACTTTATCTCTATGTGAATGGAGTAGGTTTCAGAGTGTTAAGCGAAGGGGTTGTTGAGAGCCCTGCTAGGACTCAGCTTAGCTCTGGTGCGGAGCACTTAAACGCGCTAGTTTGAGAGTGAATTATTAGTGAGGTTTGCTCGCGCGGCCTGAGAGGACGCAGCGCTCTTCACGCGGCGCGCGACGGAGATACATCCACACTACTTGCTAGGCTACTATAATACTTCAATAGATAATGTTATAAACATCATAACACCATGGGTGTCACCCAAGGCGTTACACTGCCTAGCACAGTTGTCTTCCTTGAGCTGTAACTGTAGCTTATATGCCGCTTGTAGGTACCAATTGACTATTCACTGAGCAGCTCCAGCAGGACAATAAATGGAAAGGTCCTCTACTGCTCGCGATTTATTGGTTTATGCTCAGTATATTATTACTCATGACTAAGTTCACTTTCTCATAAATTCCGATATTACCTCTACAATACAACTACATGTGCAATTTTCAACCGAACCATTGTAACTTGTAGTGCGATTATGGGCGCGGCCACCTGCCGGGCAGCGGTCCTAACGATGCCTTCTGCCCGCCAACCGATGCGGCGACGCACAGCCTGCTTACAGCGCACACCTCGTGACACCGAGGAGCGCCCCCCCCCTCTCACCCCTCGCCCCTCACCCCTCGCATTACTGAAAGAGCTCCCATTACGATTGTAATTGTCACTATGATTATTGTGTACCTCACGCTTAGGTAGTAGTTGTCCAGTAGTTGTCTCTCTACCACAAGGTGGGATTTATGGTGGGATCAATTTACAATTATTTCACACGCTGTGTCGATGCGCTCCCCGAGCTTGCCTCTCGGGTTTATTTGTAGCATTTTATTTTGAATATTAATGCGTGTTTATGTTCGCTATATTTAAATATATTTCCCGGAGCTACCCACGGCTCCTCCATATCCAGTAGAGTACCCGCCATTGTAATCCGGCCAACAATGAATACCCTGAAAAAAGGCGATGGAACAAACCTCAATCTCCTTTTTTTACAAAACCATTTTTCCGCTGGAAGGATAAACGTATCGGCCGCGAATCAATTAATTCTTTGATTACCCGAGTTTTTCCAATCTTTCCCCCATCCCCCTCAGCCCCCCTCCACCGCGGTGTGCGGCGCCGCTGTACATTACAATAGACATTTTAATTGCTCTATTAAACGGAATGAGTTCCGCTGTCTGCCCCATTCATTAGGGTGCCTGCACTCGGTGCTCGCTGCCTGTACTGACCTGCTCCGCCTGAGGAGACCGCCTGCAGCAGGCCACGCGTAGAGGTCCAGTGTATACTGCAAACAACTTGATTTGATTTGTTATTAATTGTTGCCTGATCGCACAACCTGGCTGCAGCCTCGCGCGGTGCCCGCGAAGGGGGAGGGGGGCAAGCCAAGCCAGGACATACTTACCTTAATAATAGCAGGTGCTTGTGCTCGTGCTCCTGCATTATATTATGTCAGTCAAACATATCCGGGACCGGCTACCACTGAGTGTTGTCCTCCACCATTGAGTATTGTATTCCAATGTGTGTAAACAAAAATGACGAGGAGTCGGTACAATATTATATAGGCCCGCTGACTTTGATACAGTCTCATATTAACATATCAATAACTAGCTTTTACCCGCGATATCGCCCGCGTGGTTCTAGATAAAGATAATCTATGTCCTTCCCAGGTTATAACCTCGTTAACAAAATTAATTACGATCAGTTCAGCCGTTTAATCGTGAAAAGCTAGCAAACAAACAGAGTTACTTTCGCATTTATAATATCAGTATGAATTACCTGTAACAAGCCTACCGCCTACCGCGCAGCGCACACATTATAAAGATAACGTTATAAGTGTAGCAATAATGTCGGCAGCCGGTGAGATACTGCCTACACTGTGTAGTTCATGATCAGTTGCACAACAACAAGAGTAGCTCGCCTGGCTATTAATTCCCGTCACGAGATCAATGTGTTGCGGCGGCCAATCTCCAGCGCGGCGACACTTCTTATCCGTGGGCTTATGTTGTTTTTACTGGCTTCAGTTTTCTTTCCCCTCGCGGAGTCCAACAAAAACGTCGGTACACTGATATTGGGGCGCGGTGACGTCACGGGTGACCGCACGCAACATTGACCTTAATCCCGATCACGACCCCCCTCCCACTCCTACTCCCCCTTCCCCCTCACCACCAATCAACGGTATTTATGCAGTTTTTCGTAACACATTTATGAGTAGTGATTCATATCTGTCAGCAATCCTATACTAATACTTACTATGTATAAATTAGTTGCGAGGACTCATATGCACCTTCTGAACCATTACCATAGTACCTTCTGAACCATTACCATAGTACCTTCTGAACCATTACCATAGTACCTTCTGAACCATTACCATAGCACCTTCTGAACCATTACGATAGTACCTTCTGAACCATTACCATAGTACCTTCTGAACCATTACCATAGTACCTTCTGAACCATTACCATAGTACCTTCTGAACCATTACCATAGTACCTTCTGAACCATTACCATAGTACCTTCTGAACCATTACCATAGTACCTTCTGAACCATTACCATAGTACCTTCTGAACCATTACCATAGTACCTTCTGAACCATTACCATAGTACCTTCTGAACCATTACCATAGTACCTTCTGAACCATTACCATAGTACCTTCTGAACCATTACCATAGCACCTTCTGAACCATTACCATAGTACCTTCTGAACCATTACCATAGTACCTTCTGAACCATTACCATAGTACCTTCTGAACCATTACCATAGTACCTTCTGAACCATTACCATAGTACCTTCTGAACCATTACCAAGTACCATCTGAACCATTACCATAGTACCTTCTGAACCATTACCATAGTACCTTCTGAACCATTACCATAGTACCTTCTAAACCATTACCATAGTACCTTCTGAACCATTACCATAGTACCTTCTGAACCATTACCATAGTACCTTCTGAACCATTACCATAGTACCTTCTGAACCATTACCATAGCACCTTCTGAACCATTACCATAGTACCTTCTGAACCATTACCATAGTACCTTCTGAACCATTACCATAGTACCTTCTGAACCATTACCATAGTACCTTCTGAACCATTACCATAGTACCTTCTGAACCATTACCATAGTTAGTAACTACACTGGTTGATGAATATTTACATCCGGCTCGAAGGACCAATATGTCGGGTGCGGGCAAGTTTGCGGTGATTACTGGTGTTAAAACTGTTTAAATGTTCAGAATAATGTTTATTTACTAAAAAGTCAAAATGTTAAAAATTATAAATCAAATGTTAAATGAGTTTGAATGCACCCGGGTGACACGCTTGTTGAGTTTGCACTGACGGCCACATTGCCGAATGAAGTAAATGCGTCACTGGAATATTGCTGACAAAGTGTTCGGTGGAATAACACCGAACACTAGGTACCTACATATTGTTTGGTTCAAATAAGTTATTAGTTGAAAATGTTAATATTCGTTCAACGCGGAGAGACAGTAATAGATATGAGCGTTCTCCGCGAGCTGTCCCCGGGACATCCCGCACATGGAGCCGCGCCCGGGACCCGGGACAATTCACACACAGCAACAATCATATGCAGCGCTTTTTACAAATAGTTACAACCACCAGGCGGTCGTCCTGGAGGAGGAGAGGAGGGACGAGGAGCATAAAGACGATATTGGCAGCGGTAACCGGCAGAACCGGGAGTCAGGGAGGACTCTTTATTGTTTGTTCCGTGTGTTAAGTAGTGCGTTGTGTGTTGTGTGTTGTGTCGCACGGCGCGCGGCGGGGCTTTGTTCGTGGCGGGAACAATGCGTGTGCCTCTGACCCGGGATTGCTCCGCGCCTTTGATGCACCGCTTGGCCCCCTTCCAGCCGCTCACACTACATACCGCCACGCTCATATCGACGAGTATGCTCCTATTATACTTCTACTTATTTGTATGTACAATACTCTCTCTGCAAAGCGGACGTGCACCAAGTGGGCAACGAGCAAAACATCGAATCGATAGTTATTACGAACATTTTATAAGAGTTGGGGCAGTTGTACAAGTGACGCACAAATTGTTAGAGTAGCGCGTGACGTCACGGAACTAGTTGACAGCCACATCTACTACTTGATGATCACAGATCCTATATCTTGCTGGTCTGATTGCTTGTCAGGGAGCTGGGAGTAACGAGATTTGGCTATTCTCAATCCTCCCTATAACATGGCTCTGGGTCTCAGTCTATAATATAATAAAGCTATTTTATTGTGTGTGTAGCTGCACTAGCTGCCACCACACTCACCACACACAATATTTACTAGCGGAGTCTTTCTATATTGTGCATGTGTTGTAACCACTAGACTAGACTAGACGGTGGTAATATTACAAGATTCATAAGTGGCTTGTCAGAGCTTAAGCATAACAAGCGTTAGGTGCCCCCCAGTGCCCCCAGTGCCCCCCACACCTAACGAAATAGAGACGACACCTTCGCCAAACTTGTTTTTCGCGTAATCGTTCTTGAAGCGTCAATCGAAATTAAATCATATTTCTTGCAACAAACTTGACGAGGTTACAAGTTTCATGAATTCGTTAGCGGCGAGTGGGCCGGGGGCCGGGGGGCCCGGGGGAGCCGGGGGCGGGGGGCGGGGGATGGCAGGTGGAACTTGCCGGGACAACTCGGTGTACATTAATATTTCTCGCAATCTGTTTGTCTTTCGGCTAATTTGCATTTATATTGAATCTGGCTGAGCTTTTGCCTTTTTCGGCGGCCCTTACCTCGCGTATGCAATGTGCTGTACTGTAGCGCGACTTGCGAGAGGCCACCACGTGGCGGCCCCGCGGGCACAGCTCTAGCTGGCTGCACTGCATTGCACGGCACTGCACTGCACTACACACCGACGAACTGCTACTGGTCACTTACATTAATCGCTAATGTTAATTGTAATATCCATTAACAAGCGAGCGAGCGGTCGCCGATGAATATATTCAAGGATCAAGAGTAATCGTTGATCTTTCTGTTTGTATTTTATGTTAATCCGAGCTCCAACGAATAGTTTGTGTTGGACTCATCGAGATATTGAGACTTGTTTGCTTTGCATGAAGTCGCTTTGTTCCAACTGTGCCTATTGAGCGCGCATTAACGATCAGTTCTCGATAGTCTTTATTCCACCGTTTGTAGGTTGCTAATTATATGCTCACTTGAGCCCATCACTTAACTACAAAACAGTCACAGCAGTTTCAATCTGATTTATAATGTGTATCATCGGGCCACCGGCATGTTATGCACTTCCTAGCACCACGCCACCCAGTTTTCAATGTAATAGTACCTACTCAACATCTCCCACAGAACATGTGTCCTCCAGAGCCGGCAGGTGTGCGGATATCTCACGCCTGCGGATATCTTCCCTCGTGTGGATATCTTCATCTGATGGATCCTAATTTGCGCGCTGTCCGCCTGATTTACTGCGCACCTTCGCCAATTTATAGCACGACACAAATCGCTTTTTGGAGGGCTTCGTGTTACATATTATGAGAGCGAGCTCCGCCGCTTGAGCAGATCATGGCGGCCAGCTTTGAACAAATCACACATTCAGGTTGTCTAGCTCTGTAATTATGTAATTTTCTTTTCTCACTTGGTAATCTCCGCGCCGTGTACAGGTACACCGTCGATCGCTACAACATGAATGGGATGCAAGCGGGTGTTTATATGTTTTTATTATTATTATACTTATGATAATATCGTATGAAGTGTGTCATCGAGCTCAGCCAGGGAGCGTGGCGCCGCATACTAAGGTGTATTGTATCTATACATTACATACAGGATGGCTCGTGGCGGCACTGGACGTAGTTCGCGAGGTTCGGGCCCTTGCTTGCTATTAATCATGTAACCGCCGATTGTATTGTTCGCTTCACTACGCGCACTTCACATTGTATAACGTATTGTTAGAGAGAACGCCCCCGCCCCCGCCCCCCTGCCTACTCGTTAATTGTTATAATTGAAGGAACAACCCTCGTCTAACGACAACAAAATACTACACAATTTATCAAAGTGTAACAAAGCTCTAATTATAAGGATATGACAAAATTACTCTTTATAAACCCGTTCTGGCGGTCCCAAAAGATTAGCCCGGATGACGTCATCCATCGCTCCAATTATATAGGAATTACAAGTCGTGCACAGTCAGCAGCATGCTGCAGCACCCGGCATCATTATAACACTACAAGCATCCTCTCCCCGTATAGCGGGAGCCCGGCAACAAGCAGAGATGTATGTTACTTGTACTACAAGATATATATATATATATATATATATATAATTATCCGTTCTATATAAAGGTTGATCCAGTAAGATATTAAAATAAATGTTGATCCACCTTTTTGCAGTGTATAATTGGCTCGTTATAAATATAACTGATATACTTTGATCCGAATTTGAAATGGAAGGGTTGTTTGGGGATCTGCATCGGTCGCTTTGCAACATACTTGCCATCAAAAAATACATTAACAAAATGTTTTTGTTGATCCGTAGCGGTCGCTAAAATTATACCGACGAGTCAAATGTGCATCCGTTTTATATTCATGCTCATGCGCAATCTTACTAACTAACGTTGATCCGAGGGAATGTATGTATCCATACTACTTAAACATTATAATAACAATTAGAAATTGTCCTTATATCTTTCTTCTGTCTGTTGTTTTTTTTGTATATATAAAAGAAGCTGACTGACTGACTGACTGACATATCAACGCACAGCCTAAACGGCTGGGGTTACAGACTTGAATTTTATATAGTACGTACCTTTTATGACGTAGGCATCCACTAAGAAAGCATTTTTGGAAATTCCACCCCTAAGGGGGTAAAATAGGGGTTGAAAGTTTGTATGAAAATTTGTCGTTTTTGAAGTTAAACGCATGAAAATTGGTATTTGGACTTTCAGTAAAAAATAAATTAATACGTATTTCAGGATTTTTGGATACTCCACCTCTTTGGGGGTAAAATAGGGGATGAAGGTTTTGTATGAAAATCCGTCATTTTTGAAGATAAACGTATGGAGATTGGTAGTTGACCTTTCAGTTAAAAATAAATAAATATGTATTTCAGGATTTTTGGAAATTCCACCCTTTAGGGGGGTAAAGTAGGGGATGAAAGTTTTATATGAAAATCCGTAATTTTGAAGATAAACGTATGAAAATTGGTACTTTACGTTTCAGTAAAAAATAAATAAATACGTATTTCAGGATTTTGGAAATTCAGCCCTTAAGGGGGTAAAATAGGGGTTGAAAGTTTGTATGAAAGTACGTCATTTTTGAAGTAAAACGCATTAAAAACAGTGCTTAGCCTTTCAGTTAAAAATAGATAAATACGTATTTCAGGATTTTTTGAAATTCCACCTCGAAGGGGGTAAAATAGGGGTTGAAAGTTTTGAATGAAAATCGGTCATTTTTGAAGTTAAATGCATGAAAATTGGTACTTGACATTTCAGTTAAAAATAAATAAATACGTATTTCAGGATTTTTAGAAATTCCACCCCTAAGACGGTAAAATAGGGGATCAAAGATTTGTGTGAAAATTCGTCATTTTTGAAGATAAACGCATGATAATTGGTATTTGGCCTTTCAGTTAAAAATAAAAAAAACTTATTTCAGGATTTTTGGAAATTCCACCCCTATGAGGGTAAATTAAGGGTTGAAAGTTTGTATAAAAATCAGTTATTTTTGAAGTTGATCGTATGAAAATTGGCATTTGGCCTTTCAGTTAAAAATAAATAAATACGTTTTCCAGGATTTTTGGAAATTCCACCCCTATGAGGGTAAATCAAGGGTTGAAAGTTTGTACAAAAATCAGTTATTTTTGAAGTTAAACGTATGAAAATTGGCATTTGGCCTTTCAGTTAAAAATAAATAAATACGTATTTCAGGATTTTTGGAAATTGCACCCCTAACGGGGTAAAACAGGGGTTGAAAGTTTGTATGAAAATACGTCATTTTTTAAGTTGAACGCATGAAAATTGGTAATAAATAAATACGTATTTCAAGATTTTCAGGAATTCCACCCCTAAGGGGTTTAAATAGGGGATGAAAGTTTTGTATGAAAATCCGTCATTTATGAAGATAAACGCATGGAAATTGATATATGGCCTTTCCGTTAAAAATAAAAAAATACGTATTTCAGGATTTTTTTTAATTCCACCCCTAAGGGGTTATAAAATAGGGGTTGAAAGATTGTATGAAAATCCGTCGTTTTTTAAGTTGAGTGCATGAAAATTGGTATTTGGGCCTATCACTTAAAAAAAAAAATTACGTATTTCAGGATTATTGGAAATTCCACCCCAAGATATAAAATAGAGGATGAAAGTTTTGTATGAAAATCCGTAATTTTTGAAGGTAAATCAATAAAAAAAACTAGCAGTGGGCAAAAGCTATCATTTAGAATTTCAGATATAGGTACATTTTGACTTATTTTCCACGCGTGCAAAGCCCCGGGCAAAAACTAGTACCACTATATCTAGTATTGGTAGGACTCTTGCGAGGGTCAGTCTGAGGAATGGCCAGACCTTTGTCAGTTAATCAACGGCCAAGCAGTAGCTAATCAACGCTACGGTGTTCCGGGTTGAAGAGCATTGTTTGCGGGGTAATAACAGGGCTTCGAGACTCTAGATCTTATATCTCAGGGTACTGAGTGCGATACAATGTCAGACATTGAGCTGCTGGCATGCATGCAGCTGGGCACGAAGCTTAACATCGGGTAAACGACAAGCTCGTGTCGTCAACAAATTTCCACATACATATATCATACCTATAAACATAAAAACTTAATAAATAAAGAAAAGTTAATGATTAGGTGGTCTTGCAATAAATTGTAGGAATTAAACCATCCATATAACTAAGGTATGTCCAGTAGGAGGACTTGCTGCCTTCTGATTGGCCCGTTTGAATCTGATCAACAACTATCGGAGTGGATTTGTATATTGGATCAACATTTCGGTTGCGTTTCCTAAACTTCAACGGAATAAATCGTTTATCCAGCCGGAACCACATTTGTATGAAAAATATTACATTGGATCAACAAAAACCACCCGGATCAACATAGGTTTTCGGATCAACAAAGTGCTCGCGGTATAGCACGCATGATCAACAATTGACGGAATGGTATAACTATATATATATATAGTGAAACTGAACTATAGTCATTTATAGTGGCTATAGCAGAGCCCATTCAGTCGAGTCAGTCCAGCGGATAGCTAGTCCTCGCGCTGGCTTCAGGCTTCCCTCGGGTACCTCAGGGTGCATTATAGTGCAGTCCCGGGCTGGGGGATACGATACCACATAATATTATATGTGAGGCTCAGAAGTAAGCACCGGTGCAGTGAGTACAACCACACAGAAGGATACATATGATCAACGATACTACATGCAGCCTGTACACATTAAATATTTATCACATGTCTCATCGGTCAGAACCTAAGACAAAATATTTATTTATCACATGTTTCATCGGTCAGAACCATCGACAAAATATTTATTTCTTTATTCTCATCTTTGATTTCCAGTCGATACGCAGGTTGACTAAAAAACATAGTGACAAAATATAATTGAATTTCAAACAGTTATGTAGAATATTACCTTTTACCTTGTGAGATACTCTGAGCCTGAGATAAGTCATAATATAATTCAATAAAGCTGGCGGCTGTCCGCGCCTACCGACAGCAAGGCGAAGCGGCGCGGTGCAACGGATTTGAATTTCATATTATCAAGTTGGGTAATAACTAGTAGAAAAACCGCTCGTGAATTTATAGTGAAACGGCTTCTAAAAGAGTTGCGGTGGAAAATGAAAAGTAATTCGCGGCAGAGATGGAATAGAGAACACGACACCGGCCGCCGGCGGAGCGGCGCGGCGCATTCACACCTCGGAGCGGGTCTCACTGAGGACGAGGGCGGTTTTAATTTTATCACAGACAGATCGTACCTGGTGCTATTATATAACATGTCTCGGAGATAACGCCATGCTCCGGGAGATTCCAAAATAATGCGCCAAATGGTGCGATACCACCTGGGAGCGTGCCATCCCACCGCTTGCTGCTCCCACTCCCACTCCCACTCCCACCCGGCACGATATACTAATACTGACTAGCTCACAAATAAATTCATTTGCTCTTATTGCATGAAACGTCATACACGTATGTTTCAAATGATTTCTTGGAATTCACAATAAATAACAATATGTAATATGGTAGAATATAATGATGGCAACTTATTATAAGGAGGGTTATCGTGATGTTGATGTGTCAAGAGACAAGCTGGTCAACATGATGTGATTGTGTCACGTGTCACGTGAAATAAATTATTACGTTACTATTACCATTTTGTTAAGTTGTACGTACAGATGACATTATTTACAAATCAGCTAATAGCTAGGATACTAAATGTTGAAAGTGTGATTTGGTTGTCGAGCTGATCGTAAGTGTGAACCCGCGAGAGCCGGACAGCCAGCGCGGGGAGCAGCGGCTCCTGGCGCCGGTGAAGAGCTGAGCGTGGACCATGGTGGTTGGTGCTTGTTTTGTTGCGCTCGCCAACAAATATCACGTGTTCCTGTCGAACCCCACAAGTTGTGTAATAAGGAATATTTATTGAATATCCTCCGAAACACTCAACTAGGTACAAGCCAGCGTAGGGAGATGCTCGAGAAGCACTAACAGCCATGTGGCATGAGCAGGCGCGTCACTTATTTGAATAATATGTAAAGTCGTGAGTTTATTTAAAGCGGCAGTGAGTGGACATTATGCGCGCTCAGCCTCGCCGCGACACGGACCGGCGCCGGCGCCCTCACCTCGAGCATGCTCCACCACCTCACAGACTCACTTAGCCTGACAAAAACATTTTTAATCATTTAACATTTTAATCTAAAATATTATGCCCGTAGCACCGAAAACCGCGTAGACCATTATAATGTAGGCTTCTTGTAGCCCCATATAGAACAGGTCGTACTCAGGTCGTAGCCCACTCGTAGCTCCATAGCTCGCTGCTACGGATAATAAATTGAAAAAATTGAGGGAAAGAAATTTAGTGTGAAGGTATCAACAAGCTACCGTCGCACGGGACAGTTTCAGTATGAGATGTGATCCAGCAGATGATGTAGGAGCATCGTCCGTCTCTCTCACTCGCTTGTCGCGCGGCACGAGCGCTGCTGTCCCCAGGGCAGCGCGGCGCCGGCGGGCTATTTATTATCTAACTGCTAGCATCATAATCAGTTTGCCTTGTCACTCACTGGTAGCACGCCGTACCCGTTGTGAGGTAGATTCCCATATCAGGTCCGCCGGTGAAAATAGAAGTAGTCTTAGACAAAGTTTCGTAGGCGTTATTGGGAATTTAAATAAAAATAAGCAGCATTATAGGTTTAGAGCAAACCAATTTATTTATCAATTTGACATAAGTAAAAAACAAAACAATGATGAAAAAAATATAAAACTTGTGAGTCGCGACCATAGAGTTCGACTTCCAATACCCGTACTGTACACATAGTACAGGATCAAACTGTTGTCAGCATTTCACCGTGGAGGTCAGGAGGTCAGGAGTCTCATGAGGAAACGACGCAACATGTATATATATACCTACTCAAGTACTTCATTTGCTGTCAGAGAATAACGATTATCCATAGACATACGATTATCACCGCTAACCGTAGTAGTTCATGTATCTTGACCGAGAGCGAGCCTGCCCCGAGCGACGAGCGTCATCATATTATTTGGCTCCCGCGCAGTCCTCATTATGCCGGGTAAACATGATCTTTTGTGCTTATATTTATTTCGCTTTTTCAGAATGTGCCCAACAATGGAGCATTGTGACGCGCCGGACGCAATCACCCGGCCCGCTGTGCCCGCTACCACGACCCCGTGCCTCCCGCCGGGAGTGCCGCTCGCAAGAGTACATGGCGGCGCGTCCACACGATTCATTCCATTGCTACCTTCAAATGCAGCAATGGATTTCATTTCGTGAACTGAACCTATATATTATTTTAAATGAACGCGCAGCGATGCCAGCGATGCGACCCACTAGTCATTGTTTCAAGCGTCGACAAATTAAGTTTTGTTTTTCATGGCTTCGGTGGAGTGAGGAGGCCGGCAGTCGTTAGGCGCGCGCTAGTGGCCGCCTGCCGGCTGGCCGCGACCACCGCTGGGAGACCAGTCAGATAGGCACCTCTCAATTGCAAAGTGTATTGAATAAATGACTACAGCAAGGAGCGCGCGGCCGCAGGCGGGGGCACCATAACACTACTTTGATGTAGTGTTGTGTTACTGCGGTAAGTAAGGTTGCCAGTCCTCCACGAGGAGTGTATCCTCGGCTAGTAGTAATGCTGCTAGCACAGTGAGTCTTCATCAACAACATGGTTGGCAACGCGTTAGTGATACCCTTGGTATTGTTAGCAGCTATAGGCTACGGTAATCGCTAACCGTCAAATGGGCCGTATGCTTGTGTGCCACCTAAGTGGTAAAAAAAAATAAAGATATGAAAAACTTCCGGTATTTATTTCATGACAGCGAGTAACAAATGCGGTCGGCATCAATATTTCTTTTACTTGGTAATAATAGCTTCGGATCGTAACAATTATAAAGGTGTACTAAAATCGTTGCCACAATGTGTAGAATGGCGGAGAAATGCCGATGGATTAACCTGTCAACTGTTGCTATCCTTCGTATCCAGCGTGTGGTGCAGGCGGTCCATGTGGTCAGGTGTGGAGTACGGCGGGGGGGCGCGGGGGGCGCGGCGAGGAGGTGCAGCGTGTGGTGCAGGCGGTCCATGTGGTCAGGTGTGGAGTACGGCGGGGGGCGCGGGGGGCGCGGCGAGGAGGCGCAGCGTGTGGTGCAGGCGGTCCATGTGGTCAGGTGTGGAGTACGGCGGGGGGGCGCGGGGGGCGCGGCGAGGAGGCGCAGCGTGTGGTGCAGGCGGTCCATGTGGTCAGGTGTGGAGTACGGCGGGGGGGCGCGGGGGGCGCGGCGAGGAGGCGCAGCGTGTGGTGCAGGCGGTCCATGTGGTCAGGTGTGGAGTACGGCGGGGGGCGCGGGTGGCGCGGCGAGGAGGCGCAGCGTGTGGTGCAGGCGGTCCATGTGGTCAGGTGTGGAGTACGGCGGGGGGCGCGGGTGGCGCGGCGAGGAGGCGCAGCGTGTGGTGCAGGCGGTCCATGTGGTCAGGTGTGGAGTACGGCGGGGGGCGCGGGGGGCGCGGGGGGAGCGGCGAGGAGGCGCAGCGTGTGGTGCAGGCGGTCCATGTGGTCAGGTGTGGAGTACGGCGGGGGGGCGCGGGGGGCGCGGCGAGGAGGCGCAGCGTGTGGTGCAGGCGGTCCATTTCCTCTTGCTGCAGCTCCACCTCGCGCTGCAGCTCCTCGAGCGCCGCCAGCACGGCCACCCACTTCGACCGCTCCTCCAGCACCTGACACAACACACACATACATACACACACATTCACCTGACAACACACACACACACACACACACACACACACACACACACACACACACACACACACACACACACCGCCCGTCACTCAGGACAGCCCAGTCGAGAGACATTAGAAAGGTCATGCAGATATGTTTAGTATGTTCCGCTCCGTCAAACTGCTCTTCCAAAGGCGAAACGAAGGGTGCACGTTCATACCTCACTTTCCCTGACACATCGCTAGTATTTTAAATGGTCATACAAAAAAATTACGCTTCTTTCAACCCTTGTAAATAAAAGATGTTTGTCAAATAAATAAATATCGCCTGAGATAACTTGCTTCACCTGCACAATGCAATGATACAGATAGTAAACTGTTATTTATGATGAGTACAACTATCAAGAATCACCTTCGCCTCTTGTTTCATCGCCTGCCGGTTCACCTCAAATATGACGATGAGAGAGCCGAGGCCGAAGATGACGGCTTCACCTGACGACGAACACATGACGTCATTGCGCGCGCACACATCTCCATAATTGCTGATGAGCTCTGATGCGGGAGGAGATCGCGATGTACCTTAGAAAACATACTATGCCCTCGCTCGAACTATGTGCCCGCTGCTGGCCAGCGAGGCACCGAGTACCCAGGCCTGCTTTATTTAGCTCCATGAAAGTGAAGCTCATGTGACGACGCCACATGACCCTTGGCATGAGACAAGCCGTGATGGCCTTGTGGTTGAAGCAACGGCTTGTCATCTAATAGGCCCATTAGTGTTTATAAGGTTAAGTACAGATATTAATCACACCATAAGCTTAAGAAGAGAGGTAGGGCGAAGGTAATTTAGACCTTCATAAGAGCCTTATTAGGGCCTAAACTGAATAAATGATTTTTGAATTTGTATTTGAATTTGGAATCTTCCGTGGGATGGGAAAACCCCCATTAAATTTGGAGCTTCCCATCTGGGGACTGTACCTCCACCTTACAGAAGAGCTCAGTCAAATAACACTACTTTGATGTAGGGTTGTGTGTCTGCGGTAGGCAAAGTTGCCAGTGCTCCACGAGGATACGCTACGCTAGTAGTAATGTTGCTAGCACAGTGAGTCCTCATCAACAATAGGAATGGCAACGCGTTAGTGATACCCTTGGTACTGATAGCGCCTATAGGCTGCGGTGACTGCTTACCATCAGATGGGCCGTACGCTTGTGTGCCACCTAAGTGGTATAAAAAAAAACAAAAAATGTGCGGTACATCTGCAGCGAGGCTGTCTAGAGCCCGGCAGTGCAGTGTACCGAGTATGTCGGCGCCCACGTCGAGCGCGTCCCGGTCGGTGACGGGCGGCGCGCGGCGCGGCGGCGGCAGGCGCAGCGCCCACAGCTTGAAGCGCAGCTCGCAGGCGCGGTACAGGCGCGCCGTGCGCATGCACGCCAGCCGCCCGAACTTAGGGTGCGTGCGCGCGTACTCCTGCCACATTATTATTCATGTGTTTCATCTTTTCTCTCTCTCCTGGGAATATTTCCTGATAATGCAGCACAGGAAATCAGGGAACCATGTTGCCAGTTTTACGACTTTGTCGCTAGAACTGACGACTTTAGCAACTAAGAAGCAACTAAGTTTCATATAGTCCTTAATACATTTAGCGTGATAAATGAAGTCATAAATACAACGATATGATAGTGCTCGCCTTGATGCGCGCCGCCACCGGCGAGGAGAGCTGCCGCGCCAGGAGCGTGGCCAGCCGGAACAGCGGGAACTGCTCGCCCGCCACCATCACCATCACCACCATCACCACCACCACGGCTCCATCGCACGCCCACCTCGCGGAGGATACTCTTACGACAACACACTTTAATTATAATTTACCTCTTTACAATACTCTGAACGTATGTTTGCATCTTGACATTCATTGTGATGTGACAGCGAAGCGATGTCCTTATTCTAAGGATGCGACACACTACTTATCCACTTATCAAGTCAGCTGCCGTCTATGGTGTGTGACATTGATTAGTGATTTGTGAGTGAAAACACAGAGGTTATGTTATTAGTAGTACACAATAGGTAGTACACAATAGGTAGTTCAATGGGTGAAAATTCTCCTTTCCATAAAATAATTATACCTAAAACAATGCTTCTAAATCTAGATTTAGAAGCTTGTTCCTCCTAAACTCTAGAGTTTAGGAGGAACAAGCATTCAAGCGGTTGTATTCTCTTGGGAAGCATTGCTAAAATGTATAAAATTGAAAAGTTTGGAGTTGATTAAAATAATAATTGAAATAGTTTGTATATGACTGAGTATGGAGATTGTTCTCAATTGTCACTTTAATGACAGATACAAACAATTGATATGTAGGTGGTGTAGGTACAACAACATGTGTTGATGCAGACCACATTATTATACTATATAAACCGTAGATACAAACAGATGACTCTCTTCTCCACTGACATTCATGAAACATTGTAGCATATCGTTTTGATTTCTGTTGAATAACTTGTGTAGATAGTGGTGATATAGTGTGGTAAGATGACGGACATCACATACCAGTACACGAAGAAGCGGTGCGAGTTCGGTCGGCAGCCGATGTACTGCGAGCAGGGCCCCGAGATGTGCGACACCATCGCCGTCAACTCGGCCGAGCACAAGCACTTCATCCTGCGCAACCCCGTGCACCAGCTCACGCAGAACACGCCCTGCTTCTCGCACGACTACATCAACACCATCCGGTACGCCGCGCACCACGCACCACGAACCACGCACCTCGCACCACGCACGCTTATTGTTATGGTAGATTACAGTAAATTTTCTAGTTAGAATTTTCAATAACAGTGATTAGCTGTTAATGTGCGCAGGGCTGAGTACAGCACCTCGGGCGCCAACCACGCCGAGGGCGGCTGGCCCAAGGACGTGAACGTGATCGACCCCGAGGCCACGCAGCGCTACCGCCGCAAGATCGAGAAGGACGACAACTACATCCACTGCATCATGTCTCTGGCCGGGGTGCGTGTCTGTCGACAAGTTGCGTTCAATATATAAGCAACGGGAGCCTAGTGCCTACATCGATGAACTATTGTTTGCGCGGTGGCAGGGCATGGACCACTACGTGATGCAGAACAACGCGATCGACATGTACCAGACGTACTACGGGGAGATGGCGGCCATAGCGGGCGTGGAGCACAACAGCTGCCGCACAGTGAACGTGTACCGCGACTCGGCGCCCGGCCCCAAGCGGCCCGTCAGCAGCCTGTGCTGGCAGCCCGAGGGCGGCTCGCGCTTCGCCGTCACCTACGTGGACGTGGACTTCAACCACAACACGCGCGCCTCGCTGGACGCCTGCATCTGGGACGTGGAGAACGCCAACAGCCCCGAGGTGGTGCTGAAGCCGCCCGCCGCGCTGCTCGACCTGCAGTACAACCCCCGCGACGGCGCCGTGCTGGTCAGTCTCGCATGCCACATCCCCAACCCCATCACATGCATATACTTAACAAACGTGCAATATCAGTACAAATTTTCACAATGATAGTAAAAACAGGTATCGCCATTCATCATCCGCAACAGTGCACCTACTTATCTTTGTAGATATGTAGGTATTGTTAATAGAAGATAATTATTATGATGTAGTGATAGGTGGTATAGCAGTGTCGTGCGGCAGGTGGGCGGGCTGATGAGTGGGCAGGTGGCGTGGTGGGACCGGCGCCGCGGGTCGCAGCCGGTGGGGACCAGTCCGCCGCACGAGGCGCACCGCGAGTTCGTGCGCAGCGTGCTGTTCATCAACTCCAAGTCCAACCAGGAGTTCTTCTCGAGCGGCCCCGACGGCAACTGCAAGTGGTGGGACCTGCGCAAGTTCGACCAGCCTACCGAGGAGATGATCATGGACGTGGTGAAGTCGTCCTTCGACGTGCAGAGCATGTCCAACGCCAACGGCGTCAGCGTGCTGGAGTACGAGCCCACCATCCCCACGCGGTTCATGGCCGGCACCGAGAACGGGCTCGTCATCAGCGGCAACAGGAAGGGCAAGACGCCCATGGAGAAGCTGCCCGCCACGGTACTACTACTACTACTGCAATATCGCTTTGTTTAGTTCAAAATGCCAAGGTCGATTATGTTCAATTATTTTGTGGAATAATGTTGTCTGCACCATACGCTTAAAAATTCATGTCATTGACATAATGATCAATAAAATAACTTGGTAAAAGTGTGACAATGGTACCAATTCACTTGTTCATTCCAACCTCAACGCGGACGTAGTCGCGGGCAGAAGCTAGTATGTATCGTATAATATTTTTTTTGCATAATATTGTTTGGGCCAGTTCGCCGCTCACCTCGGGCCGGTGTGGTCGCTGGAGCGCAATCCGGGCTTCTTGAAGAACTTCCTGACCGTGGGCGACTGGACGGTGCGCATCTGGAGCGAGGACTGCCGCGAGTCGGCCGTGATGTTCTCGCCGCCGATGCGCCAGAAGGTGACGGCGGCCACGTGGAGCCCCACGCGCCTGTCGCTGATGCTGGTGGCGCAGTGGAACGGTGTGGTGGCGCTGTGGGACATCCTGCGCCGCCAGCACGAGCCCGTGCTCACCATGCAGCTGTGCGACGACCCGCTCATGCGGCTCAAGGTGCAGGAGGCGGTGCGTACCTCACCTCACACACACATTCTGTACTCAACTACAATCCTCTATTCAACTCTCTCCTTAAAGGGCGACCGCGGCGAGATACTATTGAGGGCGTTCACTTTTGGTTAGATGCACGTATTTTTCGTATTGTTTTGAAATGGCTAAAACATAATGGTTTACCCGGCAGCTAGTTTTTATTGTGTGTGTGTCGGTGATGCAGGGCTCGCTGGTGGCCATCGGCAGCCGGCGCGGGAACGTGTACATGATCGAGCTCTCGCAGAACCTCACGCAGTCCGACAAGAACGACAAGGCAATGCTCACCCTCGTGAGTACCATCCACGAAGCACGCGTGACGCGACACACTGCCCTCCACCTGCCTTTGTTTATTTCACTACGTAATAAACAAGGTTAGACGTGATAAGTCTGACTTATATTAGGAGGTATAATATAGGTTTCTTTTTATCCTGAAATTCCACACGGTTCCCTTGGGAAAGATTTAGCTGGAGGTTTGCCTTGTTTGTTTGTAGTTTTTACGTGTTTGTGGGACATACTTTATTTCATGAAAGTTGGCTTACCGGAGTCTGCTCAGTAGGTACGTACGTAGACAAATTTAACGAAGGCAGTAGGTTAGCTTTATAAGATAAAAATAAAATCCACGCGTACAAAACGCGTGCACAGATAGTATGAAATGAATTCCTCAGTAAATGTATTGATGATGTTGGTAGATGTTAGAACGCGAGAGCAAGCGCGAGCGCATCCTGGAGGCGCGACTGCGCGAGATCCGGCTGAAGCAGCGCCAGGCCGAGGAGGGCAGCCCCGCCGCCTCCACCACCGACCTCGACCCCGCGCTCGGCGACCGCGACCTGCACGAGGCCACCACCGACTACATGCTGCAGGTCAAGAAGGAGCTCGCCGCCATGTAGCCCCACCACACACACCACTACATGCTGCAGGTCAAGAAAGAGCTCGGCGCCATGTAGCCCCACCACACACACCACTACATGCTGCAGGTCAAGAAAGAGCTCGGCGCCATGTAGCCCCACCACACACACCACTACATGCTGCAGGTCAAGAAAGAGCTCGGCGCCATGTAGCCCCACCACACACACCACTACATGCTGCAGGTCAAGAAGGAGCTCGCCGCCATGTAGCCCCACCACACACACCACTACATGCTGCAGGTCAAGAAAGAGCTCGGCGCCATGTAGCCCCACCACACACACCACTACATGCTGCAGGTCAAGAAAGAGCTCGCCGCCATGTAGCCCCACCACACACACCACTACATGCTGCAGGTCAAGAAAGAGCTCGCCGCCATGTAGCCCCACCACACACACCACTACATGCTGCAGGTCAAGAAAGAGCTCGGCGCCATGTAGCCCCACCACACACACCACTACATGCTGCAGGTCAAGAAAGAGCTCGCCGCCATGTAGCCCCACCACACACACCACTACATGCTGCAGGTCAAGAAAGAGCTCGCCGCCATGTAGCCCCACCACACACACCACTACATGCTGCAGGTCAAGAAAGAGCTCGCCGCCATGTAGCCCCACCACACACACCACTACATGCTGCAGGTCAAGAAAGAGCTCGCCGCCATGTAGCCCCACCACACACACCACTACATGCTGCAGATCAAGAAGGAGCTCGCCGCCATGTAGCCCCACCACACACACCACTACATGCTGCAGGTCAAAAAGGAGCTCGCCGCCATGTAGCCCCACCACACACACCACTACATGCTGCAGATCAAGAAGGAGCTCGCCACCATGTAGCCCCACCACACACACCAATACATGCTGCAGGTCAAAAAGGAGCTCGCCGCCATGTAGCCCCACCACACACACACACACACACACACACACATTACTTACTATTTGTTTATTCATAGTTTTTAGTAAAGGTGTTACTTAGTCTGTACTTATTTAACTAGCTTTAGAATTATTTAACTAGATTTAGAATTGTATTTTTAAATAGTTTTTATGTATAATTACTGATAGTGAACATTTTAATAAATTTGTTAATTACTTTATATCTTTTATTTTCCAGTGATGTTCAATGTCGTGAAATCGTTGTCTAATATAAAATATATTTGCCACAATTCTATTGTCATACACTTACCTAAATTACTCAAAATGAGAGCTTATTTAATTCCTATGAATAATTGGTTAGGGAAATACTTTAGCTTCGTCATTTGAACAAGAGAATTGGCTCAATTTTCAAACTTATAATGTAGTAAACTGACTACATTATAATCATTATATCCGAATAAACCCGGGCCGAGTCACCTACATTTTCAGTAAAGCAAGAGCCAGCGCGGCGTCGATGTGTCACGCGGACAATGCGTCGCGCGCGCTATATATAGTGCGGCGGTGGGCGGGCGCGGCGTCGGCGCAGTGCGGGCCCGACTGCGATGGCGGCGGCCGCGTGGCAGGACGAGGGGAGGCGTTGCGCGTGCGTGCTGCGCGAGGTGTTCGCGCGTCTGGCGGCCGGGGCGGGGGACGGGGAGGGGGAGGGCGAGGGGGCGTGGGAGGCGGCGGCGAGCGCGGCGCGCGATCTGGCCCGCGCCGGCGCCGCCTGCCGCGCCTGGCGCCGCGCCGCCAACGACCCCGCACACTGGCGCCATCTACTGCTCCGCCTCGCACCGAATCTCTCGCCGTCTTCCCTTCGTCTGCTTTCTGAAAACTACAGTTAGTGCGAAATCAATTGAAGTCATACTTACACAATATCTTGTTCAATAGTAATTGAAGCACACGAATAAGGTACGTCTTCTGTGAATGTAGCACTGAGGTCGTGGCGTGCAGAGGTGGTGAGTGCGGTGGCGGGATGGCGGGCGGCGGGGACGCTCTGCGCGGAGGAGGGCGCGGCGCTCGCGCACGCGGCGCTGTGCGCCCACTCGGGCCGCCTGGCGCTGCTGGACGACGACGCCGGGCTGTCGGTGAGCTGCGCGCCGTGCGAGCGGGATGGCGGGTCGCGCTCGCTCGGTGACGGCGTCGTGTGCGGTGTGCGGCAGGTGTGGGAGCGCGCGGGCGGCGCGTGGCGGCGGCGCTGGGCGCGCGGGCTGGCGGCGCGCGGCTGGCGGGCGGCGGCACGCGCGCAGTGGGCGGCGGCCGGCGCGCGGCTGCTGCTCGCCGGCCCGCTCGCGCTCGCCGACCGCTGGGAGCTGCTAGTCTTACAATTTAATGGTCTGCTAAATTGTCGACCATTTTAATTGATCTTGTAAACTGTCACTTTAAGGAAACCACTTTGATGTGTGTGGCGATGTTGTTGTGTGTGACGTAATAATATTAGTATGATGATTGTGTGTGCCGTGTGGTAGTAGCACGCAAGGTGGTTGTGTCCCCAGAGGAGTGCGAAGGGCGCGTGGTGAGCCGCGCGGGCTGCAGCGCGGGCGCGGCGGGATGCTGGGCGGGCGCGGGCGGCGAGGGCTACCTGTCGCTGGAGCTGCTGCGGCCGGCGCCGGGGCTGGCGCTCACGGCGGTGCGCCTCAACGCCGCCACGCAGGTGCCGGCCCGACTTCCCCTCGACACCGCGCTCCGCCTCCCCTGCAATAACACTCCCTGCTCCCCAGGAGATGGAGTCGGAGTATGCGGGGGTGACGACGTCGCTGCTGCACGTCTTCCACGAAGATTCCAAGCACATCACGTAAGCGATGAAGCAGCCCCGCCGCCGTCCCCGCCTCCCCGCCGTTCGGTGCTAACGTTGAGTGTGTGCGCAGCCACGTGCTGGTGGCGGAGGTGCCGCTGGACGCGTTCCGGCCCCACGCCCCCGACCCGCCCGCACTCCTCCGCGCCGAGGACGACCCCGATGAAGAGGGGTACTACCGCGCTATATTTCAGGTGATCATCGTTTCTTCGCTCACGATTTCATTTTGGCCGTTCGATTAGAACTTCCTGCCAGATGCGTACAACGCATACTTTCATGGGATTAAATACTTGACATTCGTTTACTTTTTACTGTAGTCGTCTCTCTCTTAATACAACACCAGGAGTGTTACGAGGAGACGGTGCAGATGATGGTGTGTGCGTTGGGTGGCGGCGGCGGGCGGGGCGGGATGGCGGTATGGGCGCTGGGCGCGCGCGCGCCGGGCCCGCAGCGCGCGTGGGGCGACCTGCCCGCGCGCCGCCAGCTGGCCGCGCGCCGCGCCCGCCGCGCCGCGCTCCCCGCGCCCGACCCGGATGCCGCGCGCGCGCTCTGCACGCCGCCCGACCACGAGCGGCGCCTCCCCGTACTAGTGCTCGGCCTCGTCTTGCACTCTCGGTATGACCGTTTTATACAAAAATGCCATGGAGAAAAAGTATGTATCGACTTAGTAATTTAATTGACATTACCCGTTACCTATTCGTACACTGTCGACGGGCAGCGGACGGTGCGTGTGGGCCAGTGGTGAGGACGGGCGCGCATGGTGCCTAGCGCTGCCCGCGCTGGCGACGCTGCGCGTGCTGGGAGTGGCGGGCGCGGCGGTGGCGCCGCTGTGGCTGCAGCCCGCCGTGTCCGCGGAGTACGTGGCGTGGAGCGCGGCGGACTGCGCGGGCGCGGCGCGGCTCGCGGGCGCGCGGGGCGGCGCGCGCGCGCGTCCCCCGGCCGCCGCGCCCCGCGCCGCGCGCGTGCTGGCCGCGCTGCTGCCGCCGCCGCGCCACTCCGACACTCACACCTTAATGCTCCTCTCTCCAGACGAGCTACAGGCTAGTTGCTTCTGCTCTTCTCTTGTTTACACACTTTCACACTTTATTCCTATCACTATTGTTGCTAAATTTATAAAATTGATACTTTGTTGATAATATGCTATAAAATGATGTTGTTGAAGCCAGATATATGAAAGCCGCGCGACCGCCCAGCCGCCCGCCGCCTGGTGACCGCCACCACCGCTGCGTCGAGCCAGAATTGAAGCACCATTTCACTCTCGTCTTGTGTACTGTACTTACGTCTCACGTATCACCGGTCCCCACCGATCAGTCAATACACGACTTTCAATCTGAGAGGTTGTCTCATTTCTAACCGCTCGGGAACCCAACCAAGCATGGCGACCCTGCCAGTGCTGGTCGCCATGCGTGAGAATACTTTTGGCCGAATACTGAAACGTCAGTTAAAGTTTGAAGGCCCTCAAACCTCTTTGACACGTCGTCAAAACACAATTTCGCATACTGAAACGAAGATTAATAGACACTTTCAAATGTAAAGGTTCTTCGATGTAAGTGGCACTTGCATGCCACTCAACAAAAAATGGTATACTGAAACGCCAATTAACGACTGACAGCTGTCAAATAGACGACTCAATTGACATTCGCAGTCCTCAAATTTGAAAGCTGCCAGGGCCTATTTTAAATCGGTTTAATTGTGGTAACAATCGGGTACTATCCATACTTATCAGATCAGTCGCGATGGGACCCAGCTACGGTGTCTCGACGCACACATCGGTATTCTGGTGTGGTTAACACCCCAGTTGGCGTGAAAAGGAGGTATCACGCAGACCATATACGGTTCCGCACAATTGCTGCAGACTCTGCAACACCAGCAGCTTCACCGGTGCCAGTAGTAGAGACGACCCCAGCACCAGTAACCTTTCAAGTCCCTGAAGCAATACCAGCAGAGCCTACTAGTTCACAGCAAATAATGCGCAACTCTGAGGGACAATTGAATTAGTCTGCACCTACTGGACCACGTCGTAGTAAGCGTTCTATTAGACCACCCAGACGCTTGATTGAAGAAATGGACCTGTAAACCTTTTAAGGCGGACGAATGTTACAAACTCTTTTTTGACATCATCCTAATTTCTTCTTTTTATATATGTCATGTTTTTGATATTGACTTCTGTTACATTCTTAGCTAGAGCTACACAATGGTTACCTAATACCAAAGACTATAAAACCACTTGACTGCGCATACAGTTCCCCGACGCTCGAAAAGTATTAGTATTTTGTCGCCTATATACGCCTACGGTACTAGTAAACAATTTAGTTGTGACCAAGTGTTAGACCTGTGTGCACGCTAAATAATTTAAAAAATTTATGCAATTTATAACGCATAAAAATGCCTTCATGCGCGGTGAAGTGGTGTGGGAAACATTCCAAGACATCTAGTTACAAAAAGGATGGCATAACTTTTTATCGATAAGTAAACACTACGAAAATTCTTTTTGATTTAATCACATTATGAGCCACCGCAGGGGTCTATTTAAAATGGTGGTTGGGTGACCGAGCACACGGATGAATCGCGCGCGTTTATGTCTTTTGGAAAAGTCCCTTTCTTTCATTACGAAATTCTAATTGTTTTATCCCTTTCTTTCCCTTTGTATTTTTATCGTAAAAATCTGTGCTGTTACCTTTAATGGCTGAAGTCGATATCGATAATAATAAAATTAAACTTAATACAATTTTTATTCAATTCAGATACTGTCATTAAATTCCTATCTACTTTTAACCGACTTTAAAAAAAGGAGGAGGTTCTCGGTTTTTTCATCTGTGTGTTTGACATACATGTTTTCATTTTAGATTTCCGATGATTCCCGAATTAAAAGAAAAGCGGATAGATAAGGTTAATAGGGAAAATTGGTTTCCAACAAAATACAGCGCTGTTTGTTCAAGGCACTTCACCCCCGATTGTTTTGAATATTTAAAACAACGCCGACGTTTATTTAGTTCGGCGATACCAACGATGTTTTTGCCTATTTTAGTAAGTTTTGTTTTTATTGATATAATGTTGGGAAAAGTCTAATCGTGAATATAAAAAATATTCAATCTTTACAGGCTTCAAATATTATGACGGAAATATAATTCCGATTATTTTATAAGATCGGTTTTAAAATCACTGATTGGGTATAATTTATTCCCTGATATTAATTTTCATCAATATGAAATAGAATCAACTAATCATTTGATTGAATTAGCAAGATGCATAATTCAGAAATATGTAGACGCTCGTATATAATTTTTTACCAAGAACAATCAGGACCCTAAAACTTTAATTCGAAAAACATATACCAAATTAATTCATTTTAAAAATCAATAATAACAGGACACTTGTTTTTATTTTTGTAATTGACTGATTTTGATTATATATTAATGTGATTTTTATTGAGTATTTTTTATAATGAAAAAACCATTTTATCGATATCGACTATTTTCCCTTAATCAAGTAGAGCAATCCCTAATCAGGCATACCTCCGCAACTTGACCTTGAGCTGACCAATTGCAGCCGCGCTTTCTTGCTCGTCCCCCGGCCCGCAGTAGTGAGTCGTGTACTTAGAAGAAATCAGCCTATACGCTCTCTCTTCTATATTCTATATTCTCCTTGCCTAATACTAATAAATAAATTAGAACTAAAAGATATTAGTATTTATATCAGATAATAATAATAATGCTTGGACATTATCACACAGCGCTATCTGGGTCGGAACTAAGCAAAGCTTGTACTGTGGGAAGCTGATAGAATACTCATGTACTTTTTTTTTGTAAATACATACTTATAATAAATACAAAACACCCAGACGCAAGGCAAAACATGTTTGTCACATTAATGTTTGCCATGGCGGGAATCGAACTCGAAATCGCCGTGTGCAGATAGTGATTTACAATGTTCAAGACACCTAATAGTCAGGATAGGATGTCTGCGCCTACTGGATAGCGTAGCGTCTGGGCCCACTGGATGCGCGACGCATTGCTGGCGCTCGGCACTTGCACGAGCCGCGCCGTGCGACACACACATGGCACTGCGAGCATTGATACCTCGGGCGCGCGGGGGGCTGCCTCGGCCCGCCGGCTGCAGGCCCGCCAGCGCCGCGTGCGGCGGGCCCCGCGCGCCCCCCGCCTGCCGCGCGCCGCCCCCACCGGGCCCGACTGGCCTGCGCGTCACATGCTGCGCGCCGCCCCGCGCGCACCGCCCGCCCTGCGCGCCCGCCGCGACCGCCGGCCCCCGCACCTGCCAACACGGCGCCGCACACCCCCAGGTCACCGATCACGGAGCTGCGGTACAAACGGTCGCGTTATTGGAAATACTAATAATGTTTTAATTCTAGAACGATACAGCGGCGCGCGAGACATGCGATGCGATCGTTTCGGCGGGCTCGATACCCTGCTGCACCGAAAGGGATAGCGTGGCGCGCCAGCTCGAGGTGGCCCGCGCCGCGCGCCGCGCCGACTACGAGCGCGAGGCCGAACAGCGCGCGGCCGCGGCCCGCGTGCGCCGGGAGCCGCCCGCGCCGCCGCGCGCGCCGCCGCCCGAGCAGCGTGAGAGCGCGCGCGCCACAGACGGCCGCCAGTACTCCGTGCCACGCGCGCCGCCGCCCCCGGCGCGCTGCGGGCCCGGCCGCCAACCGCCCCCCGCGGCCCGAGTGCGCCTGGCGGCCGACGACGCTCATTGCCGCATCAAGGGCAACTCCCATCTCGACCCCTGCGCCCACCGCCCGCGTGTGTTCATCGAGGTGGATCGCAGCGTACCGCCCAAAGCGAAAAACGATACTTCAGCCGACGCCGGTGGTGTTAAAGAAAGTGTGCTCGCCCGCGTCGCTCCGTCGCCGAACGTGTCGACGCCCTCGCCGACACCGAGCGACCCGAACGTTAGCCCGAGTTTAATCAAAACCAGCTGCGCCAAGAGTTCCTGCGACGATGGTCGATGCTCGACGAGTACCCCGGGGCACGCGCGGCTCGCCGGCGACCGGTCGTGGTGCGCGCGCGCGCCCCCCCGGCCCCCCGCGCCGCCCCCGCGCAGTCGCCGCGCCTACCTCGCCGAGCTTCTCCGCGGCCCGCCGCCCCCCGCGCCCCCCGCCCCCCGCCGTCTGCACACCGCAGCTCATGTCATCGACCAGCTCCCCTGCCTCTCTGCCACTTTTGCCCTCAGACGGTCTATTTCCACGCCCGCTGCGAGCTCGGCTTCACCCCCCGCGACCCATTCCGCCGATGCAATCGCGCGCGTACAAGAGGAGAGGACGCTACTGCGGGAGGCAGGCCTAGGCCGCGTTGTGTTGGGCACGACGCTGAGCGATGGATTAGGAGCATGCGAGCCCGCAGCGGACGCTCCGTCGGCCGGGGGCTACCTTGACTTGCAGGTGCCCGCGGGGGTCGATCGCATCGGTGTGCGCGTCACGCTGTCTAAGCAGAACACCGCGCCGCCCTGCAAGGACGGGCCGCTTGACAAGAGGGTGACCCACTCCAAGGCCAACGGCGATCTGGTATCGTGTACAAAAAAAAATTATACATGGCTCTTCTTAAAAAACATACAGAAGACGTTTTCTGGTTGTCGACGTAGTGAACCCAGTGCAGACAAGCGAGGGAGGTCAAAAGACAGTTTAGGCGCTGGATGTCCGTCACCCCCAACCAAACCGACTTGCGCGCCTCAGCCGAGTGTTGAGCCTCGTCCGTGCCAGCCCAGGCAGCCTGTCGTCACGGCCTGGCCCCCTTTGAGCCAGCCCGGAGCGTGCCATCCCGGGGCGAGCCAAGCAGGCACGAGCAAGCCCGGAGCGCGCCAGCCCGGGGCGAGCCAAGCAGGGGCGAGCCAGGCAGGGTTGAACCAGCCCGGGGCGAGCCAGTCTGGGGCGCGCCAGCCCGGGGCGAGCCAGCCCGAGGCGCGCCAGCCCGGGGCGCGCCAGCCTGGGGCTAGCCAGCCGGGAGGGCGGCCGCGCGGTGACCCCTCCGCACCGAAGCCTGGATGCACGCGGTACTCACCAGCAGCTGGAATCCTTGTCACAACACTGTAATTATAATCATTATGCAACGTGCCATGTGTGTGTTACTTTAATAAAACAGCTACCTTAAAGATGTTCATCTTTTTCGTAATCTATAAAATCTATATATATTTATATATCAAGAATCCGTTATTGGTTTTGAGTTTTGAGATTTCGGTTTCCGGTTTTCGGCCATAGATAGATAGATAGATAGATAGATAGATAGATAGATAGATAGATAGATAGATAGATAGATAGATAGATAGATAGATAGATAGATAGATAGATAGATAGATAGATAGATAGATAGATAGATAGATAGATAGATAGATAGATAGATAGATAGATAGATAGATAGATAGATAGATAGATAGATAGATAGATAGATAGATAGATAGATAGATAGATAGATAGATAGATAGATAGATAGATAGATAGATAGATAGATAGATAGATAGATAGATAGATAGATAGATAGATAGATAGATAGATAGATAGATAGATAGATAGATAGATAGATAGATAGATAGATAGATAGATAGATAGATAGATAGATAGATAGATAGATAGATAGATAGATAGATAGATAGATAGATAGATAGATAGATAGATAGATAGATAGATAGATAGATAGATAGATAGATAGATAGATAGATAGATAGATAGATAGATAGATAGATAGATAGATAGATAGATAGATAGATAGATAGATAGATAGATAGATAGATAGATAGATAGATAGATAGATAGATAGATAGATAGATAGATAGATAGATAGATAGATAGATAGATAGATAGATAGATAGATAGATAGATAGATAGATAGATAGATAGATAGATAGATAGATAGATAGATAGATAGATAGATAGATAGATAGATAGATAGATAGATAGATAGATAGATAGATAGATAGATAGATAGATAGATAGATAGATAGATAGATAGATAGATAGATAGATAGATAGATAGATAGATAGATAGATAGATAGATAGATAGATAGATAGATAGATAGATAGATAGATAGATAGATAGATAGATAGATAGATAGATAGATAGATAGATAGATAGATAGATAGATAGATAGATAGATAGATAGATAGATAGATAGATAGATAGATAGATAGATAGATAGATAGATAGATAGATAGATAGATAGATAGATAGATAGATAGATAGATAGATAGATAGATAGATAGATAGATAGATAGATAGATAGATAGATAGATAGATAGATAGATAGATAGATAGATAGATAGATAGATAGATAGATAGATAGATAGATAGATAGATAGATAGATAGATAGATAGATAGATAGATAGATAGATAGATAGATAGATAGATAGATAGATAGATAGATAGATAGATAGATAGATAGATAGATAGATAGATAGATAGATAGATAGATAGATAGATAGATAGATAGATAGATAGATAGATAGATAGATAGATAGATAGATAGATAGATAGATAGATAGATAGATAGATAGATAGATAGATAGATAGATAGATAGATAGATAGATAGATAGATAGATAGATAGATAGATAGATAGATAGATAGATAGATAGATAGATAGATAGATAGATAGATAGATAGATAGATAGATAGATAGATAGATAGATAGATAGATAGATAGATAGATAGATAGATAGATAGATAGATAGATAGATAGATAGATAGATAGATAGATAGATAGATAGATAGATAGATAGATAGATAGATAGATAGATAGATAGATAGATAGATAGATAGATAGATAGATAGATAGATAGATAGATAGATAGATAGATAGATAGATAGATAGATAGATAGATAGATAGATAGATAGATAGATAGATAGATAGATAGATAGATAGATAGATAGATAGATAGATAGATAGATAGATAGATAGATAGATAGATAGATAGATAGATAGATAGATAGATAGATAGATAGATAGATAGATAGATAGATAGATAGATAGATAGATAGATAGATAGATAGATAGATAGATAGATAGATAGATAGATAGATAGATAGATAGATAGATAGATAGATAGATAGATAGATAGATAGATAGATAGATAGATAGATAGATAGATAGATAGATAGATAGATAGATAGATAGATAGATAGATAGATAGATAGATAGATAGATAGATAGATAGATAGATAGATAGATAGATAGATAGATAGATAGATAGATAGATAGATAGATAGATAGATAGATAGATAGATAGATAGATAGATAGATAGATAGATAGATAGATAGATAGATAGATAGATAGATAGATAGATAGATAGATAGATAGATAGATAGATAGATAGATAGATAGATAGATAGATAGATAGATAGATAGATAGATAGATAGATAGATAGATAGATAGATAGATAGATAGATAGATAGATAGATAGATAGATAGATAGATAGATAGATAGATAGATAGATAGATAGATAGATAGATAGATAGATAGATAGATAGATAGATAGATAGATAGATAGATAGATAGATAGATAGATAGATAGATAGATAGATAGATAGATAGATAGATAGATAGATAGATAGATAGATAGATAGATAGATAGATAGATAGATAGATAGATAGATAGATAGATAGATAGATAGATAGATAGATAGATAGATAGATAGATAGATAGATAGATAGATAGATAGATAGATAGATAGATAGATAGATAGATAGATAGATAGATAGATAGATAGATAGATAGATAGATAGATAGATAGATAGATAGATAGATAGATAGATAGATAGATAGATAGATAGATAGATAGATAGATAGATAGATAGATAGATAGATAGATAGATAGATAGATAGATAGATAGATAGATAGATAGATAGATAGATAGATAGATAGATAGATAGATAGATAGATAGATAGATAGATAGATAGATAGATAGATAGATAGATAGATAGATAGATAGATAGATAGATAGATAGATAGATAGATAGATAGATAGATAGATAGATAGATAGATAGATAGATAGATAGATAGATAGATAGATAGATAGATAGATAGATAGATAGATAGATAGATAGATAGATAGATAGATAGATAGATAGATAGATAGATAGATAGATAGATAGATAGATAGATAGATAGATAGATAGATAGATAGATAGATAGATAGATAGATAGATAGATAGATAGATAGATAGATAGATAGATAGATAGATAGATAGATAGATAGATAGATAGATAGATAGATAGATAGATAGATAGATAGATAGATAGATAGATAGATAGATAGATAGATAGATAGATAGATAGATAGATAGATAGATAGATAGATAGATAGATAGATAGATAGATAGATAGATAGATAGATAGATAGATAGATAGATAGATAGATAGATAGATAGATAGATAGATAGATAGATAGATAGATAGATAGATAGATAGATAGATAGATAGATAGATAGATAGATAGATAGATAGATAGATAGATAGATAGATAGATAGATAGATAGATAGATAGATAGATAGATAGATAGATAGATAGATAGATAGATAGATAGATAGATAGATAGATAGATAGATAGATAGATAGATAGATAGATAGATAGATAGATAGATAGATAGATAGATAGATAGATAGATAGATAGGTTTAGGTTTAGGTTTAGGTTTAGGTTTAGGTTTAGGTTTAGGTTTAGGTTTAGGTTTAGGTTTAGGTTTAGGTTTAGGTTTAGGTTTAGGTTTAGGTTTAGGTTTAGGTTTAGGTTTAGGTTTAGGTTTAGGTTTAGGTTTAGGTTTAGGTTTAGGTTTAGGTTTAGGTTTAGGTTTAGGTTTAGGTTTAGGTTTAGGTTTAGGTTTAGGTTTAGGTTTAGGTTTAGGTTTAGGTTTAGGTTTAGGTTTAGGTTTAGGTTTAGGTTTAGGTTTAGGTTTAGGTTTAGGTTTAGGTTTAGGTTTAGGTTTAGGTTTAGGTTTAGGTTTAGGTTTAGGTTTAGGTTTAGGTTAGGTTAGGTTAGGTTAGGTTAGGTTAGGTTAGGTTAGGTTAGGTTAGGTTAGGTTAGGTTAGGTTAGGTTAGGTTAGGTTAGGTTAGGTTAGGTTAGGTTAGGTTAGGTTAGGTTAGGTTAGGTTAGGTTAGGTTAGGTTAGGTTAGGTTAGGTTAGGTTAGGTTAGGTTAGGTTAGGTTAGGTTAGGTTAGGTTAGGTTAGGTTAGGTTAGGTTAGGTTAGGTTAGGTTAGGTTAGGTTAGGTTAGGTTAGGTTAGGTTAGGTTAGGTTAGGTTAGGTTAGGTTAGGTTAGGTTAGGTTAGGTTAGGTTAGGTTAGGTTAGGTTAGGTTAGGTTAGGTTAGGTTAGGTTAGGTTAGGTTAGGTTAGGTTAGGTTAGGTTAGGTTAGGTTAGGTTAGGTTAGGTTAGGTTAGGTTAGGTTAGGTTAGGTTAGGTTAGGTTAGGTTAGGTTAGGTTAGGTTAGGTTAGGTTAGGTTAGGTTAGGTTAGGTTAGGTTAGGTTAGGTTAGGTTAGGTTAGGTTAGGTTAGGTTAGGTTAGGTTAGGTTAGGTTAGGTTAGGTTAGGTTAGGTTAGGTTAGGTTAGGTTAGGTTAGGTTAGGTTAGGTTAGGTTAGGTTAGGTTAGGTTAGGTTAGGTTAGGTTAGGTTAGGTTAGGTTAGGTTAGGTTAGGTTAGGTTAGGTTAGGTTAGGTTAGGTTAGGTTAAACGGCCCTTCTCAGGGCCAAACTTCACGGGTTCCTTCCCGGGATCCGTCGGAGGTCTCCATGGGAGATGAACGGAGGTCGGACGTGGAGTCCGTATTTGAAGAGTCGGGTGACGAGGGTGACAGCCGCAGGAAGCGGCCTTATTCCTCATTCTACGCGCCCGGCTTCTTAGAGTCGGACACAGAGACCGAGGGGACCGCGGCCGCCAAGGTCAATACGGCGCGGAGGGGAAGGGCGAAGGGCACCAAAGGAGGCCCCACGCGAGACGAGTTCTTGAAGCCACCGCCAAAGCCACTGGTGGAGGAGTTGGCTGAGGTCCTGCAGGGCAGGAAATTCAAAAAGGGGTCGGCCGCTGTGGCCGCTGGAAGTCTGCTTGACACCGGGAGTGATTCCGATGTCCATGCCGGATTCGCTGACCTCAGTGTGCTAAATGCCCAAGAGCTGAGGGCTCAAGCAGGAGGAATGCTCGCCTGCATTTTAGAGGTTGCCAAGAAATCTGGCAACCTAAAAGGCGAGTTTGTTGCTCGCCTGAAGAGGTCCGCGTCGACCCTGAGGGAAGTAGTTGACGCCCTGGCCTGCAGGAGCGAGGCCGAAGAGACGCGGCGGCTGAGAGCCGAAAACAGTCGCCTGCGCCTCGAAATGGAGGCCAGCAAGGCCGAGGTGAAGGCGCTGCGTCGAGGCTTCACCGAAGCCAAGACCCAAGCGGCTGCCGCTACGTCTGCTGCTGCAGCAGCCGCTGCCACCGAGACGCCAGCCCCCCCTGCTGTTGTACCGGGGGCAGATTTAGTTGAGGAGATGATGCGGTCCTTGACCACCACGTTCGGGCAAATGCTCAATGCCCGACTCGCTGGTATCGAGGATCGCCTCCTGCCAGCGCCGGTCCTTCGCCCGCCTCTCCGAGCGGACGCCAAGAAGGCTGCAGCAGCGGTTGCCCCCCCACCCCCGAAACCGACCCCTCGAAAGCGGGTTGCCCAGGCCCCGCAGGCTACTGCTGCCACGCCCTCGACTTCGGCTCCCATCGCCCCCCCCTCGACTGCGGCTCCCAACGCCCCCCCAAAAACGACTCCAACTGCTGTTGCCAAGGCGGACACCTGGGCAACAGTAGTAAGAAAGGGGAAAGGCAAGGGGAAGGGCAAAGCGTCCTCCTCGGCAACGCCCACTCCCGCTCCTGTCCCAGCAGCTCGTGCCCCCCCCTCCGCCGTGAAGCCTAAGGCCAAGAAGGCTTCCGCTGCCGCCGGGCCCAAGAAGGCGAAGGCGCTGAAAGCCTCCCAATCCGCGGCTGTTGTGCTGACGCTACAGCCCGAAGCCGCGGAAAAGGGGGTAACCTACAGCGCCATCCTCGAGACGGCGCAGGAGAAGGTCGATCTCCAAGGATTGGGGATCGACCGGATCAACTACCGACAGACGGCCACGGGAGCCAGGATGCTCGAAATTCCTGGCTCCCAAAGCGGCGACAAAGCGGACAGGCTCGCGGAGAAGCTCCGCGGTGTCCTGTCCGAGGTGGCCAACGTCGCAAGGCCCGTAAAGTCCGCGCAATTGCACGTGACGGGCCTGGACGACGCCGCCACAAAGGAGAAAGTGGCGGCGGCGATCGCCAAGGTGGGCGGCTGTGACGTACTCCACGTCAAAGCCGGGGAGATACGTCGCAGCTACGGCGGGACCGGCTCTTCCCTTGTATCCTGCCCAATCCCAGTAGCCAAAGTGTTGCTGGCACAGGGCAGGCTGTTGGTGGGGTGGAGCTCGGTGCGCGTGGTGGCACTGGCGGCGCTTCCCATGCGCTGCTTCAAGTGCATGGGACTCGGGCATACGCGTCCCCAGTGTCCCTCGTCGGCAGACAGGGGGGACCTGTGCTTCCGTTGTGGAGGCGCAGGCCACAAGGCGGCGAGCTGCCAGAGGAGGGCCCCGCACTGCGCGATATGCGCAGAGTCGGGGCGACCTGCCGAGCACAGGATGGGGGGACAAAACTGTGTCCCCCCAAAGACGAAGGGACAGGCCGCCAGGACCCCGGCCATCCCCCGACCGGCAGCCAAAGCCGCCGCTCCTGAGGTTGTTCGCCGCGAAAGTTCGGCGAGCATGGAGGTTGTAGTCTGATTGATGGATCAAGTCGGACAGCACAACCTCCTACAGACGAATTTAAACCACTGCGTCAGGGCTCAGGATCTGCTAATGCAGTCCCTGGCGCAGTGGCGGATCGATTTGGCGGTTGCTGCGGAGCCGTATTACATTCCCCAGTCCCATCCCTACTGGGCTGGGGATCTAGACGGCTCCGTAGCCATAATTGGACGTGCCGGTGGCGGCCCCCCCCTCTCGGTGTCAGAGAGGGGTTCGGGGTACGTGGTGGCCAAGTGGGAGAGGTATGCGGTAGTCGGCACATACTTCTCCCCCAATAGAACCGTCGCGGAGCTGGAGGTTTATCTAGACCTCCTGGCCGCGGCGGTGAGAAGGCAGGCGCCACGTCAGGTCCTCCTCATGGGGGACCTGAACGCCAAGGCCCAGGCCTGGGGCAGCCCCTCCACTGACACTCGCGGGGAGATTGTCAGGGAGTGGGCGGTTGCCGCAGGGCTGACCCTGCTCAACAGAGGGTCAGTCCACACGTGCGTGCGACACAACGGGGGGTCCGTGGTGGACGTTTCGTTCGCCACCCCGGAAGTCGCAGCACGTGTCCAGGCCTGGAGAGTGGTGGCGGAGGTGGCGACTCTCTCGGACCACAACTACATACGGTTCGAGATCGCCACCTCCCACCAAGGAGGGACTCGGCGCGTGGATGGGGCACTCTTCCCGCGCTGGGCGATTGGTCGCCTCGATGCCGAGTTGGCTGAAGAGGCGGCTATGGTGCAGTCGTGGGTTGCCGGCCCCATGCACCCGGAGGTGGCCGTCGCGGCGAGCCGGTTCCGGGAGGCGGTGACGGCGGTCTGCGACGCCGCCATGCCGAGGTCCCGACGCCACCCCGAGCGCCGCCAAGTTTACTGGTGGTGCTCGGAGATTGAGGATCTCCGAGCGCGATGCTCGGAGACGCGGCGCCTCTATTACCACTGCAGGAGGCGTCGCCACGGCCGGACGGACGACCAGCTGCCGGCGGAGCAGCTGGCGGCCGAGCAGCTCCTGTATGGCAATGTAAAGATAGCCAAACAGGAGCTGAAGCTGGCCATCGGCCGGGCTAAGGCCCTCGGCTGGTGCGAGCAGCTGGAGGGCCTCGACAGGGACCCATGGGGGCGCCCTTATAAGTCTGCCCGGAATAAGTTCCGGGGCAGAGCGCCCCCTATCGCGGAGTCCCTGGAGCCAGAGCTCCTGGAGAGGGTGCTGGGGGGGCTATTCCCCGACAGCGACCCCCACTACACCCCTCCACCGATGGCCACCCCGTCCTTCCAGGAGGAGGAGGACCCGGCCTCCATTCCGCCTATAACAGAGGTGGAGATGGAGGTAGCAGTCTCCCGCCTGAGAGGCAAGAAGACTGCCCCGGGACCAGACGGGATTCCCGGGCGGATCCTCAGGATCGCCCTTAGGGAGATGGGCGGTCAGCTTCGGGAACTGTTCGACGCGTGCCTCACGTCGGGTCAGTTCCCGAAGCTCTGGAAGGACGGGCGATTGTGCCTGTTGCGGAAGGAAGGGCGAGACGCAGACTCGCACGCCGCATACAGGCCAATCGTGCTGCTGGATGACACGGCGAAGCTGCTGGAGAGAATAGTGGCTTCCCGTGTCATCCGGCACCTGGGGGGAACTGGGCCTGACCTTTCAGAGGCCCAGTTCGGATTCAGGGCAGGGCGGTCAACGATAGACGCCCTGCTCTGGATCAAGGGGTGGACGCAGGACGCAGTCGGCGGGGGGGAAAAGGCGTTGGCTGTCTCGCTTGACATTGCCAACGCCTTCAACAGCCTACCGCACGGGACAATACGGGAGGCGCTCCGCTATCACGGAGTGCCCCTGTATCTGCGTAGGCTGTTGGCCGACTACCTCCGGGACCGCGAGGTCCTGGTGGAGGGACGCGACGGTCTGAGGCGACGTCGCGTGTCCTGCGGGGTTCCACAGGGGTCAGTGTTGGGACCGCTCCTGTGGAACATTGGCTACGACTGGGTGCTCCGCGGCACGTTTCCCGCAAGTATGCGGGTTGCGTGCTACGCGGATGACACGCTAGTCGTAGTCAAGGGGAGGGACCTCGGGGAGACGGTGCGGCGGGCCACGGTGGCCACAACACTCGTGGTCGGCCGCATACGGGCCCTGGGGCTGGAGGTCGCCCTCTCCAAGACCGAGGCCCTAATGTTCCATGGGCCTCGGGGGGGACCCCCTCCAGGAACGAGGATAGACCTGGACGGGGTCCTGGTCCGGGTTGGGACCCAGATGAGGTACCTGGGTCTCATCCTGGACGGGCGGTGGACTTTTGGGGCCCACTTCACTCAACTGGCCCCAAAAGTCATAGGCGCCGCTGCCGCCCTTGGGAGGCTGCTGCCCAACGTGGGTGGCCCGAGCGCCACATGTCGTCGCCTGTACTCCGGAGTGATCCGGAGTATGGCCTTGTACGGGGCACCTGTCTGGGTGGACGCCCTCGGTCGCGCCAATAAGGCCCTGCTGCGTCGTCCGCAGCGGGTCATCGCGACGAGGGCGATACGCGGGTACCGGACGGTGTCCTGGACGGCGGGATGCGCGTTGGCCGGTGATCCCCCCTGGGAGCTCCAAGCGGAGGTCCTCGCCGAAGTGTACCACTTCGTGGCGGCGAGGAGAACCCGCGGGGAGCCTCCAGCGTGGGAGGAGGTCACGCGCATGCGACGGCAGGCGCGGGCCGCCCTGTTGCGGCGGTGGACGGAGGACCTGGCTCCACCGGTCCCTGGACAGAGGACGGTGGATGCCATTCGCCCGGTCCTTCGGAGGTGGGTAGGGCGGCGATTCGGGTCGCTCACCTTCCGATTGGTGCAGGTGCTTTCCGGGCATGGATGTTTCGGAAAGTACCTGCATCACATCGCAAGACGTGAGGCGACCCCCGCCTGTCACGAGTGTGGAGCGCCAGAAGACACGGCGCTCCACACGCTGGAGGAGTGTGCCGCGTGGAGTCCCATGCGGCACACCCTCACAGCGGTCATAGGCGCAGATCTGTCGCTGCCGAGTGTGGTTAACGCTATGCTCGGCAGCGACGGATCGTGGCAGGCGGTGGTCTCTTTCTGCGAAGAGGTGATGGCGCAGAAAGAGGCTGCGGAGCGGGCGAGGGAGGACGACGTCCTCGCAGACCCGCTCCGGCGTAGACGAACTGGTGGAAGGAGAAGGCGATTCGGGCGCCTTCTCGCTCTATCCTAGTGCTGTGCGGATCATCGGTGGAGAGTCGGGGGATTCTCCACTGGCTTGCACGATCCCACACGTCTGGGGGATGGCCCTAATGAGCTGGGTCATCCCTCCCTTGGCCGGGGCCCGTCACCGGTGACGGGCCAACCGCCGGGGCGAGATGGTGATTGCTAACGCTACCCCATCTCGCCCCGACTAGGCGGCAGACTGCTCATCCCGGGTTTTTAGTGGGTAACCTCACTTACTACCCCCCCGTGGGGGTAGTAAGGCCCCTCAGGCGAGGACTCCCACATAACCACTCTGCTCCCCCCGGAGCCGGGTGGTATCCATAAAGGATTTTCCCGGGTCAAAAAAAAAAAAAAAAAAAAAAAAAGGTTAGGTTAGGTTAGGTTAGGTTAGGTTAGGTTAGGTTAGGTTAGGTTAGGTTAGGTTAGGTTAGGTTAGGTTAGGTTAGGTTAGGTTAGGTTAGGTTAGGTTAGGTTAGGTTAGGTTAGGTTAGGTTAGGTTAGGTTAGGTTAGGTTAGGTTAGGTTAGGTTAGGTTAGGTTAGGTTAGGTTAGGTTAGGTTAGGTTAGGTTAGGTTAGGTTAGGTTAGGTTAGGTTAGGTTAGGTTAGGTTAGGTTAGGTTAGGTTAGGTTAGGTTAGGTTAGGTTAGGTTAGGTTAGGTTAGGTTAGGTTAGGTTAGGTTAGGTTAGGTTAGGTTAGGTTAGGTTAGGTTAGGTTAGGTTAGGTTAGGTTAGGTTAGGTTAGGTTAGGTTAGGTTAGGTTAGGTTAGGTTAGGTTAGGTTAGGTTAGGTTAGGTTAGGTTAGGTTAGGTTAGGTTAGGTTAGGTTAGGTTAGGTTAGGTTAGGTTAGGTTAGGTTAGGTTAGGTTAGGTTAGGTTAGGTTAGGTTAGGTTAGGTTAGGTTAGGTTAGGTTAGGTTAGGTTAGGTTAGGTTAGGTTAGGTTAGGTTAGGTTAGGTTAGGTTAGGTTAGGTTAGGTTAGGTTAGGTTAGGTTAGGTTAGGTTAGGTTAGGTTAGGTTAGGTTAGGTTAGGTTAGGTTAGGTTAGGTTAGGTTAGGTTAGGTTAGGTTAGGTTAGGTTAGGTTAGGTTAGGTTAGGTTAGGTTAGGTTAGGTTAGGTTAGGTTAGGTTAGGTTAGGTTAGGTTAGGTTAGGTTAGGTTAGGTTAGGTTAGGTTAGGTTAGGTTAGGTTAGGTTAGGTTAGGTTAGGTTAGGTTAGGTTAGGTTAGGTTAGGTTAGGTTAGGTTAGGTTAGGTTAGGTTAGGTTAGGTTAGGTTAGGTTAGGTTAGGTTAGGTTAGGTTAGGTTAGGTTAGGTTAGGTTAGGTTAGGTTAGGTTAGGTTAGGTTAGGTTAGGTTAGGTTAGGTTAGGTTAGGTTAGGTTAGGTTAGGTTAGGTTAGGTTAGGTTAGGTTAGGTTAGGTTAGGTTAGGTTAGGTTAGGTTAGGTTAGGTTAGGTTAGGTTAGGTTAGGTTAGGTTAGGTTAGGTTAGGTTAGGTTAGGTTAGGTTAGGTTAGGTTAGGTTAGGTTAGGTTAGGTTAGGTTAGGTTAGGTTAGGTTAGGTTAGGTTAGGTTAGGTTAGGTTAGGTTAGGTTAGGTTAGGTTAGGTTAGGTTAGGTTAGGTTAGGTTAGGTTAGGTTAGGTTAGGTTAGGTTAGGTTAGGTTAGGTTAGGTTAGGTTAGGTTAGGTTAGGTTAGGTTAGGTTAGGTTAGGTTAGGTTAGGTTAGGTTAGGTTAGGTTAGGTTAGGTTAGGTTAGGTTAGGTTAGGTTAGGTTAGGTTAGGTTAGGTTAGGTTAGGTTAGGTTAGGTTAGGTTAGGTTAGGTTGGGCGGGTCTGGGTTTATTCATTAATAGTTGCTTTGCCTAGCTTGCATGCCTCGCGCTGCTTGTTTTGGATAAACTCAGGCCTTCCTTACTCATCCCGGATGGGTAAGGAGGCAAGGGTCTTGGGGGAGAGCGCAGGTCGTGATGATCCCCAAGGCAAGTCTGACGGTTACCTTCCCGTGGTGCTGCCTGTTATTGGTTTATTTCCTTCCGAAATAAACGCAACAGAACACCGTCAGGCGCCGCGTGTATTGTTATCTATTTGTGTATGTATATGTATATATTGTCTCTGTATATATTTGTATTATATGTGTATATATTTTAGTTCACAGGGCTATTTAACCCCTTATTAGTAACAAAATTGTAAAATGCTCGGTACAGACCGGGGCCGTATTTAACTGTTTGTCATCTGTATTATACGTGCTAAGGTGCTTAGTACCTCTGTAAGACAGATGACAAAATAGACTTACGGTGTATAAATTGTAGTTTTAAGGCAAGGCTACAGATAATTTGTCATGTTTATGAGTAGATGAAAAGCAGTTTGGCGGTGTGTGTGTTAAAATAGGGACCCCTCTAACTGGCAAACACCAGCGCCTACTACCGTCAAACATATTGTTACATAATCGAAAATAACCGCTGTCTTTTATTTGGTAGTGACCCCTGTTCCGATGACTCACGTTATTGGAGGCGGGGACAAACTGGCTGGACTAGTTCCAAAACCCCGATGATGAGTGTATCCTCAGACTTCGGGAAAATACCTCCAAGGTATTGTCAGTCTTCTGAACTCTAAACTTCCGGAGGCTTGAGTAGAAAGATTGAAGCCTGTCCATTCCCCCCCAAAATTTGCTTATGGTCACGATTTATAATTATTCTTTAATTATTTATTATGTCGAAATCGCTGACTATGTCGAAACTAAATAGAGATGCGAAAGGTAAATTTACCAAAGTCCCTTCTCAGGGCCAAGTTATGAATGTTTTGTCTGAGGACCGCTCGAGCGGCACTAGTGAGAGCTTGAAAAACGGCCCTTCTCAGGGCCAAACTTCACGGGTTCCTTCCCGGGATCCGTCGGAGGTCTCCATGGGAGATGAACGGAGGTCGGACGTGGAGTCCGTATTTGAAGAGTCGGGTGACGAGGGTGACAGCCGCAGGAAGCGGCCTTATTCCTCATTCTACGCGCCCGGCTACTTAGAGTCGGACACAGAGACCGAGGGGACCGCGGCCGCCAAGGTCAATACGGCGCGGAGGGGAAGGGCGAAGGGCACCAAAGGAGGCCCCACGCGAGACGAGTTCTTGAAGCCACCGCCAAAGCCACTGGTGGAGGAGTTGGCTGAGGTCCTGCAGGGCAGGAAATTCAAAAAGGGGTCGGCCGCTGTGGCCGCTGGAAGTCTGCTTGACACCGGGAGTGATTCCGATGTCCATGCCGGATTCGCTGACCTCAGTGTGCTAAATGCCCAAGAGCTGAGGGCTCAAGCAGGAGGAATGCTCGCCTGCATTTTAGAGGTTGCCAAGAAATCTGGCAACCTAAAAGGCGAGTTTGTTGCTCGCCTGAAGAGGTCCGCGTCGACCCTGAGGGAAGTAGTTGACGCCCTGGCCTGCAGGAGCGAGGCCGAAGAGACGCGGCGGCTGAGAGCCGAAAACAGTCGCCTGCGCCTCGAAATGGAGGCCAGCAAGGCCGAGGTGAAGGCGCTGCGTCGAGGCTTCACCGAAGCCAAGACCCAAGCGGCTGCCGCTACGTCTGCTGCTGCAGCAGCCGCTGCCACCGAGACGCCAGCCCCCCCTGCTGTTGTACCGGGGGCAGATTTAGTTGAGGAGATGATGCGGTCCTTGACCACCACGTTCGGGCAAATGCTCAATGCCCGACTCGCTGGTATCGAGGATCGCCTCCTGCCAGCGCCGGTCCTTCGCCCGCCTCTCCGAGCGGACGCCAAGAAGGCTGCAGCAGCGGTTGCCCCCCCACCCCCGAAACCGACCCCTCGAAAGCGGGTTGCCCAGGCCCCGCAGGCTACTGCTGCCACGCCCTCGACTTCGGCTCCCATCGCGCCCCCCTCGACTGCGGCTCCCAACGCCCCCCCAAAAACGACTCCAACTGCTGTTGCCAAGGCGGACACCTGGGCAACAGTAGTAAGAAAGGGGAAAGGCAAGGGGAAGGGCAAAGCGTCCTCCTCGGCAACGCCCACTCCCGCTCCTGTCCCAGCAGCTCGTGCCCCCCCCTCCGCCGTGAAGCCTAAGGCCAAGAAGGCTTCCGCTGCCGCCGGGCCCAAGAAGGCGAAGGCGCTGAAAGCCTCCCAATCCGCGGCTGTTGTGCTGACGCTACAGCCCGAAGCCGCGGAAAAGGGGGTAACCTACAGCGCCATCCTCGAGACGGCGCAGGAGAAGGTCGATCTCCAAGGATTGGGGATCGACCGGATCAACTACCGACAGACGGCCACGGGAGCCAGGATGCTCGAAATTCCTGGCTCCCAAAGCGGCGACAAAGCGGACAGGCTCGCGGAGAAGCTCCGCGGTGTCCTGTCCGAGGTGGCCAACGTCGCAAGGCCCGTAAAGTCCGCGCAATTGCACGTGACGGGCCTGGACGACGCCGCCACAAAGGAGAAAGTGGCGGCGGCGATCGCCAAGGTGGGCGGCTGTGACGTACTCCACGTCAAAGCCGGGGAGATACGTCGCAGCTACGGCGGGACCGGCTCTTCCCTTGTATCCTGCCCAATCCCAGTAGCCAAAGTGTTGCTGGCACAGGGCAGGCTGTTGGTGGGGTGGAGCTCGGTGCGCGTGGTGGCACTGGCGGCGCTTCCCATGCGCTGCTTCAAGTGCATGGGACTCGGGCATACGCGTCCCCAGTGTCCCTCGTCGGCAGACAGGGGGGACCTGTGCTTCCGTTGTGGAGGCGCAGGCCACAAGGCGGCGAGCTGCCAGAGGAGGGCCCCGCACTGCGCGATATGCGCAGAGTCGGGGCGACCTGCCGAGCACAGGATGGGGGGACAAAACTGTGTCCCCCCAAAGACGAAGGGACAGGCCGCCAGGACCCCGGCCATCCCCCGACCGGCAGCCAAAGCCGCCGCTCCTGAGGTTGTTCGCCGCGAAAGTTCGGCGAGCATGGAGGTTGTAGTCTGATTGATGGATCAAGTCGGACAGCACAACCTCCTACAGACGAATTTAAACCACTGCGTCAGGGCTCAGGATCTGCTAATGCAGTCCCTGGCGCAGTGGCGGATCGATTTGGCGGTTGCTGCGGAGCCGTATTACATTCCCCAGTCCCATCCCTACTGGGCTGGGGATCTAGACGGCTCCGTAGCCATAATTGGACGTGCCGGTGGCGGCCCCCCCCTCTCGGTGTCAGAGAGGGGTTCGGGGTACGTGGTGGCCAAGTGGGAGAGGTATGCGGTAGTCGGCACATACTTCTCCCCCAATAGAACCGTCGCGGAGCTGGAGGTTTATCTAGACCTCCTGGCCGCGGCGGTGAGAAGGCAGGCGCCACGTCAGGTCCTCCTCATGGGGGACCTGAACGCCAAGGCCCAGGCCTGGGGCAACCCCTCCACTGACACTCGCGGGGAGATTGTCAGGGAGTGGGCGGTTGCCGCAGGGCTGACCCTGCTCAACAGAGGGTCAGTCCACACGTGCGTGCGACACAACGGGGGGTCCGTGGTGGACGTTTCGTTCGCCACCCCGGAAGTCGCAGCACGTGTCCAGGCCTGGAGAGTGGTGGCGGAGGTGGCGACTCTCTCGGACCACAACTACATACGGTTCGAGATCGCCACCTCCCACCAAGGAGGGACTCGGCGCGTGGATGGGGCACTCTTCCCGCGCTGGGCGATTGGTCGCCTCGATGCCGAGTTGGCTGAAGAGGCGGCTATGGTGCAGTCGTGGGTTGCCGGCCCCATGCACCCGGAGGTGGCCGTCGCGGCGAGCCGGTTCCGGGAGGCGGTGACGGCGGTCTGCGACGCCGCCATGCCGAGGTCCCGACGCCACCCCGAGCGCCGCCAAGTTTACTGGTGGTGCTCGGAGATTGAGGATCTCCGAGCGCGATGCTCGGAGACGCGGCGCCTCTATTACCACTGCAGGAGGCGCCGCCACGGCCGGACGGACGACCAGCTGCCGGCGGAGCAGCTGGCGGCCGAGCAGCTCCTGTATGGCAATGTAAAGATAGCCAAACAGGAGCTGAAGCTGGCCATCGGCCGGGCTAAGGCCCTCGGCTGGTGCGAGCAGCTGGAGGGCCTCGACAGGGACCCATGGGGGCGCCCTTATAAGTCTGCCCGGAATAAGTTCCGGGGCAGAGCGCCCCCTATCGCGGAGTCCCTGGAGCCAGAGCTCCTGGAGAGGGTGCTGGGGGGGCTATTCCCCGACAGCGACCCCCACTACACCCCTCCACCGATGGCCACCCCGTCCTTCCAGGAGGAGGAGGACCCGGCCTCCATTCCGCCTATAACAGAGGTGGAGATGGAGGTAGCAGTCTCCCGCCTGAGAGGCAAGAAGACTGCCCCGGGACCAGACGGGATTCCCGGGCGGATCCTCAGGATCGCCCTTAGGGAGATGGGCGGTCAGCTTCGGGAACTGTTCGACGCGTGCCTCACGTCGGGTCAGTTCCCGAAGCTCTGGAAGGACGGGCGATTGTGCCTGTTGCGGAAGGAAGGGCGAGACGCAGACTCGCACGCCGCATACAGGCCAATCGTGCTGCTGGATGACACGGCGAAGCTGCTGGAGAGAATAGTGGCTTCCCGTGTCATCCGGCACCTGGGGGGAACTGGGCCTGACCTTTCAGAGGCCCAGTTCGGATTCAGGGCAGGGCGGTCAACGATAGACGCCCTGCTCTGGATCAAGGGGTGGACGCAGGACGCAGTCGGCGGGGGGGAAAAGGCGTTGGCTGTCTCGCTTGACATTGCCAACGCCTTCAACAGCCTACCGCACGGGACAATACGGGAGGCGCTCCGCTATCACGGAGTGCCCCTGTATCTGCGTAGGCTGTTGGCCGACTACCTCCGGGACCGCGAGGTCCTGGTGGAGGGACGCGACGGTCTGAGGCGACGTCGCGTGTCCTGCGGGGTTCCACAGGGGTCAGTGTTGGGACCGCTCCTGTGGAACATTGGCTACGACTGGGTGCTCCGCGGCACGTTTCCCGCAAGTATGCGGGTTGCGTGCTACGCGGATGACACGCTAGTCGTAGTCAAGGGGAGGGACCTCGGGGAGACGGTGCGGCGGGCCACGGTGGCCACAACACTCGTGGTCGGCCGCATACGTGCCCTGGGGCTGGAGGTCGCCCTCTCCAAGACCGAGGCCCTAATGTTCCATGGGCCTCGGGGGGGACCCCCTCCAGGAACGAGGATAGACCTGGACGGGGTCCTGGTCCGGGTTGGGACCCAGATGAGGTACCTGGGTCTCATCCTGGACGGGCGGTGGACTTTTGGGGCCCACTTCACTCAACTGGCCCCAAAAGTCATAGGCGCCGCTGCCGCCCTTGGGAGGCTGCTGCCCAACGTGGGCGGCCCGAGCGCCACATGTCGTCGCCTGTACTCCGGAGTGATCCGGAGTATGGCCTTGTACGGGGCACCTGTCTGGGTGGACGCCCTCGGTCGCGCCAATAAGGCCCTGCTGCGTCGTCCGCAGCGGGTCATCGCGACGAGGGCGATACGCGGGTACCGGACGGTGTCCTGGACGGCGGGATGCGCGTTGGCCGGTGATCCCCCCTGGGAGCTCCAAGCGGAGGTCCTCGCCGAAGTGTACCACTTCGTGGCGGCGAGGAGAACCCGCGGGGAGCCTCCAGCGTGGGAGGAGGTCACGCGCATGCGACGGCAGGCGCGGGCCGCCCTGTTGCGGCGGTGGACGGAGGACCTGGCTCCACCGGTCCCTGGACAGAGGACGGTGGATGCCATTCGCCCGGTCCTTCGGAGGTGGGTAGGGCGGCGATTCGGGTCGCTCACCTTCCGATTGGTGCAGGTGCTTTCCGGGCATGGATGTTTCGGAAAGTACCTGCATCACATCGCAAGACGTGAGGCGACCCCCGCCTGTCACGAGTGTGGAGCGCCAGAAGACACGGCGCTCCACACGCTGGAGGAGTGTGCCGCGTGGAGTCCCATGCGGCACACCCTCACAGCGGTCATAGGCGCAGATCTGTCGCTGCCGAGTGTGGTTAACGCTATGCTCGGCAGCGACGGATCGTGGCAGGCGGTGGTCTCTTTCTGCGAAGAGGTGATGGCGCAGAAAGAGGCTGCGGAGCGGGCGAGGGAGGACGACGTCCTCGCAGACCCGCTCCGGCGTAGACGAACTGGTGGAAGGAGAGGGCGATTCGGGCGCCTTCTCGCTCTATCCTAGTGCTGTGCGGATCATCGGTGGAGAGTCGGGGGATTCTCCACTGGCTTGCACGATCCCACACGTCTGGGGGATGGCCCTAATGAGCTGGGTCATCCCTCCCTTGGCCGGGGCCCGTCACCGGTGACGGGCCAACCGCCGGGGCGAGATGGTGATTGCTAACGCTACCCCATCTCGCCCCGACTAGGCGGCAGACTGCTCATCCCGGGTTTTTAGTGGGTAACCTCACTTACTACCCCCCCCGTGGGGGTAGTAAGGCCCCTCAGGCGAGGACTCCCACATAACCACTCTGCTCCCCCCGGAGCCGGGTGGTATCCATAAAGGATTTTCCCGGGTCAAAAAAAAAAAAAAAAAAAAAAAAAAAAAAAAAAAAAAAAAAAAAAAAGGTTAGGTTAGGTTAGGTTAGGTTAGGTTAGGTTAGGTTAGGTTAGGTTAGGTTAGGTTAGGTTAGGTTAGGTTAGGTTAGGTTAGGTTAGGTTAGGTTAGGTTAGGTTAGGTTAGGTTAGGTTAGGTTAGGTTAGGTTAGGTTAGGTTAGGTTAGGTTAGGTTAGGTTAGGTTAGGTTAGGTTAGGTTAGGTTAGGTTAGGTTAGGTTAGGTTAGGTTAGGTTAGGTTAGGTTAGGTTAGGTTAGGTTAGGTTAGGTTAGGTTAGGTTAGGTTAGGTTAGGTTAGGTTAGGTTAGGTTAGGTTAGGTTAGGTTAGGTTAGGTTAGGTTAGGTTAGGTTAGGTTAGGTTAGGTTAGGTTAGGTTAGGTTAGGTTAGGTTAGGTTAGGTTAGGTTAGGTTAGGTTAGGTTAGGTTAGGTTAGGTTAGGTTAGGTTAGGTTAGGTTAGGTTAGGTTAGGTTAGGTTAGGTTAGGTTAGGTTAGGTTAGGTTAGGTTAGGTTAGGTTAGGTTAGGTTAGGTTAGGTTAGGTTAGGTTAGGTTAGGTTAGGTTAGGTTAGGTTAGGTTAGGTTAGGTTAGGTTAGGTTAGGTTAGGTTAGGTTAGGTTAGGTTAGGTTAGGTTAGGTTAGGTTAGGTTAGGTTAGGTTAGGTTAGGTTAGGTTAGGTTAGGTTAGGTTAGGTTAGGTTAGGTTAGGTTAGGTTAGGTTAGGTTAGGTTAGGTTAGGTTAGGTTAGGTTAGGTTAGGTTAGGTTAGGTTAGGTTAGGTTAGGTTAGGTTAGGTTAGGTTAGGTTAGGTTAGGTTAGGTTAGGTTAGGTTAGGTTAGGTTAGGTTAGGTTAGGTTAGGTTAGGTTAGGTTAGGTTAGGTTAGGTTAGGTTAGGTTAGGTTAGGTTAGGTTAGGTTAGGTTAGGTTAGGTTAGGTTAGGTTAGGTTAGGTTAGGTTAGGTTAGGTTAGGTTAGGTTAGGTTAGGTTAGGTTAGGTTAGGTTAGGTTAGGTTAGGTTAGGTTAGGTTAGGTTAGGTTAGGTTAGGTTAGGTTAGGTTAGGTTAGGTTAGGTTAGGTTAGGTTAGGTTAGGTTAGGTTAGGTTAGGTTAGGTTAGGTTAGGTTAGGTTAGGTTAGGTTAGGTTAGGTTTTTTTTTTTTTTTTTTTTTTTTTTTTTAATTATGTTTCACGTCCCTCTGACATGGGGTCAGAGCCTTTTTGCATCCGGTTTCTTTTGTTATTTTCCAAATTCTCGTATATTAGTATTTTGAGTGGTTTGACTTCATTTATCGTTTTACTTTTAATATTTATCTTTATTCTAGTTTTAACTGTACTCTTATTTTTAACATTCTAATTTTCTTCTAGTTTAAATACAGTTTTTGATTCCCGTTGCAAATAATTTAAATTTTCAGATGATTATTTTCAAAATTTGGAGTTTTTATTTCAAAGTTTTCTAAATCGACATTCTATTTATTTTATTTTTTATCCGGCTTGCTATTTTATCTTACTATTTTACCTATTTCAAATTATAGACTTGTGGACGTCAGCGGCAGACCATCCATCCTGGGGAGACCCAGGCTGACGGTTGCCACCGCGGCCTTGCTGCTCCATCGCAAATGCTGGGGCATGTGTCAGCATGCGGCCAGTCATTTGCGATGTATATACCTTTGCTGACCGTCGGTGATCAACAATATCCATCCCCAGGTAGGAGGGTGCCACCGTCGTCCCCACTGACTTCTTTTCGCTCCGCACATCCCCAATCCTCTTGCTCCCTCCTGTACTCCGCCGGCACTCATCCACGCCATCGTAACTTCGGACTGGCACTGCTCTCCGGGTATTACGTCTCCCGGTGGAGACCCTAGTGTTATCACCAATTATCAGCCACCATGGCATGCCAGGTTTTTCTGCTTTTAACTGGGCCAGTTTCCCACGAAACTGGTCCCAGTTTTGTGACGCTGTATTAGTGCCGTGGTGAGCTGAGCCGGTGTGGTGGTCCACCGAGATCTGTACTTCCTCTGAGCAGGCCGTTTTGACGGCGTGGAGGGGTGCCTGCAGACTGAGCGCCTCATGACCGCCAGACCTAATGTCTGCTCGGTGATCGGCCTGACTCCACGTGGTGCCCTTAGGAGTACGCGATGCTGGCCCGAGCCAATGCGTCCCACTTGCGCCGCACCGGACACTCCGTACTAAACGCATTGTGGTCAGTCCGGTCCAGTTTGGCGCTGATGCAGTTGCAGCATCGTGGGACTGCATTGGTGGGCCAGTCCGCGCACTCGGACTTCATGTGAGGTCCCCCGCAGTGGCTACACTTGACGACGGTTTCTTCGCAGAACCGCCGCCCGTGCCCGTAGCCGAGGCAGAGTGAGCACTGTACGAGTGGCGAGTAGTCCGCCACTCGGACCCTTTGGAGGTCTACGTGTACCGCTCCTGCCTCAGTCACTCTCGACCATACTGCTGGGGACACCCGCATTACCACGTGGCCGGCCTGAGGGTTCCGAGCTTTCCTGCGAAAGCGGACCTCCAGCCGGACGTCTTCCGCCTCGAGGCCTTCCAAAAGGTCCCGGTTCTGTATCCTCAGGGCGTTCATGATGTCCTCGTCGCTGTTATACGACAGAACGTCCCTGAGGATCAGAAGCGGGTCCTTGTTTTTGACGTCCTCGACGCAGAGCCGATCACCTGCAGTCCTGAGGCGCTCCTTCACCTTATCCCTTTCCGAAGCAGAGCCGCAGCCAATTATAATTTTCCTGTCTTTGGCCTTTCGTATCCTATCGACCCTGACCCACCCGTCCTTGGCGTTTATCGCCTTTCGGACGTGGGTCAGGACCTCCTCTCCCGTCTCCATCTCGTCCATGGAGGTGACCACCACCGAGTGCAGCGCGGCTTGTACCGGAACTCGTTGCTTGGTCCCAGCCGCAGCTACACCCGCATATGAGGCCCTCTCCACGGACGAGACCGACTCCCTGTGTTTCTCCATGACATCCTGTAGCTTACTCATCCTCTCATTACTTTCCTGTATTAACAATTTATGTTCTTCCAATCTTTTCATCAACTCATTTTCCTCCTTTTCCCTTTCTATTTCCTTCCCCATAGGTTTCGGCTGCGGCTCTTCCTTCCTTTTTTCTAGAACCATCTCCACGCCCCCAGCGGCTTCGGCCTCTTTGACCAGCTGATAGAGCCTGTCTATTGCCTGAGTAACTCCCGCCTTTATATCTGTTTTCAGATTGCGGGATTTACTTAGGAATAGCTTGGCTCTACTGAGGCAGGCCCTCGCCTCTGCTGCGCGGCTAGTAGGCCTCTCCGATGGGCTCCCCGATGCCTCAGTCAGCGAAAGGCGGGCGGTCACTTTACTCTCTATCGAGGGTGCCACTGCCCTCGCCTTTGGCTTCGGGGAGGACCTTGGAGCAGTGACGGGAGATGGGGGCGGGGACCGTGATTTTACGTCAACCCGACCCGCCTCCCATTCGCCTATACTACGCCGCACCATCGAGGTTTTTGACGGGCCTGCCCTGGCCGCCGTTTTTTCAGGGGTCGTTGGAGGGTCCGCGCTCCTGCGCGCCTTCTTCACTGGGGTGCGAATACCCATCATCTTCCTGTGCTATCGAGGGACGCGAACAAATGAATAAAATCAGCAAAATATTTAAAATGTAAGATTGTATAAGTTGTATAAAACTAATTGTCAGAGTAAAAGTGTAAAAAATATAGTCCGAATTGAGGGCCCAATAAGGCCTACACCAGTCAAAACAAAAACGGTGGCCAAAAGAGCCACCTGTCCAAAACTACACAAACACAAACAATAAACAATGTAAAAATCGTCAATAAAATGCTAAAAGTCAAGGTAAAATCAACTGAACGGGTGCGGAGTGGACGGGTTCCAATCAATTCCGCAGCTAAAAACCGTTTGTTTCCGTCTTGTTCAAATAATTGTTAATGGGTTAGGTTAGGTTAGGTTAGGTTAGGTTAGGTTAGGTTAGGTTAGGTTAGGTTAGGTTAGGTTAGGTTAGGTTAGGTTAGGTTAGGTTAGGTTAGGTTAGGTTAGGTTAGGTTAGGTTAGGTTAGGTTAGGTTAGGTTAGGTTAGGTTAGGTTAGGTTAGGTTAGGTTAGGTTAGGTTAGGTTAGGTTAGGTTAGGTTAGGTTAGGTTAGGTTAGGTTAGGTTAGGTTAGGTTAGGTTAGGTTAGGTTAGGTTAGGTTAGGTTAGGTTAGGTTAGGTTAGGTTAGGTTAGGTTAGGTTAGGTTAGGTTAGGTTAGGTTAGGTTAGGTTAGGTTAGGTTAGGTTAGGTTAGGTTAGGTTAGGTTAGGTTAGGTTAGGTTAGGTTAGGTTAGGTTAGGTTAGGTTAGGTTAGGTTAGGTTAGGTTAGGTTAGGTTAGGTTAGGTTAGGTTAGGTTAGGTTAGGTTAGGTTAGGTTAGGTTAGGTTAGGTTAGGTTAGGTTAGGTTAGGTTAGGTTAGGTTAGGTTAGGTTAGGTTAGGTTAGGTTAGGTTAGGTTAGGTTAGGTTAGGTTAGGTTAGGTTAGGTTAGGTTAGGTTAGGTTAGGTTAGGTTAGGTTAGGTTAGGTTAGGTTAGGTTAGGTTAGGTTAGGTTAGGTTAGGTTAGGTTAGGTTAGGTTAGGTTAGGTTAGGTTAGGTTAGGTTAGGTTAGGTTAGGTTAGGTTAGGTTAGGTTAGGTTAGGTTAGGTTAGGTTAGGTTAGGTTAGGTTAGGTTAGGTTAGGTTAGGTTAGGTTAGGTTAGGTTAGGTTAGGTTAGGTTAGGTTAGGTTAGGTTAGGTTAGGTTAGGTTAGGTTAGGTTAGGTTAGGTTAGGTTAGGTTCTTGGTCCCCAAGGGGCTACACCACCCCTTGAGGGAGTTTATTGCAACTTAGAATCCTAAGTAACAATATTGAGAGCTGTGTACTATCACAGAGCCGCTGCGATTGGATACAATCGGCTTTGTGACTAACATTTTAAGACATATATGTGGTTTTGACAGTTGTATGTGGTTTTATAAAAACTTATCTAACAAAATTATTTTAATATATATCAGGAATTTTACATACTCATTATTATTCATGTAGACAGTAGTGCAGTTAATGATACAGTTCAAGGTTAAAACATGATTTGTCATTAATACATGTATGGTTTACATTTATGCCGTAGAAATTTTTGCTTTATACATACACTTTAAAAATATTTCGGAAGGTTTTAATGTTCTATTTAAGTTTGGGTTTAGGTTTAGGTTTAGGTTAGGTTTGGGTTTAGGTTTAGACTTAGGTTTAGGTTTGGGTTTAGGTTTAGGTTAAATCATGATTTTTCATTAATACATGTATGGTTAACATTTATGCCGTAAGAGTTTTAACTTTATACATACGCTTTACAAATATTTCGAAATGTTTTAATATTCTTTTAACAAGTCTGATGTTTATGAGCGACTGTTTTTCAAAAAGGTTTGCATTAATACAATTGTGCCAATTAGAATGTGCCCGACTTACGTCGTTTTATTATAGCGATTCTCAATCCTGTCTCCTATAGGGAATCCTAACAAATCACACTTTATATAATATTGTTACCTATCATTAAAGTAAGTGTAAACATTTTCATTAATATAATCAAATCCAATACCGCAATTAACAAGACATCGTAGAATCCTAAATAATTCCAATAAACATATTTATAAGACAAACAAATCGTTGGGCTTATTACAGTACAGTCTTATTTTATGGCATACATATTTGGGACATTATTTGCTAAATACTATATAAAAAGAAAACTATAGAGAAACTATTCTAGGTGCTATCATTGATAAGACCTTTCTGACTATATTATAAAGGAGCAAGATCCCTGCGATAGACACTGGTAGTTTTAATCATTGATAAAGTATATAAACAGTAAGCTAGAATAAAATTAGTACAAGGAGTAATGCTAAATCAAAATATCGCCATATTTCGCGCAATGAGTCCAATTGGACATATCCGGTAGATTTCAGTTGAATCCAATTGGACACTCCAATCAGACTTCACTAGGAAATCCGATTGGAGCGTCCAACCGGAGCACCGTCAATTGGGAGAGTTGTCTGTGTTGGACCACTGGAGTATGCACACTGTGAACAACAACCCAACTAGAAAGGTTTACGCATTATTATTGCACAACAGTAGAAGCTAGTTTGTTTCATTATTGCCGGGTAAGGTCATTGCGTCATGCTGCCTGCGAGAGTATACTGACAGCAGTCCGCAGTGCCGGCCCCACATAATCGATTCAGGTATAATTAAAAACTATATACAATGGAGTGATGGCTGGTACATGATTCGCTGCGCATTGTGACTGGATAAAATCATACTTATACAATAATATAATAGAAATACGAACTATACTATTTACAGTTAAGCAATTAACTTGTTATTAATTAACTTGCTTGCATATGCTAAAAATATGTGCCGATCAAGATTCATCAACTTATCAATATAGCAATTACCTATTTCAAGAAATACCAAACCATAGATCAAATATAAAAGAAATAAAAATAAAAATAAAAATCAGCGCCATCTGGCGATTCTGTTGCGCATAATTTTGTTTACTTCTGTATCATAATACTTCTGTCGAATTGTTGTAGACATAGCGAGCCTTTGGGTTGGAAGGCCCTACAGCGCACGACTGCCATCTGTCTTATTTAGTTGGAACTGTTAATCAATCAAGTAACTAGTAGCTAAGGTCAGCTGAAAGTTCGAGTCAAAGCTATAGATTAAAGTAGATACTCTGAGCTGCCGGAAGGGGTCGCTCTGAAGAATAGCCTCAAAATAGATAATTTATTGACATTATTTAGGCGGATTAGATAGAATACTGAAAAGATAATGTATGTTGTGTGATGATATGATAAGAATTTGGAGCAACAGATACTGGTGCATGAGGGGAAATACGAAGAACGGTAATAATTCTGAGATGACAGTGAGTTTACATTGCACATAGAATAACCAGGAGAGATAACATTACAAGTTTGTACAGTCAATTATTACATAGTTAAAATATATAATATAAAAGGGCAAGTCAAATAGTTAATTATGATAGTAGGTTTACGATGGATGATTGTGATCAGTTATGTTGCACTACCATACAGTCAATACAATAGAGTTAACTGGGGCCGCGAGAGATCAGGTGAATGTGCTTCACAAGTCCAAGCGAACGTAGTCGAAAGCGTTGTGTGACAGTACAGCAGGCGTCGCCCGCTGCCACTGGCCCCGCCCCCTACCGATAGCCCGCTCACTCCGGGTGACAAAAACAATAACAATGATAACAAAGAGGCCAGACGGGTTGTATGGAACTATGGAATGTGAGTGTAATGCTGACAGGTGTATAGTAAGATTGTATAGCACTGTATAGTGATGCCGGTTTGCAATAATAGTATGGTAAATCGGTGAAGTTAACGGGTTAGGGTTCTTATCTTTGCTTCGAAATAGTGGGATACAATGTAATTTACGAAAAGATATGCTTGATGGAGAAATAACGGCTACCTGTTTGTTTGGTTGATATACATGGTCTAGCAAGTACCGACACTGAGCCGTGCGATGCGGTCCCACCGCTGCCATACATTACTATAAAATACACTACACATACAATTGCTATTACTGTAAAATACTAAGATTAACGGAAGCGATGAGATATCAGTAGCGCGAGCATGGATGGATGAACGCTCCCGAACACGTAGTCGGAAGATGTTCCTGCGGCCGGCACAAGTGAGCGTTTACTAAAAACAGACCAAAGTAAGGTAACTCCAGACGAATGCAATCCTTATAACTACGGCATTACGTGTCAGTTCGGCTTGCATTGTCTTGCGATAGGGATGATAAGAAAAAGGGCCAAGCGGGTTGCGAGTGACGATGAAAGTGAGAGTGAAGCTAACATGTAGATAATAACGTTTTATAATGTTGTTAAGTGGGACCGGTTTATAATGATGGTGTGATGAAACGGTGGGAATTCAAAGTTGACAGGTTATGGTTATTTACTTAGAGAGAAAAAGCGAAGATAAACTGAATTTTACTGAAAGATGTGATAGGTTGAGTAATAACAACTACCTGCTAGTTCTATTGACATGAAATGTGGGTATAATATAAACAAAGAGGCCAGGCGGGTTGCGTGATATAGGGCAATGTGAATGAAATGCTAATAGGTAAATAGTGAGGTTATGCGATATTATTTGGTAAGGCCGGTTTGTAATTGTAGTATGGCAAGACGGTGAGTATTTTATGTTAACAGATTAGTGTACAATACTTAGAAAGAAAGGTATACAATGTAATTCGCGGGAAGATATGTAAGATGAAAAGATAACAGCTACCTACTAAGTTAGTTGAGTTGAATCATATGTGCTAACAGGTTCTGACGCTGAGCCTTGCTATGCGGTCCCACCGCTGCCACACGGGACAGGTCCAGCTGTAGGCGGGGTGAGCCGCCTCCAGGGACAGAGCCTTGCAGCTGCAGCAGGTGGGCGCGGCGCCCCGGTTGGGGCACTGGCGGGAGTCGTGCGGCTCGGCGCAGTAGCCGCAGGTGGCGGCGCCGGTGCACGCGTGCGCCTGGTGCCCGTACCCGAAGCACTTGAAGCATTGCGTCAGCGGTGACTGGTCGACGGCCGGCACAATTTGGTAGCCGACTCTCAGTTTTCTGCCTACGAGAGCAGCCCACACTTGGGGGCTGACTTGTAGTATGACATTTGAGGTGTTGTCATTTCTCAGCTTAGTACGTCTCTGCACTCTGACCTTGACAGCGTCTTCAGAGAGCGCAGAGAGGAGGGAGGCGTTTTGTTTGCGGACAGCGTCCACTATCTTGTCATCAGTAAGGTCACTGCTTAGTCCTATTATCTTGAGTAAGGGGTCTCTAGTGGAGGGCTCGCTCACCGTCAGCTGTCCGTCGCCGGACCTGAGCGCCGCCTGCAATCTTTCCCTGCCCTGCGGGTCGTCACAGACGATTATTGCTCTGTTGCCCTTAACCCGTCGAATCCCGCTGATCCCGATACCCAGGCTGATAGTGTCAACACTAGCCTTGACCTTGTTTATGACGTCATCGCTAGTGTGTCTCGGGTCGATGGAATTGACTAGAGTCGGGTACGTGGGTTGCGGGGTTGGTCGGTTGGTAGCCAGGGCGGAGGCATAGCTGGTGTGGAGCGGGGTCCGGTTGCTGGTCTTGTTTGGGCGGTTCTCTTCACGCAAGGTGTTGGTGGTGTCAATCTTAATACTGTTGATGCTATCCTGGATGTCTTGCTTGAGTGTTTTAATTTCTTTAGTGACGCTGATGGTGATATCCGATTTAAGTTTATTAATATCTAGTGTACTATGTGGGGTTGTGGCTACTGCTTCTGACATATACTTTTTGTTGGCGCAGGTGAGCTCTTCTATTTTCTTATCCAGGTTTGTTAACATTAGTCGGGTGGCGTCTTCTCTTTTGCCGAGCTTATCTTGAGAGGCTTTCAACTCGTTGATCGATTTTTGGGTTAAGTGACAGAGGGATTCTATTTCCTTCGTGTGGGCTCTGGTGGCAAGTGACAAGTGTTTGTCGATGTCCTTCCTGATGTCCGTCAGTAGGCCGCTGTTGTCCGGCTTCGTGGGTCTATGGATTTTCGGTGTTTGTGAGTCCGCCTGTTCCAGTGACCAGGGCGATTCTGGGTCCATGTACATGGCTGGGTAGTTGAGGTCTCTAGAGAGTGTCTGTATGTCGCCGATAAGGGATATGATGTCGGTTTTGTTTATTTTGGTGAGACTCTTGCCCTCCTGAAGCTTGTACAGTATAGTACGGGTCTTTGAGGCAACGGCCCTCTTGAACGTTAGTATGTCGTCCTCCATCAGGCTGGCAAGGTCATCTATGCTGAGGTCTTGTGGTGCGGTAGGGCTGGGGAGGGGCGCGGGAGCGGGAGCTGGAGCGGATGAGCTAGGGGCGGATGAGGATGGAGCGGCATCAGGAGAAGTAGTTTCTAAGAATAGGGCATCTAAGTCTGTCAGTACGTCAGTCGTGGGGGCCGAAGCACATGGCTGGGGCGTGGGAGTAGGCATAACGGTCTGCAGTTTTGATCTAGTGCTTCTTGTTGTGGGGCCAGAAGGGTTCGACACTAATTTTACTTTAGAAGGGCTAACTGTAATTGTTTTATTGAGGCCTTTTGTTGGAGATGGAGGCGCCTTACCGGGTCCGGCCTTACTACCGGGCGGCGTCCTAATCATGGCAAGCTGGTCCTAATACTATATGCCGTAAAGTCGATTTTCGCCCGGGCGGAGCGGCGAACAAAGGGAGTGTACGGGCGAACTGCGTCGTAATTTACAAAATGAAAACTGTCTAAAATGGATGAAAAAGGTGATTCTAGGTGTTAAAAATTGTACGGGGGCTATTATTTTACGTCCAGGTATACTAATGAGAGTGAAAAAGTGGAAGAAATTAAGGGGCAAAAAAGCGATTTTCGGTTTGAAATTACGTAAATATATTGGAATTCTGGGTGCGCGTCGTAGTAATATTTAAATTACTCGAAATCTACTCGCTAGAAAAATCTGATTTTTGGTACACGTATTAACAAGGCCTAAGAGATATTTGTTAGCTAATAAAAAAGGGGGGTCGTCGCTTTTGATTTCGAGAAAAAATAGGAGAAAGTTCAAAAAGTATGAAAAAATTAATTAAATTGATAAAATGGTCTGTAATTCGGAAAATACTGATCAGATTTTAATAGGATTTGTATTAAAAGGATGTGGAGGTGTGTGGAAAGAGATATAGGCACTCACTTGTTGATAATATCCATGACACTAAAAGATCTGACGAGATTAAAGTCAGAGCTCGGGCGTTGTTGCACTGAAATCACTATTTTGGCCACTTAACTTCACAGAATTGTCCGATTTTCAAAATTTTTGCACAATAATGTTCGTCTATGCAGCGCGCAACTTTTGACGTATCAAACACATTTTTAGCACTTAAATAGCCGAAGTTGGTGATTTTTAACGATTTTTCAGCCGTATTTCGACGCGGAGCGGCTTGGGAAGCGTGTTACTCGGTCGGGGGCGCGCGCTGGACTGTGGGTTAGGTTAGGTTAGGTTAGGTTAGGTTAGGTTAGGTTAGGTTAGGTTAGGTTAGGTTAGGTTAGGTTAGGTTAGGTTAGGTTAGGTTAGGTTAGGTTAGGTTAGGTTAGGTTAGGTTAGGTTAGGTTAGGTTAGGTTAGGTTAGGTTAGGTTAGGTTAGGTTAGGTTAGGTTAGGTTAGGTTAGGTTAGGTTAGGTTAGGTTAGGTTAGGTTAGGTTAGGTTAGGTTAGGTTAGGTTAGGTTAGGTTAGGTTAGGTTAGGTTAGGTTAGGTTAGGTTAGGTTAGGTTAGGTTAGGTTAGGTTAGGTTAGGTTAGGTTAGGTTAGGTTAGGTTAGGTTAGGTTAGGTTAGGTTAGGTTAGGTTAGGTTAGGTTAGGTTAGGTTAGGTTAGGTTAGGTTAGGTTAGGTTAGGTTAGGTTAGGTTAGGTTAGGTTAGGTTAGGTTAGGTTAGGTTAGGTTAGGTTAGGTTAGGTTAGGTTAGGTTAGGTTAGGTTAGGTTAGGTTAGGTTAGGTTAGGTTAGGTTAGGTTAGGTTAGGTTAGGTTAGGTTAGGTTAGGTTAGGTTAGGTTAGGTTAGGTTAGGTTAGGTTAGGTTAGGTTAGGTTAGGTTAGGTTAGGTTAGGTTAGGTTAGGTTAGGTTAGGTTAGGTTAGGTTAGGTTAGGTTAGGTTAGGTTAGGTTAGGTTAGGTTAGGTTAGGTTAGGTTAGGTTAGGTTAGGTTAGGTTAGGTTAGGTTAGGTTAGGTTAGGTTAGGTTAGGTTAGGTTAGGTTAGGTTAGGTTAGGTTAGGTTAGGTTAGGTTAGGTTAGGTTAGGTTAGGTTAGGTTAGGTTAGGTTAGGTTAGGTTAGGTTAGGTTAGGTTAGGTTAGGTTAGGTTAGGTTAGGTTAGGTTAGGTTAGGTTAGGTTAGGTTAGGTTAGGTTAGGTTAGGTTAGGTTAGGTTAGGTTAGGTTAGGTTAGGTTAGGTTAGGTTAGGTTAGGTTAGGTTAGGTTAGGTTAGGTTAGGTTAGGTTAGGTTAGGTTAGGTTAGGTTAGGTTAGGTTAGGTTAGGTTAGGTTAGGTTAGGTTAGGTTAGGTTAGGTTAGGTTAGGTTAGGTTAGGTTAGGTTAGGTTAGGTTAGGTTAGGTTAGGTTAGGTTAGGTTAGGTTAGGTTAGGTTAGGTTAGGTTAGGTTAGGTTAGGTTAGGTTAGGTTAGGTTAGGTTAGGTTAGGTTAGGTTAGGTTAGGTTAGGTTAGGTTAGGTTAGGTTAGGTTAGGTTAGGTTAGGTTAGGTTAGGTTAGGTTAGGTTAGGTTAGGTTAGGTTAGGTTAGGTTAGGTTAGGTTAGGTTAGGTTAGGTTAGGTTAGGTTAGGTTAGGTTAGGTTAGGTTAGGTTAGGTTAGGTTAGGTTAGGTTAGGTTAGGTTAGGTTAGGTTAGGTTAGGTTAGGTTAGGTTAGGTTAGGTTAGGTTAGGTTAGGTTAGGTTAGGTTAGGTTAGGTTAGGTTAGGTTAGGTTAGGTTAGGTTAGGTTAGGTTAGGTTAGGTTAGGTTAGGTTAGGTTAGGTTAGGTTAGGTTAGGTTAGGTTAGGTTAGGTTAGGTTAGGTTAGGTTAGGTTAGGTTAGGTTAGGTTAGGTTAGGTTAGGTTAGGTTAGGTTAGGTTAGGTTAGGTTAGGTTAGGTTAGGTTAGGTTAGGTTAGGTTAGGTTAGGTTAGGTTAGGTTAGGTTAGGTTAGGTTAGGTTAGGTTAGGTTAGGTTAGGTTAGGTTAGGTTAGGTTAGGTTAGGTTAGGTTAGGTTAGGTTAGGTTAGGTTAGGTTAGGTTAGGTTAGGTTAGGTTAGGTTAGGTTAGGTTAGGTTAGGTTAGGTTAGGTTAGGTTAGGTTAGGTTAGGTTAGGTTAGGTTAGGTTAGGTTAGGTTAGGTTAGGTTAGGTTAGGTTAGGTTAGGTTAGGTTAGGTTAGGTTAGGTTAGGTTAGGTTAGGTTAGGTTAGGTTAGGTTAGGTTAGGTTAGGTTAGGTTAGGTTAGGTTAGGTTAGGTTAGGTTAGGTTAGGTTAGGTTAGGTTAGGTTAGGTTAGGTTAGGTTAGGTTAGGTTAGGTTAGGTTAGGTTAGGTTAGGTTAGGTTAGGTTAGGTTAGGTTAGGTTAGGTTAGGTTAGGTTAGGTTAGGTTAGGTTAGGTTAGGTTAGGTTAGGTTAGGTTAGGTTAGGTTAGGTTAGGTTAGGTTAGGTTAGGTTAGGTTAGGTTAGGTTAGGTTAGGTTAGGTTAGGTTAGGTTAGGTTAGGTTAGGTTAGGTTAGGTTAGGTTAGGTTAGGTTAGGTTAGGTTAGGTTAGGTTAGGTTAGGTTAGGTTAGGTTAGGTTAGGTTAGGTTAGGTTAGGTTAGGTTAGGTTAGGTTAGGTTAGGTTAGGTTAGGTTAGGTTAGGTTAGGTTAGGTTAGGTTAGGTTAGGTTAGGTTAGGTTAGGTTAGGTTAGGTTAGGTTAGGTTAGGTTAGGTTAGGTTAGGTTAGGTTAGGTTAGGTTAGGTTAGGTTAGGTTAGGTTAGGTTAGGTTAGGTTAGGTTAGGTTAGGTTAGGTTAGGTTAGGTTAGGTTAGGTTAGGTTAGGTTAGGTTAGGTTAGGTTAGGTTAGGTTAGGTTAGGTTAGGTTAGGTTAGGTTAGGTTAGGTTAGGTTAGGTTAGGTTAGGTTAGGTTAGGTTAGGTTAGGTTAGGTTAGGTTAGGTTAGGTTAGGTTAGGTTAGGTTAGGTTAGGTTAGGTTAGGTTAGGTTAGGTTAGGTTAGGTTAGGTTAGGTTAGGTTAGGTTAGGTTAGGTTAGGTTAGGTTAGGTTAGGTTAGGTTAGGTTAGGTTAGGTTAGGTTAGGTTAGGTTAGGTTAGGTTAGGTTAGGTTAGGTTAGGTTAGGTTAGGTTAGGTTAGGTTAGGTTAGGTTAGGTTAGGTTAGGTTAGGTTAGGTTAGGTTAGGTTAGGTTAGGTTAGGTTAGGTTAGGTTAGGTTAGGTTAGGTTAGGTTAGGTTAGGTTAGGTTAGGTTAGGTTAGGTTAGGTTAGGTTAGGTTAGGTTAGGTTAGGTTAGGTTAGGTTAGGTTAGGTTAGGTTAGGTTAGGTTAGGTTAGGTTAGGTTAGGTTAGGTTAGGTTAGGTTAGGTTAGGTTAGGTTAGGTTAGGTTAGGTTAGGTTAGGTTAGGTTAGGTTAGGTTAGGTTAGGTTAGGTTAGGTTAGGTTAGGTTAGGTTAGGTTAGGTTAGGTTAGGTTAGGTTAGGTTAGGTTAGGTTAGGTTAGGTTAGGTTAGGTTAGGTTAGGTTAGGTTAGGTTAGGTTAGGTTAGGTTAGGTTAGGTTAGGTTAGGTTAGGTTAGGTTAGGTTAGGTTAGGTTAGGTTAGGTTAGGTTAGGTTAGGTTAGGTTAGGTTAGGTTAGGTTAGGTTAGGTTAGGTTAGGTTAGGTTAGGTTAGGTTAGGTTAGGTTAGGTTAGGTTAGGTTAGGTTAGGTTAGGTTAGGTTAGGTTAGGTTAGGTTAGGTTAGGTTAGGTTAGGTTAGGTTAGGTTAGGTTAGGTTAGGTTAGGTTAGGTTAGGTTAGGTTAGGTTAGGTTAGGTTAGGTTAGGTTAGGTTAGGTTAGGTTAGGTTAGGTTAGGTTAGGTTAGGTTAGGTTAGGTTAGGTTAGGTTAGGTTAGGTTAGGTTAGGTTAGGTTAGGTTAGGTTAGGTTAGGTTAGGTTAGGTTAGGTTAGGTTAGGTTAGGTTAGGTTAGGTTAGGTTAGGTTAGGTTAGGTTAGGTTAGGTTAGGTTAGGTTAGGTTAGGTTAGGTTAGGTTAGGTTAGGTTAGGTTAGGTTAGGTTAGGTTAGGTTAGGTTAGGTTAGGTTAGGTTAGGTTAGGTTAGGTTAGGTTAGGTTAGGTTAGGTTAGGTTAGGTTAGGTTAGGTTAGGTTAGGTTAGGTTAGGTTAGGTTAGGTTAGGTTAGGTTAGGTTAGGTTAGGTTAGGTTAGGTTAGGTTAGGTTAGGTTAGGTTAGGTTAGGTTAGGTTAGGTTAGGTTAGGTTAGGTTAGGTTAGGTTAGGTTAGGTTAGGTTAGGTTAGGTTAGGTTAGGTTAGGTTAGGTTAGGTTAGGTTAGGTTAGGTTAGGTTAGGTTAGGTTAGGTTAGGTTAGGTTAGGTTAGGTTAGGTTAGGTTAGGTTAGGTTAGGTTAGGTTAGGTTAGGTTAGGTTAGGTTAGGTTAGGTTAGGTTAGGTTAGGTTAGGTTAGGTTAGGTTAGGTTAGGTTAGGTTAGGTTAGGTTAGGTTAGGTTAGGTTAGGTTAGGTTAGGTTAGGTTAGGTTAGGTTAGGTTAGGTTAGGTTAGGTTAGGTTAGGTTAGGTTAGGTTAGGTTAGGTTAGGTTAGGTTAGGTTAGGTTAGGTTAGGTTAGGTTAGGTTAGGTTAGGTTAGGTTAGGTTAGGTTAGGTTAGGTTAGGTTAGGTTAGGTTAGGTTAGGTTAGGTTAGGTTAGGTTAGGTTAGGTTAGGTTAGGTTAGGTTAGGTTAGGTTAGGTTAGGTTAGGTTAGGTTAGGTTAGGTTAGGTTAGGTTAGGTTAGGTTAGGTTAGGTTAGGTTAGGTTAGGTTAGGTTAGGTTAGGTTAGGTTAGGTTAGGTTAGGTTAGGTTAGGTTAGGTTAGGTTAGGTTAGGTTAGGTTAGGTTAGGTTAGGTTAGGTTAGGTTAGGTTAGGTTAGGTTAGGTTAGGTTAGGTTAGGTTAGGTTAGGTTAGGTTAGGTTAGGTTAGGTTAGGTTAGGTTAGGTTAGGTTAGGTTAGGTTAGGTTAGGTTAGGTTAGGTTAGGTTAGGTTAGGTTAGGTTAGGTTAGGTTAGGTTAGGTTAGGTTAGGTTAGGTTAGGTTAGGTTAGGTTAGGTTAGGTTAGGTTAGGTTAGGTTAGGTTAGGTTAGGTTAGGTTAGGTTAGGTTAGGTTAGGTTAGGTTAGGTTAGGTTAGGTTAGGTTAGGTTAGGTTAGGTTAGGTTAGGTTAGGTTAGGTTAGGTTAGGTTAGGTTAGGTTAGGTTAGGTTAGGTTAGGTTAGGTTAGGTTAGGTTAGGTTAGGTTAGGTTAGGTTAGGTTAGGTTAGGTTAGGTTAGGTTAGGTTAGGTTAGGTTAGGTTAGGTTAGGTTAGGTTAGGTTAGGTTAGGTTAGGTTAGGTTAGGTTAGGTTAGGTTAGGTTAGGTTAGGTTAGGTTAGGTTAGGTTAGGTTAGGTTAGGTTAGGTTAGGTTAGGTTAGGTTAGGTTAGGTTAGGTTAGGTTAGGTTAGGTTAGGTTAGGTTAGGTTAGGTTAGGTTAGGTTAGGTTAGGTTAGGTTAGGTTAGGTTAGGTTAGGTTAGGTTAGGTTAGGTTAGGTTAGGTTAGGTTAGGTTAGGTTAGGTTAGGTTAGGTTAGGTTAGGTTAGGTTAGGTTAGGTTAGGTTAGGTTAGGTTAGGTTAGGTTAGGTTAGGTTAGGTTAGGTTAGGTTAGGTTAGGTTAGGTTAGGTTAGGTTAGGTTAGGTTAGGTTAGGTTAGGTTAGGTTAGGTTAGGTTAGGTTAGGTTAGGTTAGGTTAGGTTAGGTTAGGTTAGGTTAGGTTAGGTTAGGTTAGGTTAGGT